>CM046429.1:13519628-14262998 GCA_025506505.1 Flaveria sonorensis
AAATTTTGTGATTAAAAGCTTACAAATTTTGTATGTGTTCAGCATACATATAAACCCTTATGATACTCACAATCAAAATCTAATTACAAATTTTATAAAATTATTTGATTCCAACAAAAATCAGTAACAAAGTTTATGAAATAGAAAGTTTTGAGGTTTTATAAAAGCAAAAGTTTTAAACAAACAAAATAAGGTTTTAAAGTGTTCATATAGTTGTTATTACATGATAATTAGGTTAAAATAGGTTGAGTACTTAAATGACTGTTATTGTGGGAATAAAATTTTTAGAAATTAGTTAAGAATGTATAAAAATAATAAACTGGAAATTATGAAGAATTTATATAAGATATAATAATTTATATAATTGAAATAATAAAATAAAAGAGAAAATATAAAATTTAAGATGGGAGTTAATAAAAATCTAAAAAATTCATATAATGATCTCAATAATATAGTTAAGTTACGGAATATATTTCGTGAATTAATTCATTAGTATGATAAAGTTTTATATTTTAGAAAAGTTAAGAAAAATAAATTCGAAGGTGATAGCAAAATAGTGGATAAAATCATGAAAATTTTCCATGAATTATTAAACACTGAATTAAACTGGTTATATGATTTTTTTGAATTTTTAGAGATAATTAGCTTTTTCTGCCATAAATTCGAAATATTATAAAAATTACAGAAAAATACCGGTAAGGATATATTAACTAGAAATTCTATATATGATAATCTAGGTATGAAGATACTACTGTTGGTAAAATTTTATAATTTTTGGATACTGGTAACTATTGGTTTAATAATTAGAGCCTAATTAATACAAATGAATATAAATAAATAAAAAAGAATAAGTATTAATTCTAACAAATAATTATTTTATAAGAAATTATTGACAAGTTGCTGGAACAAAGGTGAGCAACATAACCTTTTTTTATTTATAAATTTTTAGGAAAAAAGCACACTGTGTATTTTTATTGTTTGATGCTAATATAAATAAGAATTTTTGATAAGTTACTGTCAGTGACTGCCATAATTCACAACTATTAATTCGTATAAGGAACCATCTGATAATATAGGTAGCGCTACTTAGGAATATGTTTCCTGCACCAACTGGACCCAGTTGAGACTGCCGAATAGGGGTTGTGATGTTATATTATTTAAATCTGTGATTTGTATTTGTGACAGTTATGAATCAACCGGCATATAAGTAGGTTTGGTTGTGGACTTGTTTATGTTGCATCATTTAAGAAACATTATGTTGTTTATTAAACCCATGTTCTCACCAACCTTATGTTGACTTTTTGAAGTATGCTTTTTCTGGTATTCAAAATGTTTTATAATTTCGTTTATACATTCAACTTGTTCAATGAATGATATGAATACCTAGGACAACTGTGCAATAGACTTGATGGATTTCAGCCTCTTCGTGGACGTTCACGTCCATACTTAGTTGAATAATAATATGTAATGGATATAATGAATCTTTTGATTTTGGGTTGTAGAATCTTATGTTAAAGTTTCATTTGAAACAAGTTTTGTATGGTACGATGTAACCCAATATATATATATATCTAATGAAAATATAGTTCTTTTATCTGTTTTGAATGTATGTATCTTAAACCAATGAGTTTTGAGCCAAAAGTCACACCTAAGCATTTCACGCTTCCGTCGGGATGTGACAACTTTGGGGAGTCAAATGCGAAAAAAAGTTCTTTTCTGAATAAAAATAACAAATATCACTAGAGCGAAGGAAAAAAAATAATTCACTCATTTTTACTAAAATAAATTCCCGTAAGTGACTCTTGGGCTATAGAAATACAAAAGCTTAATCAATTTATTGTCTAACCAAGACACTTACTGACTACTGAGTAACCGTCTAAGTGTCTAACCGATACCTGATATTCATCCCTGTCTATGGAGACGGCCCACGGGCCCAGCCCAAATACATGAAGTACTTTCAAGTTTCAATAAACAAATTAAGTAAACAAGTATATAACGACATAACTTTACACCATCCAACGATGAACCATACCGAATATTGATCCGGGCATCGGCTTGTATAATATATAGTAGGTTAGTAAGATTGTGCACACGACTTTGCTCTATAATATATACTAGGTTAGTATCCCGTGTAATACACGGGTTGTAAATAAATAATAAATAATTAGTAATGAAAATTTTTGAGATTATAAAACAATATCTTGAGGTGATATTATTGAAATTATGTATGAGTAAAGACTTTAAATAATAAACATCGATATTAATTTTTAAACTTTTATTTTTATTTCTTTATTTCTTTAAAAGTACTTTTTAAAAATTTAGTGCTATTTTTAAAAAATTTCTTATGAAAAGTTTGAATTTTAATCATTTTTGTTTCATTAAAAATTTATTTTTTAACAACACAAGTTTTAAAATATTTCTTATTTTTAGAGAAGTTTGATGTTTTAGAAAAAATTTTATTTATTAAAGAATTTATTTATTTTGAAATTGCATTTTTAAAAAGATATCCTTAATTAATAAAAAAATATTTTTAATCTTAAAATGAATTAAATAAAGTTATTAGTAGTTAATGCGATTATTTATTAAGAGAGAGAAGCGAAAATCTAAGATTTACAAGCTTTATCATTGTAGCACGTGTAATCAAAAAACTTTCTTTTATTAGTATACATATATATCAAAGTGGAGAAAAAGCAACAAGAACATGTGATTGAGTTATTAGTCTTTAAATCAATAGGTCAAGGGTTCGATTCCTTTTAGGCTCACCCTCCAAACAATTCTTTTGTCCCCAAATCCATGTGTGATTCTTGCACCCAACGAATCAAACATAAAACGTTTTCGTTTAATATTATATTCGTTTTCAGAAGGTCTACATTTTGACGTTTGTCTACGTTTGACGAAAAATTTGTTAAGAAATGAGTCGGGTCAAATATAAAACGTTTTCGGGTCATTTATAATACGTTTTCATTCGACAGCATAAATCCAAATTACTCTACGTTTCGACGTAAATTTGGTTCGGAAATGAGTCGTGTCAATTGTAACCTATTCTTTATCACGCTACATACGGCGCCGTTGCACATGCTTTTTTATGTACGTTTTAAGTTAGTATACGTTTCGACATAAATATTTTTGTAAAAAAGTCGGGTCAAATATAATATTTTTCATTCAACGGTATAAATTTAAGTTACTATATGTTTTAGCATAGATTTAGTTTGGAAACGATTCGAGTCGATTGTAGTCTATACTTTATCACGTCGTGTATAATACCGCAGCAATAAGCGGCGGGTTAAAAAACTAATTATGTGATAAATAACATGACCAACTTTTTTAAGTTAGTTCCAATAGATTTAAAATACCAGCCTTTAACTCCAAGGTCTTTAGTTTAATCATTGTTGGCAGTTGTTTGTTTTTAATTTAGCTATACCAGCCTTTCCTACGTTTATTCTATGACTTCATGACGTTAGAAAATTGTAAAATAAACCAAGCAGCAGCACTATCGAAATCCAGCCTGAATTGTATAATCTTGTTCAGCATGGTTTTTGGAT
Source organism: Flaveria sonorensis (assembly GCA_025506505.1). Lineage (NCBI taxonomy): Eukaryota > Viridiplantae > Streptophyta > Magnoliopsida > Asterales > Asteraceae > Flaveria > Flaveria sonorensis. The sequence continues at coordinate 13,523,171 of CM046429.1, forward strand.
TCACCCTCTTCTGAACAAAACCATCTGGTTAACTGGAAAGCTGTTTGACAGGTTAAAATAAAACTGGCGACATGGCTAGTTTCCTATCTAACTGGTCAGTCCGATCCGATCTTTTTCTCATAGACGCACTTAGTCAACTTTCAAATAATATTTCTAATCATTCTTCATAAATATTTATTTTTCTCTCTCACCCTTACATTTCATACCATCGCCGCTTTTTATTTCGTTTCTCATGATGAATTTATTTTATATCATATAAAATTATAATAAAGATTGATTAACATGCTAATAAACAAATAACTTCTTAATAAATTAAATTATATATCTATATAATAGATGAAAGTTAGCTACGATGTGGTATTATAAACTTTTATTTTGATCACAAAACTTAATATTTAATCATTCACTCCTTTAAAACCCTTTTATACACAAGTGATTTTTTCATATCACTTGACTATATCATTTGATGATAGAAATAGTTAGCACTAAATATATTTATTGCTCCTTTCCATTTATATATTATTAAAAATCAGTTTGTAACAGCGGCGTAGCGCAGTTGTAACACACTAGTTATATTAATTAAAGCATTATATAAAAATGTAAAAATGGTGTAAAAGTTTATATAAATTGATGAATTACAAAACTAAAACATTTTTAATATTCACCTTATTAACCTATATGTTGATAATTGAATGGAATGAACAGTATTAGCAACCAATAATACAGTTGCGTGGCAAGGGACGTGTAGCGGTTGCATGTTGATCCCTAATTTCTTCGGTCTTCTTGTCACTTTTACCACCTAATGCCTTCCATCACTCTGATTCTTCCTTCTTCTTCACTCTCACCGACTACCACTACCGCCATCAACACCGGTGATAACCTGATACACCTAATTTCCACATGCACCGTCGACAAACCAAGGGCGCCTGACGAGCCTTTGGAGTACGATTTCCAAGTAGGTTCTCATGAAGAAAGAGATGATATGGGGTTTTTCAAGCTAGCGAGATTTACGGTCTCATCCTTGTATGTGATTCCAAAAACTTTTGCTTTTTAGGAATTGCAAAGGATAGGGATTGCAACGAAGTGGAAGGAGAGTATGGTATCTATAGAAACTAATGTTGATCGTAAGACTCAAATCTCATTCAAAAACGATTTGGCTTTCTACATGAAAGTTTTTTACTTGCTTTTTCTTATATGCAATTTGATTTGGTGTTATTAGATTTTTAGGGTTTGTAATGATTTGGGTCGATTTTGACAAATTGAAATAGGTGAGAAGAAGTTGTCGAATGTTAATGTATCGGATAAACGGAAAGGAGGAGCTAACAACTCTACTGATGGTGGTTAGTGTTCAAGTATTTCTCACTAGCTTTTCTTTCTTTGATGTATGTGTTTCTTTCATTTGCAAATATTGACACCTTTGTTAGGTTTTTAGATTGTATTTTCTTAGTTATGTTTTTTTGTATGCTAAATCATGGATCTTTGGAGCAGTGTCAATGGACTTGCTCATGGCCTATGATTTTTATGCTCTTTGTATATGATAAACAATAAGAATCAAAACAGTTTAGAAAACAACTTATTTTTGAAACGATATTTAACAACTCATTGTTCACGAGGAGTGTTTATTTGAATGGGTCATTATAATCAGAGTCGGTTTGATATTATCAAATGTATGAATCTAAATATTTTCCATCTCATGCTTTCTACAATTAGGGATTTGGGTTTATGGTGTAAAAAACCATTTGCAAGGACAAACTTGAAATATATCAAAGGCGTACCGAAAATTATGTAATTTTGCTATTGTCTAGATTTTGTTTGTTGTAGTAAGTTTAAAGAGGGGTTTAAATATATGCAGATTTCATGTTTTGAGATTTACTGGTTTAATAATTGAGCAAGACTCTTAAAAAAACTCAATAAAAATGACATTTCACATGGAGTGTTTACTTATCTACAATATAGTTTTGATATTCAAGTTGTTTTCGTTTTCATTTATTGTACCTCTATTTTATAAAGAAATTATGCTCTCCTTCATTTAAACATGTTTAAAATTGCGATATATGAGATTGCAACTTGGATTTTGTTCAGAATAACCTCTCAGGATGCAGTCTAGAATGCAAAAATTAAGGGTGCAACATAGATATTGAAGGTAAAAAACTACTTCTTTATGATGTTTTTGAGATGTGTGAATGAAAAGCTTTCATATGTGATATCTTTATTTGTAATTATAATCTTTAATTAAACTATTATCCTTGACCCTTGCCATGGTGTTAGTGACTCTTAAATTTCACGTTTTAATTTTGATTACATTCTTTATACTTTTGTTGAAATCTTTTATGAGTAAATTTTCAACTTACAGTACCATTTCATGGTAGTAATTTAAACCTCAGGTGAATCCAAACTTTTAAATTTATTTGTTTATATTTGTAGCTCCTCTTCAATAATCAATGGTTGTAACTATGATAGTGTTTATAATCTCTACGCCTTAAGGTGCTATCAATACATCGGTTCCTTTTAATCAACAGGAACTTTTTAATTTCTGTGAGGTAATCTTATCTTGCAAAATCTCTGATTTTCCTACTATTAATCAATTTATAAGGTTTTTTTTTAACTTGCTAAAGATCCAAATCTAGATATGTCTAAACATATGAGTTGTGTGGATATAATTGATTTATATTATTAGATTCTCTAGAGTGATTTACAACTCTTATAAATGATTTTTTAGGTCATCATGATACCACACAAGGGTTCATATATTGTTTATTTTATACTTTTTTAATATGATCTAAGTTTCTATATATAACACCCATACTAGCACCTCTAGGATCTTATAGAAACTAGACTGTATTAGTTTTGAAGGGTTATGCAATTGTTATGATTGTATGTAATTAAAAGCAATGACTATAAATGTTCATAACAAAGTCTAAATTGTGGTTGTTTTGTTGGGTTAAAAATGCACAAATTTCCACCACTTACGTTTAGTGAGATTAAAAGTAGTGACTACAGGTGTTGAGAATGAAGTCCATGTTCAGCATGTTTTGCTGAGTAAACAGTTTAATGGGTTTCTGATCTGGTTATCACTAACAAGTAAATACTTTTAATGATAGCAACTTTATATAACACCTTTTAAGGGTACTATATTGGTATCATTGTATGTATTTAGAAGCAATGGCTACAGGTTTGCATGTTTGCAGAATGAAATCTAAATACTTGCTGTTTTGTTGGGTTAAAAGCAACATGAACAGATCTCCACCACTTATGTTAATTTGGTAGGATTAGAAGTAGTGACTATAAGTTTGGAGAATGAAGTCCAAATTTTGGGTGGTTTTGCTGGGTTAAAAGTGCACTAGCTTTTATATTGGTTTTCTCCTAGAAGTAGCTTTAATGGCCAAGGCATTTCTTTTTTGTTCGTATCATTTTGTTATTACAACAACTGTCCTTCCTAGCGGGAAAAAAATGCTTCAACAATGTTGCTAAAGTGAAATAAATTCCGCCACAAAACGCGGGCGGAAATTACTAGTTTTATTGAAATACTAAACTTAGATTGAGTTACAATTAAAAATAAATATGATGCACAAGACATTGGAGCACATCATCAACAATTCAATAATGCACTTAGACTAAACGAGAAACTACTTCACGTATATTTAGAAAATAATTTCCAAATTGTTTTTGAGAAAGTGTTTTTCTTTTAGTTCTTTTCAAATATGTGTCTCAGTTTTAAATTTTTTTTAGTTACTTTATATAAAATGTTTTCAACGCTTTTACACAAAATACATTTTATAATGTATTTTAACTAGTTATTTACTGGGCGCGCATTGCGGCGGCATCATACGCGACATGATAAAGTATAGAGTAGCAATTGACACGACTTGTTTCCGGACTAAATTTACGTCAAATCGTAAAATAACTCGAATTTATAATTGAACAAAAACATATTATAGTCAAAATGAAGACCAATAAATTTGAGTTCAAGTATAGACTAACAATCAACCCGACTTGTCTGCGGACTAATTCATGTCGAACCGTAAAGTAACTCTAATTATACTATTGACAAAAACGTATTATACTTGACCCGGCTATTTTTCAAACGAAATTATGACGAATCGTAGACCAAGTCAAAGAGTACGTAAAAAAAACATAGATAATAATCGTCCCGACTCGTTTCTAATCCCTAAAGTAACCCGAATTTATACCGTTGGACAAAAACATATTATACTTAACCCACATCTTTTCCAAACAAAATATGTCAAAACGTAGACCAAGTCAAGCTACATATAAAACACATAGATTACAATCGTTTTGGTTCGTTCCCGAACTAATTTACGTTGAAACATAGAGTAAACTGGATTTATACCGTCGAATAAAAACGTTTTACATCTGACCGGACTCACTTCTTAACAAAACTTAAATCAAAACGTTAACGAACATCTGAAAACATTTTATATTTAATCCTACTCCTACCGACTAGTACTTAAAAATACGAACATAAAAAATTAGTTTTTATTGGTAAACAATATACTGGGCTAAACCCTAAGCTTTAGAAACGTAAGCGGGTCTAATTGACGACTCGTACCTGAAAATATAAACGTAAAAAATTCAATTTTTTAAATAAAAGTTGTACCGGGCAAAACACTAAACTTTAAAAACTTAAGGTGGCCAAAGACACGTATCAAAGTTGATCAGTAATTTAATAAACAAATTTTATTATTATTATTATTATTATTATTATACAATTCAATACAATTTTCATAACCATTTAATTGTTGTTGGTGGTGCTGTTACTGCTGGTGCTGCTGTTGTGGTTGTTGTCGTCGTGATGGTTGACGTTGTCGCTGTTGCTCGTGCTGTCACATTTTAATAAACAATTTAATTTAAATTTAATAAAAAAGTAATATTTTGATTGTTCCTCTCTTCCTCAATTAATATATGTGTAACTCGGAAAGGCAGAAAAAATAATAATTAGTGGATTTCCCTCTACGCGCGTTGCGTGTGTGACGTACGGGTTAAACCATATTCAAACAACCCTAAGTAATTTAATTGTCGGACAAAATCTACACATGAATTTAATATCCAAACTCCAACAAAATAATGCTAGCAATGCTTAATACCTGACAAAAAAACAATTTTGTTTGAATCATGCGTGTTTATTTTGAATAGACGTTGACCACACCATGTAAACATTGGATTTTGTTATAAAAATAGAGACTCAGAGTAAATGTGGTGTTGCGGCTGCAAACCAGAAACGATCGCCAAACCAAAACAACTAACAACATTCTTGAGACGTCATCACGGCCTCAAGTTGCCAAATACCAATAACACAAAGCCACAACATAAAGACTTGAAACATGTGTTCTAACAAAAGCCTCCATGCGGGCTTGCAAGGTCAATAGAAACAGGCGTAGTATAACACAGCTTCAAAAGACCATATCAACCCAAAGCAACAACCTAGTTTTAATGGTTCACCGACATATGACCATATCAGTCCAAAGCAACAACTGAAAAGGAGCACATCCAACGGTGCCTCAGATGAGCATCAGCTCAACATCATCAACACAGAAAAAAAGTCCCAGATGAGTAAGTCTCATCATTATCGAAACAATGATACAACCAGCAGAGACAGACATACGTCACACGAACAACTATTCAACACCATCGACACCAACAATTTAATTTCATATCGCATAAAACACTGAACAACGACGGCAACAGGAGGCGGAGCTGCAACCGCCGCCATCGCCACCGTCACAACCACTGTGACAAAACATTCATCTATGCACAAATGAAAGGGGAACCCGTCATCATACGGTGATGCAGATAGCATCACAACCGGCAAAACATTGTTGAAATTGTACAGATCTGAAATCGGGAATCCTAAAGGGCCCATAACCCTAAAGCAAACCATAGAACAGATCTGAAATTAGAAACCCTAAAAACAAAGGATGAAGATACATTATGAATGGTGAATTGGTGTTAATGTCAAATAACTACGAATTCACAGTTTATAACAAATTTTAATTTTTTGTTTAATTCTATAAATAATAATTATCACTAATTATTTATTATAAAATTAGTAATTAAATTTTGATTGAATCAATAAGATTCCAATAATCTAATATTTTAAATTTAATAACTTATATGTTTTACTTTTTTTTATTATTATTATCATCATTTCTCTTTATTATTTAGAATTATACACACTTAGATTATTACATTAACCATTACTTTTTTTGGGAAATTTGCAGAACACTGTATTATTTTCTAAATATATATAACTAGTAACTAAGCTTGCATGATGCATTGTGTTTGCACACTTCGTTAAGCATACAATTTATATGTTATGGCATTCACGTGTTGCGAGTGTGACATTAATACGATCAAGCACTAAAAAAAGCATATGAAGCTGCGACAGATTACATTAAACGGTCATCAACTCGATCTATTCCACTCAACTTTACAACAATCAACCAAAGGAAGGGACCACTTCACTCCTCTCTCGTGATTTGCGGAGTGCAATAAAAACCTCTTATGTGAATCAATGTGCTATAGCAAGTGACTGATAATACTTAAAAGGTTATATAAAAAACAAATACGTTTAAAGTGTTAATGTTGAAACATAGATTAAAATACTGCGTCATTAGCGTTAATAAATATAGCATCCGAACATTATATAAGGAAACGAAACCTTGAAAAAACGTAACGGTAGTCTTAAGCCGTTATTTTTAAATAAAATTTGAGGGGTCTTAAAATGATAAGTTCTATAAGAGGTGCAGTTTAGAAATATTAGAAGTTGAGTTGTGTATTTTATAAATATTATACATTGAAAAGAACGTTTGTGATATAATTTTTAACTAGTAAACTGAACCGGTGCGTTTATGACGGCTCGAAATTAAATACAATTATGTAGAAATATAGATAAAACCAAGTCATAAAAGTATTTGAATTTAAATATCAAATAAAAAATTTTAAAACCAAGAAATATTAAAAAGTTTGAACTTAAAATATAAGTGGCATATAGAAAAAAGAAATTAGAATTAGAACAGCTGAGAGAAAGTAAAATGAAAATACTTAAAAGCTAATATCAATACAACCAAGAAAATTAAAAAGCAAATAGAAAAATGGAGAAAAAAAAAGGAAAGGAAAGCGACGTAGTGGGTTGGTGGACTTAAGCTGACGATTTGAACCTGTGTGTTCTTTTTAAACCGACATGTGTAAAATCATGTTTCGAAAGATAAGTGTGATATTAATAGTTTCATCTGTACGTTTTTCTAGCTGAGACTACACGTCCAATCCACTCAGAAAAAACCCACAATTAGAAAAGAAAAAATTAGCTCAAGTCAGAACATTTTTACTCGTATCGAGACTCAAAATCAAAACCTTCCAATTTTTAATTATCTTACATTACCTCCACCGCTTAAATTGAGAATTATTAGTTAAACCCATGTACATGGTTGGAAAGAAATTGCTAGACCAACAATTGATACTTGTAAAACTAAGGCAAATTATAATATATAAAAAAACATAATTTTTTTACCAAACTAGTCTCCTTTGAACACTATTTACCAAAACAATATTTTTTAAGAACACTATTCCTCTAAACACTAGTTGGTAATATAAAACTTTATTTATAAAACCTAAAGAACTTTTATTTAAAAAAATATTCTATCCACGTGAATATCATGTAAGAAATCCTGCAAAAACAAATATCAAGAAACCACCACAATGTCATCACTTTGCAGAAAACAACAAAAGTGATGTTGTTGATGACTTGCAGCACCACGAGAAGACTAAACTGCACGCCACCCATCCCCATAAATCCCACCCCTTCACGTTTACCCCACGCGAATTCACGTGCAAAATCCATCAATCACTTTTCTTCAAGTATATTTAGATGATGATTGCTCCGGTGGAGGATGATGATTCTAACTGTTTCTTTGATTTCAGCTTGATCGATCAGATGGGTCAACTTCCCTCTCTTGAATCTGATTTCTCGTGGTGTTCTGATCCGTTCAATGGTTCGTCGGATCTTGGGTCAGTTTTTGTGGTTCTGTGTTTGTTTAATCGATTTGATTGGTATTCTGTTCTTGGTTGATGTATGTGAATGTATAGTTTTGTAGCTGCATATGACTGTTTAATTAGTCTTAAAGGGTTTCACATGTGTTAGTATAACTTCATGGATATTGTGAGATTGGCATTGTTTTTATGTCTTTATAATGATGTTAGTTTAAAGCTTAGTTTGGATATAAAATGATGTTAATTTGGTGATTAGATTATTTAAGTATAGTGCCATTGTTTGCATCTCTTGATAATGGTGAACAAGAAAACACATTAGGTGATACAGGCGCGCCTCATCTAGTTTTCGATCATAATCAGATGTAGAAGATATGAAAAGTTTCCTTGATAAATAGGTTTATTTATAAAACAGATGAGAGATGTAGTTTTTGATTGTAAATAAAGCTTATTTGGTTGAGCATAGGCACGTGCCTTGGACCTTGAGTCTCGTGCGTCGGATATTCAGACCAAAATGCCTCAGAGTGACTTGTGCTTTTCTAAACCGAGGCAATAATTAGCTTTGATTGTTTGGTTGAACCATCTGTGGTTGTAGATTATTTCTTAATGATTAGGGTGTTTGGATGTGGGAGAAACGTTTAAATTTGGCGCCTGAATATATATTTTTCACAATCACTCTAATCAATTCGTTTATCATACTTGCAGTACAGGATTATTGGACTCATCTTGTAGCAAAAGGCAGAGAGAAGAGGAGGAGAGATAAGATGAATGAAAGGTATACTTTTTTCTTTTATAAGTTTAATCTTCTGTTGTTACAATAAAGGGACAGGTGTTTAACTGTTTTAATGCAAATCTTGAAAAGGTTTCAAGAGCTAAGTGAACTACTTGACCCAGGAAGACCAACCAAGACAGATAAAACAGTTATTTTGGGCGATGCAATTCGAAGGGTCATTCAGTTGAGAGAAGAAGCTCTGAAGCTTAAGGCGTCTACACAAGATTTGCAGGCGAAAATCAATGAATTAAAGGTAACATGTTTAAATTTTTTGTCCTGATTTTATAGCTAATTTGGACATTGTACAGAAAACAACTGTTAGTAGAGAGGACAATATATTCCGGTCTGTCAAGTCAGGCCATGGGATGGGTTCCCACTTAAAAATATGCCCGCATATTGTTTCTTTTGTTTGGTATTGTTATAACAGTAATCTAATCATGTCATTAAGCAATTTAAGAGATTGTATGCATTAAATACGGACCTAAATCATATGCAAGAGTTTTGAAATTGCCATGTCAATTAGTTCCACATGTTTGACCCAAAAACGCCTAAATATTTTATCTTTTTTGTATGTTGGTAGGCAGAAAAGACGGAGCTAAGAGACGAGAAACAGAACTGAAAGCAGAAAAAGAAAGATTAGAGCAACAAGTTAAAGCCTTTAGTAGAGCACCTCCCACATCAGCATACTTCCCATATTCTCAGATCCAATTGTTGATGGCAAGTTTGTGCCAATTATGGGATAACATGGAGTTCCAATGTGGCCATTTGCATCTGCTCCTGCTGTTGATACCTCACAGGATCATATTCATCGGTCGCCCTAGCTTAGAAAAATCACAATTGACCATTTTTACATTGTTTAACCTTTGTTATTATACAGATCAAACAACCTTGATAAGGAGATCATTTGGGTTCTTACTGATAGTGAAATGTTGAGTTGTTTTAATTGAATTCATCTTCAAAAACTTCACCAGTTGATACAACTTGGGAGATAAAATTGATTAGTTTGACTACAAAAGTCAAACTTGGCATCTTTGAATGATCTCTTTTCTATTTCTTTTGCTTTCTTAAGTTTTTGTCGTTGATTCTAGTGTCATCCAGTCATTATAGTTAGTTTAGTTAGTTGGATTAATTAAACATTAAAGTGAAATGTAAATAAAAATTAGAGTTAATTGTTATTTTCGTCCTTGTGGTTTGATGCTTTTTGTCGTTTTCATCCAAAAACTTTATTTTTCTTCTCTGTGTCCCTGACATTTTAAAAGCTTGTTATTTTCATTCACTTTCGTTAACTCCATTGTTTTACCCGATAAGTGGACATCAGCTTTGAATATTAAAAGCAATCAAAAATGTTTGAATATTAAAAGCAATCAAAAAATGTTTGAGTATTTAGGGAAATTGAACAAATTTTTTATTTAAGTTTTTTTTCCTGGTGAGGTGCAAAATTACCTAAATGCCCCTCACATGATGTGCACGTGATGGCTACTTTACAAGTAAATAAACAAGGTTAACGAAAATTGATGAAAATTGAAAGTATTTTAAATGTTAGGGACGCACATGAGAAAAAAATTGTTTTTGGATGAAAATGATAAAATGTACCAAACCTCAGGGATGAAAATGACAATTTACTCTAAAAATTAATACCTCAGGGAAGGTGAAAATTTCCTGAAAGCTACTCTCTTAGTTTTTGGCACCTAAGAACTTTTGGCACCCCTTTAGTAAAGAAACAAGGTTAAGGGCCGAAGAACTTTTGTTGCACCCCTTTAGTTGGGTCCAAAGAGCAACAAGGTCTAAGGGGCCGAGCCTCTGGTGGAGGTCCTGCTACCCGATCTACGAGAGGTGTCCATGACAAATGAAAGTTTGATTAACATGTTCCAAAGTCTATGGAAAATGCTTATCATTTGTCTAGTTGATTAGTTCCTCAGTAATAACTTGATGAACTTTAGTAGAAACTAATCATCAGTGGAAAGTGGTCCATCAATGACAACTATGATTAGTATACGATCAACAACAATTACTAACAGCGCTACTTTAGGCTATCAATAGTAAATATGCATCAGCAACAGCTTGAGAGATCGGTTGCTACTTATAGGCAAACAATAACCAAGTTATTACATAAGAAGTTCTGACAGAAGTTACTACTGATGGTAGTCAAACAACTAACGATGGTAGTCAAAGAACTAACAAAAGTTTAAATTGCCAACTAGCATACTATTTCACAAAGAGTTTTGTCACTTCAACTAAAAGTTTAGATTGTTCTCCAATTATAAAAAGCAAGTGTTGTGTTTAATTCTACTTGTACGCATTTTCACAACAAAGTTGCACTTTTGTTCTTGTTCCAATTTTTATCTAATTAAAGATTTTGAAAGTACCACGAAAATACTTCAATATATTAGATTGATTACTACATACTTTAGAGAGATGCAAACCGTTTATGAAAAATAAAACTTACAATTTCCTCTCCTCCACTCTCATTCACATTGTTTATGCACTCGGCTTGCCAAAACTTGATCATTGGTTTTTATATAATGTGTTGGTGCTATTTCAGAGGGTATAAAATTATTGTCATAAAACTACGTCCTTTTTTACTTAGCTACAAAGGTTGTCTTTACTCTCAATATTAAATCAAAGCTCTTTGAAAAAATGTTTGGCAAAACTAAGGTCTGTATCTGAAGGGAATTTTCATGCAGTTAGTAGTAAAAGAAGTAAACAAACATGAATGAAGCTTGTTTATGCTTATTATAGAGAGATTAAACCAATCTACACCGAATATTATGAACTCGAAGCAATCGATTACATAACAATCAACTCAAGAATGTAATTGATTTCACTATGATTCTTATGAATGATTACAAAGAAGAACAAGAACTCTGACTTATTAAAAGTCAAAGAAGACAACTAACTCACCCGCCTATTAACAAACTATTAATAGTTGAACTATTACATATTCTACACCCTACAAATACAAAGTTAACAGAATTGGTCCCCGTACTATCTACACTACATTCTCCACCTTAGTATATGACCAATTCCTAGCTCATATCTAACATCTCCAAGCACCTGGTAAATTTAGATCCAGGAACCACCTTGGTTAATGCATCAGCTGCATTATCCTCTGTATCAACATGAGCAAACTCTAACCTCCTTAGACTGAATGACATCTCGCATAAAATGTAATCTAATATTGATATGCTTAGTTCGTTCATGATATACTTGATTCTTTGACAACTCACTGCACTTTGATTGTCACAGAGAACCAAAGTATCAATCAACTCAACTCCAATTCAGTTATAAAACCCTTTAACCAAGAGATTCCTTTACAGCCTCAGTAAGTGTTATATATTCAGCCTTAGTAGTTGACAAAGCAACCACATGCTGAAGAGAAGACTTCCAAGTCACAACACCACCAAACACCTTAAAAACATATCCAGTGGTAGATCTGCCTTTATCAAGATCCTTGGCAAAATCGCATCAACATAACCAAGAATACTAGGCTTTGAATCTTGACACTTACCAAAGATTATCCCACATTCCTTTACCATTTAGATACCTCAAAATCCACTTCATTGCCTCCCAATGAGTTTACCTGGATTTGACAAATACTTGCTAACAATGCTTACAACGTATGCATATTCTGGCTTGGTACAGACCATAAGTACATTAAGCTACCAATAGCATTAGCATGGGGTACATTCTGCATCCTTTTAGTATCTTCCTCTTGAGTAAGAGAATCCTTTGATGAGAGCTTAAAGTGTTGACCCAAAGGTGTCTGCACATATTTGCTACCATGCATTGAGTATTGAGCTAACACTTTATCTATGTATGCGGTTTGAGTCAAGAATAACCTCTGATTGACCAAGTCCCTTGAAATCTCCATACCCAAGATCTTCTTTGCTATCCCCAGATCTTTCATTTCAAATTCCTTATGCAACAGCTCCTTTGTTAACTCTATTTCAGACTGATCGTTACAACACACTAACATGTCATCAACATAGAGTAACAAATAAACATACTCATTAGGCTTGTAGCTCTTGAAATACACACAGCTATCATAGCTACTCCTATGAAATTGCTGACTTAGTATATAATCATCAAATCTTTTATACCAATACCTGGGAGATTGCTTTAACCCATAGAGAGAACTTTTAAGTAAACACACCTTGTCTTTTTCTCTTGGTTTTACAAACCCAGCTGGCTGTTTCATATAGATCTCTTCATCTAGAGTACCATGTAGGAAAGCTGTTTTAACATCAAGTTGTTCAAGCTTCATATTATTAGCAGCTACCATAGACAGGATTACTCTAATAGAAGAGTGTTTTTCCACATGGGAGAAAACCTCATTGTAATCAATGCCTTCTCTCTGTGTAAAACCCCTAGCCACCAACCTAACCTTAAACCTTGATGGATCAGCCTTAGTTAATCCCTCTTTCAACATATACAACCACTTGCAGTCAACTAATTTCTGCCCTGCTGGTTTATCCACCAACACCCATGTGTCATTCTTTCTCAAAGAATCCATCTTATCTACCATAGCACTCATCTATTTGTCTCTATCCATTGACATAACAGCCTCACCATATGACAATGGTTCCATTACATACTCTTCTGCAGCTACACTGAACATAAATGCAGATATATCTTCATTAGATCTATATCTAGCAGGCATCACAGGCTGCCTTCTGGCTCTATCTCTAGCCAATCTATATTCACCTAATGAATGTGAAGAGTGAGAACCCTGCTGTGAGCTTTCCCCTACTTCAAAAGTGCCTTCAAAAGTAACTTTAATACCTTCGGAAGTAGCTTGAGTACCTTCGAAAGATTTAGAAATGCCTTCGGAAGCTTTAGAAATGCCTTTGGAAGATTTAGAAATGCCTTCAGAAGATTTGGAAATGCCTTCGAAAGCTTGAGGCTCCACCTTAATTTGAACACCATCTTCCAGTTCCTCCTGTTCTTTCTTGTTATCAAACAGATCTTTATAAACTATCTCTTCCCTGAAGACTAAATCTCTGCTGATTATTACCTTAGGACTTCCATCATCAATCCTCCATAATCGATAGCCTTTTACACCCTTAGGGTATCCCAACAATACACATCTTTGAGCTCTAGGATCAAGTTTGTCTTTCTTAACATGATCATAGACTAAAGAACCAAACTGCAATCAGGTTTAACACTGGTCCATACCTCTATAGGAGTCTTCATATTTATAGCTAATGAAGGAGACCTGTTAACAAGATAGGTTGCAGTTTTCACTACCTCTGCCCAAAAGGACTTTGGCATTCCTGAGTCAGACAACATGCACCTGACCTTGGTAAGCAAGGTCCTATTCATTCTCTTAGCTAATCCATTTTACTGAGGGGTGTATGGCACTGCCAAATGCCTACTAATGCCATGTTCTTTATAAAACTAATTGAACAAAGAACTACAAAACCCCATACCATTGTTAGCTCTTAGTTTCTTAACCCTTTTAATTGTCTGTGTTTCAACCAGCTGCTTCCACTCTTTAAACCTTAAAAATGCTTCATCCTTTTGCTTAAGGATATATACCCAAACCCTTCTTGATCTATCATCAATAATAGACAAGAAGTATCTTCCTCCACTAAGAGAGTTAGGTCTAGTAGAGCCCCATAAGTCTGCATGAATGTATTCAAGAACATCTCTTGTCTCATGAACTCCCCAGCCAAACTTGACCCTTGTTGACTTGCCCAACACACAATGCTCACAGAATCTAACATCACAGCTACTAACTCTAGTGATGACTTGTTGCTTCCTCAGTTATGTCAATCCCTGATCACTTATATGGCCCATTCTCTTATGCCACAAAGCTACAGTGTTCATCCTATTAACATCAGCAACTGATGGAGCACCACATATGATAGTACCATCAAGAACATATATGTTGTTCTCCTTTTTTGAGCCTGACAACATAACTAATGACCCTTTTATTACTTTCACCTTCCCATTCTTGAGACTTACATTGCAGCCTTGGCTTTCCAGGGTACCGAGTAAGATGAGGTTCCTCTTGAGTTCAGGTATGTACCTAACCTGATCAAGAGTGAACTCCACTCCACTCTCCAGCCTGAGTGTGATAGAACCAATGCCTTTGATCATACATGGCCTGTCAACACCTAGTTGTACAGTTCCTAACTCCATCATCTCTAATTCCGAGAAGAATTCCCTTCTTGGGATCATATGATAAGAGCAGCCAGAGTCCATGATCCAATCTTGATCTATCTGACCTCTAGACACCATCAGGACATCCGCACTATCATAACCATCAATGCTACTATCAACAGACATACTGCCTTGAGTTCTGTGCTGTTAAAGGTTGGCTTGTTTCTTTTGTTTATCTAGGCATTCTCTTTTAAGATGTTTATCAGAATTACAAATATAACAACTCCTCTTGAATTTGGACTTTGATCTTGAAGTTGACATGACTTTTAAAGTTCTAGATTCAGGTCTTCCCTTTACGAATAAGCCATCACCAGCATCATCCTTGACATCAGACCTTCGCTTTAATTCTTTTGAATTTATAACAGCCAGCACGTCTTTCATTGATAATGACTCCCTCCCAAACATGAGAGTGTTAACAAAGTGCTCATACGTTTATGGCAATGAAGCCAAGAAGATGATTGATTGATCTTCATCTTCTAATTCAACATCAATGTTCTCAAGATCAATCACCAACTTATTAAATTCATCCACATGATCCTCAATTGACTTACCAGTAGTCAATTGAAATATATAGAGCCTTTTCTTGAGATACAGCCGATTAGCCAGAGACTTTGTCATGTACAGCCCTTCAAGCTTTGACCACACCCCACTGGCTGACATCTCTTTTGATACCTCCTTGAGAACTCTATCTTCAAGTCTCAGAATAATAGCACTGTGAGCCTTTTCCAAGATATCATTCTTTTCTTTTGCTGATAGAGTCGCTGGCAAGCTATTTTCCCCTTTCAGCGCATCAACAACGCCTTGATGCACCAATAGCGCTTGCATCTTCACTCTCCATAGCCCAAAATCATTCTTGCCATCGAATTTTCGATTTCAAACTTCGTTGATCCTATTCTTTAATCGAATTTCACTTCGACACTTGAATCTTCAACCCTCGAGTCAAACCAGGCTCTGATACTAATTGTAGAGAGATTAAACCAATCTACACCGAAGATAATGAACTCGAAGCAATCAATTACACAACAATCAACTTAAAAATGCAATTGATTTCACTATGATTCTTATGAATGATTACAAAGAAGAACAAGAACTCTGACTTATTGAAAGTCAAAGAAGACAACTAACTCACCCGCTTATTAACGAACTATTAATAGTTGGACTATTACACATTCTACACCCTACAAATACAAAGTTAAAAGAATTAGTCCCCGTACTATCTACACTACACTTATTCATTTAAAAAACCAAAGAAAAAAATTCAAACAATTAAACGAATAGATTTTTTGTTCATGTTTATTCGTTAGGAAACTGTGTTCTTTATCTTTGTTTATTAATATTCTAAATAAATGGTTCATCAACATAGACTAACATGAGTGTGCAAAAATGAACCCCTAGTATGACGGGACGGCTGAATCGGAGACGTCACACCTGTTTCCTTGGTCTCCGACCACTAACCGTCATTGTCACGCTATGGTGGTACCCACAGCCCACAACCACAGGTTTGTGTAGCCTCTCCTGTAGAATTTCAAATTGTATGCCTTTGAAATTGTAGTTTTCTTTCGGCCCTTCTCAATCAACAATCTTAATTCCATACTTCCATTTAATGCTTTTCATTTGTTTGAGACTTGAATTCCATTTAATTGTGTTTGCTGATGAGTTTGCTTTGCATGTTTACGGTGGGTATTGGGTAAATGGGTTTAAGGGTAAGGTCCTTTAACGAATCTTGTAGGTTCTAAAAAGAACTCAAGAAGTGGGTGTAGAAAGAAATGGGTGTCTGTTCATACTCTATAAAGTAGGTTTTTATATTAATTGATTCTTTTTTTCTTGTTATATTAGGATGAAAAATTATGGAAAATTTTTTAAAAAGAAAAGTGTCATCTTCATCCAAAAATCTGTCTGCTAGTATACCTCGACCTATCTCTACTCCTATACCTAAATTGTTGAATTAGATAATCTTCTTTGGGATCCCTTTAATAGAATAAGAATTCTAGATTATATCCAAATCAAAGAGATGATATAAGCAGAAAATATTGATTAAAAGGATATTGTCAACCACGTAGACATGACTTTCCCAAAAAAATGATAGGAGATAAAGAATGGCGTTTTGTGCGTACATGGTTTGATAAATATGGTAATTGGCTTGAATATAGTGTAAACGAGGACAAAGAATTTTGTTTATGTTTTTACTTATGTAGAGATTTGTCGGGATTGTAATTGCTAATGAAGATGGGCTTGATGTATTCATGAGAGTAAGCTTTAATAGTTAGAACAAAACTAAAAGATTTGATAGACATGTTGGTGATATCAATAGTTTTCATGATAAAGTGCTAGAAAAAAAGTGAATATCTAGTGAATCAAGCTCAATCTAGTGTTGTTGCCCTTCATAGACAAGATGATATTACAAGAAAAGAAAATCGGATTTGATTGAATGCTATGGTTGATGCTTGTAGATTTTGTTTGAAATGTACATTACCATTTTGTGGCCATGATGGGAAGGAGACTTCTAGTTTTAAAGGTACTTTTTTGGAATTAATAGATTAATCATTAGTCAAAATAAGAAACTAAAGAAGTTATCAAAAGCCCCGGAGAATAATAAATATTTATGTCCAAGTACTCAAAAGGATGTTGCTCATTGTTTTGAAAAAGAAGTACTCAGATCTATTTTTCATGAAATTGGTAATGACATGTTCACATTAATAGTTGATGAGTCTAGCGATATATTCAAAAAAGAACAAATGGGTATTGTTTTATGAAATGTTGATGCACATGGACTTGTTAAAGAAAGATTTGAATGGCTTGTTCATGTGATGGAAACATCTTCTTTGGTTCTCAAATCTTCTATTGAAACCTTCTTTGCAAAATATAACTTGAGTTTGAAATGATTAAGAGGTTAAAGTTATGATGGAGTGAGCAATATACGTGGTGAGTTTAATGGGTTAAAAACCAATATTTTAGAAGAAAACAAATTGGCATATTATATACATTGTTTCGCTCATCAGCTTCAGTTAGTAGTTGTGGTGGTCGCAAGAAAATGTATAGGTGTTGATAAGTTTTTTAAAAAGATAACCATGTTAATAAACGTGTTAGTGCTTCTTGTAAAAAAACATAAATTCTTCAAGAAATTAAGAGAGAAAGAATAATTAAAAAGATTGGTTGTGGGTTAACTGAAACTGGAAATGGATTAAACCAAGAGCTTTCTCTTACAGGACTCGAAGATACACCTTGGAATCTCACTACACAACACTTATATGCTTGGCTGCTTTGTTTTCAACTATCATTAAGTTGCTTGAATACATTGCAAATGAAGCTCTAATGATTCTAGCAAAAATCAAGCGATTGGTATCTTAGAATATTTTGAAACATTTGAGTCTGTGTTTTTCCTTCAATTGTTGTTGCACGTTTTAAGGATAAGGGATGTGTTATTAGGAGCACTTCAAAGGAAAGATCAAGACATATTAGAACCGGTTTCATTGGTGGAATCAATCAAAGAGATGTTGTAAATTTTAGAGAGTGTGGGTTTGATCAACTTTAAGAAAAAAGAATCTTCTTTTTGTGAAAAGCATGATATACAAATATTGAATATGATCGACAATTATGGTTCATCAAGACGAGCACAAAGGAACAAAATCACTAATCAACATTATTTTAAGTTTGATTGCTTTAATTCAGTTATGGATAGATTGATTCAATACTTTGGTGACCATTTTAACAAGGTTAACATGGAGTTACTTAAAAATATGGCGGATTAAGTCTGCGTAACTCTTTTTCTAGCTTTGATGCATCAAAGTTACTACGATGAAGTGAGTTTTATCCATATGATTTTGAGGATGGGGAAAAGATTATGCTCGAGCATCAACTTAGATTGTATTGACATAATGTGCTAAAGGATGATAATTTTACTAACTTGACTAGTATCATCGATCTTGCTAAAGTGATGGTGGAAATAAGGAAACATATTTCTTATCATTTAGTCTATCGATTATTAAAGCTAGCATTGGTTTTGCCCATTGCAACGGCTACCGTTGAAAGATGTTTTCGGTAATGAAACGTGTAAAGTCAAGTTTACGAAATCGTATTGGTGACGACTTTTTCAACGTTGTTTAATTTGTGCTGAAGAAATAGATGAACCTTCTAACGTTACTAATGAAGATATAACTGAGTGTTTCAAAAAGATGAAAGCACGTAGATGGCAGATGTAAAATGTACTTAAAATATTTAATGAATGATATTTTTGATGTTATATTTAACGGTTAATATTTTTTTACTTATTATTTGTTTACGGGACCTTTTTTGACCCAGCCTATTTTAACCCATTCTTGTTTGTTACATAATTTTTCAACAAGTTTCATCTTGCCCCATCACACCCTTCCCCCCTCAAAAAATTATGTATCCGCCCCTGATAAAGTAACTTGTTACTAATGTCAAGTTATACTAGTGATGAAGACTTGTTGCGGGTTAAGAATATACCAATGAGGAATTTACTTTGTGTAAGCTTGTGCGTAGCGAAATTCAAAGAAAATTTGTATCACCTTATTTCAAGAGCCCTAGCCAGTGATGAATCCCTAGGAAGAGAGGACTATTGAATTCCTCCCCCCATTAGTTCAGTTTGAACCCGTCCCAACAATGAACACCTTCCTACTGCAAGGCTTTGCTCTGCCCTTCACTAAAATCCACTTCGGGTCAAAGGAGCAGCTAGTCCAACTTCTTGAGCAACCGAGAGATTAACAAATAAACATTTGCTTTAGTTTCTTGCCTCACCCTGAGATGAGAGGGAATGTCGATTTGACACGAATCCTGAATCTGGTCTTTAATCCTACACCATGCGATGGGAGAAGTTATAGCTAGATTGTTACCAAGATAATCGTTTATTTCTTCAATTGTAATCCTTATATTAGTTTATGATTATGTATTGAAGCATTCGATTCGAAAAATCTGATTTAACGTAATTGTTCTTTAACAATTGTTTGAAATAGTTCTTCTTGTGATAAGATGAAAAGAGTAAACCCAAAGAATAAATAACTAATTGTTTCGCTACGATTAATTATAGTATTAATATAAGGTTTTGACTTTGTTATAGTTGATCGAATCTATACCACACATTGGTATTGAAGCTCTCTTCTTGAGTTAATTGATCTAACAATTAATTTTGACTCAAACAACATTAGCAACGCCATGATATTTACCCTTGGCACTAGGTCTCTGGCGCTTGCAACACTAGGAGAAAAGATTATCACCCATAACCACAACATCCAAACGTTAAGCGCCATGTATTAGGACATCCCACCCAATTGGCATCTGTATAGGCCATCATATAATTAGTTTTTGATCGGTTTAGAGGGTGACCAAAATGAATTGTACCCTTAAGGTAATAGAGTATCCGTTTTAAGTCATTTAAATGTAATTAGCAGGGAGCATGCATACTTGTTATACGACATATGTGATGTTTGGGCGCATGAAGGCTAACCATTATAAGGCGCCTGCTAGATGACAATATTTTGTAGCATCGTATACTAGTGTACCATCAGTTGCACTCAATTTGGCACTAGAATCGAATCTGAGTAGAAACTGACAGGAAGCGATACCTGCTCGATCCAGAATTTCTAAGGCATATTTATGCGAAGATAATAATAAGGTATCTTAGTCATCGAGATACCTAAAAAATAGCTGAGTGGTCCTAAGTTTTGCATGGCAGACTCATGAGACAAAAAGAGACACGAGCCATGTCCAAGCGCATTGAAAAATGTAGTAAGGATGATGCCATCCACATAGGAAGTAGATAAGAAATGTCAATGCCTTGATGGTAAATAAATTATGAATGATCACAGACTGTAAAAAACAATCACATCGAGTAAACGTAGCCTGCAAACCGTTGATACCTGGCGCCCGATGTGTGTTTTAAGCCATATAATCTTGAGAAAGCACGTGTGTTCGTGTACGTACAAGGGGTTTCAAAAACTAAAGTTTGGTATATGTAGCAGTTTCTTGACGTCTTGATACAATCCTATCTAATACTACCGCTAACATAAAGTGATGAATAATCTATACTGAAAAAACAAACTAACAATCATATAGCAGCTACAGAGTAAATAGATATGAAAAAAAAAGCACTAACCGTTACGTGATTACGTATACACTCCCCTAAAAAGGTTTGTATATATGCCAAGAGAACACTAAGAGAAGGCTAAGGGTAAGATAAAACATAAAAGTTAAGGAAAGAACTAAGAATACAGAACAATTCTGTGACACATCTAAACACTCTCTAAAAGGTTTATAACCCTAATACAATGTCTTCAAAAAGTCATTTGAGAGTTACAAGTTTAGCAAATTATGGCTATTATCCGCTAAACCAAAATTTAAATTTTTATGGTGATAAGAATTACAAATTGTTGAATATCTAGATCAATAACATTTGATTGTAAGAATCAAAATACATTAGAAAGTTAAAAATAAAAAAAACAAATTGAATTGGAGTTGGAGTTAGATACAAAAACCCCAAGATTAATTAGCACAACAAATATACAACAAACAATACACTTTCAAAAGATACAAATATAAAACAAACCCTTAAACCTTCAACTTCTAAGTGAAATAAACCGGGCATTTCGGTACTCTATAGCTTGCAATCAACATCCCATCCGGTCCAACACCAATGTCACAATTTGCATGCATCTTATGCCTCTTGCTTTCCCATCCCGCGACCTTAAACCTAATCTCCGAAGCAACCTCGAGTCGAAACGCAACCACGCCACGTATCCGAGCAGCCACAAACTGCGCCCAGCGCTCCTCATCGACCACGAACCGCGTCCCAGACAACGTGTCAGCGAGAACCGTCGTGTTCTTGGGTCCCTGATAGAATGCACTGAGCAATGGCTCTTCCCCAATGTTTTGGTTCTGAAAATAGAGGGTTATGTGCACGGTATCATAATAAATCCCAATGTTCAAATTAGGGTTTCTTGCAGTCACGTTAAAGGTTGCATGAGCCGATGCGAACCCGTTATCTTGCGCTAGACTCGGGATCGAAAACTCTTGGATGTGGAACCTTGGGCGATGAGGGCGTAAACTGAGCCACAAGATGAATGTTATGAGGCCTACAATGAACAAAAGGCTAAGGAAAACTGAGCATATCAGCTTTGATACGCGTGTGGTTAAACTTTCTTTGACACGGTGCACGTAGTACCGTGCAGTGTGATGCCTCTGTAACTGACCCCCTGGGTTAACCTGAGGCCGGTTACTGTGTGCATCTGGGGTGTAGTGAATTGGGATTTGTTGTTGAGGGGTGTTCATGGTTAAGTTTCCGGCTATTGACCGCCTGACCGGAGGTTTTATGGTGGCGGTACAGGTGGCTGAGGTGATGTCGCCGGTGGTTTAGGTTTCTTTATATGGAAAAGAGAATAAGGTGGCCGGAGATTGAAGGGATGCCAGTAGTCTTTTGGTGTTGAAAGGAAAGAATATTAGTCAGCTCATGGTAGTGTAGAATATAATGGGTCATCTTCATAATATTCTTAGTTGTACGTCTTTTTAGATTCATTATGGAGTACATGACGCTGTAGTTGTTGTACGTTACAAGTTTGATATTTCTTCATATGTACTCCAAGTATATGCATATAGATAATATAAGATGTAGTAACGTAACGTAACGTATATTATTATTTTTGGAGTGTATATATTTATTTAAAAGACGACAAGCATATTGTTCCTTAAGAATAAAATTTTTGGAACAAAATAATTTAAATATGTGTATTAAAAATAATAGATCATTCTTTACAGTGCATGTAATAAAGAATAATTGTTAATCAAGTGCATTTAACAGCTTTTAATTAAAAAATTATGCAATAAATGATCATATATAGTTTTTTTGTATTGGAGCTTTTGATGAAATGTGAGGAAAAGCAACATTTTTAGAGGACGCACACATAATTATCCGAGGTATAATTTTAAACTTTTAATGATTATTAACACGACAAAGTAAAGAGAGAATAACTAAAGATTCTATTGTTAATTTGCTAAAAAAATTGTCAATGTTTAGAATTTTTCCAAAACGAATTTCGCTTTTATCGAGGTTAGAACTCGTACTCTTCTTTTATCACTATGTACGTCCCAACCTCCTACCCTGTTAATTTGTTATTCAAAAAAATTGTTAGATATATGAGGGTTTGGAATCTAATGGTAAGGTTTAGGAGCATTAATTCACATGAGCATCCTTATTCATATCTTATCTCTTAATTATAAATAAAACATAAAAAATTGTTATATTAAATTTATATTAAGGTCTTACATTCTCATTTTCATCCCCAATAATTTTTGGGGAAACCATATAAATGATCCCCCATAGTTGGGTCATCATTGATCATCTCCGAAAATCTATTATTTTATATTTTTAATAAATGATTGTGAGTGAAAAATAAAAATAGTAAGGTTTAGAAGCAATCCTTATTCATATCATATCCCTGAATTATAAAGAAAACATAAAAATTTGTTAAATTACATTCATAAGGTCTTACATTCTCATCTCCATCCGCAATAAATTTGGGGGAAACCATCTCCGAAAATATATTATTTTATATTTTTAAAAAATAATTATGAGTGAAAGATATAAAAATAATAATAAAAGTAAATAATAAAGTATTAATTAATATAAGTAATGATAGATGTAGGAAGTTGATATGAAAGAGTTTTAGAAAATAAACAAAATTTTTAAAAGAACGATGATGTTTTGTTAATTATGCAGGGTGTGGATGGGAAAACTAGTATAAATGTTTTAAGACCCACAACTAAGGATGGTGCGGGCGCTTGCGCGGTGAGGGTGCGGCAGGGGCTGGCGTCGCGCGCAACATTGTTACCGGTCCCCCAAGACGCGTTTCCTTTGCGCCATACGGCGGAACCTCGCCGAGACACACCCACAAAAAAGTGGGATTTGACCTTTGCAGACGATCATTTCGTTTTCACCATTAGAGCAGCTACCCCACCCCCCCACCCCATCCCCAACGGCTAAATTGTCAAATTAAAAAATACACTATAAATAATAACCTAAAACTCACAAATTTTAAATCATTCTTAAATATTTCTCATCTTCTTTTATATAAATTTACATTATACTTCCAAAAAAATAGATCCCACCAAAAAATCCTCAAAATTCTAAGGCCAAACCTTCAAAAAATATAGACCGAAGGTGCAGTCGGGTCCAAGTGAACCAGCGCCTTCTATCCAACCGTTCAACCCAACCCCACTGCATACAACCAATACAACCATTTGGTTTCAAAATCTTTATGAATCCCCTAACCATCGGTCTACCGCCCAACTATGACCGCATTTCAAAACTTATCATAATTTTCTTACTACACTAACATCCCAATCTCTTTTCAAAACCCACCTCAATACGTACAAGAATAAGAAGCCCAAGAAAATGAAGAAGAAGAAAACGAATCCTTCGATGATCTTCAAGTTTACAAAAGCGAAGATGAAGATATTCGTGTCGAATAAACACCCCCACCAAAATCTAAGTTGAAAGAAAATCGATAACCTGGGCTGCTAACAAGGTTTGGGATGAAAATAAAGAGAAGGTATTGGTGAAGAGTTTGATATATGTATCCGAAGACCCAACAACTGGAGATCACCAAAAAAGTTGCTCGTTTTGAAAGAAGGTGTTTCAACACTTTTCCGCCACCGTTGGTTCGACCAATCGAACCGTTAATCAACTAAACTCAAAGTGGGGGAGAATGAACTACACGATGAGTCGTTTTAACGGATATATATTCAAACGGTAAATTTATTACTTTTACATTTTATATTTATAATTTTATTTTTTTAATATTTGTTTTTTTTGTTTTTAAAAATGTAGAATCATCATTGGACGAGTGGAAGCAACGATGAGGATATCGTTCTAAAAGCTTTAAGCGAATACAAGACAGTTTACGAGAAAAAAAGTTTCACGAGCATCAAAGCTAGAAGAGTGGTAAGAAACCACGCAAAATGAGAGTCGGTGGATGTTATGAATCCGGAGTTTGGTACTCAAAGAACAAAGAGGAGTAAAACTTCGAAATCCAGTCAATACGTAAGCCCTAACGAGCCGGTTGCAAGCCCCCTTCCCGACCTCAAAGACAACGCCACACCGACCGAGCCAAGGCGCAAAGGCAAAATGACGGGGAGTCTTCTTCAAGCAAAGCAACATTGAGCGATACCATTAGTGACTATAAACCAATGCATGAAAAAAAAATGGAAGAAAAAAGAGAACGTGAAGCGCTTCTAATGAAAGTAACCAAATCTAAGTTGGCCTTACTCGGCTTACAATGAGAAATGTTACTTCACGAAACATTAGATCTGGACATGAAGAATTTCCTTAAACCGCATGACGATCTTCCGAAACTGATGTTGAAGAACGTTGTTGAAAGGAAACGTCAAATTTTCCAGATACGTGGTTGGGGGTTTAATTTGTAGATTTTTAGTTTTAATATTTTCATATTATAAAATTTTATATTTGTTATTTAATTTATTTTTTATATTTATAATTTGAATTTATTTTTATTAATGAAGTAATTTTTAATTAAAAAAAATTAGTGTGGTATAGTATGGTGTGAGTGCCCCCCAAATTGGTGTGGTGTATTATGATGTGTCATTACTTGATTGGTGATTGTGTACTGTTGTGGGTGGTTGTGACATTGGCACCCCTATCACCCTAAAAGGTTATGATATAATTGCATGAGCCAATAAAAAAAATCTACACAGAATCACTACACAAGCTTTATATTTCATGTGCCATAACAGTTCATGCATCTGGTACAACATGTTGATGCGTTAACATTTCAAATTGTTTTATTTTAGGTTCTATATTATTTTATATTTTCATACTTTAATGCTTATTACCCAAATAAGTTTGTAAAATACATATTAATCGATTGTTTATAAACTAGCTATCAATTTTGTATTTAATTACTTTAGTGATCTTACATCATCTTCTTCTATTCTGAATATAATCAACCTTATGACGTGCTAAACTTACCAAAAATTGACCCATCATAGAGTGGGTGTAATTACTCACTATAATATTGGAATGACAACACCTGCAATGTGTTTGGTGTCTACATTTCTATATTTAGGATTAGGCTGAAATCCCTATGCAACGCGCATAGTGAAAACCTAGTTTACTTAAATACTAAACAGGAAATAGTGAACATCAAAAAAATTAAGATAAAGAATAGAAAAACAAACTTATTTAGTAAGTTATTAAAAGATAAACGATAAAAAATAAACGATACTAATAGATAATTATGAATTCAGAAAAAGAATTCAAAAACAAACATAATTATTAGATGAAGAAAGAGAAACACCAAAAATAAATAAAAGCTCACATAAATTTGAGATATAAAGCCCTTATTAATATATTTACTATAAATAAATTAGCTATTGTAGAATACAATAATTATATTTTTTACTTAGCATGCATAGAGGGAGTTATAAAAATAAACACTAAAAAAGGAGGGAACTTGAGAAACAATCCTATCTACACATTTTAATTCCAAAAAAAAATAAAAAAGCTAAAAAGCTAAAAAAACAAAAAAAAAACCCCTTATTTCATTGCAATTAAGAAGAAATAAAAAATAATAAATAATAAAAAAACGTCATGTAACACCCGAAAATTTGCTAAAAAAAAAAGAAAAGAAAAGTATAAAGTAAGAAAAGTAAATGGACCCTAATGGAGGGGTTTAAGTGTGCAAAGTACAAAACTTTATTATTCTATTACTTAAAAGAGTATGGTCGCCCATAAACATTTTTCTACACACTGCTTTGGGCTGGAAAAGAAAAAAGAAGAAGAAGAGCTGAAGTTTCATTAGTTTCTTGAAGATGAAGCTGTGATTTTGCTTAGGTGAGTGTTTTTCATGCGTTTTGTTCGGTTTCAGATGAGTTTTCAGCTTTGAGATCGATTCTTATGTGTTCGGTTGTGTGTTTTGGTGTGTTTAGGTGTTTGAACTCTTTGTGCCCTCAAGTTTGGTGGAGTTTTGCTTGAAGGATGCAATTGGTGAGTTCTAGATCCCCGGTTTCTTGTTTTTAAACTTGTTTTGGGGCTGAAAATGCATGTAACTAACTTTTATAAATTTTTCAGCACGTTATACCATATGTTTTGCTTGTATATTGTGGTTGTATGCTTGTTTTTAGGTGTCTAGTATGTTAGAATTGGATTGAGAACCTGTTAGAATGATTTTTGAGGTCTGTAATAAGTGCACGTTCGAATTGGTAACTGCCTATACGTTCAACATAGTTCCTATGCGCCTGAGTTTTGCTCATGCTCCTGAGTTTTGCTCATGCGCCTGAAATTTGCCCAAACGCCTAAGTGCTAGCCCATGCGCCCATATAGTGCCCATGCGCCTGGAAAGTTGTCCATGCGCCTAAGTCCTTTCCCATGCACCCAAGTATCCCATGCGCCTGAAATTTGCCCACGCCTAAGCATGGATCATGCGCCCAAGTAGGGCTCATGCGCCTAAGTGTCTGTGCGCCTGCATAGTACTTATGCGCCTACATAGTGCTGATACGCCTAAATGCCTTAGAAATTTTTTTTGAAAATTTGGAAAATAGAAATTTTAAAACTTAACCCTGGGATGTTTTGGTGGTTATGTTTGTTGATGTTATGCTTGTTTGTGGCATGTTCTTATGTTCCATATTATGTATTATTATGTGACTTTACGTGGTGTGCTTATGCTCGTATACGTAAAGTATTATCATAAATGAAGTGAAAGATGAATGATAATGAAAAGTGGAACATAACGAATGAATGAAAGTCTTGCAAGCAAATTTGAATGGAGGTGCACAACCATGTTGTCATTAGCTCAACTGTGTGCGGTTTAGCTAACCTGAAGGATGCACACAGGGTCAATCTTTGAGATTGACGGGACCCTTGTGGCATGCCCTAGGTACTGGGTCAGGCTTCGTGCGCAATGTTAGGGGTCTATTTATAGACTTCGGCCCAGTACACGCTTCGTGCACAATGTTCGGGGTATTGCACATTGGTTCTGTAGAAAGTGAAAGATAATAATGAAAGTACGAAATAAATGAAAAGAATGATGAAAGACAATAATGAATATTATCTCGTTGTATGTATGATGTGTGATCACGTACGGAAATGATGACTTTCATGGAAAAGGAAGTATTTTAAGAAAAAGATATTTTTATATATTTAAACAAGATACTTTAATATTTTAAAACTAGAACTCACTCAGCAACGCTGACTTTTATGCATTTTCAGTTGGCAGGTAACTTGTTGCTGGGGATGGCATGCGGGTGAAGCTACTTGGCGGGCAAGACTGGCATCCATTTGTGCATGATGATATTGTTGCTTTATAATGCAACTGAACGATTCTTTTGTAACTCCTAAAATACAATGATGTATTATTTGGCAACATTAAATATTAATGCATGAATGGTTTTTGATAATTTTAATCCGCTGCTATGTTTCTATGAAATGTATGTTTTTTTTAATTAATAATGCTGTGATTGACCAACTGTGAGGTTTCCGGGAACGGGGCCTTACAAGTTGGTATCAGAGCCAAAGTTTAAGAGAAATGGGTAAATTATTTTAAAAACCTAAACTTAAACTCAGAATAGGACCAAATGGAGGGATGCCAGCCCAAGTAGCTACGTGCCATCAGTTATTTCTTTTCCTAAATGTTAACCGGTATTATGTGTATGTGCTATCTGATTTATGTGTCCTTAGTAGATTTGAATACTGATGTTAACCGGGACGAAATTTGTTTCAACATGGGGATGATGTGACAACTCACCCAAAACTCACTCGATTTTGATTACTTTATGCCAATGCAGTAGACCAGTGATGGAACACTCACCATGTAACGTAATTTTTGGGACGAAAATTCTTTCAACATGGGGATAATGTGACATCCGGTAATTTTCCGTTACCAAACTCCGTTAGTTCCGTTAAGTCTTGCATACACGTGTCGTGAGCACACATTAGTTGTCGTTGAACGTTGGTGACTTAATAATAATTAATAATGTTTAAATGATAATAATTTAGTTGGTGTTATGATTATTAAGTGGTGTTTATATGTTTACGTGATTTAAATATTAATTGTGAATTTTATCGCGTAAAGTGGAAACGTGTTATAATTATTTCGTGTGTTTTGTGGCAAATGGAAATTAAGCATGATTATTATTTGTGACTAATAATAACTGTGTTTAGTAGTTAAAAACTATTTAAAAACTATTTAGAAGCCTAATCTTTATAAAATACAAATTATAAGGGTTAAAAGGGTAATTATAAATTATAAAATAAAACAAAATCAAAACCCAACCCTAATAACCCCCCTACGGCCGCGATCGACCTCCCCACACCCACAAACCTACGATTTCAGCCAAGAACAAACAAGTTTTTGATGGTTTTTCATGTTGGCTGAAACCCTAGTTCGAATTGGATGATGTGGGTGTCAATTTTGAGTTGTTTTTTGATGTTATTATGTTAGTTAGATTGTATATATGTTAGTTAACGTTGATTATGCAAGAAAGCTTTGATTTTGATGTGTTGTTCATAGGTTACTAATAATAGTAACTTTATTTGCATGAATATGGTGATTTGATGATGAATTGATGCTATTAATGTGTTTATGATGATAATTGGGTGTTAGATTGATGATATGAATGCTAGAAATTCAAGAATGAATGTTGTAGTTCATGTCTTACTAAAGATAGTAACTTTTGGCTATGAAGGTTGATGAATTGTGGTAATTAGATGTTGTTGATCATGTCTAGATGCTATCATGAGTTTGAATTGGTATATTATTGATGAATTCATGAATGTCTTGGGTGTTTGATAGATTTTGGGATGTGCTTTCCCAAAAGGGAAACTTTATTTGCACAAAATCTTGAATATGATGGTTTGAGTATGTTTGTGACGTTAGGATCATGTTAGCACGTTCATGGATGATTCTAAGGTGGTAGAATGTATTATTTGGGTTGTATGAATGTTTAGTTGGTTAGTTATCTGATTTGGCCTGTTTGTGGGAATTCATGGTAATGGGTCATATGGGTATGTTAGGACTATTGTTGGTTTGTGGTTGATCATGATTAAACATTTTGGATGATATGATTTCTGTTAAATGGTATGTTGATGATCATCATACACGCGTGCGAATCTAAGGCCCCTACTTAGTAGGATTGGCGGGGTTTAGGTTGTGAGGTCGTGAGTGGCTTCACATGGCATGTTGTGCATGATTTGATTCTATGTATGATGCATTGGTTGTGTTGTAGCTATGTTGAGCATGATAATTATTTGAGATTCGCATGACTTGTATCGGAAATCTGGTTGTATGATGATCTGGTTAGCATATGTGATTAATGAAGTGTCATATGTGATCAGTTTGTATGTAAATCATGTGTGATTAATTGGTATGTTTGTTTGAATGGAATTTCATCTATAATGTCACCAACGGGTCAAACAGGTCAATGTGTCTTGTTTTTCTAAAACCTTGAGTTCTTTGGTTTATAGAGCACTTAGGGTTTCATTATGATTCTGTGTACACGTACTTATGTACTCATGTGTTCTAGGTGACCTCTGAGGGTTGTCTATCCACTCTTTCTTGTCAAGTTAAGCATTAAGTAATTTCTTACGCGCATCAGGTGAGTTCATGCCCCACACTTTTTACATACTCTCTTTTGGGGGAGATAGCATACTGTTTTTACAAGCGCTTATTTATATGAGTTGTGTATAGTATAATATAGTGCTGATTACCATGGAAAGTCCTCACACTTTCGGATTGTTAATAATGATATTAGCGGGAAATTTTGGGTAGTACTACTGGGTCTGACGAGCCCCACCTGTGCGACTCGAGGTCAAACGGGTGCAATTTTTTCCTAACGAACATTGTCACGACCTGGTAAGTCGTGGCAGGAGGCAACAAACGTAACACAGTCAGCTTCAATCATGAAATCACTATGATTATTACTAATTGTTTATAGACTAGCTATCTATTACAATACACTTCTTATATTTTGCAACTGTTACTGTTTTATGATTAACGCAAACTCTTGAACTCAACAACCGTTGTGTTGACTCTTTAGTATGCTATTCTCAGGTTGAGGTTATCATTGCCTAGGAGCACATTACACGGGTCAGCATCATGGTGTTGTCAGCATGTTATGAAACAATGTTTTCGGGATTATGCTTGTTTAAACTTTATGCTTTGGTTTTGCATAATGCTTGGGCGCGTTTGTTTACGCATTTTAAATCATGTTACATTGTTTTGGGCTTTCTATTTTATTTAACGCTTCCACAGTATTTAAAGTTAAACTTTGATTTTGAATGTTTGTACATATAGAGTCTTTCTGAGTAACTAATGACTGAGATCCCGGTATGTCACGCGCCTTGCGGTAAAACCCCGCATGTGGATTTTGAGGGTGTGACACCGAGAGTTCTGGGGCGAAGAAGAGGACCGAGAATGAAGGGCAGAGGGCAAGCGCTAGAGCATTCACGATGACCCGGGAGGAGGCCAGAATGGACCCTGATGTCGTGTCAGGTATGTTTCTAGTAAATCAAACTTGTGCCTCTGTATTATTTGATTCTGGTGCTAGCAGGAGTTTTATTTCTACTGCTTTCTGTGCTAAGTTGCCCGTTAGTAGTAGAAGCATTGATGAGCCCTTCGATGTAAAAACTGCCAATGGTAAGTCTACTAGGATTTCCGACTTGATAGAGGATGGTGACATAGAACTGGAAGGCCATAGGTTTATTGCTAAATTATTTGTGATGCCCCTAGGTGGATTTGATGTAGTTCTAGGGATGGATTGGTTAGCAGCCTATAAGGCAAATATTGTGTGTCGCAAGAAGATGATCCATCTGACAGCGCCTGAAGGAAGTTCGGTGACGGTCTACGACGATCGAATTACTACGGTTCCTAAGGTGATTTCGATGGTGGTGGTAGAGAAGTGCATGAAACGTGGATGTAGTGCCTACCTGGCTTACGTGAAGGATGTGGATGCGTCAGTACCATAATTGTCCGACGTACCAGTTGTGTGTGACTTTCCAGACGTGTTCCCAGAAGATTTACCAGGTGTGTCATTAGACCACGAGATCGAGTTTCAGACCGATTTGACACCAGGTGCTTAACCTGTTGCCAAAGCATCGTATCGATTGGCTCCGTTGGAAATGAAGGAACTGATGGTTCAGTTACAAGATTTGATGGACAAAGGGTTCATCCGACCGAGTATCTCTTCCTGGGGTGCTCCGGTCTTATTTGTAAAGAAGAAGGACGGTAGTATGAGAATGTGCATTGACTACCGTGAGTTGAACAAGTTGACGGTGAAGAACCGATATCCGCTACTGAGAATAGATGACTTGTTTGATTAGCTCCAAGGTGCCAGTTGGTTCTCGAGAATATATCTCCAATCTGGCTACAATCAAATGAAGGTGAAGGAGCAGGATATCCCCAAAACAGTTTTTCGCACGCGTTATGGACACTACGAGTTTCTCGTTATGTCCTTTGGTCTAACTAACGCGCCAGCTGCCTTTATGGATTTGATGAACCGGGTGTGTCGACCGATGTTGGATAAATCAGTGATTGTGTTTATTGATGATATCCTGATTTATTCGAAAAGCGAAGAAGAACATGCTGGTCACATTCGTGAAGTATTGGAGACACTCAAAAGAGAGAAGTTGTACGCTAAGTTCTCCAAGTGTGTTTTCTGGTTGCGCGAGGTTTAGTTTTTGGGTCACGTGGTAAAATCTGAAGAGATCATGGTAGACCCGGAAAAGGTTGAGGCGGTGATGCAATGGAAATCTCCAAAGACGCCATCCGAGATCCGTAGTTTCATGGGATTGGCGGGCTACTACAGGAGGTTCATCCAAGACTCTTCCAAGATAGCCTCACCATTAACCAAGTTGACATGTAAGGACGTGAAGTTTGTATGGGGTCTGGAACAGGAGAATGCTTTTGAGGAGTTAAAGACAAGATTGACTCAAGCTCCTGTCTTGACGTTGCCTGAAGGGAGCGAAGACTTAGTGGTCTATTCGGATGCTTCTTATTCGGGATTGGGTTGTGTGCTAATGCAGAGGGGAAGAGTAATAGCCTATGAGTCCGGACAGTTGAAAATCCACAAGGCTAATTACCCTACTCATGACTTGGAGCTAGCGGTCGTGGTCTTCACGTTGAAGATTTGGAGGCACTACTTGTACGGGACGAAGTGCACTATCTTCACAGACCATAAGAGTTTGAAATACTTTTTTAAGCAGAAGGACCTCAATATGAGGCAAAGGAGGTGGCTAGAATTGATCAAGGATTATGATTGTGAGATCCACTATCATCCGGGCAAGGCCAACGTAGTGGCAGATGCCCTTAGCCGGTAGGAGAGACCCGAGCCGATCCGGGTGAAAGCTTACCAGTTGATTATGACCTCCGATGTAATGACACAGGTCAAGGGGTTCCAACATAAGGCATTGAAAGAAGATCGCCTCAACCCTGAAAGGATGAGAGGTCTAGTCCTGGAGTTGGGTGAAAACACTCTCAGAGTTAGGACCCGCTTTGGGCGGATATGGGTCCCTCGTTATGGAGACCTACGGGGGAAAATCATGGATGAAGCTCATAAAACTTGGTACTCCATTCATCACAGTGCTACCAAGATGTATCATGATATGAAGAAAGATGGCCGGGTATGAAGCGTGATGTGGCGGAGTACGTGAGTAAGTGCCTTACTTGCTTACAAGTAAAGGCAGAGCATCAGAAGCCATATGGGAAGATCCAACCTTTGGATATACCTGAGTTGAAATGGGAGCACATCACCATGGACTTCATTACAAAGTTACCATGTACGGCAAGGGGGTACGATACTATATGGGTGATAGTTGATCGCTTAACGAAGAGTGCTCACTTTTTACCAATCCGCGAGACATATTCATCTGAGAGGTTGGCGGATCTGTTCATCAACGAAATTATGACCCGTCATGGTGTACCAGTGTCTATCGTGTCGGACCGTGACACTCGGTTTACATCTAAATTTTGGAAGAGATTCCATGATGCAATGGGCACGAGGTTGCATATCAGTACGGCTTACCATCCTCAGACAGATGGTCAGTCGGAGAGAACTATACAGACACTTGAGGATATGCTCTGAGCATGCATCATTGATTTTGGAGGAAGTTGGGACGAACACTTGCCATTAGCTGAATTCTCATACAACAATAGTTATCATGCCAGCATTGGTATGCCACTGTATGAGATGCTATACGGTAGGAAGTGTAGAATGCCCGTATGTTGGGGTGACATTGGACAGAAGGAGTTGGGGAGCATGGAAGTGATCGAGGCTATGACTAAAAACCTAGAAAAGATCAAGGCCTTCATGAAGGCGGAGAAAGATAGGCAAAAGTCGTATGCTGACAAGAGGCGTAGACTGATTGAATTCCAGGTGGGTGATAAAGTGATGCTGAAGGTTTCACCTTTGAAGGGGATTATTCAGTTTAGAAAGAGGCGTAAGCAGAGCCCAAGATATATAAGACCTTTCCAAATCATTGCTCGAGTGGGAGAGGTGGCCTATAGATTGGAGCTACCCGATGAGTTAAGTGGGATTCATCCAACATTCCATGTATCTCATCTGAGAAAATGCCTAGCTGATGAGGATATGATTGTACCACTGGAGGACATTGAAGTGGATGAATGGCTCAATTATGTAGATCAAACAGTGGCAATCATTGACCGGAAGGAGAGGAGATTACAAAATAAAGTAGTTCCACTGGTGCGAGTACAGTGGAGGCACAGGAAGGGATCCGAGTCTACATGGGAGACTAAGGAAGAGATGAGAATAATGATGAAAGATAATAATGAAAGTACGAAATGAATGAGAAGAATGATGAAATATAATAATGAATATTATCTTGTTGTATATATGTTGTGATCACATACGGAAATGATGACTTTCATGGAAAAGGAAGTATTTTAAGAAAAAGATATTTTAATATATTTAAACAAGGTATTTTAATATTTTAAAACTAGAACTCACTCAGCAACGCTGACTTTTATGCATTTTCAGTTGTCAGGTAACTTGTTACTGGGGATGGCACGCAGGTGAAGCTACTTGGCGGGCAAGACTGGCATCCATTTGTGCATGATGATATTGTTGTTTTATAATGCAACTGAACGATTCTTTTGTAACTCCTAAAATACAATGATGTATTATTTGGCAACATTAAATATTAATACATGAATGGTTTTTGATAATTTTAATCCGCTGCTACGTTTCTGTGAAATGTATGTATTTTTTTATATAAATAATGTTGTCATTGACCAACTGTGAGGTTTCCGGGAACGGTGCCTTACACGTCAGGTTGATTTCACTTATGAAATGGACTTTTTTTATGAAATACATTGATTTTACTTATGAAATGTGGGTTTTTTTAATTTTTAATTTTTAATTTTACTTCCCTTTCCCTTTTTACTTTGACCTTTTACTATGGTATTTTTCTTTTTATTACCTTTTTCTTTTATTTGTTTTTAATAAAATATATGTCTAGGATTGGTTCTATGATTTTTTTTTTGTGTGTTCCTCATTGAACCCTCCCCTACATACATATAAAAGAGAGATTAGATTAGAACTATATTTATAATTAAAAACTATAAAAATCACCTCTAGCCAATCACATAATTTATAGATTTTTTTATTTAAAGTGTATTTGAGTAAACTTTAACCTCATTATTTTAGGTCACTATATATATATATATATATATATATATATATATATATATATATATATTAATTTAATCCCCAAGGAACAAAAATGATGACAAAACTAGTTACGTATACGTAACCCATAGTTATATAAAGGTAACATGTTGTTACATATACGTAACCAATGGTTTTTATGATTATCAACTATAAACATGGTTTTCAAGAGATCTCTCTATCTTTATACCCTATATATACTATATATATATATAAATTATTTTTTAATTGAAAACCATGAAAATAAAAGAAAATCATTGAATTTGTTGGTTGCATATATGTAACTTATGTAAATGAGAAGGTTTTTCTATACAAAATGGTGTATTAGTCGAAACAAAAATAACAATTTCCTAAATATCCTTTCTCTATCATATAATCTATCTTCTTTCATCTATTTTACACTCTTGACTTTCTTTTATTGTATTATGTATA
Source organism: Flaveria sonorensis (assembly GCA_025506505.1). NCBI lineage: Eukaryota > Viridiplantae > Streptophyta > Magnoliopsida > Asterales > Asteraceae > Flaveria > Flaveria sonorensis. The sequence goes on from CM046429.1 coordinate 13,559,247, forward strand.
CATAAAATAAAGTCTAACCATTTGTAGATATGGTTACGTATATGTAACTTTCTAAGTTACATGTTCAAGCATTCACATTTGGTTTCCTATTGTTGGATTGGGTTGGTTTAGACAAACAAAAACTTCTTCTTAAATCAGTAACCAACAAATACGGAATCTAAGTTAGTTACTTACTATCATAACACAAATACTTTGAGTAAAGATAAATACACAATAAGTTCTTTCAAAGTATTCACTTGATTAATCTGTTTTGTACAAAGTTTACAATACGGCAGATACGATCAAATGTCTTGGAAAGCTTGTCTCTCCTATACAAGTGTGAGGACTTTTATACTTAACTATGAGAATAAACTATTCTATGTTCAGATACTACAGTAGAACATGTAATCTGTGTATCGGAGTTGGCAGCTGTTGTATTATGTTGTCGGCAAAAGGTGAAACACAGCAGTCGTCGGCACAGACACACTTGTTCTCAAAAGCAGTCGATCAGCAGATCATGGAGTCCACTGTTGATCGATAGTTGATCTGCATATGCTAAAAGCAGTCTTTCAGCACATGTAGTTCAGTAGTTGCTTGGAATATGCTGATCAGCAGTCATTTAGCATATGCACTTTGGTAGTTGATTTAGCACTTAACCTGATTCGGCAGTTGAAGACCAATGCTGAAATCCAGTGTTTTCGGTAGTTTCATCCTTTATGATTCAACACCTATATTATTATGATCTTCCTGATTTTATATGGAATGATTATGAGTGGTTATCAGTGGTGAAAGAAGAAAATGTTATTATTTATATGTATATTTTGGGAAACGGTTGTTCACCTCTAATAAATTTTTAATATTTTTTAAAAGTGATTATAAGTGAAGAAGAGAGAAAAGGTAATGACAAAAGTATAAAATGTATTATTTAATTGAAAAAAATAGTGATTTTAGTTTAATTATAAGGATGAAGATAAGAAACCTAATTTGAATGCTCTACATAACAATTAAAAAATACTAAAAAATGCATATCTCATTTGTCACACCCCCGCTTATAGCGGAAACACGAGGATGTAACGGACGGGATCGTCATAACACATTGTTAATTAATAGAGATGCATTAAATGATGTAAGGTCAACATGTCATGACGTCACCCCACACAAATGGAGACTTGTGTCATGGTTAGTCAATTCCATGACAAACATAGCCAAACAGTCAAAAGAAATGTAAATCCCACAACCCGGGAGAAAGTGAACAAAATATGAATAACAAAGAAAATCCAAACGTGATTGTAAAAACATCCAATAAGTTTAAAATGTAAAATTTACATTTCAGCTTTGTTCATCTCAATTCGGGATAGGAAACGAATTAATTACGCAAAGAAAAATAATACACAAGGAGAGTTAACGAACTTAACGTTAACTGACGGACCTGTCGGTGACGGATGTCATAGTATCCCCCAGTTGAGAGAATTTCGTCCCGAAATTCAGCTAGAGTTAGATCCCGAAGCTCTCTCCGCGAACAGATGCGGATATTTGAGTTTCATCTGGTCTTTCCGTTCCCACGTAAACTCTGGCCCTCTTTTAGAGTTCCATCTCACTCGGAACATGAAGAGATCCATCAGCTAAACATTTCTTGAGATTCGACAGATGGAATGTATCATGCACACCACTAAGCTCTTGGGGTAGTTTTAATCGATACACCACAAGACCAATTCTTTCAGTGATCTCGAATGGTCCAACATACCTTGGAGCTAACTTTCCTTTCCTTCCGAATCGTACGATTCCTTTCCAAGGAGAAACTTTCAATAAGACACGATCACCCACACTAAATTCCAGAGGTTTTCGTCGATTATCGGCGTAACTTTTCTGACGGTCTCTAGCTGCCTTAAGTCTATCTTTGATTTGGAATTTCTTATCAGTCATCTCCTGAATAATCTCCTGACCTATCAATTGAATTTCACCTACCTCTGTCCAACATACTGGAGACCTGCACTTCCTTCCATACAACGCTTCAAACGAAGCACATCCAATACTCGTATGGTAACTATTATTATAAGAGAATATGATCAATGGTAAATGAGTATCCCAACTACCTCTAAAGTCGATCACACAAGCCCTAAGCATGTCTTCGAGAGTCTGTATCGTACGTTCGCTTTAACCATCCATTTGTGGATGATAGGCAGTACTAAAATCTAACCGAGTGCCCATTGTGTTCTGTAGAGTCTGCCAAAACCTCGATGTAAATCGACTATCACGATCTGATATAATTGACACATGCACCCCTTGCCTAGCCACAATCTCATTTACATATAATCTCGCTAGCTTTTCCATCTTATAATCCTCACGAATCGGTAATAAATGAGCGGACTTCGTCATTCGATCCACAATAACCCAAATTGAATCATGCCCGCTACTTGTTCTAGGAAGCTTAGTAATGAAGTCCATTATTAAATTTTCCCATTTCCATTCAGGAATTTCTGGTTGTTGTAGTAGTCCTGATGGTTTCTGATGTTCGGCTTTGATTTCAAACAGGTCAAACATTCACTTACATATGTGGCAATGTCCTTCTTCATACCTGGCCACCAATACAATTCCTTGGGATCTTGGTACATCTTATCTGAACCAGGATGAACAGAATACTTAGACTTGTACGCTTCGTTAATAACCAAGGTTCGGACATCTCCCCACTTAGGTACCCATATACGATCCACAAAGTACTGTATGCCATCCTCCATGCAATTCATCTGTTTATCCAACCCTCAAAACTCCTCACTTGCAATATTCTCTTCCTTCAGCGCTTCACCTTGTGCTATCAGGATTTGAGTCTTCAGATTCGATTGAATGGTCATTCCTAACACTCATGCACGTAAAGGTTTTACACGTTCCTTTCTACTCAAGGCATCAGCCTCCACATTTGCCTCTCTTGGATGATATCGGATTTCACAGTCATAGTCACTCAGAAGTTCCACCCATCGTCTTTGGCGCATATTAAGTTTCCATCAAAAATGTGTTGAAGACTTTTATGATTACTGTAGATAACGCACTTAGTCCCATACAGATAATGCCTCCATATCTTAAGTGAAAATACTACTGCACCTAATTCCAGATTATGTGTCGTATAATTCTTTTCGTGAACCTTAAGCTGACGCGAGGCGTAAGCAATCACCTTGTCTTTTTGCATTAGTAATACAACCCAGTCCTTGATGTGATGCATCGCAAAACACCACAAAATCGTTGGATCCATCCGGAAGGGTCACTATTGGCCCATTACACAATCTTTCCTTCAACAAGTCTGGAATGCCTCTTCTTGCTTATGCCCCCAATCAAACTTCTTATCCTTCTGAGTTAACATTGTCAACGGTTGGGGGATTTTGGAGAAGTTTGCAATAAATCGACCATAGTAACCAGCCAACCCTAAGAATTGCCGTATATCCGAAGGCGTCTTAGGTGTATCCCATTTCTTAACTGCTTCGATCTTTCCAGGATCAACGTGAATTCCATTCTATTCACACTTTGAGAACTTGGCATAAAGTTTCTCTTCCTTGTAATTGGTCGAATAAATCATCGATTCTAGGGAGAGGATATCGATTCTTCACGGTCAACTTATTCAGTTCCCTATAATCGATGCACATTCGGAATGATCCATCTTTCTTCTTGACGAATAATATCGGTGCTCCCCAAGGTGAATGGCTGGGTCGGATAAAACCCTTATCTAACAATTCTTGCAATTGGCTCGATAGTTCCTGTATTTTTGATGGTGCTAATCGGTATGGCGCCTGCTACGGGTGTTGCTCCAGGTATCAAATCTATGCGGAATTCCACCTGTCCAGGAGGAGGCAAACCAGACAAGTCGTCAGGAAATACTTTCGGAAAGTCTCGCACCACCGGAATATCCTCCAGTTTCCCTTCCTCTGTTTTCTTTTTCATAACGTGCGCTAAAAAGGCATAGCATTACTTCTGCAGGCATTGTCGAGTCTTCATACAGGAGATAAGTTTTAGGTTCTTTCCTAGTCGTTCTCCTTGTATCCTGAGCACATCACCGTTAGACATAGGGATTCGCACTACTTTTTCTTGGCAGACAATTTCGGCTGCACATTTTGATAACCAATCCATTCCCACTACTACGTCAAAACTTTCCAATTCAAAAGGGATCAAGTCTATATCAAAAGCATATACTTCTAACGATATCGTGCACCCTCTAATTATCTCACTAGCTTTCACAAACTTACCATTAGCCATTTCTACAGAGTAACTAGTCTCCAGGCAACTAGGGTTCAAACCAAGCAGAGGTGCAAATTCAGAGGAAACAAAATTATTGTCTGCTCCGATATCAAATAATACAGAAGCGAAATGGTTATTGAGAAGGTAGGTACCCGTAACAACATTCAGGTCCTGACGAGCGTCGTTTGCTCCAATCACGAACGCACGTCCTCGAGCAGCTTTCCCTTGATTCGCCTGACCATGATTGCCGGTTATCGCCATCATCTGATTTTGATTATTCCCATGTTGACCTGGTGCCCGATTCAGTCTAGGGAACACTTTCCGATAATGATTAGGGCTTCCACACTCATAATAAACCCTAGCGTTTCCCGCTGGATTAACTGTATTTATTGGCGCAACCAAGTTAGGCGCCACCCTACAATACCTTACAACATGTCCGGGAGCCTACAGTTCATGCACACCCGGCACGGCTCCGCTTGTGGATGATGAAAATTACAATTATTACACTTGGGGTGTGGCCCGACATATTCTCTCCTTCCTTGGTTCACCGCCACAAAGTTCCTCATCACCTTTGCCTTCTTATCATACCTACCCCCGGTTTGCTTGCTTGATTCTCCATTATCTCTTCGTTTCTCACCACCCTTACCTAGTACTCCAGTTCTCACCATCTCATCAGTTAGAGTACCGACTCTTAAAATCGTACTTTGAATTGTAGGAGGAGCGGCTGCAATTACCATCGCCTGGATTTGAGGAGCCAATCCTCAGATATACCTTTCTATTATCTTCGACTCTGGGGTAACCAAATGCGGAACAAGCCTAGCCAGCTCATGAAATCGATCTGTGTACGCCGCGTGCCTAGCTCCCACCATAGCATGATTCCAGAACTCATGCTCCAACTTCTGCATTTCATTATTAGGGCAATACTTCTCGGTGATCAATGCCTTAAATTCGTCCCAAGTCATCTGCATCGCTGCCTCCCTACCTCTTGCTTGAACTTGAGTATTCCACCAGGTCAATGCCTTTCCTTGCAGTGAACATGTAGCATACTTGATCTTTTGGCTATCCAAGCACTCACTAATGTCGATCACTGCTTCCATCTTTTCAACCATCTCGTCAAAGCTATTGCTCCACCTTTACCATCAAATTCCTTTGGTTTACAGGCCACAAATTCTTTATAGGTACACCCTCTCCTTCTACCACCATCACCATATCCATCCCTATTTCCACCTCTGTTAGCATTATCATTGTTTGGTCCATTCCCATTGTCGTCGCTCGGACCACCACCATTGCCATTCATGTCACCATTACCATTCTCGTTACCAGTCCACATCCTTCTTCATTGTTGTTGCCATTCTCGCCTTCATATCCATTCTCGCCGTTCTCTTTATCACCACCATTCCCACCATTATTTCCATTACCATTGTTGCCACCCCCATTGTCGTGGTTCATGATGTTATCACTCACTTGTGCCACTATGGTCGGAATGAGCGCAGCTAACTGCTGAGCAATCATAGTAGCTATGTTAGCATTTCCAGCTCCTTGATTGTTACCAGCTGGACCACCTTCGTTTCCTCCTCCAGGTGTTCACCCCTACCACCGGCACCTCTTCCTCTACCTCTGCCTCTCGGGGCAGCACCACCACGACTGTTACTGCAAGTAATTCTTCTGGGCGGCATTTTCTAATCAACAACAGATAATACGTAAGCTTCAATCATATCAAGGTTTAACACAATTCAGTCATCCACGAGCTGATAATATAGCAGTGCAAACCTTATAATTCCCAAGACAAAATCACAAACAATTCCATAATAATATAAGGCTTCATTTCCATAAACCACAATATCCCCAGACATGGTCAAATACTAAAATCAAAGTCAAACGCACTAATCTTGATAATCTCAAGCCAACAGTACTAAAAAAGAACATAATAATAAGTGATAATCAGTAGTGGCATAAATCCTAGTTCAATCCTTCTTATTGCTCCATGAGCAAGAAACAATAAGTCCTCCCGTCATGTGACGCGCCAACTCTCTCTTGCCCTTCAGGGCCGGAGGAGCAAGCAGATAGCCACCATCATCCCGAATAATCGGTGGGTGAGTAGCCACCTCCTGTATAGGCCCCACACGACTCTCACAACTGCTAATAGATCTAGGAGAACCAGGTGTTGATTCAGGAATGTCCCTGATAACTCCTTGAAGCGGTACAACGTTCCCTGGTTGAAGGAAGGTTCTCTTCATAGCATAAGCTCTCTTGGGTACTCCAAATCCATAGGGTCTAAAGCGCTTTGTCATAGACCTCGTCATCGATCTACGCCTTCACAAATCTACTGCTAGTTTCACTTGTTTCAATGGGCCAGGTGACACTTCCTCACTCTCCGAGTCAAAAGAAATCACAATGATAGAAGGGGAAACGGAAGAACAAGTAGAAGACATCCTATTAGGAAAAAGTAGGAGTACTTTTCCTCAGATGAAATAGATCAAACAATAAAGAAACAAATGAACAGAAATGGAGAAACATACATGTAATATCAGATGCACACAGAACCCTAGTATGCATTCTACATGAAGGTTCCTAGGTTATAGTCTAGGTCGAGTGATTCGCCTAATTCTCTATAACCAATGGCTCTGATACCAATCTATCACACCCCCGCTTATAGCAGAAACAAGAGGATGTAACGGACGGGATCGTCATAACACATTGTTAATTAATAGAGATGCATTAAATGATGTAAGGTCAACGTGTCATGACGTCACCCGACACAAATGGAGACTTGTGTCGTGGTTAGTCAATTCCACGGCAAACATAGCCAAACAGTCAAAAGAAATGTAAATCCCACAACCCGGGAGAAAGTGAACAAAATATGAATAACAAAGAAAATCCAAACGTGATTGTCAAAACACCCAATAATTTTAAAATGTAAATCCTAGGGTCGTCGCTAAGGCAGCATCCCTAGCTATCCTTAATGATTGCTACCTGAAAAGATATGCTCAAAAAGGTCAACATATTGTTGGTGAGCTCGCAGGTTTAAATAATAAATACAAATTTATGTTGTGTAATAGTTTTGTAGGACATAAGTGTATACAGTTATAAGCAAATAATATCACATGTAATCATGAGCATCACAACTAAATCTATGACATACACACAGATCTTGTTGGAACATATTCACCCTAGGGCCCGTCCGTGGCCACTGTCAGTCCCAACTAGTATACTAACAAACAAGGGTGGGGGTGTCAACCCAATAGTACTATCAATACGTGTCCGTCGGCTCCAACACCGAAGTTAAATAGTTGTGAATAAAGAACCACACAGAAAACTCATGCATGTACCAGATATAACTTACAAAACAGTAACACAATAGTCCTAAAGAATAAATGAGTTCATAGCATAAAATGGGTGAGCATACTTTTCCCCCTAAGTTTTATAAATAGTTGTAATGAGAACAGGGCCACGAAACTCACCTTGAGATGATACAAAATAAGATGAACAAAAGCTTCAAAGAATAAGGAGCAATGAAAGATCAACCACCTATAATTAGTTAAGATAAAATCTTAAACACGTTCAAAGAGAATAGACACATTCGGTCGGTTTTGGGTCGGATTGGGTTCGACGCGCGACACGCACACATCATATGTACACTTCAATACACACAAATACCACACGGTCACACACAGACACACGTAACATCACACACATTCTAGCACATACACACACATATGTATATATACATACGGGTAACACACATATATATATATACATACATTCGAAACACACACACATATATATGCATACAATCAACATATACATACATACAAACTAACACACACGACATACACACACACTCAAGGTTTCAAACACACGCACCCAAACACACACCTAACATATATTATTCAACACACACAAACACACAATATATACATATATGTAGGTGCCATACACACATGTTACACACACATGCTAGCTACACACACGGGTACATATGCATGCACACACGCATCGCTAGCTACACACGGACACCCAAACACACACAGCAGCCTTTGGCTGCTGTGTTTGATTCTCTCGACCAACACAACAAACACACACTGTACACACACAAAAACACACACCCCCGACACACACAACTCACGCGCACACACACACGGAAACACACACCTGCGACACACACACATATATATATATATATACATGACACACACTACACCCAACCATGACCACACCACCGCAAACCACCAAACTAAACCGAAAGCAACAGGAAACACTAACCAAACACCACAGAACGAATCAAAACAAGGTGCATTACGATCAATTACCTGCGAGATAACCAAACAGCGAGACGAAGGCAACCGACGGCGGCTCACGATGACGTAGGTGACTTGATTAGTGGTCGACGGTGGGTAGAGGGGCGGCGATAGGGTTACGGGAGGGGGAGGGCGACGGTGGGTTAAGTTTATATAATTTTAATATTTACAATTTGAACCGAAGTTTCAATTAATTAATCCCTTGAGTTTGCTTTATTTATAATTTAAACCCTAAACTTATTAATTATGATAATAATATTAATAATAATGTTAATAATAATAATAATAACAATGATAACAATAATAATTTTGATAATAATAATAATGTTATTATTAGTAATAATAATAATAATGATAGTAATACTAATTATACTAGTAGCGATTAGTTTGTTAATCATTATTTATATAATATTTCTCTAATTCATCATATTATAATATTAGGGTTAACGCGCAAGGCAGAGAAGACAAAATTCAGGATAGGAAACGAATTAATTACGCAAAGATAAATAATACACAAGGAGAGTTAACGAACTTAACGTTAATTGACGGACCTGTCGGTGACGGATGTCACATCATTCATTAATAAATATGTGAAATGCATACATAAAATAAAAGAAATACATGATGTGAAATACATGATTTTGTTTAAAATATGATGTAAAATCGGGTTACAAATATTCTAAATTCAAGTGAAATGTCACCGGACATAAAAAAAATTAATACAGAAACATTGTTATATACATGTTATAGTAATGTTACTTACGTATAACTACAATTGAAGTATATGTAACAATAGTGTTACATATACATAACATCAGTGCTTGTCTTGTTCATTAAAAACCATCTTACGTGTAACTACACTATTATGCATATGCAGCATCGGTGTTATGTATATGTAACATCAATGCTACGTGTATGTAACAACAGTATTAAAGACGTCGTTCATTTTCTTCTCAACAAAATCAAATCCATATATGTATCCTACTACACTACAAGAAAAAGACCCTATAACGACTAGGTCTATGGCGACGACATGATGTTGTCGCTATAGGTCATCCTAAGGTGACGATATGTCGTCGCCATAGGGTTATTTTAATTTTTGGCTATTCTAGCCCTATGGCGACGATTTGTCGTCGCTTTAGAGTGACCTATAGCGACAAAAAAAAGTCGTCGCCATAGGTGTAGAGAAGTCGTCGCCATAGGTCTATTTTTGTACAATTTGATTTATTTAAAATAATTATAGAATTTTAAAAATTATGTGTGGACCTAAGGCGACAACATGTCGTAGCCATAGGTCAAAATATTTTTTTTCTTTTTTTCCCCCCGAAATAACTAGGAGGGAAATAGTCCCGCCATTATAAAAACTCTATGGCAACGACATGTCGTCACCATAAAGTTTTATGATTTTCTTAAATATGATATTAATTAAATTAATTATTATTATTATTATTATTATTATTATTATTAATTTATGTACATTTTATTGTTATTGTTATCATAAGTAATAATATTATTATTATAAGTAGTAATAATGATAATAATAATAATAATAATAATATAATAATTATTATTATTTAATTAACCGTGTGTATGTTTGCATTATTTTCTTAAAATAATAATATATGCTTTTAATTTAATTTGTAAATGGAACAAAATTTTATTAAATATGATTTTTGAAACAAAAGATAAAGATAAGTTAGGACTACTATTTTTTTAAATATAAGATGAATCTAAGTGGTATAATATGAATTAAGTATTGGGTGAAGTTTAAGATTATATTCCAATTGACTAAATGATATATGTTCAATCATCTAGTCATTTATTTTTAGTTAAAAGAAGAAAAAAAACTAATTTCGTATGTTGTGATAATTATAATTATTAATAATTAGTGTCAATCATGGTCAAATATGTTCGGTTATAATAGTTAGAATCGATTAAATATGTTAAAGTTTAGCTATGATCGAGTTATGAATATCAGTGTTAAATTATATATATTAATGGTAATTTACGAGAAATTATGATTGTTAAGGATAAGTTAAATTTGTTTATATTTAGTTATCATAAATGAGTGTTAAACAAGATCAAATATGTTCAGTTATGATGGTTGGGGTCGATTACATTCGTCAAAGGTTAGCTATGATCCAATTATGATCATTGGTGTTAAATTAAACACGATATTGGTAATTTACAGAAAATTATCCTTATTAATGGTAAGTTAAGTTTGTTTATGCTTAGTTATCATTAATAAGTGTAAAAAATGGTCAAATATGTTCAGTTATGATGATTAGGGCTGATCAAATACATTAAAGGTTAGCTATGATTGAATTACGATGATCTGTAATTTATACAATTTGATGGTAATTTATGGGAAATGATGCTTATTAATGGTAAGTTATTTCTATTTACGCTTAACAATCATCAATGAGTGTTAAACAAGGCCAAATATTTTAGGTTATGATGATTAGGGTCGATTACATATGTCAAAGATTAGCTATGATCCAATTATGATCATTGGTGTTAAATTAAACACGATGTTGGTAATTTACGAGAAATTATGCTTGTTAATGGTAAATCAAGTTCATTTATACTTAGTTATCATCAGTGAGTGTCAAAAAAAGGTCAAATATGTTCGGTTATAATGATTAGGGTCTATTGTATACGTCAAATGCTAGCTATGAACCAATTATGATCATTGGTGTTGAATTATACATATTAATAATAATTTACAGAACATTTGGCATACTACTGGTAAATTAAGTTTGTTTATGATAATTAAGGTTGATTATATACGCCAAAGATTAGTAAGACGAACAAGTATTATTATACATATGATGATATGTTTATAATAGTAATAATAATAATCACAGTCATAATCACAGTACTTATAATAATAATAATAATAATAATAATAATAATAATAATAATAATAATAATAATAATAATAATAATAATAATAACCATCATAATAATAATTATAATAAAATACTAATAACAATACTAATAATAATAATATAATAATATCTTTAATAATAACATTATTAAAAATAAAAAATATATATAAAATATCATAAAACACCCTATTGCAACGACATGTCGTCGCCATATGTGTTTCATGTCGTCGTCATAGGTGTTTCATATGCCCGCGTGATTATCCCGCCATTAATTTGGGAAAAAATTAAAAAAATAAAAACCCTATGACGACAACATGTCATCGCCACAGGGTGCAGTATCTTTTAAACCAGGGATTACAACCTTATCACTTTCACTTTCCCAAACCCAAATCCCACCCACAACCAGCCTTTATCTCCGGCGAAAACAACCAAAATCCGACCACCACCACCATTTCTAGCCACCACGACCATTCCTAGCCGCTACCACCACCACTTCCATACCCCCCATTGCGCCTCCCATCTACCAAGAATGAAGCATGTTTAGGTTGCACAACCACCATTGTTCCTACCACCATGACTACCACTCCTACCACCACCACCACCACCATTCATGTCTCTCTAGGCTGTTGTATCATTATCTCACCACCACCGTCATCGACAACATATCATTATCATCGTTTTTGTTAAGATTTTAAGGTGTGTATATTATCTATTTCATTAGTTAATTAAACATTTTGATTTGGTTCTTGTTTAGTAGAATGATATGATAATATGTTGAACTATTTGATTTTTGGTTTGATTTTGTTCTTGTTTTGATTTGTTTAACGATATGATTTAAATTATGTATGTATGTATGCATAATATGTGATGAAAGTATTGTAGTTTGATTTGGTTATTAGTTTAATTAATAAACGTATGATGAACATATCATGAAATTAAATATGTGTGCTAGATGATATTTGTGTTAGAGATGATTTATATTGTTAGAATTATATATTGTTATAGATGATTTATGTTGAATTATTGTTGTAGATGATTTATGTTGTTAGAATTATATAAGTTGTTTGATTTGGTTATTGGTTTCAGTCAATAGAATGATATGATGAATTATATTTTGTAACATGTTTTAGGATTAATGTTAATTAATTCAGAATCTAATTCATCAACATATGATGAATTGCATTTTAAAACATGTTTTAGGATTTTAATGGAAAATGTTTTAGGGTTTCATTTGTGTTTTATAACTTGTATTTATATTATTGTCATGTTTATGTATGTGTATAAGTCATTTTATAAATATTATTTAAAGGAACAATAAACGTGAAGAAGAGCACATTATACGGAAGTGTTTGGATGGATCAAATCGAGGGCAAAAGAAGATTAGGTAAATTTAAAACTTTTATTTCTATTATATGTTAACTATGTTGTTATCATATGTTCATATGTTGTTACTATTTTAATTTAATTTAATTTAATACGATGCCAGTACCTTGTTAGTTTAGTATATTGTTTAGTTTAAAGTTGGATATTATTAAGTTAAATCATTCGCACACATTTATAGACTAAATTTAGATATTATTACTTGTATTGTTGATTTATTGAAACCTAAAACTGTTATCTTTTATTATTTTTAATTGGGCGTGATGTTTTTTTTCTTTTTACAACAGTTATGCTGTCAAAGATGATCAATATGACGACGAAGATGATTAAGATGACGCCAATTAGAAGTCTTTCGTTTTGTAAAAGATTAAAGATGTTTATGTTGGTTATTTTATTTAAATGCACATGTATGTAACTTGTATTGTAAAATGATTTTCTTTTGGGAATTAATAATATTAGCTTTCATTTGGTGTATAAATATGTTTCCGAAATCTGAAATATTAAGAAAAACATGGAAAATATAAATACAATTTATAAATTAAAAATTAAAACAGTAGGGTATATGGCGACGATATGTCGTCGCCATAGGGTTTTTTAGTTTTTTTATTTAATTTTTTATTAAAATAAAAAAATTAATTTGGGCCTATGGCGACGACATGTTGTCGCCTTAGACTGAAAAATAAAACTATTTTTAAATTAAAATAAAATATGAATTTTTTTTGCCGACAACTCTGTGGCGACAACATGTCGTCGGGATAGACCTTTATGGCGACTAGGGTTTTGGCGACGACTCAAAATTACGCTATAGCGACAAGGCTGTAACGACTAGGTCTATGGCGACGACAAACCGACCCTATCGCGACGACAATTGTCGTTGCCATTGCCCTTATTTCTTGTAGTTCTAGTACATATATGTAATCCAATGACATTCTTTATTTGTAGCAAACAATTTGTTCTTGTATCTTTATAAAGTGAATACAAAATTTAGAAGAGTGAATGAAAACTAGAGGGTGTTGTTCGTGGTAATGATGGTTAGGACTTCGAATGGAAAGAAGAACGTGGGTGGTGCTGGTGGTTTTCGAAGGCATTGTCGAGAGAATATGGTGCTGTTGGATGGTATCAGGGGATGGTAGGCGATGGTGAGTGGGTTCAGATGGTGGCGCATAAGAAAGGTAAAGATGGTAGTGACGTTGATAGCATCTATATGGGGATGACTGCAGACAAATGGGTTTGTGGTCTTCGCCATTGACAAGGTAGTAGAGAAAAAAAGTGGTGGTTTGTTGTGGCGATTGAAGACAGGTCACAATCTTAAGTATTTAATGGAATTTTGAAGAAAATTTTTTTAAAGATCCTTGAGATATTTAAGGAATTGATTTCAAGATATCTAATGTTCCTTATTTATCGTTCTCTAGTTTATAAAATAAATTTAGAAAAATCATTATTTAGCTTTTATAGTTTTCAATTATAAACATATATTCAACTAATCCATCCTCTATATATATGTGTATAACACACAAAATAAACCATTCATCTCCAAAGAGAACATGTAATATTCTCACTCATCTTTCTTAAACTTAAAAGAGAACATGAACTAGGAATGACAAAACGGATCATACACGACATGATAAGACATGACACGATAAGACACGATGATCTGTAATGATAGACACAAACATGATACGATAACTTATCGTGTTATTTTTTTCAAACACGAACACGAACCTATTTTAAATAGGTTAACACGAAATAACCTGTTTAGAAACCTGTTTAGAGACACATTAGATTTATTATCATTACATATAATTAGATATTTATTATCATTACATATAATTATAATGAGAAATACAATTATACACAGATTAGATTTATTATCTATAATATCCACTCAAATCTCATATATTTTTTGATCTACAATTTAACCATTTAACAAATATTATGCTTAATCATAAACAAAAACAAATAAAAAACTCTACAAAAGTTTCATGTAGAACAAGAACCTGCATCGTTTTTGGCTTCCCATGAACCATCAGATTGTTGAAAATCACTTGAACCCTAGCCATTGCTTCCAAGAATTCATTCCGAACCCTGTGGCTCCAGAACTCCAGCGGAAATCGCAGTATACACTTGCAGATTTGTCAGCTAACTCGAAGTAAAAAGATGAGAGGAAGAGGCTAAGCCACAAAGGGCGGTGAGGCGGCAAGAAAAATGGTAGTTGTACACCGATGTGGTGCGGTGGTTGCCGATGTGTATCGATGTAGCACTACAACAATTTAGCTCTGTCCCGACGACATCTATAGCGACGACATAAGTCGCTGGTATAGTTTGGTCTATAGCGACGACATGTCGTCGCTATATAGTAATAGGGATTTTTGACTGGTCAAACTCTATACCGACGACTTGTCGTCGGTATAGAGTTGGCGGGCTTCAAAATAATACGCGGGATTTATGAAAATTCATATGCCGACGACATGTCGTCGCCACAGGTGAGGTTATTTAATTTTTTATTTTTTTATATCTCAACTTACAGATTTAAAAAAAAAAAAAAATTAAAATCCACTGTTCCCGACGACATGTCGTCGGGATAGATAAAAAATATTAAAAAATAATTTCTCTGTGCCGACGACATGTCGTCGGAACAGGTTTTTTTAATTTTTTTAATTTTTTTCTATCTCAACTTACAGATTTAAAAAAAAAATTAAAATCCACTTTTCCGACGATCTCTATCCCGACACTTATAGGAACGATTTGTCGTTCCTATAGAAAAACTTATGCCGACGATCTCTATCCCGACGACATATCAACCTATTACAACTAACTTATACGAACGAACTCTATAGCGACGACATGTCGTCGCTATAGGTCAAAATTAGCTATAGCGACGACATGTCGTTGCTATAAGGTGCCATATTTTCGTTGCTATAGACCCACTTTCTTGTAGTGTAGTGCGGTGGTTGCTGATGTGCACCGATGTGGTCTGGCAATAAGGAGATTGGCGGTGGTGCGGAAAGGATGATGAGGTGAGCCTAATCTTAAACGATGGAGGTTGTCGGCGTCGACTGTGGTCTAGTCCAGTGGTTACTGTTGGAAGAATGGAACTTTGAAATCAAAATAAGATTTGTGTTTAGGAACCAGGAGGTAGAAAGCGACTAGGGTTTCTAAAGTATAAAAATATATATGTATATTATATTATTCTAAAACATTACGAATATAAACAGGTTCATATCAGGTCCTTAACAGGTTAACAGGTATTTAACCTATTAAGACAAGAAATTTATCGTGTCTAAACGTGTCGATTTATTAAGAACATGAAACCTGTTAAGCTTAAACACGAAATCTGTTACTTTCGTATCGTGTCGTATCGTGTTAACATGTTCGTGTCAAAAATTGACAGCCCTAACATGAACAAACTACTTTGGTTTCTAACTACCTTCAAATCTAGGGATTTTTATATATTTTTTATTCTTATGATCATGATTTACGTATTTTCTAAACCAAAAAACTAAATATATATTTTTCTTCCTAAAACATATATATATTACATATTTATTCATAATTAAAATTACCTTTTAAAATGAATGTTTTACACTTATTTTCACTTAGCCAAAAAAACCAATTAATGTTTTTATTTTTAGATATAACTTTGATTATCAGGATTATTATCTTGAAAAAACTTTTATATTTGAAAATGTATTTTTGTTATTTTTAAACATACAAAAGGCTCGAATTTGAGTAAATATGTAATTGATGGTTTTAGAGGGAAGTATATAAACATTTTTTTTGTAAAAATAAGGTAAATTAGTTATTCAATTTTGTTAAGTTAAATGATTTATATTAATAAGTAATATATATGTTTTAAAAAATATAATTAATTTTTTAGCTTGAAAAAAATTTGTAATTAATGGTTTTTGTAAGAGTAATATGTAAATGCCCCTAAATCTATAGGTGAGCAATATAAATTAAAAAAGGGAAAATTATAAAACTAACCAATTGACCAAACTAAATTACAAAACAGTCAAAAATTAAGTTTACCAAAGAAACAACCATCGAAACGCGTCAAGTGTCACTCCCTCGCCCATGTGGAGAGGAATAGCCATATTCCCTCACCGGCACAGTCTTCTAGGCAAGGGATATGCATAATCCCTCGCCCACGTATACATTTTTCATCAATCCCTCGCCCTGGTGGCATTCCTTGCTGAGTCAGCGAGGGATTATGGGAATCTCTCGCTCATAATTACCAAACTACCCCCCTGCCCAATTAAAAAAAAGTTATATGTTTTTAACCCGTATTTTTGTTTTTTCACATTTATTTTTTTATATACTTAATTTATTTTGATTTTCCCCTATATAATACAATATTTACCCTTAAGAAAGTTATCAAATCTTACATTGTGTGCTCATTGTATGTGGTGGGTTCGTTGTGTGTGCTCATTGTATGTGGGCGAGGGGGTGTATGTTCATTGTATGTGGTGGGTTCGTTGTGTGTGCGCTCATCATACGGTCGTTGTGTGATCCATGGGTGGCCAGGGCATGTATGGTGGTATGTACGTGGTGGTCGGCCGAGAGTTGCATGGTGCATGTTTGGGCGCATGGGGTATGTTTGGGCGCATGGGGTGTTTGGGCGCATGGGGCATGTTTGGGCGCATGGGATAAGTGGGCGCATGGGGTAAGTTGGGCGTATGGGGGTGAGTTAGGCGCTTGGAGTCATGAAGTATGTGTGAGCATGTTTGTGGGTGAGGAATGGGTCAAATCCCTCGCTTGGAACAACGGATCTCGCTAAGTGGGCGAGGGATGGGTCAAATCCCTCGCCTCGTTTGACGGAACCCTCGCTTTTTTTTTTAATACGCAATATACACGTGGGCGAAATACGGACACGTGGGCGAGGGATTTTTGATCCACGTGGGCGAGGTATTATGAATTTTCCTCGCCGGTGGCGAGAGGTCAAAGTCAAAATCTATTTTCGTCAAAAAGAATGGTCAATGGTTATTTTCATAATTTGGGTTGGTCAATTGGTTATTTTAGTAATTTTCCCATTAAAAAATAACATATAAAGAAATAGCTATTCTAAGAAAATAAAATATAAATAAAAAATAAAATTCTAAAAATATGAATAATTGATTAAAAAATGAAAATGACTTAGATTTATTCTTTTTGCTATCGTAAGAATTTGGTGTTATATATATCTTGTTGAACTGACCTAAAATTCAATATGTTATACATAGATAAATCTAATATTTTGTTGATTATATAATATTTCTAAAACGTAGAAAAGGTCTAAGATTTTGTTGTTATTTTCTCCATAAAACTAGCTCCCATATCTGATTAAAAACCGACCCATACGATAAGTCTATTAAAAACAATAATCAAATATATCCACCCAAACCCATCATAACTTGTTGGACCTTCTGTTCTTCCACTATATATAAAAACCTTGTATACCGTTCTATTCACCTTTCCATCACCAGCTCCACTTTCAAATCCTCCTAAAATTCCATTTTCTTCATTCATATTGTTCATCATCGATTTCGTTATCGCGTGTTTTCTGTTCGCGTACGTCTTGATTCTCAGTGATCTTACGAGTTTCTGGGATTCCTAGATTCTGCAATTTCAAATTCATGCAAAGTGAATCATCAAGAAATCAAGATTTTGAGTTAAACTGCAGATTTTGAATATGAAAGCTGATAGCTTCACAGTGGATATGGAACCTTTATCCCATCTATGCAACAAAGATCTCACTCTTAGTTCAAGAATTATTGTAAGTTAATGGTTCTTAATAATATAAGAATGATACAATATGTATTTTTGTCAAAATTGTTGGAAAAGGGGTTGTTTTTAAGTTATCTTTATTTGAACTTTGCTGCTTTTGGAATCAAGATTAATTTAGCATTTCAATAAAAGTGGGATGGAAGATAATATTTCAAGTTAATTACTTGACATCATAATAACATCACAATGAAATAATCACCAAACTACTTGACTATCAACAACAAACACCACAAAGATGACTATTTTCATGGTCCCAAATTAAAAGTCCTTGATTAGGTGAGTTAGGTTTTCTTCTGTTGGTATGTCTCCCTATGTGTTCTTGATATATTTGATTTTTTTACAGTTATTTAAAAAAGTAAATAATTTGCTTTTAAAATACTTCAAGGAAACTGCACGCATAATTCTTTAATAGATAATTTGCAACAAACATGCATATTAAGACGACTTTTTATTTAAAAATATTAAACTCAATTAGTTGAAAACAACTTGACTATTAATATTTTATAAATTTACTTATTTTTTACTTAAGATTTGGATATATTTCTAATTTCTAATTGCAGAGAAGTCCATCAAGAAAAGAGTCGAAGAAAGGGATTGATAGGAAGACGAATTCTAATTATGTAATGAGTGAAGGCGATGGAGATACTATCCAATCACCTAAAGTTTCTTCAAGTAAATATTTTTTTAATTATCGATATTTAACTATGAATATTCTGCTTTTAAAACAATTATCGTTATGTAATTATTATTCTTATTAAGCTTTGAAAACAAATATCGTTAATAATCTTCTAATGACTTGTATACACGAGTTAATATATATAACCCGATTTAATATGACTCATAATTTTTACATAGATTTAGGTGTATTTGTTTTAAATTTTAATATATTACTAGCTAATGACTCATTAAAAGATTTATATGCACAAACAAGCATGATTGTGAATGTTTAGTTTATATATACACTATATATAAAGTTGTGGATCTAAAAGAATGTCGTTGCTTTTTGTTTCTATATGTAATGTTTAATATATTGCAATGGCCAGCTTCTTTAAAGGAGGGTACCATGCCACAAAAGCTGATGTTAATGGATCAGACCACCGACCACATCAACAGCCAACAACTCCACCATCAGATTACCATCACGGCCGGTGGCATCATCCCCACCACCGCCACCATGGCCGCCACAACAAAGCCTCCCGGAACACCAACCAAAAGAAGTGGTTTATGGAAGAAATCAAGAAGTTTTAAGCAATCTTCCATAATCAACCCTAGAAGAATCCTCATGTTCTTTGCCACATTGTAAGTACAACATTCAATTCTTCATACAAGAATTACCTTAATCTACATACTTTTTAATTATATATTTTAAACAATACTATGTGGATTGAATTTTAAATTTTTAGAGGGTTTAGAGTTTGTATTGTGGTTCCAGTTTAGAAATGGTTTTAAAGTGGTTTATGAAGAGTTCGTTTGTAGTTGTTGCAAGTTGCAACGTAGTGACCTAGGAAGCATGCCACGTCTAGATTCCGTTAGCCACTCAGGAGGAGTCAATGAAAGAAAAACTAGAGTTCGCTTGTTAAGGTAGCGGACTCTTCATAAACTCCTATTAAACTATTTTTCAAACTAAAATCATCAAAAATCCTTCATAATTTTTAAAAAAAAAAACGGGATAAAATGGATATCATATGTTGATCTAAAGACTTTTAGATGTGAACGACCTTCAATTCAAAGTTTAAAAATATTTCTGTCATATTAATATTTCTTGATCAAAATGTCATTTTTACAATACTATAATAGAAGTTTTTCTTAGTCATTGACACATTGTTATATTTTCAAGGCTTATAGTATATTTTATATGTGATAAATAATATTTACAATATTATAATATTTTATCTGTGATAAATAAGATGCTTATGTAATCGTTTACCAGTACTACAGCTAAATACAAGTGGATTTTGTAGTTCTTTACTTGAAATTGGTTTTGTATTGAAAGCACACTTACATATGAAACAATGTTTTTACGCATGAATGTTTTTGTATTTGAATGTGACAGGTCGAGCATGGGAACCGTCCTACTGATATGCCTCACTCTCTCCATGTCAAGGTACAATGAAGATGACAACTCTCACGCCAAAATCTAACAGACCAAGACTAGTGTTTATGAGTGCTGGCAGTTTTTCGCTTTTAGAACTCCAGGTTGCCATTGTTTATAGAAAAGAAAAGGACAAGGATAAAGAGCACTATGACAAAGATGGAAGAATCTTATTAAATTATGCAAGTGATGGACTAAAAAAATGCTAAAAAATACATGGGTTAGGACACCTTGATTTGTGGCCAGAAGTTGCAATATTCTTTTGTTACTCCAACCGTTTATGCTTTATGAATATGCAGTAGTTTAACTTGTGGCTCTCCTCTTTCTTCTTCCATGTGAGTTGTGATGAGAATGAAATCTTTGATATATAATTATATAATTTTTGTTAATGATCTGAAGAAGAATTGAATATAATAATATTTATAAGGAAAAAAGCTTAACTCTATAAAATTGTTTAACAAATGATTATCACCGAAAAAATATTACTAACAAACACAACCGTCAGGGAGATTTACCGAGTTTAATTGTTCTATTTTTCATTTTGTTCTGTCACTGATCCATCAGTAACTTAACTTAATTATTCTCACGCCCAAGCCTATTAGAAATTAGATGCCCGCTTAATCGTTGAAAGGAGTTCTGATGTATAAGTTATCAGTAATTTGTCGAGACATTTGAGCATAAGACTTCTGATCATATTCATGTCACGATTTTAGTCATTTGTCGGTATTGTCATTATACTAACATGCAATAATTTGGTAATTAGTTGGTAAATACGTCTCTAAATACCAACCAAAATCAACCATTAATTAGTAAATAATTTTATCAATATCTCGGTGGTAATAGCCGTCTCTCAAGCATAAAAATGCAACCTCCAAAATTTCAAATATGACAGATCAATGTTTGGGCATGGTCTGTGAAAAGATGTAATATGACATATCGTTGTTAGTGAGTTTGTTGGAATATTTGGTCACATAATCAAAATACTCTGTCATGGAGGCGTATTCTGACATGTTCACAATGGAAAAGGTTGGAATATATCCATAGTCTAAGAATGCGAAGGTAGACTCATATCAAGAGTAGGTTCCCTGTATGGACACTACATGTCACGCGCACAGATGTATGTTGTTATTAATTCTTGTGTTGCCCAAGTCGAGCCATTAGAACTCATGGACACACATATATACGTTGTTTTGAAATCCTTATTAATGCATGGTAAATCACCTATATTTACAAATTGGGATGGTATACAAAATAAGTTCATTAACAAAATGGGTGTTAGAGTGTCGCTTCACCAAAAAAAAACCTGTGTTAAGTGTGGGTCAAGCATGAGCCATGTATAGTGTAAGTTTATCTATAAGATTAGAAAATGTAATCTGCCTAGTTTTTTTATAAGATGTGGAATTGTAAGATGCAGTTTACTTCTTATATATGACACATTTTGTTATTTAATTATGTAATTCATGCAACTCACTAATCGTTACTAGAACTATTTGTGTATTCTAAACAACTCACTAACACATTTAATAACCCATAAATATATTTGATCTAGACTTACTAAAATAAATGAAATATAAAAATTTTAAAAAAATAATTTTCCACCAGTAATTCCATTGGTAATTTTATAACAAATAAAATGCTCCTTATAGCCAGGTAACTCCTATGTTTAATATGCTTTGCAAGAGAAAGCCCAGGACATGCATGAAGTTTATATTCTATCATAACATGATTAAGCATAAATCATAATAATCCTTAATTAAATTAATCTCAAAGGTTAATAACCTAGGATACTAGTTAGAATACAAGAGCCCAAGGAAGCATTTACAATGGGATTAGGTTCTGGGTTTTCTACTTGCAAAAACTTTTGTCACCCATTTGTTTTGACATGAATAGGAAATGGCTGTGTAATGTATAAACGCTTGTTCATTTCTATTAGTTCTTTTTTGAATGTTTTGCAATAACGTTTGTAACATAATAGGTAAGGTGATCATATAGTTTCTTAAATGTATCTTACCAGTGAGTTTATATACTCTTATGCTTTAGCATAGATAATAGGATTTTGTAGCAATCATAAGTAAGGTGAAAATGGAACTTAACGTAACAAGTGTGACGGGTTTTTTATGTAACCATTTTTACACCTATGCATAAAAACGCTTAAGTTTAACTGGAAAAGAAAATGTTACATCAAAGCTATACGTGTTAGCATCAGAATCATCCCTTGCCTATATAACCTTCCGAAGCAAACCACATGCCAATAAAGCACATATTTGAACCCAAATAAGCTTAAACATGATCCATGATTTCTAGGCAACTTTAAAAGGCTGATGTGCTTGAGGATGTCACTTTTGTAACCCCTACCAATCAAAGAGGCCCTCGACCTTTTCTTATTCAACTCTCTAAAGTAACCCTTTTGTATTAGTTGTCACATCCAGAATATTATTCTTGTCGCAATAAGTTTTAAAGATGGTTTACTTTAGGAAGCCAATGTGCTTGATAAACTCTCTAGAGTTGGAGTGCCAAACTCAAGGTAGACAAGCAAAGCAACAACAAAAGGTGAAGCCCACTTATTAAGTCAATGATTAGGTCGGTTTACATAGAGATTGCATCCTACCGCATGATCAGAATGTCACTTTCGTTACCCCTACTAATGTATAGGAGTTAGGGTCTCGACTTTTGCACACTTCCCCTTCAAAGAATGCATTTTCTCAATCATTGTCCACAATGACTTTAAATAAATGGACTTTTTGTGAGGTTTACACTTGTTTAATGTTATTGTGATTTGTTTATGCTAACCGTAAGTGATTTGCGTATGCTAACCGTAAGATCATGACTCAAATAATTACATCCTTTTAAGCTAAAACTAAAAGAACCTAAACAAGTATGACGTAGGATTTCATGTCTTCTTTTCTCTATCACGGAGAGTGGTGCCTGTACGATGATAGAAAACATAACATGTAATTTTTTAACAAAAAGAGACATATATATATATATATATATATATATATATATATATATATATATATATATATATATATTAGAAATATCATGCTTAAATTAAAGGTTGCACTTTTTCAAATTTTAATGTTTGAAAAGGTTATAGTCATTTAAAACTTATGAGGGAAATTGGTTTTGAAGTAAACAAAATTGAGGTAGTCAAAATTCATAAAAGACAATTTTATCTCTTTAAACTCATAAGTATTAATGTAAAAAACAATGTTATTCTTCTCACATGTATTACAACATAGTATAGATATATAATTTTTAATATAACCATAATAAAATTTAAAATAAATGCAATAACTTATTTTCCTGTCCTATTGAGTGATATCTTGGAATGTATTTCACGTGTCGTGTTTACTCAAATCTAAAGTTTAGACGGAATTAATTCAAGATCAAGTGTCGTGTTTACTCAAATCTAAAGTTTAGACGGAAATAATTCAAGATCAAGTATGTAGCAAATGTAAAAAAATAAGAATATATGAAGAAGTTTACTTTTTATTAAAAGTTTAGATCCTACAAATCTCACTCCATCTAATCTAAACCAGAACTAATTTACTTGAATGTTCAAACATTTAACTTCAAATGATTTATGATTATATTATGGGAAAGACCCCACCCTAGAAAAGAGTTTACTTACTATTTCTCATTTTTGAGACTTTTGACAAGTTGTTGAGTTTCCCTTGACGAGAGGGCAAGGCATGGGCCAGTTAAAGTGGACTTTAAACAGCACGCTAGGAATGTCACCGTGTTGTTTCTACTTTTGATAAAACTCTCAATAACCAAAATTTAGTCTACACTGTCATAAAAACCTTAAAAAGACAAAATAAATAGATAAAAGACAAATATAGTTGTGGATGAAATTTTATGATTTGAGTTAAGAAAGTGAATTTATATAATCACATGTTAAACGTATTTTATTAAAACAAATAAGGATTATGAAATAAACTAAATTCAAGGGGAAAAGTCTATAAATAGCTATAAATCATAAGAAGAAACTAATATCATTCACGAATTTCAAAACAGTTTCATGAAAAAAAAAGTATAATTAAAAGAAGAAATAATTGCATGATTTATTTTTCGGTCTTTTGTTCCATCTTTGGATATTTGGATATTTGGATATTATACATATGGTAACACATTATATTAAACCAGTGGGTGTGACTCGTGTTATGCAGCGAGACTTATAAAAATTAAAAATTTAATTCTGATTATTTATATGTTACTACTAAACATCCGAAAAAGGATTACGTACGAAACGCTGATAAAAATATAATAGAAAAAATACTATAAAAAATAAATACCTCAAAACAGATAAGAAAATTAGTGAATGCGTAAATGGTGATTTTACTTTAATTAACGAACTCTATTGTATATTGATTAAAATAAAATTTTACATAACTTGAAAGCTTAAGTATAAAAATTAAAAATATTCAGGTGATTAAAAGTAAATTTGACATAACTCGAAGCCTTAAATATAAAAGTTAAAAAAGGTTTAGGTGATTAAATATAAATTTTATATAACTCAAAGACTTAAATATTAAATTATAAAAAATACAAAATGAGTAGGTATTAATGTGGAGAAAAAAACAAAGAGAAAGTGTTATGGTTAGTTTAAAAAAATCCTTTATATGTAAAACTATAAAAAAAACACAAAGTATGTTGTTTATTAGTTTCTCCAAATCTTTTTAATTTGTTATATATAGTGATGCGGCGGGTTTTATCAAATCTTTTTTCTGGACCTGTCTTAAACGTTGATATATTTGGGTATTATTATTATTATAACTATGTAAATATTTGGTGGTATATGCTTAAGTGTTTGAATAAAATAATACTTCATTCAAGTAATATTAATTTATAAATATATATATAATAAATGTATATATTTTAATATTAATTGGAATATTATAAATAAGATAATACATAAAATTAATGTATATCAAATAATGTATTAATTAGGAGAAATTTATTAAATATGAGCGAATTAAAAACTATTATATATAACACTTGTACCTTATATTTAATAAGTTATATTAGATGTCTTAAATTTTTAATAAAATTACAAATTTGTCATCATCAAAAGCTTTATATATTAGTATATATAATATTGATTTAGATTATTATTATGATCACTATTATTAAAGTATTTAGTAATTATATAATTAAGTATTCAAATAATAATACTTATTTATAAATTTTGTTATTATTATTATTATTATTATTATTATTATTATTATTATTGTTATTATTATTATTATTAAATTGTTATTATTATTATTATTGTTGTTGTTATAATGTAGTCAATTAAATAATCTTATATTATTAAATAATGTATTAATAATATGTATTGATTAATGTATTAATTAAAAGAAATTTATTAAATGGGGGGCCAAACAGGAATGATTGCGTAGAACACTTGTACCTAATTTTTAAAAACTAGAACTAGGTGTTTTAATTTTTTTATAAAATTACATTTGTATTTTAAAGTTTATATGTTTACAACGTGGATATAATGCATATATAATATTCGTTTCATTTACAAATTAAATGTTCACAGTAGTGTAGTGGATACAAGTTTTACCCTAAGGGGCTAGATTGTCATTAAAGGAAGGGATGTGCCAAAATGTCAAATACAAGTCATATGGTTAAACCTAATTGGGCGTTTAGTTCACGAAATATGTTAGAAATTGGAATTCGAATTTCGAAGGAATTAGATTTGGAATTTGATATTTTTTAAATGATTTGAAATTCAAGGGAATTAAAATCTATCAAAGAAATATAAATTTTAAATGCATTTTAGTGAAAAAAACACTCATAAAAGAATTAGAATTTATCGCTGATTGCAAACTGCCACCACCTCCGACTAATTATCACCGTCGCTACATACCACTAAACATGTGTCACCCTCGCCACCAACAATTGACCATGGCTAATAACCGTACCCCGCAACAACCAACCAATCGTGCCTGCTACCGACAATCGACGGTTGTGTTGAGCGCAACCAAAACCGACACGGTCTGCAACAACGGTCGGTGGTCGGCCGCAAGGCGCATGTCGATTGTCGAAAACGATAGCAGCCACGATCGGTTGTCGGCGGGTTTTGGTTTGTCGGGGGCAAGCGGGAGGTGGGCAGGGTGTCAAACGGTTTTGGGCGGTCAGTGGCTATTAGCGGTCAGGGTCGACATGCGTCTACAGGGGTCGGAAAATGGCGGTGGTCGAAGGTCGATGGCGGCGGAAGTCGGAGGTCGATGGGAGGCTGTCTAAAACCTAAGTTTGGGGTTTAAAGGGTTTAAAGTCCTGTTGTTAAATCCTCTTGGTTTACACGAATGTTAATCTAAATCCCTAAGTGGGAAGCTGTTTAAATTGTATATTTATTTTGAAAAGCCAACAAAGAATTTTATTAATATATAAACCAACGGATAGCCAAAAACAAGAAGTAAATACACCAATAAGGTTCCAATCAAATCCCTATACAAGATATCTTAAATTTCTTCATTAATCTCATGTAATTGCCTGATAATTAGATCAATGTTTTAGCCATAAAAAACTAAGAACCTTGATTTCTCCCACTACCTTCGCAATACTAGCTGGTTTTTTATATAAAATCAGCTCATTTCGGCATCTCCATAGATACCAAATAGTAGTTTGTGTTACCACGTATATTACTTTCTTCCAACGTGATGACCCCGGTAATAGAATGGTATTGTAAAATATCTTTCACATCAAACAAAATAAAAAGATAAAACATGAAAAAAAGATGTCCCAAACCATTAAAGAATATCTAAAAATGTTAACTAATTTAAATCCTGCGAAACGTATAACATTAATATCAGTCTCTCGAGAATAAGGAGTATATCATATTCAATACATATAAACTTGGTATGTGGCTTATCGAAGAAATTGATGGTTTGTTGATCACTTAAATATCATATGATTAAATGGTGAAATATGAACAAAAGTTTATACATGCTTAAGTCGGTTGTTTGTATGAAAATTTAGGTAGCGTTTGGTATGCAGAAATAAAAGATGAAATGTAATGAATTATTGACACTAAATGAAAAAGGAGTGTTTGGTAGTTGAATGGAATGAAATGTATCACTACATAAGTATCAAATTCAATCCATCCATCACCCTTCTTTTTTATTTCATTCCTTCTAACATTTTTAGTCACCGTCACCACTCACCCACCACAACAACCCCCACCAGCTACCACCACCAACTGAAGGACGGTTATTTACACGTGCTAATGATATCTAATTCTCTATTTCTACCTATTAATTAATACCTAATTGGCTCATGTTTAGAGTTTATAAATTTTTAATAGATTACAAGTTAACATAGTATATTTTGACTAACTTGAGATGATTGGTTAAAGTTATTTACTTATATTAAAATAGAATTGAAGTTTAACATATAAATTACAAATAAAAATGAACTAACTTTTTGTATGGCATAAACGTAGTTATCCTTATTTTATAGTTTTTCATCATATATGGTTTACTAATTAATGAAATCTTGTTGTGAACATTAACAGGCCACACACACTAGTGTTAAAATCAAATATATCCAAGTAAAACAAAATAACAAGCCCACGTGAATACTGCTAAAGATCAAACAATGGATTGCAATATTAAAGGCCCAAAATAAATGAGATTATCCATTGGGTTTTCACGAGAAATCAAGATGGATTAGGAGGGCATTTTGACGGCAGATTGCACACAATTTATACGGCTGAAAGCGATGAGATGTAGCAGCATTTTGCTGCTGTTGCACGCAGATCAAGAAGCCTATTTAATTGCAGACAGTCGCAAAAGTTTTTCTAGTTTTATTTTAACAAAAATTTGTATAGTGATAACGTATGAAATTTTTATTATTACGATTGGTTAAATTTTTGTGATCTATTTCGGGTAATAGATTTTGTGTGATTAGATTTTTGTTCGTGTTTAACTTGTGTTGAGATTAAATTTTAATACACGTTAAGTTCTTTTTAAGTTTGAATTGTGTTTTGGTTATTTAAGCAATTGTATTGGTTAACTTTTATTTAATGTCAGACAATCTTGCGCGAATTATACGGTTGCAAAGTTTTGGTTACCAATTAAATTTGTATTGTGTACTAAGACCCATTAAGTTTTGGTTATCAATATTACTTAATCATTACATGCAAAAAATCCTCATTATGAATTTTCCACCAAGTTGGATTAAACAATTATCAAAAATCAAACCTTAATCACGGGTTAGATTACTCTTTCTCATGATTGTCATCTTAATTTATTTTTATTATTTGCAAATTGTTTTCCTAGTTAACTTGTTAATTGTTTCAAAATCTAATTTTTACAGCTAAGAGCTAATAGTATAAGTAATTTACTAATTTAGCTTTAGTTAAGTAACTTAATTAAATATCTAACGAATCGTGTAACACTAACCACATGCTCCCCGTGGATACGATACCCGACTTACCCTAGCTACCTAGGTTAATTAGGTTTTTACATGACCCCAATGGCAGGTCATCACCAACCACTGACCACCACCACCGGCCACCACCACCAATCACCAATGGCCACCACACCATCACCACCGACCACCATCACCAATCACCACCAACCACCAGCCACCACCACCAACACCATAGCCACTACCACCAGCAACCACGACCACGACCACCACCACCAGCAACCATTACCGGCCACCACCAACACCATAACAACCACCACCGGCCGCCACTAGCAAGCACAACCACTACCACAGGCCACCACCACCATCACCACTTGCCACCACCACTGGCCACCACCACCAATCACCAACGCCCACCACCACAAATCTCCACTAGCCACCTCCCACCACATTACCACCAGCCACCACCAATACCACATCCACCATCACCGGCTACCACCACCACCACCGGGAATCATCACCCGTCACCACCGACCACCATCGCCATTGGCTGTCACCACCATAACCATTTTTGTATTTCATTTATTCATCCTTCCTAGCTAACAATTCATTCCATTATTACATAGTAACCAAAACAGAACAATGGAATGTAATGATTCATTTCATTCTCGCGTTCATTTCATTATTCATTTATTTCATTATCTCATACCAAACATACCCCTAATGTTGAGATACTAAATCTGATTATGAAACATGTTCCAATGATAAGGGTTTATACTGGGTTGACAACTTATTTATCATTAGGCATAATAATATTTAGCTGGTACTCAATTGTATGTTAAGGCATTTTGTATGATGACAAATGTCAGGATTTCCTATAAGCTTTTGACTAGGTTCAAACACGTAGCAAAAGTCTTTGACCAAAATTCAAGATGGGAAATCTTTTTTGGTGATCTAGTCATAAGATTAAAGAAAAACCAATATAAGAACCAAACCATATTGTTTATTAATACCTAATTAGTTTGTCGCATTACCACTTAAGAAGTGACACACATGTATATATCTCGTTAATTATTCAATCATTCTAATTCTCAATCTATATTTAGAGTGGTTTTCAAACACATATTTTAAGCATGGTTGAGGACTTTGCGGGTCTTGAATCAATGAGAGGCCAGAGATGTCTTCATCTTGTGTGGTAGCAAAGCTCATCTTGATTACATATAACATATAACTCTCACCGTTATTCATAATACTTCCATATATGGCCCTAATAGCTGTCTCGTTAAGGTAGGGTTGACAAAATAGGTTAGAGATGACGCGATTAACACAACTATCAAACATGAAATGACTTGTTTAACTACCTAACTTAATGATTTTAAATAAATAAAAAAGTACATAATGTATTTGTTATTAAACAGATTTAATCGTATTATAAACAAGTCAGGAATTGTCAGTTGTACGTTAAGGTTATAACATTAGACTATTAGCGAGGAATACAATCCATAAAATCAAGTTTAATTAGCATCTTAGGTCTAATGACGCCATTGTTGTAACTATCCACAAAACCTACTTATGATCATGATCCATAAGCTAGCTTTGAATTGGATTAGTCCAAAACTTGTCTCTAAAAGCATCTATGATCTTTCGTCGTAACTCGGTGCATATTTTCATTCATAAAAATAGAACCAAATGCATCACAATAGCCTTAATTCAATGTCATTATCATAATCCTTAGCAACTATGGACTTGGAATAAAATAATTATATTAATAATATATTATATATAAAAAATATGATTGAAATAATTAAATATTATATAGTATATTATAAAAACAACTAAATATAATAAGTTTGATTACAAATGAATATAAAAGCAATTATAAATAATAAATTTTTAATATTTAGTGATAAACTAGTTTTTTTCTCCCCGCGTTACGCGAAGGAGTATGGTTAATTTTTCACATGCAACGCTACATTACATCAATCGTTATCTACTGGCTTGTCGGAAACCATAAAATCGAAGTCTAGTGGCGAAACTAAAAAATATTAAATTTTCGTAACCAAACTCAAAAAAATAAAACTTCACTATACTTAGGTTAGTGTCTAAATTTTAAGATCTTAAACTTTAATGGTCAGAGTTAAAAACCAAATCGATAACCAAACTCCTTGATCCTAAACTTCAGTGACCAAAGTTATGCACTACGCGGTAGGTGTCTAGCCAATATCTCACATGAAGGTTGCGTTAGTTTTGTTATTATTGTCGGAAATAATAAAATCAAAGTTTAATGTCGAAATTCAAAAGTTTTAAACTTTAGTGACCAAGCTCAAAAAAACAAAATTTTACTATAAACAGGTTTAGTGACCAATCTCTAAGTTCCTAAAATGACTTTGAGTTTTAAACTTTAGTGACCAAACTAAAAAGCAAATAAAATTTAGTATAAATGATTTAGTGACTAATCTAAGATACTAAAATTTAGTGGCTAAAGTCAATTAACCAAAAATTAGGGTAAAAAATAAAAGAACTTAAACTAATGTGATTAAAATTTAAAATTCAAAACTTGACTATTCATTGAGCTTGAAATTTAGTTATAGAGTAATTATCAGAGCCCGAGCCAAGCTCGAGTTTGTAAAAATTCTAATAAGCTCAAGCTTGAGCTTTAGAAATAAAACTACAAATAAGCCGAGCTCGAGATCGATCTTACTAAAGTTAAAACGAGCCGAGCTTGAGCCTAAGCAAGCTTGGGCTTGCTTCGGCTCGTTTACGCCCCTGGTTATAGTTTTTATTTACCCAAATAAATTGCTAAATTGCCTCTCATTAGACCGAATTGAATCGTATGTAGCATGCACTTGTAACTAACTCAAGACACAAATATATTCCTACGAAGTTGCCAAATTTATTTTTTCCTGAATATTCGCATTGTGTCTGAAGTCTAAAGTCTTGTTACTCTGATAGGGTGTTTAACGAATCGAATTTTGAATTCTCGCATTATCCAATCGAATTATTCGAATTTTGATTTTTTGAAACCGGATTCAAATTCAATTCAATCTCAAACTAGATTAGAAGGATTTGATTCGTATTCGAATTCAAAACCACATTTGAATTTGATTCGATTCGAATTTGTAGAACTTGAATCGAATCCCCCAACAAATTTATTTTTAGTTTTTTCTTTAACTAATAACCTTTAATCTATAAAATAACTAAAGAAGAAAACATGGTTGGAAATTGGAAACATAAATTTAAATTATTAAACATATAATTGAATAAATATATGTATATAATTTATTTATAAAAATATAAAGATAAGTAACTATATTATATGCAAATATATTTATATATTTACATTTTAAATTCAGATTTCGAATCGAAAATCACAAATTTGAAATTCGATTTAAATTCGATAAAAAACTTCGAATTAAATCGAATTCGAATTTGAAAATTCGAATCAAATTGAATGCGTGACTTTTGAATTTTTTTCGAACTGAATCCGAATATTAAACACCCTGCTCTTATACCCCCACCTCATGAAATACGCTGAGTAATTTCGGGTTGGTGTCAAACAATTATTTCTCAATTAAATATCTCTCTACATATTTTATTTCATACATGTTAACAATTGTTTGCTACCCACTCGTTTGTGGATTCAGCCTTATGCTGGTAGGACAACATCGTCTAGGTCGAGGGTAGCAGAGCGATCGGGAGGATGAGATGGGGTGAACTGAAGAAGTTGGTGATCGAGGAGTTTTGTCCTCACAGGGAGCTCGACAAGATCAAGAGAGAGTTCCTACAATTAGAAGCGGGAACCATGACACACCAGCAGTACACAACTAAATTCAATGAGATGGCAAGGCTGGTGCCAGAGCAGGTGACACCCGTGTCATGGAGAATAAAGAGATATATTCAGGGGTTGTTGGCGGATATCTGTAGACATCTAATTTCCACCCGGCCAGGCACGTTTAGGTCAGTGGTCGATCTGGCAGGGAGACTGTACGACGAGATGGAGGAAGTGACTACAGTGGAGGTGAGTAAGAAAGGAGACGGTGACAGAAACTGGAATGGGAAACGATTTGGTTGTGGTGGTTTCACTCCAAAGAACAAAAAGACAAGGATGGATGACCGGAGAGTAGTGACGACAGGTACGAGGATAAAGAGGTGCAATAAGTGCGGGAAGGAGCATACGGGGGAGTGTAAGTGGGGATCGAACATCTGCTTTCAGTGTGGAAGGGAAGGCCACATGGCAAGGGATTGTCGTGTGGTGAAATGTTACAACTATTGCGAGACTAGGCACATGAGCAGAAACTACAAGAAGTCGAGGGCTTAGAGCTCCGGGGCAAAGAAAGGGGCTGAGAAGGAGAGTAGAGGATGAAGGTCAGAGCATGCACGATGACCCGAGAGGAGGCTAGGGTGGATCCCGACGTTGTGTTAGGTACATTTCTAGTAAGCCAAACTTACGCCTTTTTACTTTTGATCCTAGTGCTAGTAAGAGTTTTATTTCTACTACCTTCTGTAATAAGTTGCCCTCTAGGAGTAGGAAGATTGATGAGCCCTTCGATGTAGAAACTGTCATTGGTAAGCCAATCAGGATTTCTGATATGGTAGAAGAATGTGGCATAGAGTTGAAAGGCCATAGGTTCTCTGCTAGATTGTTTGTGATGCCTTAGACAAATTGATGTAGTCCTAGGGATGGATTGGCTAGCGGCCTATGAGGCAAACATCGTGTGTTGCAAGAAGATGATTCGATTGACCGCGCCCGATGGGAGTTCGGTGACGATTTATGGCGATAGAGTTAGTGCAATCTCGAAAGTAATTTCAAATGTTGTGGCAGAAAAGTGTATGTGGCGTGGATGTGGTGCCTACCTGGCTTATGCGAAGGATGTGGATGCGTCAGTACCACGATTGACGGATGTACCGGTCGCGTGTGACTTCCCAGATGTGTTCCCGTTGGATCTACCAGGTATGCCACATGACCACGAGATCGAATTCCAAATCGATCTGATGCCTGATGCCTAACCTGTTGCTAAGGCGCCGTATCGTTTAGCTCCCTCCGAGATGAAGAAATTGATGACTCAGCTGCAAGAGTTGTTAGATAAGGGGTTCATTCGACCGAGTATCTCTCTCTGGGGTGCTCCGGACCTATTTTTGAAGAAGAAGGACGATAACATGAGGATGAGCATCGACTACCGTGAGTTGAACAAGTTGACGGTTAAGAACCCGTATCCATTATTGAGGATTGACGACTTATTTGATCAGTTTCAAGGTGTCAATTGGTTCTTGAGGATATATCTCCGATCTGGTTACCATCAATTAAGGTGGAGGAGCAGGATATTCCTAAAAAAGCTTTTCATACGCGCTATGGACACTACGAGTTTCTCGTGATGTCCTTTGGTTTAACCAACGCGCCAGCTGCTTTTATGGATCTAATGAATCAGGTGTGGCGACCTATGTTAGATAAGTCGGTGACTGTGTTCATTGATGATGTTCTGATTATCGTAGAGCGAAGAGGAACATGTCGGTCACATCCGGGAAGTGCTGGATACGTTTTGAAGGGAGAAGTTGTACGCCAAGTTTTCCAAGTGTGCGTTCTAGTCATGTGAGGTTCAACTTTTAAGTCATGTGGTTAATCCTGAATGGATTTTGGTAGACCTGACAAAGGTTGAGGCTGTGATGCAATGGAAGTCTCAAAGGACGCCATCTGAGATTCGTAGTTTCTTGGGTTTGGTGAATACTATAGGGTAATTATCCAAACTTCTTCAAAGTGGCGGCTACGTCTTGCATTGAAGGGATAGAGGCCACTTGGGAATCAGAGGAGAAATAAGACGGGACTACCCAGATCTCTTTAGGAGTGACAGGTTTCGAGGACGAAACCTATATAAAGGGGGTGGACGTGTAACACCCGGAAATTTCAAAAGTAAAAAGAAAAGTAAAGGAGTAAACAGGAAGTTAGTTCAAAAGCAAAGGGTTAAAAGCGTGCAAGAGCCAAACTTGCACATAGTGGGGTTTAAAATAAGAAAGGGCTGTTCATACTTTCTTCCCCACAACATTCAACTTTCGGTTCGAG
The DNA here is from genome assembly GCA_025506505.1 of Flaveria sonorensis. Lineage (NCBI taxonomy): Eukaryota > Viridiplantae > Streptophyta > Magnoliopsida > Asterales > Asteraceae > Flaveria > Flaveria sonorensis. The sequence goes on from CM046429.1 coordinate 13,594,311, forward strand.
AGAGAGAGAGAAGCCCTCAACCGGTTTTTAGAGTGAGAAAGTAGAAGTTCTTCAAGAAAGGTAAAGTTTTCAAGTGTTTCTTCCCTGTTTTCTGCTGGGTTCAAGCTTCTGGACCGAGATTCTGGTATTTAGTGCTTGTTTTCGTGGGTTTTAGGTGCTGGAACTTCAAGTGGGCTCTTGGGTTTGAGGTGTTCTACTCGAAAGCTGTTCAAGGTGAGTTCTAGATCCCCTCTTTTACTGACTTTCTAAGTGTTTAGGGCTGTTATGCATACTGGACAGAAGGTTTTCTAAACCAAACTATGATCTTTCATGAAACGTACGACTGTTTTTGAAGATGAATGTTTCTAATAGATTTCCATGATGTCATATGGTTGTTCTAGATGTTTTAAGTGTGTAATATGATAGATCTATGCTAAGTATATGTTAGAATGATGTTTGGGGACTAGAAAATTGCATATGATGTACTGCAGGTATGGATTATAATGTCCGCTATGGACACTTGGGATATTTAAGAACTGTCCGCTGTGGACATTAGACTGTCCGCTATGGACTTGCATGTCCGCTGGGACACTTGGAGATTTTAGGCATCCGCTGTGGACTTTGTTCATCGCTGTGGACATTGTTCATCCGTTGTAGACTTAGTTCATCCGCTATGGACTATGTTCATCCGCTGTGGACCTTGGTTGTCCGCTGTGGACATTAGTCATCTGCTGTGAGCACACTTAGTGTCTTATTCATGCGCTGTGGACTTTAGTTGTCTGTTGTGGACACTTAGCTTCTAAGCCATTCGCTATATAACTTACTCATGCGCTGTGGACACTTGGAGTTATTCTGAAATTTTGGGAAGCAGAATTTAAGTGCTAAGAAATGACGTCTTGTGGTGGCTTAGGCTTGTTTATGATGTGTATGCATTGTGTGATATTATGATGATGATGTTGTTCCATGCTATGTATATGATGTGACTTTACGTGGTATGTTATACTTATGTACGTAGTAAAGTATTACGTAATGAAAGTAAAAGATAACGAATGACGAAAATGGAAGAAATGAATGAGAGTCCTTGTCGCTTACCACAGTACTGTGTCGGCTTTTGCTTGACCTGGGGGTTTACTTATAAACCCCGGAACAGTATCGGCTTTTGCTTGACGTAGGGGTATAGCGTATGAGTTGTGAGAAGATCCTTGTTGCGTACCCCGGTACTGTGTCGGCTTTTGCTTGATGTGGGGGTTTACTTGTAAACCCCAGCACAGTATCGGCTTTTTGCTTGACGTGGGGGTATAGCGTATGGCAGGATCTAGATAAGGGTGGAAGATATAATGAAAGAAAGTACGAATGATAACGTGATGAAGAAGATAAATTATTACCAAGATGTATGTATGAGTGTGTGATCCGTACAAAAGTAAATGAAATGTTTTAAACAGAAGTAAGTATTTTAATATAAAACTAGAACTCACTCAGCGTCGCTGACTTTTGTGTGCATAATAGTTGGCAGGTATTGTTGATGCTGAGGAGGTGCAGGCATGGATGCATAAGCTACTAGGAATGATTCGAATTTGGCATCCATATTTTTGGGAATGTTATTGTGATAATACATTTCTGAAATGCAAATGAAATGATATGATGATTTGACATGTTTTAATTATTAATGAAAAGTTTAAAGTTCCGCTGCAAAATCATGAATTTTATATGTTTTATGCGATGATTGACCGACTGTAAGCGTCCCAGGAACGGTGCCTTACATATAGTTTAGACATTACTTATAAACCCAATATCTCTTCTGTCCATTACCGATGTAGGATTTACGTAGAGTGTCATAACAACATTCTTATTGGATCCATCAACTCCATCTCTATCATCAAATTTTTAAAAAATAGTTAAATATATCACTTCATTATATTCACTATAAGTATTAATCATTGTGTTTTACGTTTTAAATGATTTTGTGTTATTTTTTATCATTGTTTTTCTATTAATTATATAAACTTGTTATCTATCATTATGTATTACAATTAAAAGTGCACAATGATGTTGCTTCATTAATGTAATTTTTAAAACTCATAGTGTTTAAAATAACACAATGTGTTATTTATCATTATTTTTTATAAATTATACGAAGTTGAAAATCGAATGGGAATTAGAAATCTTGGTCCATGGTCCTTATCCCGCCTAGAAGGGCTTGAAGTTGAAGGAGACGTCCAGAGGTGCATTTCTTGATGGAATGAAAGAAATGCCGACCTATTATTTCTGGTAATAAAGTGGAAAAGAAAGAAGTAGCAAGGTTAAGTTCATATTTGAGTGTTTGCAACATGGGAGCAGATTACCCAAAAAAATAACTGGGAACAATGAAAAAACAAAAAGATATCTCGGTAACGAAAACTATAGGGGGCTGTATTGGTGAGATCCAACGGTGAACAACTGCCCAGTCTTGTTTCTTAATCTTCAAAGAATATGGCGTTGTATTATTGTAAGTTTCTTGTTCCAAGCATATAAACTTGTTGTTATCTATCATTGTGTTATACTATTAGAAATACGCTATGATGTTATTTCACCAATGTATTTTTCAAAACGCATAATGTTCAAGATAACACAACGAAAATAAAAAACACAATAAGACATTTATCATTATGTTTTATGTTTTATATAATTTTGTGTTATTTTGTCATTGTTTTTAGTGCATTAGAATAACACTTCTCATGTGGCGATTAGTTTAAAAGCTTATAAATTTTGCATTTTTAATGCTTTATTTTAGACATTTAACCATAAATTTTCAAAACCAAGAATGTAATCCTTCCTTTCTAACTTAAGTCATTGCATTTTTCTCAATTAAAACTTTGAATTAGAGTTTACTAGGACTGAGTGGATGCATGAAGTCTCGTGAGGGTCTCTATTGAACACATCCATAAAGTTTTTTGAATCTATATATAATACTAAAAGAGTAACTTAGGGGGACACTTGGCACATTTCTAGGCCCCCTAAGTTTATTTTTTCCGCATCTCTCTCCTCTTGAATAATTACCTAAATTAAAAATATTAAATAATTTTAAATCTTTTTCAGATTAAAATTTTTAATAACTTAAGAAATATGTCTTTTTATTAATGTTATTTTTAGAAAACAATTTTTATACAATTAAATTTTTTTCTAAAACATCTAACTTTTTTTAAAATTTAAAATATTTTAAAATGGTATTTTAAAAAGTAAATTTTTTATGAACTAAAAATAATTAAAACTAGAAGTTATAATAAAAAAGTTTAAAAAATAACCATTTTTAATACGGTTTGTTTTGAAAAAAAAAAATGTTTAACTTTTTTTTTGGAAAGAAAGTTAAAAACACAAAGTTAAAAAATTGGTATCATTATTGTATTACCTATATTTATTCATATGTAATTTTAATCATATTTTTATTTTAGATTATCTTTTATACTTCATAAAATTTTATTATATTTAATATTTATTTTTCAACCCGTATAATACACGAGTTTACTAATCTATATTAATACTAAAAGAGTAACTTACGGGGACGCTTTAGGAGTTATAATAAGAAATTTCAAAAAAATATTTTTTTTAATATGGTTTTGTTTTGAAAAAAAATGTTTTTTTTTTTTTTCTAAAGAAAGTTTAAAAACAAAATTTAAAAATTGAAGTAAATCGTTATTTATTACTTATAGTTATTACTAATATGTAATTTTAATCATATCTTATTTTCGATTATCATTTTATACTTCATAAAATTTTATTATATTTAATATTTTATTTTTTCAGCCCGAATAATACACGGGTTTACTAAAGTTAGTATTAAATAAATAATAATCAACAACTAATCAGAGATATTATGAACATTTACAGCCAGATCCAACCCGATTCAATACTATATCTCTATATTTGATTACAGGGTCAAAATAATTCAAAATTGATCTAATTATTGTACATAACTTTTCAGTGTATATTATTTAAATCTTAATTTTTCATACTAATATCCTCACACCCACTCAATATCTAGCTTACGATTTAACCCGTCAAAAGTGTTTCTTTTAAGTCTATGACAATAAACAAAAGTTAAGGTCAATAAACAAAAGTTAAGGTCAATCTCTGTCGGTCTATACTTGAAAGAGTCTATTTTTACGCATGATTAGTTTTATGGTATCTTGTGACAAGTTAAGAGTAAAAATGAACTGAAGCTTTTAGCTTTAGATAATAAGTGTAAACCCACTAATGTCACTACAAATGTAGCTTACAATGATGTTTTTGCTCATTTGTGACCTTATAATCAAAAGTTGTTATGTCTTATTTAATATATAACACATTTAATTTAGTTTTGTTTTTATGTTATTTAATAATTAACTTTTCACACTTCCATGTAATACACGGGTAACTAAAGCTAGTTTCTCTTATATAACACTAAGTTTGAGGTATACCGAGTTCCCCATGTATGGTCAAAATGACATGCTTTGTCCACTCTCTTACATGTGGTCATCACATTAGTTGAATAATCATAGAGTCATTTCATAATTTTTGCCCTATATTTTGCAACCCTACTACTTCCTACTCTTTGATCTTAAAACTTCTCTCCAACTTTATGGGTTTGAATAATCAATATGGGAGAAACATTAGAATACACTTGGATTCTCTCGATCGTTGGTTCCTCAAGAGGTGTTGCGTTTCATTTTGTTTTAAACATCCAATTTTATATTTTCTAATACCCGTAACCTTCTTAGTTAATGACTCATTACCCATCATCGGTGCGACACCAAGTTCTTCAGATGTTAAGGGATACAATATGATATTATTCTCCATAACATGTTTTCTAACATCAGAAAAGTCACATGTTGGAAAGACTTCAAGTCTTCAAACAAATAGTGTGGATGGTTGTATGCTTTAAAAATAACATATTTGTGGTATTGAACTCATTTGACCAATTCTTCTTTTTAGAGAAGATAAAATATTTGACCCAAATCGATAAACACACAATCCAAATCATCCTTACAAATTATTGGCTTATTTAAAAGGTATTTGTAAGAGGCTTCGGGGAAATGTGAGAGGATCTTTATACCTTTTGAGCTAAAGTTGTCTACTGATCATATATAACAAAGAATAACTAACAACAAATAATAGTATTTCTATTAATAAAAACTCAAACTTATAGGTGTCTTTAATAAGGAATTAAAAGATGACTAAATGATACTTGAAAAAATGAAAAATGAAGAACAAATGCATAGGAGAGCGTAATCCAAAGACTATTAGTAAATCCTCAAAGTCATCTACTTAGCGGTGTTTGGAAGAGGTGGCCAAAAAAACCGGTTCGGGAACCGGTTTGGCCGAAAAAACCGAAACCGGTTTCTAGTCCAAACCGGTTTGGCCCAAACCGGTCTCGAACCGGTCCGAACCGCCAGTATCTACACCGGTTGGAGGTTTCGTATGTGGAAACCGGTTTCAAACCGGTCCGATTCCAAACCGGTTCCAAACCGGTGCCCAAACCGGTTTTCAAACCGGTTCCCAAACCGGTTTTCAAACCGGATTTGAAAAAAGTAGCCGTTATATAACAGCTATATAGCCATTATATAGCCGTTTTTGACCCTTTTTTTGTTTTTTTTTTTTACCATTTTACCCCCATTAAACTAGTATAAATATGTATTGGATGTTTTGGTTGAACCACAACAACTTAAAACGCTTTCTACTCTAAAAAAATGCCCTCTATTCTCAAATACGCTCAATACTTTCGTTCAATTAAAAAAAAACTCTCAATACTCTCTTTCATTTCAAAATGGCTTCATTAAGTGCTCAATCATCCGTTGGTTGTGATGCGTCTTCAAGCAACGTGGTGGTCGCAATCCTTCCTACGAATAGGAACCCCGAAATATGGTGCAATTACGATTTATGTCAAATGACTAGCGGTCCAAACAAAGCTCGTTGCAAGTATTGTCATAAGTTTTTCAAAAAATATGCAAATACAACTTTGAAAAACCACATTGCGAATAAATATTGTAAGGCTTTGAAAGGTGAACCGTCTCAAGGTCAAGCTTCGATGACAAGGGAATGAAATGTTTAGGCTTATGACGTTGATGCGGTTCGTGAGCAAATGACGCATTTTGTAATTCAAGAAAGCTTGTTATTCAAACATTTCGATAATGAACGTTTGACTAGGCTAATTCAACGAACTCTCCAACCGCGATACTCACATGTAAGTCGTGCTACACTTAGAAGAGATTGCTTAAAAATGTGGAAAAAAAACTAAAAATGAATTAATATCTTATTTTGAAAATTTACAAACCGGTGTTAACTTAACTAGTGACTTTTGGTCGACTCCGCACGGTTCACCGGACTCGTACATTTATGTCACCGCCCATTGGGTTGAACCCGGTTCGTGGCAAATGATGAAACGTACGATTGCGTTTGAATTGTTTGATTATCCTCACACCGGGCAAAACATTTTTTATCTTATTGATAAAGTTATTAAAACGTATAAGTTAGAAAACAAAATATTTTCTATATCTTTTGATAACGCGTCAAATAATACGCTTGCGGTAGAATATTTAAAATTAAAATATAAACCAATTTGTGACGGTGTGTTTTTTCATAGTCGATGTGTTGCGCACATCATAAACTTAGCCGTTCAAGACGGTTTAAAAACTATTGAAATGGTAAAATATAGTTTTAAAAGAATGTTACGTGATATTTTTAGCAGTAACCAAATATATAGTAGGTATCGCAAGTTTTGTAAAGATGCAAATTCCAAATGTTTAGGTTCGAATTGGGACGTACCTACAAGATGGAATTCGACTTGTAACATGTTTGAAAAGACTATTGACCAAAAAGAAAGTTTAATAGCCTTTCATAATAATTTGGTGAGTCGTGAAAATGCTTCGACTTACCATTCATCGGGTTGGGCTATTATTGAAGAAATAACCAAAATGCTTAATATTTTAAAAACCGCAACTACTTGTCTTCTGGAGTTTATTATCCAACAAGTCCATTAGTACTTCACCAAATTTACTTAATGACTTTAAAATTAAATGAGTTGTCGTGTAGGGGTAGACCTTATTCGGATATGATACCACAAATGAAAGAAAAACTTAAAAAATATTTTAAAGAAATGTCTCCGGTTATTACATGTGCCGCTACCTTAAACCCTTGTTTAAATACGTCGGGGGTTGAAACTTTACTTGATAAAATTACTTTTAATTTGGATTTAGAAGAAGAAAACCAATATTATACTCAAAGTGCAAAAAATAATTTTAACACACATTTAGAGCAAATGTTTGATGTTTATTTAGCAAAATATGATGAAACATCAAACATACATGAGTCTATGCGACATGCGATACATGACGTAGGTTCAAGTGATCCAATGTTTGCTTTGTATAATACTTTAAGAAATGAATGTAATAAACATCAACGTGGTAACACTTCGAGTAGTGTAATCGGGAGGTATAGTGAAACAAAACTTTTTATCTACCACGACTCCACAAGATTTTAAAAATTTTGACTTGCTGGCTTGGTGGAAAGGTAAGGAAGATCAATTTCCAATCCTATCCACCATGGCCCGATATTTACCAACCGTCCAAGCTTCCACGGTAGCTTCGGAATCTGCTTTTTCTGTTAGTGGCAGGATTATATCAATACGAAGAACCAGACTCACTCTCGAAGCAGTTGAAATGTGTATTTGCTTGAATGATTATTTGGATGCAGCTGAAAGAATACAAGACAAATGCTCACTTGAAGGAGAATTAGAATATGAAGCCGAAATATATGAAGATGAAGTAGAAGATGGATTGACACCCGGAATGACCGATGATGAAGCGGCATATGACGAGTTCCTTCGTAATAGCTCGGGTTCTAGTGGCGAAGAATAAAGTTTACGTCATTTGAATTGTTTATATGTTTTGAATAGTATCTTTATTTTACATTTTATGTAATCTTTGATAAAAATAAATAATCATATTTAATTTTTCATGTATCATAAATCATAATTATATTTTAATTAATGTTTTATGTTTTATGTTTTAATATTTATAAATAATTTCTATAAATGTGTAATCTTTGATAAAAATAAATAATATTTTAGATCAATTGAATAAATTCTGAAGAATTTGTTGTGTGAAAAACTTCTGAAATTTGGCTAAGTGTTCAGGCGCATGAGCATTGTTTGGGCGCATGAGCACTGTTTGGGCGCATGACTGTTTGGCGCATGAGCACTGTTTGGGCGCATGAGCACTGTTTGGGCGCATGAGCTTTGTTTGGCCGCATGAGCACAGTTTGGGCGTTTGAAAACTGAGTGAATTTAAATTAAAAAAAAAAATAAAAACCCGAACCGGTTTGGGCCCAAACCGGTTTTCAAACCGGCCAGAACCGGTTCGATAGGTTTGAATATCCTAGCCCTGAAACCGGTTTAGTAACTCCAAACCGGTTGAAAATAAACCGGTTGAAACCGGACCGGTTTGACCCAAAAAACCGTTTTGTACACCTCTAGTTTGGATGTATGGCTTTAAACTGATCATGCATCTTGAAAAACAAAAATGAAATAACCAAATAATTATGATTAGAAAACAGTATGTATAGATTATTCACTGGTGTATTTTGAACACATATAAACAAAAATTTTAGACACAATTTCAAACACTCCTTTCGACTATCCTAACTATGACTACGCTTAATAATATTTCAAGTCTCGTCCATAAGGCTATAAACGAACTGAACGTTCAGCTAACAGTTTGTGGACCGTTCGGCGGGAAGTTCGTTTATGTTCGTTCGTTTAATAAATGAACGAGCAAGAACAAGAAAGTTCCGTTCGTTTGTTAAACAAACGAACATGAACAAAGACTGCATTCGTTTATTTATGTTCGTGAACATTCGATAATGTGTTCGTTGACGTTCGTTTGTATTCGTTCATTTAAAGGTTACGTTTGAGATAATTACCTTAAGTACTTATTTATATTTGATGGATATTATATAATGTTTGTGATTTAAATTATAAAATTAATATATAATGGTTTGTATTTGTTTGTTTTAGGAAATTTTGTTAGTTTTCATTAATGTTCATAAATATTTGCGTTCTTTTATGTTCGTGAACAGTTAATGAACATACTCGCTTCCCTAATGAATGAATATGAACAAAAAATCTCATTCAGTAAGCGTTCGTGAACAGTTCATAAACAACTTATTTTCTTAATGAACGAACACGAATAAAACCTCATTTTTATTCGTTCAGTTCGTTTACAACCCCATCAGCAGTCCATCAACAAAATTTATGTCGCATCACGAGATACAACACCTGGTTTTGGATATAAAATCCAAAATGAGGCATAAAACCCCAAATTTCCCTACTAAAATACCAAATCACCAAGCACAGGCTAACTGACCCCATCGTGAATCGTATGTGATTTTACTCCTTGTGTCGACCAAAATCTCGATAAGGTTCGTAAAACCCCAAGCTTTTCAACAACCCATTAATGGCTTACACATACGGCTTCTGCTCTTCACCATCAATCTCCTTCACTCAGAAAACCTTCAATCATCCCATCGTCTCTCAATCAAGAACACCCCAGCTCCGAATCACTCAGATTTCATTACAAGAATCAGTTTCAGAAGTAACCCACAACTTAGACCCTCAATCTACAAATGCCCCTCAATTTGCAGCTGAAAAGAAGAAGAATTACATCTGGGTTAACCCCAATAGCCCCAAAGCTTCACACTTTAAGCAGAAATCGTATGATTCGAGGTACACTACTCTTACCCAAGTAGCAGAAGCTTTGAATTCGTGTTTGCCTGTTGAAGAAGATATCTTTAGCATACTAGATGGTAGTTTAGGTGATAAATTAGTTGAGCAAGATGGTGTTGTTGTTCTTAATAACTTGTCGAACCCTCGAACTGCTCGAATTGTGCTTAAATACTTTCAGGATAGGTGTGATTTGAGTAGGGAGGTTGTTCTTTACAATGTGACTTTGAAGGTGTTCAGAAAGAACAAAGATTTGGATGGTGCAGAAAAGGTGTTTGATGAAATGCTTCAGAGAGGTGTGGCACCAGATAATGTTACGTTCTCAACAATTATTGGGTGTTCTCGAATGAGATCTTTGCCTGGTAAGGCTGTGGAGTGGTTTGAAAAGATGCCCGCGTTTGGGATCCAACCGGATGATGTTACTTATGCGGTGATGATTGATTGCTATGGAAGAGTTGGGAATGTGGAAATGGCGTTGAGGTTATATGATCGCGCTAGAACTGAGAAATGGCGACTTGACGCTGTAACATTCACGACAATAATCAAGATTTATGGGACTAGTGGGAATTTCGATGGGTGTTTGACTGTTTTTGAAGAAATGAAGGCTCTTGGTGTCAAACCGAATTTGGTTTGTTATAATACTTTGTTGGATGCGATGGGAAGAGCCAAGAGACCTTGGCAGGTTAAGTCTATTTATCAGCAGATTCTGAGTAGTGGGATAACGCCTGGTTGGGCAACGTATGCTGCACTCATTCGTGCGTATGCTAAAGCTCGCTATGGTGATGATGCAATGAATGTGTACAAAGAGATGAGGGGAAAGGGGATGAACTTGAATAATGTTCTTTACAATACCCTTTTGTCAATGTGTGCTGATGTAGGCTTTGTTGATGAAGCTGTTGAGATACTTGAGGACATGAAGACAACTACGGATTGTAAGCCTGATAGTTGGACATATTCATCCATGATTACTATATTCTCATGTTGTGGAAAAGTCTTAGAGGCAGAGGCCACTTTAAAAGAAATGATGGAATCAGGTTTTGAGCCCAATATATATGTTTTAACTTCTTTAATCCAATGCTACGGGAAATCCAACCGGACTGATCATGTGGTGACAACATTTGACCGGATCATAGATCTTGGTATAACTCCAGATGAGCGGACTTGTGGCTGTCTTCTCAATGTGATGACACAAACTCCCCGTGAAGAGCTTGGTAAGCTTACTGGATGCGTTCAAAAACAAAATCCGAAGCTTGGTAATTTAATTAAACTTCTAGTGGAATCTAGTATTGAAGATGAAACTTTCAAGAATGAAGCTAGTGAAGTACTTGGTGAAGCGGGAGAAGACGTACGGAAAGCATACTGCAATTGCTTAATTGATCTATGTATTAACCTTGATCAGTTGGAGAAAGCGTGTGATCTGTTAGACTTGGGGATTAATCTTGATATATATAGTGATATACAGTCGAAAACTCCTACAAATTGGTCTTTACATCTAAAGAGTCTTTCGTTAGGGGCAGCGTTGACCGCATTACATATATGGATAAATGATTTGACCAAGGCTTTAGAAGAGGGAGAAGAGCTTCCACCATTGCTTGGGATAAATACGGGTCATGGGAAACATAAGTATTCTGATAAAGGTTTGGCGGGCGCGCTTGAGGCCCATCTCAAGGAGCTAGATGCTCCTTTTCACGAGGCTCCTGATAAGGCTGGATGGTTTTTATCCACAAAAGTTGCTGTCAAGTCATGGTTGGAAGCTAGACGTTCTGACATGGCGGTCGCTGCTTGAGTGCTGACTAGATCAATACATGCTTTGGTCTTCAGGAGTATAAACCACTATTCTTTTTCTTCACTAGCTTGAATTCTTGATGATTGTACTGTTGAGTTTTTCTATCTAGTGGATGTTCATTGAGGTTTAGACTCATGGTCGTATAATCTTATGAAGTCTATAATGGAGTGTTTAAATTTGCGGGTCTCGGATTGGTTATCTTATTATTGTAACTGGAAGTCATAATAGTGACTTGTTAATTTCTTGGATCATTAGGCCATTTAGTCAGTTTTGAATAATTTATCAAAGTGTAGTTAGCATTATCTATTTGTGTTCTCTATTAAGTGGTTCAATTTTCATTAATAAGTCTCAGCCATATAAAATATGCCTGCTACATGTTTGACTTTAAATATATTCAAATCCCCTTAAAAAGGAGTCAACTTATGGTTCTGCATTTACAATTAGTATGATTGCCAGGTGATTGACTTTTGATTAAGAAAATAGTAATGTTTTTTAATTAAAAATCAAGAGAAATTATAAGTCAACATATAATTTATTCTTAACCCCATGTGAGGTTCATATGTTAATTTACTATGACCTGTGAAAGTCAAACCTTATACTTGACTCTTGTGTGAACACTCAAGAAAATGGATCTAATGGGTAGGAGTCAGATTGAAATTACTAAACAATTCACAAGATGCTCTGCACGTTAGTTGCCTTGACCTCTGTACTGTACTATATATAATATATACATACATATATGTTATATATGTATATGTATATGTAAATGTGTATATATATGCAAAGTGCCTTGAGCTGTAGGATCAATAACTGCAAATAAGAGTCTTGAAGTACAATTTTGCATCATGGGTAATTGCATCAACCTTATGCAATCTCAGAAGAAACTCAGTGTCCTTGAAGAACGTTTTGATCTTGAAACATACAGTGATATACAACTGAAATCAAGAAAATCAGAAGTTAAACACATTGTCTGTAGGAAACCGCAGAAAGTTAAGGTCGTGGTGACTAGGAAGCAATTAGAATTTCTGATAAGGAACACGAAGGATTTCCACATCAGCATGATCAAACGTCAATCTTCTTGCCATAGAGACAGATATCGGAAATGGCAGCCGTCTCTGGCTTCTATCAAAGAGTAGAGCTTCAATTATTGTTTAAAATATAAAAAAAATGTTATGTAGATGCTTTTTATAGTCATTTACAAGTGTAATGATGCTTTTATGAGGTTTAAGCTTCATCCTCTGTTGTTTCCCCTGTTTTTCATCCAAGTATGATCATGTTGTCTGATTTGCAGAATAAAGAGACAAATGAAACATCAAAAAACAATAATGATAAAGGCAATACGAAACATCATAAATTAACTCACTCCAACTTACAAAACAACCACCTTAAAAGGTTCAAATACTATTTACAAATAAATCCACAGAACATGGATTGTTATGATTTGATAGTAACATGCATAGAGTATAATAATCACAGCAAGTCTCCAAGCGCCAATTAGTTCCACATCATCCATTCAAACTATGTTCAAGTGAACCTTCAAGATGCTTTTGCAGCCCTGAAACCAATACGTGTCATATGATGATCAGTGAATAACCGCTCGTATAAAAATTTAAAAAATAGCCTATTTTTTCCTCGAGTTCAACGGTTCTTCAAACATACCTTTTGGAGGAACTCAAGTTTCTGACTGGTTTCTGTTCATCTGTTTTTATGGATGTTAAATTCTTTTCTTTGGCTGCTTCTCTTTTTGACTTCTTTGATTCTACTTCTAGTGCTTTCATCAAGCTTTCAACCTTCTTCATTAGCACCTGCCAGTCAGTTGAGTAGATGCACTTAGCATTTATGTGTTCATGTGCTTGTATTTTGTTTTCTTTTAGACATATACACACACACACACACACACACACACACACATATATATATATATATATATATATATATATATATATATATAGACGTTCATTTTAGAACCAATAATATGTTAGAACTATGAGAACCATATAATGCACTTGTACACAGTGAGTTGAATGTGATACATAAGACAGTTATGTTACCGTCTCACTTTCTCTCTCTAACTATTTTGATTATCTTTTATTCGCTATATACAAGTGCATTAAGCAGTTCTCGCAATTCACAAAATATTACTGGACCTGAAAAGAGCATACAGATAGATACGCAGACACATAGAGACTGAGATAGAGAAACTACCTTGTTTTCTTCATCTTTTGCATTCAAACTGCTGTCTTTCATCTCACAAAACTTCCTTAAACCAATCACCTCTTTCTGAATTTTATCATACAAAAACCCTGAAACAACATCATCATCATCTGCAAAAGATTTCACAGTTATCCTATCTTCATCCTTAAACTTATCAAACTTCATGCCACTGGTATTATCAACAATCCTTTCATTATTCTCCTTTTCATCTCTGTCAACATCCTTACTCCTAGAAGCCCAGAAACCCTTCCTCATTAAATTCTCTCCACACGCATCTGGTTTTCGTGAGCTTATGGATGAACCCCTTGGCTGTGATGTCGATCTCTTCCTTCCACCGTTACTTGACAAGATCCCAAACAAATGAGTTGACTTTTCAACCTTTGGTGATCCACAAGTTGACTGCTTTAATCCATCTTCAAGTGTCTTTAGTCTTAGCTTCACTTTTTCTTTCAGTTTTGCTTCACTCTTCGCGGTTCTTTCTGATATTGTCAATTTGTCCCTTAATCGTTGCAATTCTGCCTGAAAATTACATGTTCTGGTGAGTTTTTTTAAACTCTAAAGACCTTTAGATTCTTAAAATATTTAATTTGATATAGTATAATAGTTTTTTATGTGCCTGCATAAGCCTCCTTTCTTCCAACCATTGCTTGACAGGCATAACCTTATCTTTCTCATCTTTCCATTCATTAGCCACTGTCGTTGCTACGCGGTTGGCTGAAACGTTTGCTCTTGCTAGCTCCCTTTCTAATGTTCTTTTCTCCTCCTAATCAAGAGATTAAGAAAATCATAGATGATTTATATTATGATTATCTTAGAGTAAGTTTGTAAGATTTCAATCATGAAGAATCACTATCTTATTACTTGCAGTTCTGAAATCTGACGTTTGAAGTCACGAATAGTATTTGCAGCAGCGCCACCTGCAAGAATTGCTTCCTCAAGTTCTTTGATGGTTTCACTGAGCTTTTCAACCTCTAAAACTTTTTGACGGTTTGTTTTCTCTAATATCTTGTTTTCCTCCTGCATATGTGGGTAGTATTTTACTAAAAACCGAACTAGATATTCCTAGAGCTGGCAATTTCCACCCATTTATTAGTTTGAATATGATTTTGGCGTTGACACGAGTCCTCATGCGCTGCTTAAAGTGCAAAACAGTGCATAAGGACATGTGTCAACGTTGGAATACTCTCTGCCCTTCTTTACCTAAAACCCTTTTTGATGGGTCAAATGAGTAAATTTAAAGAAAATAAGGAAAAGGTCAAAAGCATTTAATTTGAAAACTTATACTATTATCAAATTATTATAATTTTGTAATCATATTTGACACTTCAATTACTTATAAAATAATTAAAACTTTTGGACGAAGACCGTTCTAAGTTCACCTGACCCGACCCAACCCGGCCCAGGAAGTTTGAAATTACACCGTTTTGACCCATTACGCGCATGTGTGCCATCTCTAGACATTCATTAAGAAACATCTATACAAAGGAGTTAGTGCCTGGAAAATCTCGATTCGTCTTTGCAGCTCTATATTCTGATTCTGGACCTCTTCGACAATCAACGCTCTTTCTAAAGCACTTCTCAGAATTCTCTCTGCTTCAAGCAGCGCTGCTTCTTTCGTCTTCGTATGTCTTTCTAGTGTCTTTTTATCCTCCTGCAGTACCACGATCTGGTATAACAAAAAAAAAAACCCATAAACAAAACACGAACAAAAGTAACATAACAGCTATATTATCATGTTTTATATAAGGTAAGTTGTACCTCCTGTTTGTACATTCTGATATCGGCCTCGAGAGGAGCAATAATGGACTCGATTGGCACTGAATCGTCGTCCTTTTGATTTGCATGCACCCTTCGAAGAGTCGCTTCTGCTGCAAACTGTGCAGCCAGTGCTTCTTTCTTCTCTGTTACTATCTTCCTGATATCCAAATTCTACATATTTCAGAACATAACATAAGTTAGTTGATTATCAAGATTCTGTAGCATTAAACAAAGACGATGAAATAATTCACCTTTTGCTCAAGAAGATTTTCGGTGTTCCTGATCTTGTTGTCCAGTTTTTCTAGCATGCTTCCCATCTGCAAAATCACAAGTACTTGGAACATGTCAGTGACGGAAACAAAACCTCTCATTTATTTTTTTTTACATTTATTAATTTTTTTTATCTTTTACAAAAAAAAAAGAAAAGAAAATTACTTGGGTTTCCTCCTAAAAGATATTTGAATTAAAATTTTATTATGTTTGGTACTTTGGCAAAAAAGTTCATGTTTTCATCTTTAAAATCCTGTTTTCCTCCAGTAAAATTCACGTTTTCTTTTTAGCAGACGACAATTTAGAGTTTCTTTTTAGCAGACAACAATTTAGAGGGTCGACCCACGTTTCCCCTAAAGACCAATTTTTTTACATAATAAGTTTAGTGTCTGGGGTTTGGTATAGTGTTGCAAGCAGTTATTTATCCGTCTCATGTTCAACTTATACGCACCTCTTCTAATGACTTTTCTTTCAAAACATCAGCAGCTTTAAGAGCTTTGATTTCACTTTGAGCCAACCCCAACTCACGATCCTTTTCTGCAATAACCAAAAACATCAGTAACATCATTTCACAATATCTGGTGTATACATAGTGGTGTCCATTCAATGATGGTTCGACTCATGTATACAACGGTGTAGATTTAGGAATATAATCAAACGAGCATGTGTGTTTGCCGTTCTAACAAAATATCATTTTACAACCGCTCTTAACCCCGAACCAACTGACCTTTGAGCAGGTTCTGCAGCCTGTTGAGCTCCAACACAACAGGGTCCGGTTGAGGAAGAAGAAGACGTTGTTGATCGAATTCTTCATATCCCACCATTTTTGCTGGTGGTTAGTTAGTTTGAAATCAAATGCAAGAGCTGAGGGCGTTATAATATATAAAGTTGAATATGAAAGAGTCCAGTTTTGTAAGGAAGAAGAGAAGACTTAAGTTATAGCCATTTTTTTTTAAAATTTTGCTGTGGTTTGAAGCAAACACCATGAAAGGAACAAACCATGAAAACCAGCCGGCAGGGCCGGCTACTAAGCATCATTCTTCTCTCTTGATGGTAACCGTTGCAATTCTGAATATCCATTTGTTTCATTTTCATAATATTCATCATTAGTTTATTCTTTATAATATTATAAATTTATATATTCCATTTCCAGGTGTATATGTTTTTCTTATAACAACTCATATATAAGTTTACATCCATTAACCGCTTTTTTTAAACATACTTCTATTAACCATTTATTTGTTAATCTTTCTGACCATACCACTAGCATGTCCTCTTAGAGGCATTTAAAAGATATATGTAGTAAGAATTTTAATATTATCAATCTAGTGGTAGAAAATGTTGGGCATTATCAAAATTTGTTTATAACTAAGGTGTCCAACACATGTTTTTCGTGAAAAATAATAATAATAATTGGTTTCTGGTGACGGGAAAGGGTGAATGGACTGTTTGGTGCCACTCCTAATCGTGTATGATCATTGAAGGCAGATTCTTTGGTTATGATGAACAGAGACGACAAATATTCATGTCGTATCTTAATTGACCCTGTCATGATTTGTCCAAACTTGAACTGACCCTTTTGTGTTATTTAATAATTTGTATTTGTTAAATGAATAAAACTTAAGTTTAAGCTATAAAATACCAATGTTATACTTATGTATTCATGGAGAAAAACCAAATAATTAAGGTTTCAATGGAAACAAATACAGGGTATTGTTTGGAGTAAGCATATCAATATAGATGATGGAAATGAAGTTATGTCCCATGTTGTGACTTTCATCCATTAATCCCGGCATAAACATATTAAGTTCTTTTTTACATAGTCTTTCTTCAAGGTGTGTTTATCCTTCTTCATTTGCTCCCATCCCTACCATATTTTAATGTTAATAAAAAAATATTTATAACAATACTAATAATAATTAAGTAGTAGTAGTGATAATAATAATAATAATAATAATAATAATAATAATAATAATAATAATAATAATAATAATAATAATAATAATAGTTATTATTATTATTATGATTATTATTATTAATATTATTATAATAATTATTATTATTATAATTTAAATCACCACTTAGGGTGGTTTTTGGTGGATGTGTATCTTCAAACAAACAATAAGTTCAAATATAGGTAATAATCAATGTTCATATGACATTTTCAAATGTGACATATATTTGAACTAATTACGATTAGAACATCACATATAAGGCCTACAATTGTGTTAAAAAAAATAAGAGAGAACTCTGTGGAGAGAAATATATGAACCTTTTAACATGACTTTTTAAGAAGACTATGAAATCATAAAAACTTGATGAAACTTTTGCAATCTATTCATACACCGTCTTTGGGTTATTTGAGAGGAAGACTTGTGATTATGAAAATTGTTATTCTATAGCCAAGTGCTCGACGAAATTCCCTAGTGAGTTTGAGCATTTTTATAAATTAACAGGGAACCCAAATTAATGAGATATATTATCGTTATAAGTTTAATTAACTCTTTAGTTATATAGGTTCACATGTAGTTTTAAGATTTAGATTGTTTATATCATAGTATAAACTCAATATAAATTGACGATTAGTTAACCCTAGTTTAGATGTGAATTTACACCGAGCTAAAAAAAGTTAAGAACACCTTGTAATGGATTACACGCACCACTATATACATATCGATCAAAACTCATAACAACATGAATGAAATTATGTATCTAAAAGTATAACTTTTTTATAAAAAAATAAAAGTATATCAAAGATATTTGATATTAAAATATAATTTTTATTAAACTAATATTTTTCTTATTGCTTATTAACAAATATTTGGTTTCTTATTACAATCTTACAAGGTTTTAGCGATGGATAAGGTGATCTTAATTAAAAATTAAAATTGGGAAAAGATTACGTGACGCAATAAAAGTTCCTTTAATGGATTGACAAATATAAGAATGTTTGAAATTGGATGCCCTATTGTCGTCAACATCATCAACAACCAATTTACTGTTTTTTGCCTATGTTTTTCGTATGACACGTTTTTAACAATTAAAGTATCAGAATTTTAGGGCCGAAATACTCGGAATAATAAAGTGTAGTTGTGTAAGCTAAGTTAAATTAAACTTAGGTTTAAGTGAAGGTGTTTAAAGTCCCAAAGAGACATTCTAGGTGATAAGTGATGTGTCTTACAACCAAAATGTTAGAGTTCAAATATTGCAAAATGCAAATCGTGATATATTTATCCTAAATAATCTAGAAGTTACTGTTAAATAGATAAAGTAGAGTAAATGTGTTTGATATTTAAATATTATCAAAAGAATAGAACTTAGAATAAAGTTGAAATCGAATTTGGTTTTTGATCTTTCCAGACAGATTCGACTAATTCGTTTTCAGAATTGGATTTTCTTATCGAGTTATGAGTTTTGGAGGTTGAATAAAATCAATTTAATATAAGAAATTTATGTTTAAATCAACTTTAATCAAGTTACAACATTTTTTTGCTTTGTTCTAAACGGATATGGTTTCTTTAGTTCTAATTTGATTTTGGTTGAATTAAGATTAATTAAAAAGGTTCCTAGTTTGAGAGAACCAGTTCAAAAACCCATATAACTTGAAAATTGATTCCATATATATCCTTAGTGTCTATTGACCTTAGTATAGTGACATTAGTGATTGTACATCATAAAAGTTGTATGGTTTAAATCGTTACAAGTGTACGGTTAGATATTATTTAGAAATAAGAAAAATTGTTTTAAAATCTATACATATGACCTAGGTGTATCCCTAATCCAAAAAAATAATTAGTAATTAAGAATAGTTCTAGAGTTTGAGACTAATTATTTGTTAATTAATCATGGACTCTAAGAATGAGGAAAGCAAACCAAATTATTGTTGATTGAAAGCTATTTTTGTTTGCTTAACCAATAAACCCTCCTAGTGGGAGGAACCCATCTTTCAAATAAAATAATTACGTATAAGTAAAATAAAAATAAAATAAAATATTCATAGATACGAAAATTACGAAATATAATGAAGTGGCTTGAAAGTACAAAGTTTTATTCAAGTTAACATTTTGATCACATCTTTGCTTGAAAGCCATGATGAAAAATGTGAAAGTTATTCAAATAATCACAACCATTATTTTATTAATTTCAAGCCTTGGTTAGATTATTATCTTGGAATATTGTTTAGTGACAAATGATGGTCAAATACTTAACATCCTTACCAACAACACCAAACACCAAGTCCATATACATGTCCACTAATCCGATTATCATGCCTGATACTTTATCTTGTATTCTTCGGTTTAGTGATCGTTTGGGAGAGAAGATGATTTGGTTGAGTCATGAGTGGGTATGTTTATGGATAAACATGTGGTTGATTTTGATGCTTTAAATAGTTATGATCATATTATAGTTGTAATGATGATTTTTTATAGGATTTGAAACGCTAGATATGAAAATATCTAGGTTGTGGATTGCTCTGTTTAAGTCTTACCTTTAATAACTAAGTCGTGTTTGGATTAACGTCATATTGAAGGTAAGAAAAACAAAACCCGGAGATCGTTGATAATATTTGAAACTTTATATAAAAAAACAAATAGTCGCAACGGAAAAAGAATCAAATAGTTAAAAATATTAACGTGGATAACATACAAATTTAAATTATAAAAAATAAACACATACAAATTTACAATTTATAAAAAGTGATATTTTAAAGATTGCAGAAGAATATAAAAAGAAATTGTTTAAAAACAAGACATCAATCAACTTACATAGCTTGTATGTTTGTACATCAATAACTTATACGTTATGATGTGTGACATCCGGTAATTTTCCGTTACCAAACTCCGTTAGTTCTGTTAGGTCTTGCATACACGTGTCGTGAGCACACACTAGTTGTCGTTGAACGTTGGTGACTTAATAATAATTAATAATGATTATCTGATAATAACTTGATTAATAATATTGATTATTAATTTGTAGTTATGTGATTTGTGGATTTTAGATATTATTTGTGAATTTCATCTTGTAACGTGACGACATGTTATATTTATTGCATGTGTTTTGTAGCTATTGAAAATTATGCATGATTATTATTGTTAGTTTATAATATTTGTACTTTGTAGTTAAAAATGGTTAAAAAGTGTTAAAAGAGCAAGTTTTTATAAAATATGATCAAGGAGGGATTAATTTGTAAAAAACTACAAAACTTAAATATGGTAAAAACCCAACCCTAGCCCCCTCCCCTTCCATTCGGCCGTAAACCACCTCCCAACCCCCTCCACCTTGCGATTTCAACCAAGAACAAGCAATTGAGCATCGATTTTGATTGGTTCCAAGGATTACAACACATTAACAACTTTAATTCTTGGCCAATACGTGATAAAGGTTAGATTTTTACAAGTTTTTCATGTTTTTTTTGATGTTAGCCGAAACCCTAGTTGAAATTGATGCTAGAATGTTGAATTTTGATTGTTTGATGATTGTATGATGTTAGTTAGATTGTATTGATGATGGTTTACGTGGATTATACGAGAAATTTGTGGTTTTGATGCGTAGTTCATACCTTACTAATAATAGTAACTTTTATGCATGAACTTGATGAATTGATGATAGATTGATGATGTTATGATATTAATGATGTTGTATGAACCTTGGATTATGATTATTATGCAAGAAATTCATGAATTGATCATGTAGTTCATACCTTGATATAAGTAGAAACTTTTGAATATGAGATTTGTGAATTATGGTGATTTGATGAATATGATCATGTCTAGATGATAGCATGGACTTGATTAGGCATGAATGAATTGGGTGCTAGATTGATTTTGGGATGTTACTTTCCCAAAAGGGAAACTTTAATTTTGAAGATCATTGGATATTATGAGTTAGACTTGTTTATGATATTAGGATCATGTTAGAATGTTTCTGGATGATGTTTAATGTGTTGGATTGTAATGATTGGGTCATATAATTAGTTGGTGCAACTATAGGAGCATATGGGCTTCCTTGGAAAATATGCACGTTTACATGTTATGTGCTATGATGAATTGTCATTATCGATTATTGTAATGTTAATGTTTTGCTTGTATGAGTTACGTGTGGAATATTGATGGTGGGTATCATACACGCGTGCGAATCTGAGGCCCCTACCTTGTAGGATTGGCAGGGTTTAGGATGTGTAGCCGTGAGTGGCTTCACATGGCACGTTGTGAGTGACTAAACCCAATGTGTATTGTAAAGGAATCTAATTTAGAATCTGTGTTGTATGATGAATTGGATTGCGTGCATTGTATGATAACCTGGATTGAAAAGCATGATAAGCCTTATGTGTTACAATGTGGTTTATAAGAATAACTTGCATAGTAATTTGGAGTGGTTTGTTGAATTATTGCTTGTTATGTTTGATCAAACAATAATTTAACTTAACATGTCACCAACGGGTCAAACGGGTCAACTTGGTCAAATGAGTCTTGTTTTCCAAAACCTTGAGTCAATGTGTTTATTGAGCACTTAGGGTTGTTAAAGATTCTGTGCACACATACTTATGTACTTTCGTGTTCTAGGTGACCTCTGAAGGTCGTATTTCCGCTCACTGTTAGCTCTTATTATCATTTGATTGCACACCAGGTGAGTTCATGCCCCATTTTCTTATACACTCTCTTTTGGGGGAGATAACATACTCGTTTACAAACGCTTTACTATTGTAAGTTGTGTATAGTATAACATAGTGTGATATACCATGGAAGTCCTCACACTTTCGGATCGTTAATATTGGTAACTAGCGGGAAATCTTGGGTAGTACTACTGGGTCTGACGAGCCCCACCTGTGCGACTCGAGGTCAAACGGGTGCAATTTTGTCCTAACACAAACATCGTCACGACCTGGTAAGTCGTGACGGGAGGCAACAAACGAAACACAGTCAGCTTCGATCGCGAAATCACTATGGTTATTACTTGTGAATATAGACTAGCTATCTATTTCAATGCACTTCTTATGTTTTACAACTGTACTGATTTATGATTAACGCAAACTCTTGAACTCACCAACCATTGTGTTGACTCTTTTAGTACGCTATTCTCAGGTCGAGGTTAATGCAACCTTTAGGAGCACTCACGGGTCAGCATTTGTGGGTCAGCATTGTTGAGAACAATTGGGTTTTACTATTGGATAATTTTGTATTTTACTTCAAACAACGGTTGGCACGTGTTTGCGCACTTTACATTGCATTTCATTATTTTGGGCTTGTCATGTTTACTGAATGCTTCCGCAAAATTTTTAAGGTTTTAAACTCTATTTTGGTTGAATGTTTCATATAGAGTCGTTCTGAGTAACTAATGACTGAGATCCTGGTTTGTTCACACGCCTCGCGGTAAAACCCCGCACGTGGAATTTGAGGGTGTGACAGATTGGTATCAGAGCCATTGGTTATAGGGAACTAGGTTGTATACACACTAGACTATAACCGCACAGTTTGTTAGTTACTCGTTACTTATCCCTTACTGTATACTCATTGGCATACACATCATGTACCTTGCAGCATGGCATCGTCATCAAGAGCTCTAGGCAAGAGACCTGTACGATCTGAGTCACCACCTCCTCCTCCTATACCTGATAGAGGACCTAACTGGCCCCGACATCCTTATCCTTCTGAAGAGATAGACTGGGATCAGCCTTTTGTACTACCTGAGCGCGATGCTCCACGGGACTAGAGTTACTACCCTACTTACATACGCCGCATGGTCTACAGGGAGCGTGTTCCAGCTATAGCTACTACTGGCCCTAGGACTAGGTCGGCGACTGCCTCTACGACACCTACCCTTTCTTCTCTGCGTATTCCACTCGAGCAGGCGGTTGCAGCTTTGGTTGCTACACTGGACACTGAGCTCCATTTTACGAAACGAGATGCGTCAGCTGCGTTTCCTGGTAGAGACACTTCAGGAGCGACTCTCGATGTCTATTGTTGGACATCATACCTTGGCTAGTAACATTTTTGCACTTACTGAGCGCATGTCCACGCAAGAGCTTCACAGTGTAGGGATAGATGATAGAGTGACTGAGCTGGAGGCACAGCGACACTTCAGATTGCGGATGCCCCTGCACCTGGGGAAGACCGTAATGAAGAAGACCCTGAAGAGGAACCTGAAGAAGAGCTAGAGGAAGATCCGGAGGAAGAACCAGATGAAGTGCAGAAGCTAGAAGTTGAGTTCTGGCAACTCAAGATGCAAGGTTCCGAGATTGAGGCCTATACTACACGGTCTCATGAGTTGGCAACACTGTGCCCGGGAATGGTTAATGAAATGCATAAAAGGATTGAGCATTACATACGTGGATTGGTTCCAGAGATACAAAGTATGGTGATTGCTGCGAACCTCCCTACTATTCAGCAGGTTATTCGATTGGCTCACAAGCTTACTGACCAAGCGGTGGAGCAAGGAAAGCTACCCAAACAGGGCGCTGTGGCAAGCGTGCCCAACAATAAACGTAAGTGGGACAACTCTAGCAACAAGGGATCTTCGCCAAACAGCCAACCTCAGCAGCCTCAATAGCAATAACACATACAGCAACATCAACCTCACCGGCAACAAAGGAGGTTTGACAACAATCGTAGTTTCAATCAGTCATCTTCTTCATCTCAGGGACCAGGTGGATACGTGGGTAAGTATCCCAAATGTAATCGATGCAACTACCATCACACTGGTAGGTGTGATAATTTTCGATGCCAGCCTTGTGGTAAGGCTGGGCACGCGACAAAGGATTGCCGTGGTGAGTTGATGAAGAAGCCTCAGCAATCCCAAGAAACACCAAAAGGTTGCTTTGAATGTGGAAAGGTAGGACACTGCAAGAGGAATTGTCCTCAGTTGAAGAAAAATAGGAATGGTGCTAGAAATGGTGGAAACAACAACAACAACAACGACAATGGTGATAATAACGGTGGCAACAATGGTGAAGCTAAAGAGAGAGCATTTGTCATCGGTTCAGGTGAGGCTCTAAACGACCCTACTACTGTTATTGGTAAATTTTCTGTTAACGGTCATTTTGCTACTGTATTGTTTGACACTGGAGCCGATAGAAGTTTTATCTCTACTAAGTTTAGTAGCCTCTTAAGTGATATGCCTTCTGCATTGGAATCTAGTTACATCATAGAATTAGCTGACGATAAACATATTCACGTGACACACATCCTTAGGGGTTGCAAGATAGAACTTACTGGTCATACCTTTGACATAGACCTCATGCCTGTTACACTTGGGAGTTTTGATGTAGTAGTAGGCATGGATTGGCTTTCCGACAAGCAGGCGGAAGTCATATGTCACGAGAAGATACGAATTCCCATTGGTGAAGAAATTCTCTCGGTTAGAGGTGAAAGGTGTGGTGCAGTGATGGGCATCATATCATACATGAAAGTACAGAAGTTGCTACGTAAAGGTCGCTTAGCTATATTAACTCTTGTGACTGACAAGCAACCGGAGGAAAAGAAGATAGAGAATATTCCGGTAGTTCGTGACTTTCCTGAGGTGTTTCCAGAGGATCTGCCTGGATTACCCCCTCATCGTCAAGTTGAGTTCCAGATTGATTTGACTCCCAGAGCCGCTTTGATAGCGAGAGCACCTTATCGGTTAGCTCCAAATGAACTACAGGAACTATCTGCACAACTGCAAGAGCTGCTGGATAAAGGGTTTATTCGACCGAGCTCATCACCTTGGGGAGCACCTGTTCTCTTCATCAAGAAAAAGGATGAAACTTCTAGAACGTGCATCGACTACAGAGAATTAAACAAGGTTACAGTCAAGAATCGATACCCTTTACCTCGTATAGATGATTTGTTTGATCAACTTCAAGGATCGAGCAATTATTCTAAGATTGACTTGAGGTCTGGTTATCATCAACTAAGAGTTCGAGAGGAAGACATCTCAAAGACTGCATTCCGTACACGTTATGGTCATTATGAGTTCTTGGTCATGCCATTTGGGTTGACAAATGCACCAGCAGTATTCATGGACCTCATGAATCGTGTGTGCAAACCCTATCTTGATCGATTTGTTATTGAGTTCATCGATGACATATTGATCTATTCAAGGACCAAGGAGGAACATGAAGAGCACTTACGTCTAATCTTGGAATTACTTAGAAAGGAGCAACTGTACGCCAAGTTTTCCGAGTGTGATTTCTAGATACGTGAAGTACAATTTCTGGGTCATATTGTTAACGAGAAAGGAATACATGTTGATCCAGCAAAGATTGAGGCAATAAAGAATTGGTCGGTTCCTAAGACACCCAGTGAGATACGACAGTTAGTTGGACTGGCAGGATATTACCACGTTTCATTGGTGATAGTCAGCTTACAGGTCCCGAGTTGGTGCACGAGACTACAGAGAAGATCGTACAAATAAGGAACTGTATGGCTGCAGCGCGAGACCGATAAAAGAGCTATGCAGACAAGCGATGGAAACCTTTGGAGTTTCATGTCGGCAACAAAGTTTTACTGAAAGTCTCATCGTGGAAAGGTGTGATTCGATTTGGCAGAAGAGGCAAGCTTAATCCGAGATAAGTTGGACCATTTGAGATTCTGGAAAGAATAGGTCCAGTGGCGTATTGATTAGACCTACCTGACTCACTGAGTGGAATTCATAATGTATTCCATGTCTCAAATTTGAAAAAGTGTTTATGGGATGAGACGATGGTTGTACCACTAGAGGAAGTGCAAGTAGATGAGCAACTACGGTTTATTGAAGAACCAGTTGAGATGATGGACCGATAGGTCAAAACTCTTAAGCAAAGCAAGATACCCATAGTCAAAGTTCAATGGGACTCAAAACGTGGACCGGAGTTCACGTGGGAACGTGAGGATAAGATGAAGCTCAAGTATCCTCATTTGTTCGAAACGACGATGCCAGCCGGCAAAGGTATTGATTAAATTTCGGAACGAAATTTCTTTCAACATGGGGTTGATGTGACAACCCACTCGAAACTCACTCGATTTCTTTGTGCCAATGCAGTAGACCAATGATGTAACTCAACCATGTAACGCAATTTTCGGGACAGAAATTCTTTCAACATGGGGATAACGTGACATCCGGTAATTTTCCGTTACCAAACTCCGTTAGTTCCGTTAGGTCTTGCATACACGTGTCGTGAGCACACACTTGTCGTTGAACGTTGGTGATTTAATTATAATTAACAATGATTATATGATAATAACTTGATTAATAATGTTGATTATTAATTTGTAGTTATTTGATTTGTGGATTTTAGATATTATTTGTGAATTTCATCTTGTAACGTGACGACGTGTTATATTTATTGTATGTGTTTTGTAGATATTGAAAATTATGCATGATTATTATTGTTAGTTTATAATATTTGTACTTCGTAGTTAAAAATGGTTAAAAAGTGTTAAAAAAACAAGTTTTTATAAAATGTGATCAAGGAGAGATTAATTTGTAAGAAACTACAAAACTTAAATATGGTAAAAACCCAACCCTAGCCCCCTCCCTTCCCATTCGGCCGTAAACCATCTCCCAACCCCCTCCACCTTGCGATTTCAACCAAGAACAAGCAATTGAGCATAGATTTTGATTGGTTCCAAGGATTACAACACGTTAACAACTTCAATTCTTGGCCATTACGTGATTAAAGGTTAGATTTTTACAATTTTCATGTTTTATTCATGTTGGCCGAAACCCTAGTCGAAATTGATGCTAGAATGTTGAATTTTGATTGTTTGATGATTGTATGATGTTGGTTAGATTGTATTGATGATGGTTTACATGGATTATACGAGAAATTCGTGGTTTTGATGCGTAGTTCAGTGTTGCAAAAATCGGATTAGTCGGCCGATTAATCGGCGACTAATCCGTAATCGGAGGCCCCCCGCTTCGATTTTTGCTAATCGGCAACAATAATCGCTAATCGGTGAAAATGGTTAAAAATCGGGATTAATCGGCCCTAATCGGCCCTAGTCGGCCAATAATTGGCGTTTTTTCCAGATTCCGGTGAGATTCCGCGTACTTTCCGGCGAGATTCCGGCGAAGTCTAAAAATTCCGGCGAAAACTCCGAAATTCCGGCAATACATGTATATATATATATATAACTAACATTTTTAGTAGAAATACATATAAAAATATGTGTATATATATAAAAATTTGAAAAGTACATATAAAAGTTCCAAACCGATTAATCCCGATTACTCCCGAGTCCCTACCTCGCCGCCCAACTAGCGCCTACCGATTTTTACAACACTGCTAATAATAGTAACTTTTGTGCATGAACTTGATGAATTGATGATAGATTGATGATGTTGTGATGTTAATGATGTTGTATGAACATTGGATTATGATTATTATGCAAGAAATCCATGAATTGATCATGTAGTTCATACCTTGCTATAAGTAGAAACTTTAGAATATGAGAGTTGTGAATTATGGTGATTTGATGAATGTGATCATGTCTAGATGATAGCATGGACTTGATTAGGCATGATGTTGATGAATTCATGAATGAATTGGGTGCTAGATTGATTTTGGGATGTTACTTTCATAAAAGGGAAACTTTAATTTTGAAGATCATTGGATATTGTGAGTTAGACTTGTTTATGATATTAGGATCATGTTAGAATGTTTCTGGATGATGTTTAATGTGTTGGATTGTAATGATTGGATCATATAATTAGTTGGTAAAACTATGGGAGCATATGGACTTCCTTGGAAAATGTGCAAGTTTACATGTTATGTGCTATGATGAATTGTCATTATCGATTATTGTAAGGTTAATGTTTTGCTTGTATGAGTTATGTGTGGAATATTGATGGTGGGTATCATACACACGTGCGAATCTGAGGCCCCTACCTTGTAGGATTGGCAGGGTTTAGGGTGTGTAGCCGTGAGTGGCTTCACATGGCACGTTGTGAGTGACTAAACCCAATGTGTATTGTAAAGGAATCTAATTTAGAATATGTGTTGTATGATGAATTGGATTACGTGCATTGTATGATAACCTGGATTAGCATGAAGAGCATGTTAAGCCTTATGTGTTATAATGTGGTTTATGAGAATAACTTGCATATAATTTGGAGTGGTTTGTTGAATTATTGGTTGTTATGTTTGATCAAACAAGAATTTAACTTGACATGTCACCAACGGGTCAACTTGGTCAAATGAGTCTTGTTTTTCAAAACCTTGAGTCAATGTGTTTATTGAGCACTTAGGGTTGTTAAAGATTCTGTGTACATGTACTTATGTACTTTCGTGTTTTAGGTGACCTCTGAAGGTTGTCTTTCCGCTCACTGTTAGCTCTTATTATCATTTGATTGCACATCAGGTGAGTTCATGCCCCATTTTCTTATACACTCTCTTTTGGGGGACATAGCATACTCGTTTACAAACGCTTTACTATTGTAA
The DNA here is from genome assembly GCA_025506505.1 of Flaveria sonorensis. Lineage (NCBI taxonomy): Eukaryota > Viridiplantae > Streptophyta > Magnoliopsida > Asterales > Asteraceae > Flaveria > Flaveria sonorensis. The sequence continues at coordinate 13,623,447 of CM046429.1, forward strand.
GTTGTGTATAGTATAACATAGTGTGATATACCATGGAAGTCCTCACACTTTCGGATCGTTAATATTGGTAACTAGCGGGAAATCTTGGGTAGTACTACTGGGTCTGACGAGCCCCACCTATGCGACTCGAGGTCAAACGGGTGCAATTTTGTCCTAACACAAACATCGTTACGACCTGGTAAGTCTTGACGGGAGGCAACAAACGAAACACAGTCAGCTTCGATCGTGAAATCACTATGGTTATTACTTGTGAATATAGACTAGCTATCTATTTCAATGCACTTCTTATGTTTTACAACTGTACCGTTTATGATTAACGTAAACTCTTAAACTCACCAACCATTGTGTTGACTCTTTTAGTACGCTATTCTCAGGTCGAGGTTAATGCAACATTTAGGAGCACTCACGGGTCAGCATTTGTGGGTCAGCATTGTTGAGAACAATTGGGTTTTACTATTGGATAATTTTGTATTTTACTTCAAACAACGGTTGGCGCGTGTTTGCACACTTTACATAGCATTTCATTATTTTGGGCTTGTCATGTTTACTGAACGCTTTCGCAAAAATTTTAAAGTTTTAAACTCTATTTTGGTTGAATGTTTCATATAGAGTCGTTCTGAGTAACTAATGACTGAGATCCTGGTTTGTTCATACGCCTCGCGGTAAAACCACGCGTGTGAAATTTGAGGGTGTGACATGATGTGTAACCCTGTTTTGAATGAAATTTTCATCGAACGAAAATGAAAATAAGTGCCTCGCAAAAAGTATATTCAGAATTCTATAAACCATTTAATTCTAAGATTTATAAGAGTAAGATAAAAATAAACAAAATTTTATAGGTGTGCCAAAAAAATAGATAAGTACAATGTATAATATGCGGAAGTAGCTAAACTTGAAGGGGTTAAAATATAACTATTTAAACGGCTTGATGTAAATTAGTTTAATGATTCATACATAATGTACAATGAGAGCTATGAGTTTTTAGGTATAATAGTTTAACCGATTCTTTAAAATCTAAAGAATCTTTTAAGCCTTTATATTTGAAGGGTGAGGTTATTCTACAAAGTGTATTTTTTGTAAAGTGTGAGAAGACACAATGAGGCTAAAAAAGTCAAAAAAAAATTATATCTCACAATCTAAATCGAATTTCAAAAAAGTACTTCGGAGTCTCTGTTCATCTCGTCGTCCTCTGTAACGCCCCGGAAAGTCGAAACAAGCCATTTAATAATAATGGGCTTAGTTAAGGGATATTTAATAAAATAAAGAAAATAAATAGATGGGTAAAGGCCCATAATCAGTCATTTAAACCACCTAACCAGCCATAATCTTCCTCATTTGCAACCCTAGCCACCAACTTTCTAGAGAGAGAGAGTAGAGAGAAAAAGTGAAAAAAAACTCAAGATTTGAAGCTTCATTGATTAAGGGATTGAAGATCTGAGTGTTAGAGCATCAAACCATGAGAAAGGAGTAAGAAATCTAGGTAAGAATCATCCTCTAAACGCCTCTTTAGGTCGGTCCCGGATTCTAGGGTTTTGGGTTTTGAAAAGTTATGAAAAACCACATAAAGGTCACATTTTACATATGAAATCATGTAAAAAGCTTAGATATAGTTTTATGGATGAAAAACTAAGGATTTGGACGTAAAAAGTTGAGATTTTGGGTTAAAACCGAGCTGGTTCGTCATTTTATACGTCCAGCGAAACTGCCAGTTCTTCTTTGCGAAACTATGGATTCATCCTGCGAAACTATGGATCCATCATGCGAAACTAAGGCAATCTCCTTCTTGCGAAACTATAGTTTCACAGGTAGTTTCATATGTGCATAGGTAGATCTGTAGATTTAGCGAACCTAGGAAATTCCAACGAAAGTTGGGCGAAACTGACAGCGAAACTGCCATGCGAAACTGGCAGCGAAACTGCGTGCGAAACTGCTACCAAAACTGTGTAGAAAATGACCTATTTGTGTGTTAACTTATATGCAGACCGTGTACCGTGATCCTAGCTTAGAAAACTTAGACGTGAAGTTGCTTACTGACCAGGTGAGTTCTAGATTCCCTTTATTTACACGTGTTTAATGTTTTGGGGTGATATGCATACTAAATATACGATTTTTATTGCAAAGATTTCAAGAGGTTTTAACAAGAAAATAGAATTTTCTATAACAAATTATGCTATATAAAGTCTTCAAAATAAAATTTCTTCGCGCTGACCTGGTGTAAGGCCCATTCCCGGGACGCTTACAATTGGTCAATCATCTCATAAAAACCTTTAAAACACTTTAATTTGCAGCGGAAATATATAACTTTTTATTAATAATTAAAAATCATGTCAAATTATCATATCATCTCATTTACATCCCAAAAATAGTATTAATACAAAGGCATTCTCAAAAATATGGATGCCAGACTCAAATCATCCCTAGTAGCTTATGCATCCATGCCTGCACCTCCTCAGCATCAACAATTACCTGCCAACTGATATGCATATAAAAAATCAGCGACGCTGAGTGAGTTCTAGTTTGTATAATAAAATACTTTACTATTGTTTAAAACATTTCCTTAACTTTCATACGTGATCACACATCATACATACATCTAGATAACATCATTATTATCTTTCATCATCGTCCGTTTCGTTCATTTCATACATTTTGAACTTTCATTATTATCTTTCACTTTTACATAGATCCTGCCATATGCTATGCCCCATCATTTTGCACGAAGCACTACCGTCTTGGGGTCAAGTGACAAGGATTCCGTTTCGTATGTTTTGATCAGTCACAAAGACTGACCCCTTGTGTGCATCCTCATGGGTTAGCTAAACCACACACAGTTGAGCTAACAACCTCTCAATGAGTTGTGAACCTCCATTCAAGTTACTTGCAAGACTTTCATTCGTTCATTATGTTCCAATTTTCATTACATTTATCTTTCACTTCCATTACATAATACTCTACGTACATGAACATATCACACCACGTAAAGTCACATCATAATACATAACATGAAACATAATGCATGACAACAGCCCTCAAGCAGACAACATCAACAATCATAAACCTCTATAAAACATCAGTACTTAGCACTTAATTCTATTTCCCAAACTACAAAAAAAGCCTAAGCATTCACAGTGCCTAAACAAGACACTAAGCACAACCTTGAAGCTTCGAAGGACTTCATTTTACCTTCGGAAGATTTCACTTTGGATTCAGAAGATTTCTTCTTAGGCTTCGGAAGATTTCTTCTTAAGCTTCGGAAGATGTCTTCTTAAACTTCGGAAGATTTCTTCCTTGGCTTCGGAAGATTTCTCACACTTGACCCAAGTCCACAGCGCATGAATGAAATACTAAGTGTCTTCACAATGGATGACTAAAACATTCTAAGTGTCTAAGTGTCCACAGCGGACACCTTATCCATGCTCAAGTGTCCATAGCGGATACCAAGTCCAGCACCTGCGATTTAACTTATGCAGCTTCTAGTCCCAAATATCGTTTCTAAATATATACTTAGCATGGATCTACTAGTTACACCCTTAAACATGACAAACAACTATACACAACATCACATAAATCTTTTAAAACATACATCTTCCATAAACAGTTGTACTTTCATGAAAAACCATAGCATGTTTCATAAAACAAAATTTTGATATACATATCAGCCCCAAAACAAGTAGAAAACATGTAAGGAGGGGATCTAGAACTCACCTCTAATAGCTTTCGAGTAAAACACTCCGAACCCGAGAGCAACCTGGAGTTCTAGAGCCTAAACACGCAAAAACAAGCAACCAAACACATAGAAACACATAAAGATCGGCCCAGAAGCTTAAACCCAACTGAAACTAAGAAGAAACACCTTAAAAATCTTACATTCTGAAGATTTCTACCCCTTTCTCTCTCTAAATTCGGATGGGAGCTCATTCTTCTCACTATAGCAGAAAGTCGTATGTCTGGTAGAAGTGGTATGAGCGACCATATAACCTTTTTAAACCCATTATGGGCATGTTTGACTTTTGCACCTTTTAACCCCTTACCTTGAAATAATTTCCTTTTCTTCCTTATCTTTTCTTTTCTTTTCTTTTATTGAATTTTTTTTCGAGTGTTACACCTGGCAGCCCGGCCCTAGCCAGGGGCGTTGCCCCTTGGATCCCACTAGGGGTTGCAGCCCCTAGAACCCTGTTATTTGGGGCTGCCGCCCCTAAACCCTCGCTGTCCCGTGGAGGGTCAGTTATATTGCTTGTATTCTTTTGTGAAGAATGTGAATATATGGACTATAAGTATATGTATACCTAAAGATGAAAGTGAAACCTAAAGAAGTGTTATTGAGCTCATAACAATGTACCATTATTAAAGTAAAGTCTTGCAAGCAAAAGATAAAGGAGAGTTGCATTTTTTGTGCTCTCATGGATAAAGTAAAGTCTTGTGTTCATCATAAGCATGGATAAAGTAAAGTCTTGTGTTCATCACAAGCGGGGGTCTTGCCCTTGCAGATCCCAAGACATAGTAACTGGGAACTGACGGATAAAGAAGAGTAATAGAATATAAATAAGCGAAAGTCTTATTGATAAAGTATTAATAAAGTGACAGTCTGTGTATAGTAAATGTGTTTGTTCATGTGATGACTATTTTAGAATGATAAAGTTAACATACCTCACTAAAAGATTTTCTGATAAAATAAACCTAGATCTCACTCAGCGAAGCTGACTTTTGTATGCATATTAGTTTGACAGGTGAGCTGTTGGACTTGAGTGAATATGGGCATGGATTCTAGAAGTTACTTGGCATCTGAAGGCTGGCATCCCTGATTAACAAGATTATTAAGAAGACTTTTAAAGACTATTTGATGTTTTAAAGACAATGTTAATGTTTTATTTGAATTATGTCTTAATGGATTGAAACTTAATGTACTTTTTCGTAACAATGTTTATCTAAATGAATGTTTTAAATCTATGTTTTTGCTGTGAATGGCCAACTGTATGGTTTCCTGGGATTAGGGCCTTACATCCTCTTTGAGAAAAAATATAAAAAAAAAAATAAAAAAAAATTTATTATGTCTTTTATGATACAATGGCGTCATTGTGTCTTTCATAGTGACACAATGACGTCATTATGTCTTTCATAAATGACACAATAAAAAATATTAATTTTTTTTATTTTTCGTTTATTTTTTTTCTTAGTAAGGACAGCTAGGGAGACAAAATCTAGAAATTAGTTTTTTGAAATTCGATTTAGATTGTGAGATGTAATTTTTTGTGACTTTTTTGACTCATTGTATCTTCACACACTTTGTAGTAAAAATACACTTTGTATTTAAATCTCTTTCATATTTGAAATTATTAGAGAGGTAGATAGAAATGACATTATAATTCTATTAAACACCAATTGTTTGGTGTGAGGGGGAGTTATTGTAGTACATATGCTTAAGCCTCCGGTACAACTCACTTATGCACATCTCCTCTAAACATTGGTGTTTGGGGGTTCATTTGTCAGTGAACGGTGGCATGGAGGCAGTGCCCCGACCTCCCGTTTCCGCCTAAGGCGCCGTTGACCTCTCAAGCGTTGTCTAGATTTCTCAGTTTCATGAGGGAGGCATTGTTTGTTTTTCCATGATAGGTGGCATGGAGGCGGTGGCCGCTGGACTCCGAGGTTCCGCCTATAATGCTAGGGCCCTTTCAGATCCGTTTAATGGGGGACTTATTGTGGTGAAGACGATGATTCAGATTTCCGCTAGAACTCGCTGGTGCATGGTGGCGGTGATCGCGGTTCTCCCGTTTTGACCGGAAATGTTGGTGCCATTTAAAATTCCGACTTTGCGGTATTTCGCTTCTGTTCATATCTGGTCGGTTTGTGGTAGTTGTTGTTTCGATCGCTGTGTACATATTCCGATATGGTCAGGATTGTGGTTATCATTGTATTTTGCTGGAGTTTCATCCCTATCGTCATCGGCCCTTTGATTTCATGGGTTACCTTGGAGGCGATTGAGGGTTTTCAATCGTAGATGTTGTCGGGTACCCACTTTGACCGCCTCTAGGCTCCGATTTGCTAATCTACGCCTATACGGTTGTTGAGCATGGACTTACAAAGGTGATGTCGCCGGTGGTTATCTCTAGTAGCCCTATGTGTACCTCTTATTGATCTCTATGTTGGTTTTCCTTACTAAAACCTTAGTGGTTCAATGATCTTTAGGTCAATGATGTCGAACTTGGGTTCGTTTGAGATTGTACTAGTCGATGATGTTAAACATGGGTGTATCTAAGACCGTTTATTGTTGCCAATGTTGGGTTTTCATGCTGAAATCTTTGTGTGTCTCATTGGAGCTTCCTCGGGTCAATGATGTTGAACCTAGGTTCATCGTAAACCGTTCGGGTTGGTGGTCACTTTTGTTTTCTGATTTGGGTTGATTTGTTAACGATTTTGATGTTGGTTTTTCCGGTTATTGGTGTTCTTATATTTTTTTGGGTCCCTAGGTCGATGAGGGTGAACAAGAATTTTTCTGAGACCACCTTAGATCAAACAATTTTTCATTTTAATACCACGGGCGAAATGCGGGTACGATTAGTTCATGTTATAAACTAATACATTTTGACTAGCCGTTGTCACACACCGCCAAGGGTGAACCGCGAGGTGTCACGAAAATAGTACATAGCTCATGCCATAAAAAATACTAAGGCAACACAACTTTATTGAATTTCATACTTTTACCAACACTTGTTCAAAAGAAACAAACAATAAAAACATAACAAAGGAAATATTATTTTTTTTTCTAGGTCCTTAAGCATTCATAAATGAATTTCCAAGATCCTAGCTATCATCACCTAAAACATGTAAAGTAAAAAGGTCAACAAAATTGTTGATGAAAAACATAGGTTTATAAAGATATAAAAGCATGTTGGCATAAAAGGTTACAAATTAATACAAGTTCATCATATGTGCAAAAATATTAACACAAGATCTATGCAATCAAACCTAATTATCATTATTATATTGCATCAACAATCCTCAAAGATTGTGCCGTTTTTATCATTGTGTCCACAATCCCCAATATTGTGCTATGTTATATGTTATATCGGTGTTTCACATATGACCCACATTAGTACTTCCTTAGGGTTGAACCCAAATTAATGATTGCAAAACTAGCATATAGTGTTTAAATACTAAGCATATAGTTGATATTACTTGTTTAAGAATTTATTTTATGAAAATATTTATGTGATATGGTTAGCATATACATGTTCCATCCCCAAAAATGTAAAAGTTGAAAAGGGGGTTACGAATCTCACAATGTGATTTTGATGAGTTTCTTGAGTTCTTAGTGTGAGTGACGGCTAAGGATGAAAACCTAAGGTGATAGAAAATAGTAGTATAGGTTATATGAAGATATTGTGTTGTTAGTTGATCAAGATCATCAAAGCATAAGAGAAGAAATGTTAGTTTTTGAAAAACTCATGACAGCAATCTGTGTTGAACTTTGGACATGTGTTAAAAATAGCAAAAATTTATCAAAAATTATAAACATTTCCAGTCAACTAAATTAATATGTTGTGAAAAAATATAATTTAGGAAAGTTTTCAATTTGGGACCCGAAAATAGATCAAAATCGTAAATCTTTACAGGCTATCCTGCAATCAGAATTTTCAGCAATCTGTGATGAACTTTATATGCGTTTTAAAAATAGTAAACGACATTCAAAAATTATGAAATTTACAGAATGATAGACTAAACTGTTCCACAAAACTTTAATTTAGAAAAGTTTTTCATTTGGATCCAAGAAACGCGTCTAAACAGTCACCCGAATTAGAATGTCCAGAATTGCACCTCTGATTTGTTTAAGCTGTTTGAGTGATCAAACGAAATGAATTCAAAGCGTTTAGTTTACCGTTGGAAAGATAATTCAACGAACTACGTCGTGGAACTAGAGTTTACATTATTTGGTTTTGTTATTAAAGAGTTATGGTTCAATAAAATTCATCTTAGTTTGCTGTCCAAAACAGAAACATTCACATAAGTGATGTTTTGGGTGTTTTGGTGTGTTTTAAATATAATGAAAATATAAGCCATGTGTAGTAAAGTGATTACTACATATTTTATCATGTAGAATCAAGATTTACTATGGTTTATTGAAAACTTTAGTGTTTTTAAAACAAAATAAAATGTAAGAATATTAAGGGTGACCATAGTTTATAAATTTGATCATCTCACTTGTGTTCTTTGTCTCGTCCACCAATACACCAAGGTGTATGGATTTTATAGAGTCATAAACATGAGTGGATTATAATGATTAAATAATCATATGAATAAAGTACAAAAGAAAATAAGATTAAAATATAAAATTTAAAACCTATCTTCTAAGAATTTTAAAAGGTTTTTAAATCTTAACATCTTTTGACATGCTTGAGGAGAATGATTATAGAGAGAGAGGAAGAGTAATATTTTTTTTATAATGTGTAGAGAAAAGATGCAAGGAATAAGGGAGAGGAGCCCTTGTATTTATAGTGAGATTTGAAGGCCTTAAACATACTAAGTAAAAATGAGGGGGAATTTCTAAAATGGTTTAGGGGGAAAACTTGTGACAACTTTCTAAATGTGTCACACACATATTTTTAATGTGTTACAAAATAAAAGTAGGCTAGAATGTTCCGTGTAACATGTTGTGTGATGCGTAAATTAATATAAGGTTATTATAAATACTTTTAGCCATGAAATAAATTAATTAAGCTTTAAAGAAAAATAAATAAGTCATGTGATATAATAAACATATAATATATAAAGTTTAACTTGAAAAAATAAAAACATATGACAACTTTCACATGTGAACTTTTATGTTGCTTACAGAAATATGTAATCGTATTATGATAATGTTATACATAAAATAGAAGTTACAGAAAATCTTATTGATATAAACAATAGTTATAAATACAAAAGTCATGGATCTTACGGCCGTGAATAGTATGTGAGTGGCTATTGGCACATGCAATTTTTTTTTCTCCTCTATTTTTTTACTTTTTTTCCAGTTATTTATTTGCAAAATATTTTCTAGGCATGTTTAATTTTTTAAATTTCTTTTCGTTATATTTTTCTCCTACCCCAACCTCCGTTTTATTCCTTTTCTTTTAATTTTAGAAACATTTTTTTTTCTCATTGCATCCACGTTCTAATACATACAATCGTGATTTACAATTATTTGTATGAAGCTATCGTTTTATCTTTTGGTTGTATGAACATACAACGTAATTATATATAGCTATTAAAAAGCTGCAAGTTTAACCTTTACGTCCCCACCACGCGAGCATTAAACCCTTGTTTTATACATATTTAAAGGTAGAGTTGTTGGGTAAATCTAAATAATGATGTTAGGAATATCAAAATGGGAAATACTTTACAAATATCTGTAAAGAATGAATAAATGGAAGTTGAGGGGCTAAACAATCATATGCTCAAACCAGGGGCGAAGGATAGTTGGGGCCGGGGGGGCCGCCGCCCCCTCTTTTTTTTTTGTCGGTAGTGTTAACTTTTAGTCCGGTGGTGTAAATTTTTGGTCCGGTAGTGTAAATTTTTATAGAAATATGAAATCGCCCCCCCTAAAAAATTTAATTTCGCCCCCGCCCCCCATACGGGGGTGTTCATGCTCCGCCACTGGCTCAAACTTAAATCACGGAAGTTAAACAAATTGAGATGTTAGAATAGAGATAAGGAACCGACTTTAGTTCTTGTAAATTTCCGTCTTAATATCTTAGCAAGAAAATTGTGTTTTCAACCCGAAAAATATGAAAATGATTGTAGACCAAATGTTATGTTATGAATGGCATAGAAATAGTGCAAATGATGTTTATAACTTGTTAGATATACGTAATTTCGAAATCTTACAAGATCTTATATTGCATATTGGTAAATTTCTCTAAATGGGTCGAGAAAAATTTTATTTTTGTTGTGTTTTCTTGATTTTGTATGGCATGGATATCTTTTTGAATTGGGAAATTTCTTTCAAGTTAAAAGTATTTCATGTGTGTGTAAGATCCTCAATTAGAAAGATTTCTTTTAAAGAATGAGTGTGTAATTAATGTGAAACGTACATGTCGACTATGAAAATGTTATAGAATATTGCTAAATCATATTGAATATGTTAATTACTCGTCTCTATACTAATAAATAAAAATAAATCCGAACACTTGTCACAATTCTATACAATCTAATAATTTGTTTTTCCGCCTCTCTCTCCTCTTAATTATAAATATCATAAAAAGTATTTATTAATTAATAACTATCCATAATTAAAATTTCAAATATGTTAACTTCAAAATTTCTAATATGTGTAATACATGTTTTTATTCAATCCGTATAATACATAATATTTAATACGTAACTTTTTATATTGTTAACCATATAAGACTAAATTTATTTAATCCGTGTATTACACGGGATTATAATCTAGTGAAACAATAACTAGACATTTTAAAGAATCGGCCAGGTAGAACATTTACAAAGTAACTTATTGGTTAAAACTCAGATTTGGTATATGTAAGTAGTTTTTTTTTGTGTGTTTTTGAAAGGGAGTAAATCCGAGCCTTTCAAAAACAAATCACACATCAAAACTGAATTGTATTTATAAATTCATAAAATTTGTAAAAACCATTTACAATGACTACAAGTAGCCAAAATCATTATATCAACCAAATTGATTACCAAAGTAATTTGATATGATACTTCATGAAGGATGTATAAATTAAGTACTAGGTAATGTATTTAGTAAAACTAGTGAGTGTGACCCGCGCTATGCAACGGTGGTTATAAAAGTTGAAAGATTTAATTCTGATGATTTATAAGTTACTACTAACCACCCGAAAAAAGATTATATGTGAAACACTGATAAAAAAGTGTAATATAAAAAATACTATAAAAAATTAAATACCTCAATATAGAGAAGAAAAATAGCGAATGCGTAAATGATGACTATGCTATAATTAACGAGCTCTATTAAAATTGATTAAAAAAAATTGACATAACTTGAAGCCTTAAGTATAACACTTAAAAAAAGTTCACGTGATGAAATGTAAATTTAATATAACTCGAAGGCTTAAGTATAACATCTAAAAGAAGTTTAGGTGATTAAATGTAAATTTAACATAACTCGAAGGCTTAAATATAAATTTTTAAAAAGATAAAATGAGTAGGTATCAATTTGGGAAAAAAAAAGAGAGTGAAAATGTTGTGTTTCAAAAAATACTTAGAGGTTTAAGTGTAAAATTATAAAAAAAAATAAGTTTTTTTAGTTCGGAGAAAAATAAAATTATTGTGGCAACATTAAGAAAACCTATACCTTCACTACTCATAATTTTTTTATTTGTTATATATAATGATGCTCCCCGTGTTGTCGAGCCTCTTTCTGACATGTATTAAATGTTGATATATTGGGTATTATTATTTTTATAACTATATAAATATTTAGTGATTATATACTTAAGTGTTTATTAAAATAATACTTAAATCAAATAGTATTAAGTTATTGTAATATAAATAATAAATATTTATATTATAATATTAATTTAAAATATTATAAATAAGATAATACTTAAAATAAATATATATTAAATAATGTATTAATTGAGAGAAATTTATTAAATATCGGCAAATTAGAAACTATTGTATATACCACTTGTACCTTATGTTTAAAAAGTTATATCAAATGTTTTAAATTTTAAATAATATTACAAGTGTGTCATCATCAAATGTTTTATATAATAGTATAGATAATATAGATATAAATTATTAGTATCATTATTATTATAAAAAATATTTAGTAATTATCTAGTTAAGTATTCAAATAAGATAAAACTTATTTATAAATTTAACTATTATTATTATTATTGTTACTATTATGATAATAAAAGCATTTAATAATTATATAGTTAAGTATTTAAATAAGATAATACTTATTAATAAATTTAAATTGTGAATTTAAAGTATTATAAATAATACAATATATGATATTATTTAATTACTTTTTTGTGTGGAAGTGGTAGTTAAACAACGCTCATGCTATTGTAAGGATATTTAATCACTTCTCTTTCACTTTAGGTTTGAAGATTAATTTCCATAAATCTAGTTTATCTGGGTTGGGGTTGATTCTAATTTGGTGGGATTAGCTCATTAGTAGGTTTTATCTACTCTCTTACAAAAATGACATTTGTGTTTTGTAAACAACTAGTATTACATCCCGCGCTTCGCGGTGGTTTCGTGATCCGTGATTATATATTCTTGAATACTGTTATACTGATAATAGGAGTGTCAAAATTTGTAATGTAAAAATAAGATAAAAGGCCAACAAAACATTTACCAAAATTAAAATAACTGAAAAGAAAAATTAAATGCGTGAAAGAAAATAAAAGATAAGAAAAAGAAATTAAAAAAATAGATTAAAACTGGGGTAGAGGTGCTGCTAAGGATTGAAGTTGGATTACTAAGTGAAAGAGACTTGCATCTTATAAAAGGAAAAAAAAAAAACAAGGAGAAAACAAACGGCCCTATCAACAAATATCACGTGGCGGGATAACTTGTTTTTAATAGAATTGAATGTAGTAATATGTTAACTAACATTAACGGGTGAAGTTACTTGTGCATTCAAACAAAACATACACATATGCATAAACAAGCATGTCATGCGTTCATACAACAAAATGACGTCTTGAGAACGTATATAGAACTACGAGGGACATGATGATATATATAGAGTTTAGAAAATATCATGTTGTTAAGTTAAAAAAAATAGATAAACAACATGTTTACACTATATAAAGATGATTTTATAAATAAAGTCAAGTTTGTTTAAATCATTGTTGTTTTCTTCTTATTTAAAAAGCGAAAAGATGAACATGAAAGCTAAGGTGAAACCATCTCTCCTAATTTTTTTAAGCTGCTAAAAAATACACATGAAAGTAAATTATAAAAATTTAAATAACCAAAAAACAAAAATCAATCAGAATATCCAAAAACGAAAAGAGGCCTATTTTGGTCCGTCAAGTTTAATTGGCCTAATCCTAATTGTCTACCACTGAGCCAAGTGGTCAGGTTTATTAAATTGTTGTTTAACTATGTATATCTAGAAAAATACTATTGGAAAAAAACCCACCAATAAAGATGCATTAGACCTCGTATATCATGCATTAGCTATGATACGTTACTGTAGATCAAATTGCAATTTGTATATATATGAATGAACATAGTTCGGCGTAGATTTTGTAATTCTTTTGTTAAACTTAATAATAAAGGGTTAATTCTTTTCTTTTTTTATCATTGATAAAGCGGATTGAAAATGGGAGTTCTATACACAGGTATAAGAATGAGCTATGTTCTAGAATACCAGCAAAGGAATGAGACAATTATGGACGACATTGTTTATCGAGGTTACTTGATAATTAATGGCATAAACCCCAACACTTGTATGAAAGAACGGTCCAAAACACGCGCATACAATAAACCCAAACGTAGATTTTGTGTCGAGTTCATATTGAGTTTCAGGTCATTTCAAAAATCCAGTTAACTAGTATCTGCAAGTAACTACATTTCAAACTAATAATCAAGACATATCCGCACACACGCATGCACATACATTTTTAGGTGAGGGTGTTAATCAGGTTTCGCTTTTGTAACTTATGTTCTAAAACTAAACAGAAAACCAAACCATGAAGTAAAACCCAAATTTTAATTCTTGAAACTGAATTCTGTCTGCTTCCAATTTTCTAATTAGAATCGATTCTCTTAAGTTCCTCAGACCCTCTTTTCCTTTTGGACTAAACTACACATATCAAAAACATCTGGGTGTGCATGAGGATCATCCTAGTAGTAAGTAGTAACTGCTTTTGAAGCGTATATTATGTGGGAACCTGCGAGACCTGCACCCACCCAATCAGTGGTAAATACTTGGCACCCATACCGACATATTTAGAGTTGAGTTTAATTAAACAGGCCGTGTTCGTTTCAACCATTTATTTAAGTAGGTTGACACGTCAACCTCTTTAGTTGAATACACCAACCCACCAACCCACCAACCCATTTAATTAAATAAGCCAGCCCGCCAACCAGTTTGGTTATATAAGCCGACCCACCGACCCGTTTGGTTATATAAAATGATCAAGTGACCCATTTGGTTAAATAAGCCGACCCGCCAACCTGTTTGCGACTCATTTAGATAACTGAGTTAAACGGGTCATGCATGGGTTACACAATTTTAAATGTGTTTGGTTTATGGTTGAAGTCTTTGACACAAATAAATATATGATTCGTGTTCAGGTTTAATGATTCAACATGCTAACCCAACACGATTGCTACCCTAGTTATGTCCATGTAGACGTACCTTGTTCAGCTTTTCAAGATAAATCAAATTCACTTCCTTGCAAAGGCCTTCAACATCAATCGCATACTCTCTTCTATCTTCCTCCTGCTGTAATTGATGTCTCATCCTTTCCAGTGCTCCCGTTAATCCACAGAATCCATCGGCAACAAGAAGTTCAGCTGACTGCAGCTTCAAAAGGTTCTTAACAGTAACAAGCACCTGAAAAATAGCAACACAAACCGTTACATATTACACACACATGTTCATACGCATATGCGCATAGGTATAAGTATATAATGACAACCTTCTCCTGGAGATCCAAATCCTTTGATATTGTCAAATCAAGCACCGGCCTAACCAGTGCACAACTGCTGAAAAAAGGAGGCTCCGGTTTGTCACTATATTCTAACTGATGTAGAGCCAGATCACCAACAAGTGACACTGATCTCCGGTGTAGTCTAACATCAGCCGTGGCATTGCTCAAAACACCCTACATGACATAGTTTAAGATCCAGTTACGCAACAACTTACAGAAATTGTTCTCAGATCAGTCTCCCCACCGAGATTACCTGGACCATTAAGTCTCCACCTACTGAGTAGAACAATTCAATGCCATTCTGGTTGTTTCTAATAACTGACGAAACAGCATACAGTGCTTTTATGGCTTCCTCTATGAAACTAGATTTGACCATCCTTATTAGTGCCGGCAATGCTCCCAGTTCAAGAACCTAAAACCCACACATATACTGACTGCATCACCCATAGTTACTGAGTTGCTAATAAATAAACGGCCTTCAGATTTCACGGGAAGAAATGAGCTAACTTTGTACCTGCTCCTGAACTGTAGGATTGTTTTGACTGGCTTTACCAATAATCCAGGCACAAGATGTTCTTATCCCAGAATCTGCGTTAGTAAGTTCCCTTATAACCACAGAAAGACCTCCCATTTTGTTCAAATCTGAAAATCAAATGAGCCATAAGAGTTCTGTATATTGATTTGTGTATGTATAGAGAGATAGATATCATACACAAGCACCCTCTAGACTACAATAATTACAATTAAGTACGCATCTAGTATAGTACAAGGGATGTGTCCATATTTCCCCTCAAAACTTAATATAATATCATATTTATCCAACAGATAGCATTAGGATATGAGAGTTTGGAGTGTAAGGAGAAAGATAAGGGTATAATGATAAATTACAGAATGATTAATGATTGGGAAACAGACAAACAGTGATGAAAGCAGATCAAATCACACAAATTAATTTTTTTTTCTTCATATGCATTACTTGATTTACAAGAAATGAAAGTTAACACCTATAAATTGGACAACTTTTATCATCTGTGCTATTGGCCTATTACCAGTCACTACCTAGGATTATGAGGTATAGCATGTAACAGGAAGCTTACATCAAGAACACATATAGGAAATTCTCGAAATGTCTACTTGTTATTGAGAGGCATCCATCCTTCCGAATGATGCTCAATAAACCTTAATTCACTAAGGAAAAGGAATACCTAATGTAACCTACTAATGAAAATGCAGTGGGCCAAAGGCTAACTAGGCTTATCATTATTTACATCCCAAAAGCAGCTTCTCTTCAAGGTGTAGATCCCAAAATATTGCCCTGCCCGATAACAACTGATTCCGGTATCCCATGTATCGCGATTTTAGTGTTGAAAATGAGGTTTATACTTTACATCTAAAACACTAGACAGGGTGACACAAAGATTAAGATAGCACATACCATTAGCATTATCAATTGCCTCAACAAGTACCAGAAGTTCCTCTAATGCACGGTGGTGGTCTTCCAAGCTCAAAGATGAATTATTCAAGTCATCAATCACAATTTTCATTAGTTTTGCATCCGATGGCATTTCTAACTTCTCCACCAGTTCCTACATGTAGGGGAATAAAAGCAGACTGTTAGCATTTTAATAAAAACATATCAAACAGAACAAAGTGAAGACGCTTGCTACTTTGCTCATGATTTGAATTATGTATAGGAGAGAACAAATTTGGTCTTATGTGAAAAAAAAGCAGATGGTTAGCATTTTAATGAAGACATATCAAACAGAGCAGAGTGAAGACACTTGCTCGAGATTTGAAATATGCACATGAGAAAAGAAATTTGGCCTTATGAAATGTGTAGCTAATTAAAAGTAACCAAGGCAACCACAAATATCAAGACTTCTGAACTCCAAAAAGAAAACAAGTATGTCTAGGCTACTAGAACCGCAGGGGCTTTGCATGGACCGTCAAAAGATAACAGATTTTATTCAAATAAACGAGTGTATCTGAAAGAAAAATAGGAATATTGAATAAAATTAAGAAAAACAGATGTGATTATTGTCTTGTGATAAGGAGATGCAACTTCTATGCAATAGGGATGACACCATTAAGGAGATGCAACTTCTATGCAATATGGAGGCATAACAAAGATGGAGGCAATACTATTTAAGGAGTTCTGATATGAGTATATAAACTATCACATATGTATAATGTCAAAAATCAAAATAGAACATGGACTCAAGTACATTAAAACATTTAAAAGAGAGCATCTTTCAAGCATAGGGAAGTTGATGATGGAATGGACTATCTCAAATTTGAGAAGAACATTGAAGGGAAGAGGATCGCTAACCAAGCACACAAACATTTCTTGTATTTAAAAACTAAAAGAGAGAATCGTAAAACTCTAAAATTTAGTATCATATATTTCATGTAAGCACATGCATAAAAATGCATATCCATCTATATGTGCACATGCACATAGCAGTAAAACCACAGCAAATATAACCAGTCCCCTAGTAAAATGTGCAGTTTTCTTGAACATTTGGTTTCTTTAATTATTTACTATATCAGTAAGTTAGCTCACACATATGATTCTGACCTTGAGTTCCATTTGACGTTTTTGTAGCTCATCTGCAGACAACTGCTGGACATCATGTGCTTTCAATTCTAACTTTGCAGGATCCGAGTGACCTGCAGCAATGAGCAAGAACAAACAATTCCCAGTTAGAAATTTATGACATACACAGAAGCTCGAATGTGTAACATTTCAAAAAAAATTCAGAATTCAAGACATCAAGTAAAATGCTCATACGAAATATTGATCTTGTAGTAGTTCTCCGCAAGAACTTGAAAATGTCACTAGTAAAAGGGTACCCTAAACCCAACAGAATCCCACTCGGGAAAATGCAGAGTTGTTTACTATGGTTACCATCTTGGAATCCTTAAGAACAAGGATCCTCTTAACACTGAGGTATTGATTATATTCAAAATAGAAGCAGCTTATGTCACTAAGTGTTCAACTCAATAGCTCAATAAGGTAGTTAAAGCAAATAAACTCGCGATGCAATCGCTAAGTACTAAGTACAATTAAAGATAACTACTTTCTCCCAAAATTGCTTTCTTTCTGAGTTCCCCTTGTTTTGAATATAACTTGGCTTATAACCTCTACAGATGTTCACCATTTCTCAGCTATCCAAGCAATAATTTCTACTGTTTATCCATTGAATCATCAATTCTGAACACCTAAAGAACATATATTGTGAATTAACCTCCACTAGAGCTATAACTTCAATCCAAACCTAGCAACTGACTTCAGTTTCTCTAATTACAATAATCTTTAAGCACAGTATGATCAAATAACAGACACATAATAAAATCCCCAATTACGAGCATACCTATTGCCCACTGCAACATCCCATCAAGCGACGGAAACCCACCGTCGAATTCATCATGATCATTCAACGATTCATCGGTTTCTGCGTTTCCGACCAGATGTCCGGCACCCGATGACCACAACAGGCCGCCGGAAGCCGAGTTATTGACCGGTTCAGCCGTCGAGACCCCTACAACCGCCGCCACCACCACCACCGCCACCAACGCCACCGCAGAAGTCAATAGACTCCGACCCATTACACGTGTGAACTTGATTCAATGGATGTGATGATGGTTTTCTTCTGTATTGTGTAGCAACTGCTGAAACGGTGATTTGGTTGTTCGGTGTTGATTCTAGAAATCGCTATTGGCGTTTGGGTTTATTAGTTATGTTGTGTATTTATAGTGGGGTTAACTTAACTCCTAATCTAAACCTTTACCTTTGTATTACTGATAAACCAAAATGTTTAGAAGACATATGTAATCCTTTTACACCGTCCATTGCTCCATCTAAGTTTTGTTTAAGATTTAAATATATATAGTTATTAGAATGAAAGTTAATCATTTAATAATATAATAAATGTTGATGATTATTTATATATTTTTTAAATTATAAAACAGTTTTTTTTTTATAAATTAAAACATGTTTGTTTTTAATAAAAACAAAAATTCTCTAAAAACAAAAATCTATGAAATAAGAATTTTTAACAAAAAAGTATTTTTAAAAAATTTGAACAGCTTAAAAGAATAATTTTCTAAAGCAAAAGTTTTTAAAAACAAAAGTTTAAAGAAATATTATTGTTTTATTACCTAAAGTAGTTTTTTATACTTAAATTCAATCATATTTTATCTTAAATATATATTTTATAAGATTTGAACTGCACACTATAAAATAAGAAGACTAGAGCTATTTTAGAATATAATTAAATGTATCTTTTGTTTGGTGGTTATAATAGGTGTAGCTAGTAGTACTTTCATTTTATTGTATCCACCTTATTTCTAGTTTTTTGTTGGATAACAAGTATGTTTTATTTTAGTAATAAATCGTTTCTGCTGCCCGTTAAAAAAATAAAGTTTAATCTGAAAAGTGTTATAATTAGCTGTTGAAATTATTCTTGGTGGATTTTTAAAGAATGTAAAACTTCTTATCGTGCCCAAGTACGACTCCAACTCTCCAAGGTTACCATACAGTTAAGAAAATGCATGTCATTTAGTTGGTCTTTCCTAACGATCCATCTTAGGTGCTAAATATGTGTAGCAGAACTTGTCATGAGAAAATGATAAAAGATTGAGATTTTGCATTTCTATATTTAATTATCTAACAGATTTTTTTTTTGTTTTAAATCATTTTATTTTTCTTTTCCTTATTATTTGTTGGTATAGGGATAGGATTGATAATTAATGATCTCAAAAAATGATGAATTGTTTGTGTAGAATAAGTGTAACACTTCACCCAATTAAAGTTAACGTGTCACAAGTTACCTTATTACCCTATTATTATTATACATACACGGTAAATGAACAGTGAAGAACCCCTGGTTAAATTGGGCGTGTTATTTAGGTTTTGTGGAAGACACGTGTTTGACAATGGTGTTTACACCTGCCTTTCTTCGCATGCTTTATTCGTTTTGCTCCTTTTCTATTGCTAGGATTATGCGTTGCAGCTTTTAGAGAATTGCATGCTCCGTTTGGGTGTTCTTTCTTCCTTGCGATGTCTTCTTTAATATGAAACCAGGTGAGCGCTTTGCTGCATCTGATTGAATCGGTTTTCTTTTTGTTGTTTGAGTTGACTTTGTCTTCTTTGAATCCAATACAAATTCTTCCTGATTGGGGTAATTAGAAGTATTTAAAAATTGAGATTGGAATCAATGTAAACAGACTGCCCGCCAGGTGTTCCATCCATATGGTATTAAAATGTGTACATGATTGCTGATGTTATGTAATCACAAGGTTATATGAAGTTCATATAATGGATTCGAAATGTTCAATTGGTTTAGTTTTAGCCAATTCGTGGGTTCGTTAAAGCTGCAATACATGTTTACATGAGGAAGATGAAAGAGATTAGTTATCTGTAACTTAATATAATGTGAGCTTCCAATCAGGTGTTATATTTTCTTTTTCTGCTTTGGATTATTGCCATCAAAATTTAGTTTGAAATGCAAGTTTTGTTGTAAATATACCAGTTATGATAATAAGAGACAATGTTAATTGATTTAATTTATAGAAAATTAACCTCAAGTCGTTTTTTACAGTCTTAATAGAAAAATATAAATGTTTAAATTTATTTAAACACTACATTAATTTTTTTAAATCCTTATATTTCATTCCTAGACATTTTTATAACTCTCTCTTCACACATTTCCTAGAATCTCATAAGTACTTATAAAAAAAGAAAGAAACAACCAAAAAAACATATGGCCGGCTTAGCCAAAGAATCCTTACTAATAGAATGACCAATAGCAATATAACGATCAATAATGATAACGCTAAGATGATCACGAGAAAAACTAACAATTATGGTTGATGTGGCCGCACCCTATGAAGATTCGTAAATGACATTTACGGAATCAATGATTTCTTTCCATCAACTTAAAAAAATAAAATGCGAATGATGTGATACTAGGGTTCACAAATTCGATTTTTTTAGTGTGGGTGGGTTTTGTGATTAGATGGGGGTAGTAAGGATGGTAAACTAATATCAAGATATGTTTACTTCCTTAAACCCCATTCATGAATCGTCACTTCAATGACGACACGTTAACAACATTTATGGCCTTAACCGAGTCAAGGACATCTACAATTCCCATTTACGAAAGTACGGCGATCCGCATTTCTCATCTACGGATGTAATGGTCCCCTAGCATGCAATCATAGGATTTGGGATTTTTCTACCACATAGGTTAGATCCGTGAATCCCATTCACGGAACACCCATAAACTAAAGGAATCACATAAAACCTAGCATGCAATCATAGGATTTGGGATTTTTCTACCACATACGTTAGATCCGTTAATCCCATTCACGGAACACCCATAAACTAAAGGAATCACATAAAAACACTAAAACGATCTTTGGTTTAGAAACTAACACCATTTAAAAAAATTTCTTAAGAGGTGTGCTACTTGTTGGCTAGTAAAAATGATGTTCAGTACAAAAGGAAAGGTGTGAGAAATAGGGGTGTTTAAAGTCGGATATCCGAAAATTTCGGATAGTAGAAATTACTATCCATATCCGTATCCGAAATTTCGGATACAGATTCGGATAGTGATTCGGATATCCGAAATTCATTTTTTATTTTTTTATTTTTTAGTTTTTTTCAATAATTAGAGATATGCTATTATAAAAATAATATAAAAAACCAATTCATATCATAAAAGTTTCAATATACACTAAAATTCTCAATATAAAGTAAAATTATGTCTCAAATTTAAAAAAAATAAAAAAATAGTTTTTTAGTTATTGGATAGTCGGATATCCGAATACCCGAAACTTTTGAAAATCACTATCCGAATGCGAATTTCGGATATCCGAATTTTCAGATATCCGAAAATTCGGATATTTCGGATTCGGATTTTCGGATTCGGATATTTTTGAACATCCCTAGTTAAGTGGAAGTGGAAACAGGTTATTGGTGATATTTTTTGGTCAAAAGATATAAATATCATTTGATACTGGTTCAACTGACCTGTATTGATGCCTCTTTGTTTTTGTTTATTTGATAGTTGGGGTCAAAAATCTTTTTAAGGGGAGGAATTAATACGAGTCAACTAGGTGAGCTGGAAGTAGTGGACCAATAAACGAGTAGATTGTTGATAGTAGTTAGATGTTAGAAACTGAGATTTTTCTGGTCTAGCTTCGCGACGAGACTTTCATCGTTTCCTCATGTTACACGGCTTGATTTTGATCATGATCAGTTCATCTCACCTCAAAAACAAAATAGTGAATACAGATACCGGTTCTGATAATACCAATACCAGCAACGGAGATGATTCGTTCATAGTCGGCTTGGTTCATCTACGATGCCAGATAAATACTCGTGTGTTTGAATATAACTTTGTTGTTAAAAATAATTATATCGGTAGGTTGATAAAAAAATACTAAAGTCGGACGTCCATTTTGTTTTAAAAAAATCAATGAACAAAAGTTATCCACCCACACTATGCTATGGAATTTTGATCGTTTTCCCCCGCACTAAGGTGTTCAAAACACAAACTTAGAAACTTAAGTGGCCAAAATCAAAACGTTACAAACTTTACCCAAATAAAAACTTATATGACCAAAATCAAAACTTTACAAACAACAATAGCTAAGGAGTTCAAAATACAAACTTAAGTGGCCAAAATAAATAAATCATAAACTTTAGTGTGACTATTTTAAAAAACTATGTAAAATTAAATAACTTAGGTGGTCAAAACCTAAACATCATAACTTTATTGTAGTTGGGAAGGGGCTACTATGTCAAATACATAACTTACGTGGTCAAAACCTATATACCAAAATTTTATTGTAGTTGGTAAAGGGTTATTATGTAAAATAAATACCTTAGTGGTCAAAACCTAAATGCCCAAACTTTATTGCAGTTATCTAGTTTTTCCAATATTAGGTATAATATTTAATTTATGTTCAAGTTCACTTAACCCGATAACCCGACACAATTTACCCCCTAGTCTCAAGCTATAATATTATCAACCCAAGTTCGGGGCAAATCTATATATACTACCATGCAGCAGAATCACATCTCATTTCATTTTGGTCATGTAAACATGAACATATAACAACTATAAAACACAAAATCCACTTAAAAAAAGTACTTTGTTCTCACTTATTCATATATGTAGAGGAATTAAGTCACAACCTCAGTTTTTCACTTACCCTTTTAGTCCTAATGCCTATACATTCTCTACACTACTTACGATCTAGCGATTTAGCCCTTGCCACCATATAACCCTTGACGATATGCCGGTCACTTCGGTTACAAAATTTCCCATACATATCACACGTCTTCATCCACTGCAGCTCCGGTTCGGAAAATTTAGCAAAAATGGCCGATTGTAGAGCAGCCCCGAGTGCAGCTAACATCGTGTAAGCGATAAGCTGCAATAGCCAAGAATGACAAAATCATTTAGACATTGTCATGACAATCCAAAAATAACACAATTTTACAAGTTCATGATTTTATCTAAAAAATAATGTTTTCCTCGGTAAATATTCATGTTTTCTTATAAAATGACGACAGTCTGAAAGGTCAAACTCATATTTTTCTCCTACGGATTTTTTTAAATAGTGAATTTTGGTGGACCCGTTTGACCGTCTCTTACTTCCGCCACTGCAGTGTCGTCTATAATATTAATGTTAAACAGTAATCATCTCAACCACCGAGTGACCATATGTCATATCACCAGATTCACCAGTATGTAATAAGTATCATTATGAATGAGCAAGTTTGACACACAACGGAGGTAGATATGAGCATTTATCAGTATGCTCTAATGTCTTTCACATGAAAACATTCAATATTCAACAAAAGTAGCTGATGAGTGGGTGGGTGTAAAGAGTTCATGCATATGACAACTCATAATGCACAAGTTACATCATAAAACAATAGAAGCACATGCATGAAACTAAAACTCACTTGATCACCGAATAAAATACCCCAAGCCAATGGCTTGTTCAAGAGCACACTTCCGGTAACCACACTGAATCCACATCTTAACACTTGCACCAGTGAATAGGCCGCCGCCACCGCGTTCACCACCACCAATAACCTACAATAAATCAAGATTACGAGCATACAAATTAAACATTATAAACCAACAGCTAACTCACACACCCTGTAATTCGATCTACTTTTCAATCTAGAGTTTTTGACAACCATAAACTTGAACCACAACACTATCTGGAGGAGACAGGCAGGTGTTAAGGATTTAGACTTCAAAAGAGACGATTAAACATTATATTTCAATTATTTTTTAAATCAAACATAAAAAAAAGATGTGTTGATAAAAGTTCTCGTAGTTCAGAACATATTTATGAGTTTTTAAATGATGCTAAATCTCAATATAAAATATATATTTTTGTTTTATCTTGGGCCCTTCAGAAGACTAGGCACTGGGTAGTCGCCCATCTCTTGGACCGCCGATGTCAGGAGAGCCATAGTTTCAAATACACCTTGCTATTGTTGCACCACAGACGCGCTCAGGTGTAAAATACCAAGCATATATCCTAAAAAGTAACGAAATTTAAACAAGAAAACTTAAAATGTAGACTTACACAAGGGATTTCATGTCTGTAAATTTAGCTGTTTTCCTGATGGTAAAGATTTCTTGAACTTGAGAATCAGTAGCAACAAGAACAACAGCAACAAGAGCAAGAACACAAATCACAAACCTTAACATCAACTCAACAAGCCTCACCTTCCGATCAACGACCATTGAATCGGTACCATGATAAACCGGAACATTCCCAGGGCTCACACCAACACCCAAGTACCTCATGTTGGTCACCACCAGTGGACCAGTGGTTGCACAATGTGCTTATGTAACAAGATATAAGTTTGAAGGTGGTGGAGAAGAGGATGACAAGTGTCAAAGGGGATTCACAAGGACATATGAGAACGAGCAAAATGTACGTACACTCGAACTCTCATCCTTTAATTAAATACACAACCTACCACATTTATGATATTCCATATATAGTTCTATAGTTTTAAATACACGTACAACCTCTTAAATGGGTATCTATTTCTGAATATGTTTAATCATGGTAAAGTTAATTTAGGGTTATTGGTAACAAAATCTTCATATATATATATATCTTCATATTTACTCAAAAAGAAATTATCACTATTTTAATTACTAATTAGATCACTGACGGGTCATTGGTGAAATAAAACCTTCGGTCCAACCTGAAACCCTTTTTTTATCACAGGTAGGATGTGAACCCAAGACCTTTTTCTATTTTAGTGAAGTCTCGGGGTATCTCACATCAATCACCCTTTTTCACTCTGATTGTTAACGGAATTTCAATAATAAGAACAAAGGAATAACAAGGTCAAAAGGAATTTTACTATGTGAAATGTGATTACAAGAGAATTGCAAGAAGATGATGATACACATGATGAACCTCAACTTATACTAATTGACTAACGGTTCTAACAAATTAATTTCAAACAATGACAAACAACCCTCTCACACTAAAAACAATATCACATTAAGTCCTTCAAGATAAAGAACTTATGCAATTAACAACATAACGTATCAATAGAACTTGATAAAACAAACTAACACTAAACAAGACTTATTAACAACATTGCATCATCACAATACAACAATCTCCACCTTAATGATCCTAGTGCATTGCATCATCACAATAAAACAATCTCCACCTTAGTGATCAATGCCTAGTGCAGAACATATAATACGAATTAAGCAATATGAAGCTCAACCAAGCAATATTCAAACTTTAACCCAGGTAATGACTTGGTTAACATGTCAGTTGCATTTTGACTAGTATCCAAATAAACTACTTTGACAGTCTTAGAGATCAATACATCTCTAATCCAATGCAACTGTACATTAATATGTTTTAACCTTTCATAAAAAACTTGGTGCTTGACAACTAAATTGCTCTCATATTATCACAATGCACCACAACATCAACATCAACCATACCCATCTCTGATACAAAACCTTTTAACCAAAAACACTCTTTAATGGCATCAGTTAAAGCAATATATTCGGCCTCAGTAGTACATAGGGCAACTACAAGCCGCAAACTTGCTTTCCAATTGACTGTACCACCAAGGACTTTAATTGATCTGAATTTATCAACATTTTTGGAAAAATCTGTGTCTACAAAACCATCTATTACAGACTCTTGTTTTGAGTACATGCCAAACACTAGCCCTAATTCCCGAGTGCCATTTCGATATCTTAGAATCCATTTAACACCTTCCCAGTGTTGCTTCTTGGATACTAAGAAATCGACTTACCACACTGACTTCATAGCTGATATCAGGTTAGGTACATACCATTAGATACATGAGACTACCAACAACATTAGCATAAGGGACATTCATCATAGCCTGATTCTCTGTATTAGTCTTAAGGGAATTCAAGCTTGACAATTTAAAACGCATACCTAAAGGAGTAATAACAGCTTTACTTTTATCCATGAAAAAACTCTTTAAGACCTTCAACAAGTAGGACTTTTGTGACAGCTTTATGACCCCAGTCAGTATATCTCTGGTGATCCCCATACCAAGAATTCTTTTGGCTTCTACCTGCTGCTTCATGTCAAATTCAGCCATTGGTAAAGCATTTACCTTCTCTATTAACACTTATCTCTACACGCAACCAGCATATCATCTACATACAGTAGAAGATACACAAACTTGCCAGGATTATATTCCTTAAAATACACACATGAGTCATACTCATTCCTGCTGAACCCATGAGAAATCATACACCCATCAAATCTCAAATACCATTGTCTGGGTGACTGTTTCAACCCATACAATGACCTTTTCAACAAATATACTTGTTCAGGTTGACTTCTAACTTCAAACCCAGGAGCCTGCTTCATGTATATTTTCTCCTCAAGACCGCCATGTAAGAAGGAAATCTTGACATCTAGTTGTTCTAACTCCATGTCATAGGCTGTTGTCAAGGCTAACACTACCCTGATAGAAGTATGCTTAACAACTGGAGAAAAAATTTCATTATAGTCTATACTGGCCCTTTGAGTGAAACCTTTTGCCACTAACCTTGCCTTATACCTAGGCTCTTCCCCTAACAATCCCTCTTTAATCTTAAACAACCACTTGCAATCTATCAACTTCTGGTCTTTAGGTCTCTCAACCAAGACCCAAGTTTGATTCTTCATTAGAGAGTTATCTCATCATTCATAGCTTCTATCCATCTGTCTTTATCAGGAGAAACCATTACATCCTAATATGTCAATGGCTCACAAGAACTCTCCTCATCTGTAACATTAAACACATATGCAGATATATCATCTTTAAACCTCACACACTACATATATTGCCTTCTGGGTCAGTCAATAGTTATACTATGCTTAGTTACTTGTGATTGTCTTGTTGACCTTTGTGAACTTTCAGGCTGATCCAGGCTATGACTATCATCTTGCAGCTCATCATCTAAAAGCTCCACCTTAACATGAACATCTTCCTTCACCTCTTTTCTAGTAGTAGCCTTTGCAATTACATCCTTATACATGGCATGCTCATTGAAATTCACATTCCTGGTGATAATGACTCTAGGGCTGTCATTTTCAAGCCGCCACAACCTATAACCGTTTACTCCATCTAGATAGCCTATCATTATGCACTTGTGAGCTCTAGGATCTAACTTACCCTGACTTACATGTGAATAGGCTAGGAATCCAAAAACTTTGATATGATCATAGGTTGTTGGAGTTTCTGACACTTCTCCATAGGAACCATCATATCAATTGCTGAAGATGGTGTTCTATTCACTGTGTACACCACTGTCTTCAATGCCTCTGCCCATAAACTTTTGGGAAGACCTGCACCAATCAGCAAACACCTTTCTCTCTCTAATAGAGTTCTGTTCATTCGTTCTACTAAGCCATTCTGTTTGGGGTACTAGGTACTATTAAATATCTGTCAACTCTACAAGATCTATATAGGTTGTTAAATTCTTCATTGCAGAATTCAGACCATTATCAGTTCTTAATTTTTTGACTTTCTTATTTGCCTGATTTTCCACCAGCAACTTCTATTCCTTAAACTTTCCAAAGGCTTCATGCTTGTGCTTTAAGATATATACCCAAACACGCGTGGAATAATAATCAACTAATGACAAGAAGTGTGAAGCTCCACCTAGAGATAGATTCTTGGTTGGACCCCACAAATCTGCATGTATATAATCCAATATACCTCTTGTTTTATGTATACCTTTTAAGTACTTGACTCGCTTTGCCTTTCCCAAAATGCAGTTCTCATAGGTACCAAACTCACAACTGGTTAAGCTGTCTATAGCCCCTTGTTACTTTAACTCCATTAGGCCTTGATGACTAAAATGGACTAATCTCTTATGCCACAACATGGCATTATTGCTTTCTATCATATCAGCTACTGAGACTGAATCAACTATCACTCTGCCATCCAAGATATAAGTGTTTGTTTTCCCTTCTTGTCCCTGATAACACTACCAAGGAACCTTTTGAGACTTTGGCTTTGCCATCTCTGAGGCTTACATGGTAGCCCCTTCGTTCAAAGGTTTCGAGTGATATTAAGTTTCTTTTTAACTCAGGGATATACCTAACACCATATAGGTCAACCGTTGTCTCATTTTTCATTTTAACAGTAATAAAACCTATACCTTTAACAGAGCAGGGTCTATTATCACCCAGCTGGACTATACCATGATCCTCCAACACTAGATCATTAAAGAATTCCTTGTGTGGAGACATATGGTAAGAGCAACCAGAGTCTAAGATCCATACCTCGTTTGATTCTAATCTTGACACTATGAGTACATCGACACTTTCATAGCCATCAGCATCGTCATCTTGAGTCCTGTTGTTTTGATTCTTGCCCTTTGCATACTCAGCCTTCTTTCTTCTGCACTCCAGGCATTCTCTCTTATGGTGTTTATCAGAGTTACAATCAAAACACCTAATTTTTCCCCTTGACTTTGATCTGGGCCTTATGTTCTTGCTCTTGTTGAATCTATTCTCAGACCTCCCCCTTACAATTAGGCCCTCTGATCCCTCTTCCTTAACATCGCCTCTCTTGTGTAGTTCTTTTGAGTTCATAGCTGAAACCACCTCTTCCATGGACAACCATTCTCACCCAAACATTAAAGTATCTACAAAATGTTCGTATTTGGTAGGCAATGATGACAAGAAAATGATTGCCCTGTCCTCATCATCAATTTCCACTTCGATGTTCACAAGATCCCATAGGATTTTGTTGAACTCATCGATGTGATCTTCGAGTGACCTTCTTGAGGACATATGAAACATATACAGCCCGTTCTTCAAGTACAACCTATTCGCCAGCGACTTCGTCATGTATAGTCCCTCCAACTTCGACCATACACCCGCTGCAGTTGTTTCTTTTGAGACTTCTCGAAGAACTCGGTCACATAGACCCAAAATGATGGCACTATGTGCCTTCTCCATCACCTCTTTCTTTTCTTTATCCGACATCATCACGGCAGGCCGGTTTCACCCAGCAATGCCTTCATCTTCAATCGCCATAGACTGAAATCGTTCTTGCCGTTGAATTTTTCGATGTCAAACTTAGCAGAATCCACCATCCTTCAATCCTTCGTCCATATTGAACCAACGAAACTCCTTTGTCATCGAGCTGTAGCTCTGATACCAATTGTTAACGGAATTTCAATAATAAGAACAAAGGAAATAACAATATCAAAAGGAATTTTACTATATGAATTGTGATTACAAGAGAATTGGAAGAAGATGATGATACAGATGATGAACCTCAACTTATACTAATCGATTAACTAATGGTTTTAACAAACTAATTTCAAACAATGACAAACAACCCCCTCACACTAAAAACAATATCACATTAAGTCCTTCAAGATAAAGAACTTATGCAATTAACAACATAACATGTCAATACAACATTGATAGAAAATGATAAAAAGGAAATGAATCAAGATAATGAACCTCAACTTCCATTTAACACTAAACAAGACTTATTAACATCATTGCATCATCACAATACAACATTGATAGTATCATAGATTTTGTCAATGAGAGGAAATGAATCTATTTGTTATACTACACTATTAAATAATCTAAAGTTAAGTAAACTAGATCTTACCAATGATCCTTAGCCTAACTGATTAAGTTGAGATATCCATGATATGAATAAGGGGAAGTCATGGGTTCAAGTCTCACTCTGAGCAAAATACTCAGAGTTGAGCCAACGGGTTTTCTCAGCAATGGATTTCTTCTTGAGGGGGTTGGGGGTGCGGTCCTGACTGGGAAACGGATAGGTGGGCCCAATTAAAATAACAATTATCCTCCGAAGTAGGGTCGTATATTTTCCGCTCAAAAAATAAAGTGAACTAGATCTTATAAAGCCTGCTTATATATGACATAATTCATATCAAGTCATAGAAACGATTCTCTTAAGGCGAACATGTCTATCCTCTATATGAGCTTACGTGATGGTTAGACTAAAGACACATTTGGTTATGAATTCAAATGTGACAAATAAATATAAATAATGGCATATATTTATATCTGCCACACCTAATGAAATTTACATTTATTATAAGTTAAACTTTTATTTCTAACTTAGTAAATACAAAGGCCCTCTAATACAATACTATACAAATCCACATCCTTGGAAAAATAAGCTTCGCTGATATGTTTTGTCAAAATTTATGATTACCGACTCAGTTCCTTGGGTCATCATGTGATGAGAGAGGGAACAAACAAATTGGTATGCTTAAAGTTATACACCTTAAGGTAAATACCGTAAATTAGTATAATATGGTTTAAATCCACGTGTGTTATATTCTAATCCACATGGATGGTTTTGATATTTCAACAATAACAAGGCTTTTACCCCGCGTCGCGGCAGAGTCATACGATGTTATTTACGTGCTTAAGGACACTTTTCCAAACTTCATTACGTGCGTTGTGGTGGTGGTGACATATATGTGTAAAGACATAAAAGAAACATATAAAATTATTGCAGATCTGTTTGAGGATTGAAATATACATAAAAATGGATAAAAAGGAAAAAACACATCTAAAGCATGGCAATAGTTTTGTAGTTGTAAACACAAATTTTACAGAACACAAATCAATATTTTTTTTACCTCGTTACGTCATAGTTGTTTAAATGAAGTAATTTAAACAAAAAATATATATAAGAGAAGTATTAAAAAGCATCAAAAATTTTGTTAGGAGCTTGAATCAAACCTACGACCTACAACGCAGGTGAAGACCGAAGAGGTGGCCTTAAACCAACTGAACTAGCAGATATCTGTTGTCTGTTAGTGAGAGAAAATCATTTAAAACCAAAAATCCTCATAAAAAGCAAAAAAAAAAAAAAGGAAAAAAAGAAATTTAATGACCAATCAAAATGTGACACGTGACATGCCGATAGGGACACCCACAAACACTTGCAAATGGGTTTATATAGAATAAATGTTCATAACTAGCTAGTCCAGAATTAAAAGAACGTACTCAAATTACAACTAGAAAAACCATCTGACTCAACTCAGAACATTGTTGCTCCGATCAAAACTCGAACTCAAAAGCTTCTCATTTTGTAAGGATCAACACAATACAACTAAGATCGATCTCGTGATGAGAATATGGAATGTAATTATCACGGAATATAAGATTGAATAGACAAATGAAGAACACAAGAGTAAATAAACTTCTTAATTCAATTGCTCTCTGATTTTCAATGTTTACAAGTAAGACTGAAATCAAGAAATACACAAAAGCTCTTCTATTACATTACAAAACTCCTATTTATACAAAACTAGGGTTCTCACGCGAGTCACTAGTTCTCGCGCGACTTGATGTTCTCGCGCGAGAGCTAGTTTTTGCGTGGTAACTTCACTTCTCGCATGGCTTGATAATCTTCATCTTGATTTGATTTCCCGAGCCTCTAGGTTCAATCCCTACAATCACCCCCTAGGCTCGGTAAATCAATGTCGTTAGAAGTCTACATCATCAACCTGATAGCTGCCTCCATACGCGTACATCTTGTTATCCAGGGCCTTCGTGATCATCCAATCGAACTGTGCTGCTATGAAATGTACAAATTCATCAGCTGCAATTGGACAAGCCTGCAACTTCATCAAATCTTCCTTTCCAAACTTTAGCAAATCCACAGGGTTGATGACACGGTATTCTTTGTCTTCACACTTTATCAACACATGACCCGTCTCTTTTTCACAACTCCACCCCTTAAGCTTAGACAAGCTATTAACTGGTACCAGAGCGTGAATAGGAATCTTCTTTGCATATCTCGGATGCTTGTAAACGCTTATCTTCATTGGCTTGTTCGTGTTTGGGTCAATCTGGGTCTCATCTTCAATGACTTTAGATTTAGCAGTTTTAAAGTCTTTGAAGTTGGTTTTGCTCTGTCTTCAAATCATGTTTCTTATCCAGTTTCCTTTGCTATAGTTGCTTGGGTTAATAAACGGAACACGACCCATGGCATATAAATCCGATGCTCTGAGTCTATGAAAGTCGTGTTCGTCTCTGAAATATTCTATAGCTCCACCCCTTCTCTTCACTATGTACATCTTCTTCTCTTTATCATATGCCCAACTAATGATAGGTTCTGAGTTTTCGTACCTTGTGAAAGGTTTGGAATGCCTCAGCGTGTAAATATAAGCTGGTGGAGGAGGAGCATTAACTATTAAGTTTCCGACCTGACGCACAACACTTTGACCTGTAACATCGGCTGTCTCGTCAGTCGTTTGCTGTGTGCTCGACTCTCCTACGATCTCTCCCTCTTCAATTAAAGTATCTGAAAACAAGTCTTAAAGACTGTTTCCAAATATATCTATGTAGTCTATTCCTTCAACCAGATCATCAAAATCACCAAGATCTTCTTTAGACTCCTCAGCAATCAGACTTTGCTGGAATGTGTAGAATTCTCTCTCATACTCTTCTTCTACAGTTGGATCTAATGGCGTGTAGTCAATGGTATCATCGGGACTTGATCCGAAGACATTTTCAGCTCCCGATGACCCAGAAGCACCAGCTGTAGAACTAACATCACCACCTTGATCATCATCATCACCCCTATCATCCTTCTTATCATCATCTCCATCATCACCATCATCATCATCATCATTCTCATCATCATCTTCATTCTCATCATCAATGGAATCAAAATCAACCAAATCCAAATCATCTTCATCTTCAACTGGGTTAGGATAGGCATCATATACTCAGGCTCTACAAATGCCTCTCCAGTATAATCTACAGGTTGGTCCTCAGTAGTCATAGGTATATCTGTGGAAGGTGACTCTTGACTAACATCAGTAGTCTCTGTTGTCCCTTATTGAACAACAGGATCAACAGGATGCTCTGTAGCTGTAATAGGATCTTCAGCAGGTTCAGGACCAGCAGGTTGTTATCCACTACTTTCTCCAACTTCTGTGGTCCTTTGTTGTGAAAACTGAAATGACCCAATAGTAATGAACTCCCGTAAATTCTGCTCTAGGATCTGAACATAGCCAAATATAAACGTTTGCTGATGTTCAAGATTCTTGATTCTTTCATCTCTCTCAAACAACTGCCTCTACAAATCATCTATCATTTGGATCTTCTATGACATTTCTCTCTCCAAATTACGTACCTGTTCATCAAGTATGATATGCGTTAGTGAACTACTTGAAGCACTAGCACCCTGTCTAAACTCAGGAGTAGTGTTGATGAAGTCTTCCATACTGATGATCTCCTCATTCACCTGTTCTCTTGGAGGAGTCCTCAAAATATCAGTGGTAGAAGTGGGCATGTCAGATGATGTTACAGTAGTTGGTTCTGTAACTATCACTAGTGTCTCTTTTGGTGTTGCCTCACTTACTAAAACTGGAGTCTCAGTAACTGGAACCTCCTCCTCAATTGGCTCAGTGGTCATTGGGGTCCGACGTTTCCTCAACACACCACGTCCTCTACCCCTACCACGAGGACTGTCACCTGCTCTCCTTGCCATTCTTTTCCTCCTTCCCCTAGTGACAGGTGTTTCTTCGGGAACGAAATCAGTGTCACGCTCCTCAACAGTATGTTTTGCTGGAGTTTCACGTACTCTGGGACGCTCTTGTAAAACATAAGGCACGTTCCCTACTTGGTCACTATCTATTTCACTGTCACTGTCAGTGAACCAAGAGTCTATTTCAGCATCTATATCAGATCTTCGTGCACCTTGAGAACTTTCAAGTGCTTCTTGTGCAACCTGTGTAGATGTACCAGCAGTATCATCTCTATGAACGTAAGGAGTAGTAGTCTCTTATGGTGGTGCATCAGCTTGAAATCCTTCAACAAACCTTCCAAGCTTAGCAAAATTAACACCGTTCCAGGTGTTCCCACTGGCCCCCAAAAGATAAGTGAAAATATCCTTCTTCATCACCATTACAGCATAGGTGGATGAATTGGATACATCTAACTCTAGATGAGCAGCATTCACTATAAGCTGAATAAACCGTGGGTACATCACAAACTTCTTTCCCACTATGGCTATAACATTCTTCTGTAGTTCCCCAAAAATAGCCTTGGATATGCTGAATGGAAGTTCATCAACAAGAGAAATCAGCAGGGATCCGAAAACCACACTTAGACTATCCATGCCTGCCTTCAGATTACTTTGGCAATGGATTACAACATGGAATAAGTACTTCCAAAATGGTGGAAGCTACTTCTTCTCAAGAGATGTATATCTATGATCATATCCCATCCTCTTAAGGCAATCTCTTACTGCATCGTCATCTATCTTTACTGGTGCGTTGGGCTGGTCTTCAAGTAACAACACACTGTTGATCACTTCAGCTGTGATCACTACCCTCTTCTCTTTCATTGTAGCTAAAATACATGGTTCTCCAGCCTCATCAATCTCGTTAACAGCTGACTGCTAGAACTGGTCGATAACGTCAGTGAAAATAGACGGATTAGCCGAGATGGCATAATGAATCCGTGATGACTTCAGACTGTCAATCAGTGATCGAAATAAAGCTTTGTCATCCGGTACATCTCCCAGATATGCTACAGCATTATGGTTTTTATTAAAAACCAATGGTCGAGCCATCTGAAACATGAAACAAAATTGATACGTGCAAAGTTACTTCAAACATGAAACAAAATTCAAATTAAAACAGAAATTGACACTTAGAAAAATTTTGAAAATTGAAACTTCTCACGCGAAAACATCAGCTTCTCACGTAAAAGCTTTAAGTTTCAGAGATAACTTTTCGCTCGACAAGATGAGTTTTCGCTTGAAACTGACTTTGACTAAAAGTCAACTTCTCGCGCGACAAGTACAGTTTCATGCGAATAGTTCTGTTCGAATATGAAAGTTCTCGCATCTTTTCATCTTTCAGGACACTTTTCGCATGCGAAAACTCTGTGTGATTTCAAATTTTCAATTGTTCAATTTTAGAGTGTTTCAACCATTAAAACTTGTTTATTAAGTGTCTCTTTAGTCATTTTAAAGGTTTAATAAGATTAATTTGTTCAATTTATCATGTATTTGTCATTTTAAGTCTCGGTCAAATATCA
This sequence comes from Flaveria sonorensis, assembly GCA_025506505.1. Taxonomy (NCBI): domain Eukaryota; kingdom Viridiplantae; phylum Streptophyta; class Magnoliopsida; order Asterales; family Asteraceae; genus Flaveria; species Flaveria sonorensis. Next base: position 13,658,708 of record CM046429.1, read on the forward strand.
AATACACGTAAATCTAAACAAAATCATCAATATACCTTATAAATCACTAAGATATCTCAATGCGACGTTAGTGGACTCAATAATCAAGGTTTAAACGGTTTCTACACTTAGAATTTTTTGAGAGTGAAATTTCAGAAGTTTTTGTGCGAATAGTGTTAATTTTCGCACAACTGTTGCTTTTATAGTATTCTGACTTCTCGCGCGAGAAGTCAGAGTTATCGCATCTGAGACTTTTTGCATCCTTTTGAACTTTTCGCATGGATTGAACTTTTCGCATGCGACAAGTTCATTTGATTTTAAATTTTCAATTTCTTAATTTTCAATTTTAAATAACTTGATTAGCCTTTGATTTGTTATGAAAAAGATTATGTTTAACTAAGCATTTACAATTATTCTAACACCCTTAATTTGTAAAAGATATAGAAATGAAACAAGTAGAAAAACATATATAAACAACAATATTGACAAATTATTGACTTAACTATTTTTGATAATTTTGAAGTACAGGATCATACTTAGAAATTGATCATTAACATCTTCCAGATTTATTATAAATTAACCTAGTTATGTTGATTGTCAATATATTGTGTCCATGTTAAACTCAAATTTCAAGTTTTACTTAGACACATAAGCTGTGATATTTATCATGTTTTGATAATATTATATGAATTCAGCGAATTTCATCATCAAAAATTTTGTATAACCCTTATCCCGCTTCAAGACATTTAGAGATTTCAAGTCACCCCAATTTGACTTAATCCTTTCACTTCTGATCATTTTTCTCAATACCAATTATTCCTAGATAATATATATTTGGAGCTTAACTAGCATGAGAAACATTTCTGAACACAGAATATTAACAAGTTGTAGGACTTATTTACTGTCAGTCAGACTTATGTTGTGCCCTCGCAAGACGTTTAGGACATATATGCTAATTCGGACTTACATGCCCCATCTTTTGATTTTGCCTTTTGTGTCAGAACATATTCTCAAAAATGAAAATATTTATCATATAGTATGTATGTCTATGACATATCTTTTTATTTCTGTGCTCATTGGCATCTTTTATTCCATAGTAGATTTTCTATCCAAGTTACATCCTACATAATCACTGTCAGTGTAAGCAAATAAATTGAAATCAAAATTTTTAGGATACCAAAGGCTGAGTGTTGGTTGACCCTTGAGATACTTAAAAATCCTCTTGACAGCTTTCATGTGAGATTTCTTTGGATTACTTTGATATCACGCATACTGACAAATAGGAAACATAATGTCCGGTCTGCTTGTAGTGAGATACATCAGAGAGCTGATCATTGATCGATACATATGCTGATCAACATCTTCTCCCGTGAGATCTGGAGTCAAAGTAGGATGAGAAGACATAGGAGTAGGAGCTGTCTTGGAGTCTTGGAATTTGTATTTTTCAAGAATACTATGAATATACTTTTCTTGATATATCAGTATTCCCTTCTCATCTTGTTTAACTTGAATACCCAAGAAAAACATCATTTCTCCAAGAGAACTCACCTCAAATTTCTTCTTCATGACTGCTTCGAATTCCTTGCACAAATTATCATTGGTAGATCCAAACATAATATTATCGACATAAACTTGAACTAGAATAAGATCATCACCAGTCTTCCATATGAATAAAGTTTGATCAATTGCACCTCGTGTATAACCATTTGCAAGAAAATGTTTAGTGAGAGTGGCATACCAAGCTCGAGGAGCTTGATGTAAATCGTAAAGTGCTTTGTCTAACTTGTAAACATAGTCAGGATGATCTGGATCTCAGACATAGGTTTCTTCTTTCATTTCGCCGTACAAGAATGCAGTTTTGACATCCATTGGATAAACTTTGAAGTTTTTGAATGAAGCATATGCCAGAAAATTTTGTATAGCTTCTAGTCTTGCAACAGGAGCGTATACTTCTTCATAATCAAGCCCTTCAGTTTGATAGAATCCTTAAACAACAAGTCTGGCCTTGTTGTGGACAATCACATCTTTTTCATCCGTCTTGTTCTTAAAAATCCATTTCGTATCGATTGGCAACTTACCCTTTGGCAATTCACACAGATGCCAAACATTCTGCTTTTTGAATTGCATCAGTTCATCTTGCATGGCCTCTACCCAACTGTTTTCTTTTAATGCCATTTCAACATTTTTCGGCACTATTTGAGATAGAAAACATGAATATAAACAAGTGTTTATCGTTCCTGATTAACTTCGAGTTCTGATGCCTTGTGATAATGGACCAATAATTGCTTCCGTTGGATGGTTTCTATGAATTCTCAGCTATCGAATAGCATCTTCAGAGATAACTTCATCTAAGTTAGACATATGACCAACAGGTTCTTCAGCAGTGTTCCCTCCTTCTGGTTGATAAACAATATCTTCATCTTGATTATCATTGTCTATAGAAAGATCTGCAAATGGTACTTGAATAGTATTAATTAGATCATTTAAAGTAGAAGATGAACTCGGATCAGAAACTTGTGGCTCTTGTTCAACAACTGTATCCAAATGAGGTAACTCCTTTTCAGTAACAGAATGTGGAACAGCTGCAGCACTAGAAGATGAAGGCATTTATGAAGATATTCCTTTTGCTTGAGAAACCGTAGATCCAAAATCATCAGCAAAGATATCTGGAATTGAGGATGACAAAGGTAGATTAGTAGTAGAAACAATAGATGGTTGATTAAATGTTTCAAATAATGAAGCATAATCATAAACCCATGAAGGTGCAGAACCTGCATCTATTTTGTTAGATTCGTGCCAATCAATATCAAATGACTCAATTATTTGTTTAGTTCTTTTATTATAAACCCAATATGCTACTTTTTTAGCTGAATAACCAATAAAATAACAATCATCAGCTTTTTCATCAAATTTTGATTTATTATCAGATTTGTTTAACAAAGTGTAACAGCATCCAAAGGTTTTGAAATATTTGACTTTAGGTTTATGTTTGAAAATGATTTCATAAGGAGTCATATTTTGTTGTTTTGATTAAGACAAGATTCTATACATAACATGCAGTGTTAACAGCTTTAGCCCAAAAGAATGAAGGTAATTTGGCTGCTGATAACATAGTTCTAGCTGCCTTAATTAAGGTTCTGTTTTGTCTTTTAGCAACTCCATTTTGTTATGGAGTTCCTGTAGAACTTTATTATCTTGTTATCCCCTTTGAATCACAGAACTCGTTTAAGATACGATTACAGAATTCGGTTCCATTATCACTGCGTATGCATATGATTGTTTTGTCCGTCTGATTTTCCACAAGTGTCATAAATTTCATCAGCAAATGAGGTGTCTCATCTTTGATAGCTAAAAAAACCCATGTAAATCTAGAAAAATCATCAGTAATAACCAAACAATATACACGACGTCCCAAACTCAAAACACTTACATGACCAAATAAATTCATGTCTAGCAATTGAAGAATAGAGTCAATTTGAGTATGAGCAATTGGTTTATGAGGAAGTTTATGTTGTTTGCCTTTAGAACATGACATACAATGTTCTGTTAGTTGAAATTCTTTTAAAGGTAGGCCAACAACATGATTTCCTCTAACCAGTTTGTTCATAGTTTTAACATTTACATGACCAAGACGACGATGCCATAACAATGTATCGCTTTCCGAGGCTTTAGATAACAAACACAACGCAGTTACAAATGAATATGAACCATTCATGTCTAGTAATACGTGTCTTTATCTCTCGGAGTTCTTAATAAAATCCATTCATCAGGAATTACAAAGCCAGGTTTTAATATATGACATTCTTTATTAGTGAAATATATTGAATACTTTTTGTCATAAATTTGAGAGACACTAAGCACATTATGTTTTAGTTCCTCTAGAAAATTGACATCTTCAAAGCTTAATACACCATTTGTCACTGTACCTTTCTTTGTAATTTTACCTCCTTTGTCTCCCGCAAAGATAACATATCCTTCGTCGTATGATTGTATGTTGTTTAACAGAGATATATTACCAGTCATGTGCCATGAACAACCACTATCTACATGCCAAACACTATTGATAACTTGTCTTGGTTGTTCCTGCATAATTTGGACAAATTTATTCATATTTAGGAACCCAAGTCATGGTTGACTTGAGCTTTTTGTTTTCATCTAAATATGATACATTTGCAATATCATATCTCTTTGTCATCGAAAATGCATTTTTCAACAACAAAAGGCTCAGGTGTTTTGTCTTTAATTTTCCACCATTGAACTTGTTTGATCGGTAGTGTGGTGGAATTATTATCATCAACTTGTACTGATTTTACTTTTGACTTTTCTTTGTTTAAATCAGTATTGTTTTTAGCAAAATATTTGATTGATTTAAGTTTCTTTTTAAATTTGCATTTACAAAGAAACGTTTTCTATTATTTGCAATTGAATTATGAAATTTTTGTTTGCTTGCCAACTGATGTTGATGATGACAATTTCTAGCCTTGTGATTTGGCTTTCCACACACATAACAACATATTTTATTATATATATTTAGCACTCGTATGTTTTGCACGAACTGTTGTGGATAACTTCCATAGTTATCACAGAATCTAGCCTTAGTATGTCCTTAGCCTTTTGATTCTTTAACAGTCTCTCTTTTCTTTCTCTCATTATGAATTGCTCGAGATGATTTCGGAGGAATAGAGGTATTGGTCCTAGCTTTTAGATTCATTACTGATGCTGATGTAGCATGATTTATGGCTTTATCCTTGTGAATCGTCTGTACTGGATTAGAACCAGTGTCTTTCAAACCTGTTCTACACACATCTTGTTTCACAAAGTTAGCAATAATAGAAGATTTATTTTTAAAGAAACTAGCATTGGTTTCTTTAAAAATATGATCCTCCTTATCAATGTTGCCTATAGAAATAAATCTGTTCTTGAAATCATTTTTCAAGTCATATATAGATGTTATGACACATTTACTTTCTTTGTTTTTAAAGTTCATTTTTGATTCTCGTTTCTTATCCTTATTTGACATTTTTGGACTAACATTTGAATCAACAAAAACTTCCAATCTTTCATTTATCATTGATGATAAATTGCAAGTCTGTTTTTCATTACAAATCTTATTTTTCATAAAATCTAATTCATCATCGCTCTCCCACTCTTCAACCAACCCTTCTTGCTTCACACCTTCTGCAAAAAAATTGTCATGATTTATATTAATTTTAGTTTTTATGACAGGGTCAACAGTCAGTGTAACATTGACCGGAGTTGTAAAGTCTGTGTTTGGTTGAAAACCTAATCCATAGGTCTCTTCATCAGGAGTTGTAATTGATGAAGGCAATGATGTATAATCATGATTAATAGGTGGTGCAATGTTAGCATAACCAACTCCATTTTTACCACCATTAATCTTTTGTGTCATCTGTGACTTGATCATACCCTTAACCATGTTTGATGACAATTCAAATTTCTCAACAACTAATTTTGCAGATAAGAGTTCACTATTATGTTTGTTAATTTCTAAAGATAGTTCATCATTACATGTTGTCAAATCTTTTATATTACAATCTTTATCATGAAGATTTAGTTTTATTTGGTAAATAGATTTGTTTAATTCGTCTATCTATTCTTTGAAAATTTTCTCATCTGATTTATATTTACGAGCCTGATATTGAAGTTTTTAACTTCTAATATCAGGCGTTCGTTATGAACTCTATATCTGTTTACCTTTTCTATGCATAAATCTAAACAAAGATTAGAATGTACCTCTTCGGTTGCTTCTGATTTCTTTGTCTCTTCAGGTACAACTTGTACCATGAAGGCCTTTAGAAATGTTGTTTCTTCTGCTTTTGTTGCTGGAGTGATCTCAACAGCACTTTGCTCTTCAGCACATGCAAATGCTGGAGCAAACTCAAAAGCATTAACAGTCTTTTCTTTAGTTTTGACTGGAGTAATCTCAACAGTCTTTTCTTTCAGCTCAGCTTCTTTCTCATTGACCTTTGTTGAATAAGCTGGAGTTATCTCAACAGCTATTTTCTTTTCACCTTCAACATTCACTATCAAACCTTCAACCTTCTTCACATCTACTTCCTCAGCTTTATCTTTCTTTCCTTCTACAAACCCTCCTTTCAACACATCCTCAGTCACAAACTCAGCCAACACATTCTACTTAACCAGATCTACACCACTCTGAATTTCTACTAGTAAAGCAGTAGAAAGCTTCATATCCAATATCTCCATTTGATCAGACCAATCATACTCATCTTCAGTCTGAGATACCAATGCTTTGTTGTTGTTGGAAGAACTAGCCTTATCACTTTTTATTTCAACCTCCACCGTTACCATCTTTTTCCCATTATCAACTTGAACAGATCTTCCCTCAGTGCATTCTCTAGCAAAGTGACTGGGTTTGTCACGGTTGTAACATCCCAAGTTTGATTTGTCAAACCTGATTTTGCTAGAGTTGTTAAGGCCAAAAACTTTTCTCCCTATTCTTCGTGCAAAGTTCTTAGCACGATACACCACCATGGCCATCTGATACTTGATGTTATTTTCTTTTACATCATCTGGGTTGACTTGTTACAAATCATCAACCATGATATTAGGTGTATTGATTCTACCAGCAGAGAAAGCTTCATAGCTGTTCATGAATGAGGTAAATAGAGAAAGATGCTCTTCTGCAATCCTTGGTTCTCTTGATTGTAGTGCAGTTGTTGTTCCAGCTATATGGAAGTGAATTTAACAACTTCTTGTTCAATGAAATGTTCTCCAGTGTGATTCCTGCACTCTTCATCTTGGTTATAAGCTTCACAAATCTTGACATTTGAGCCTCCAAGGTTTCGCCCAGTATATGATTAAACATTTTAAACTCTTGGTTTAACATGTCTTTTCTGCTTTTCCTCATATCCTTGTTTCCCATAATCTGCTCCTCCATTGCATCCCATAAATCTTTAGCCTTCCGATAATCCTTGAATTCCTAGGCTATTTGAGTAGTAAGTGCCATTGTGATGGCAACATAAGCTTTGTCATCAAGCTCCATTTTCTTCATGTCTTCCTCATCCCATAGATGCTCAGGTTTCGGCACTAAGTCTCCCTTGTCATTCGTATAAATTGGGATGTATGGACCCTATTTAATGGATCTCATCATCCTGGGTTCCGTGTAAATGACATGATTCTCAAAGAGATAGACCCAATCCGGATAGTCTTCCTCGCTGAGAAGTCTGGGAGGTTTCGTGCTCATTCCGATCTCATTGTTGAGATTGAGTATAGCAGTAATATGCTTCAGGTTTGCCATCTTTCTCACTTCAAAAACAACATTCTAAAATTCTTGAAACTTGAAGATTTCACGCGAATACTCAAGTTCTCACGCGAAATCACACCAACTTTTCGTGTGGCAACTTCTGTAACTAAATTTTGCGAAAAACACAAGCACTCTCGCTAAAGGAATCTTTCTGTCACAAACTTCTGCGAAAACCTCAACTTTTCGCGCGAATACTAACTTTTCGCACAGATTCTTCAACTTTTCGCCTGATCCATTTGTGCAATTTTTCAAGTTTTTTAGTTTCACTTTTTCACCAAATTGATTAAAATTTGATTAATTAAGTGTTCAATTAGTGATTTAGGTTCAATTAAGATCCTAGTTGTCTCCAATTGATTCAATAAGGTTCAATTAAGGTCAAAAACATCTTCAAATCTTCAACTTTCATGATAATCAGCTTCATTATCTTCAAATATGAACAACCTTTGTAGAAAACAAGTATATCTCCAAGTATCAAGCAAATCACAGTCAAGAACACTCCAAATCATTCACTTTCAATCTTCAATCAATCGATCTAGAGCAACAAGGCTCTGATACCAATTGTAAGGATCAGCACAATACAACTAAGATCGATCTCGTGATGAGAATACGGAATGTAATCATCACAGAATATAAGATTGAATAGACAAATGAAGAACACAAGAGTAAATAAACTTCTCAAGTCAATTGCTCTCTGATTTTCAATGTTTACAAGTAAGACTGAAATCTGGAAATACACAAAAGTTTTTCTATTACATTACAAAACTCCTATTTATACAAAACTAGAGTTCTTGCGAGAGTCACTAGTTCTCGCGCGACTTGATGTTGTCACGTGAGAGCTAGTTTTCGCGTGGTAACTTCACTTCTCGCATGGCTTGATAATTTTCATCTTGATTTGATTTTCCGAGCCTTTAGGCTCAACCCCTACACATTTTTAATTGTCTTAAGAGTTTGCTGCATGGCAGTGGTATGAAATTGAATTACAAAGAAAGAGAAGAGTTATTTTTATATGGGCCGGTGAATACATAAAACCTATAAAATATACAGCTTATGTAACCAGCTTTTCACCACCGTATGCCCGATACATGCTGTTAACTTATCATCCTCCTCTGTGGTCCATTTACGCTTCGTGACAAATAGCTCCATGGTAGTGGTATGAAAGTGAACACTAAAAACCCGCAAATATACGGCTTGTGTAACCATCGTTGCACCATCGGATGCCCGATGCATACGACTAACTTCTCATCCTACTTTGTGGTCCATTTACCCTCTTAAGAGGATTCTCCATGGTTGTAATTGAAATAGAATTACAAAAAAAGGAGAAATTTTTATCACTAGTACAAAAAGAAGCAAATGGGACGTGTAAAATGGCCATAAGGGGCGGTTTTTAGCCCGCCCCATATGGCTACGCATCTTATGATATTTTATCATATGGGACGGTTGCATATGGGGCGGTTTTAAAACCCCCCTTCCCTATGTACATCAATAAGGGGCGGTTTTAAACCCCCCCCCCCCTCCCTTATGGCTTAACTAAACGACCAGCGAAATGTCAAAAGGGGCAGCTATGAAACCCACCCCTTATGTTTAAATGATGGAAAAAAATATTTTCATTATTTAATATCCAGAAATAATTTCTTGTACAAACCGCTCAATCAACCAAATATTATCACATTACGTATCAAATGTTTCATATATTAAAGTATCATACATTGTGTATCAAACGTTCAAAATCAATTCAATATACGGTATCTAGACAAAAAGCACGTATCTTTATCTTTATCTTTATCTTTATCTTTATCTTTATCTTTATCTTTACTACTATATAATACATAAACTTAGGATAATTTAGTAATTTGATCTAAATTATAAGACGGTAGTTCAAGAGGTTCATGCTTAAACCTAACTTTGTTATGAAACTTTTATCATTTCTACCCCTCCTATCCAAGTTTATGCTTTTGACAGTGATACTCTCATGGTTTTTGAATGTTAATCAATGGAAACCCCCTTCATACCAAGAGTCCTATTGCCATAAATCCAATCAATTTAATTGCCATAAATCCAATCAATTTAATTGCCATAAATCCGAGTGGCAACATGGCTTATTAGATTTAGTATTTTTGATTGTATGGCTTAAGATGCATTTATGCATACTTTATGTTTTTATATTAGATAACCATTCATTTAATTTATTTTTAATAAAAGTTGAAGTTAATCACGTGAATTGTAAGTTTCTAAAGTTGGTTTTCTCTTTGCTTACAAAGCATAACGTTTTTAAAAAAAATCAGAATACACTAATACACTATTATAACGTGCATATTTTTATTTATGTTTTGATATAGATATTATTCAAAATTTACCCCAATCAAATATAATATTCTTAATTTTTTCGCACCAACGTAATGTTTTTTAAATTTCCCAAATTATAGTTAAATTTCCCAAGACGTTATTACATTATGATATAAATATTTGGAAAAACAGGGTCGCGACGACATGCGGGAGATGAATGCTAGTATACATATATACATAGACATATATGTATACAAATCAATTCAATATTTGCAAGATTATATGCATTTACACACATAAGCCCAAGAACATACACCAAGTACAAAACTGAATTAGCCAACCATAAAGAGACATGATAATTACTACAGTAACAATAATAAAAACACACATAAGACGTTATAAAAAAATACTGAAGAGTAAGAACTATTTTGGATGGGTGTTTTAAGAGATCTACTGGTTGACTACCCTTCAACATTTGATCAGCTATCAAACCTTTTATCCCCAATCACACCTCAAATCTTCAACCAAAAACAAAAACCCACGTAAGATTCTTAAAAAATCCAACTCACCAAAGTACAATTTCATCATTTTATAACAATTTTCCATTACAGATCTATAAAATAAATAAAAGTTAGGTCTCGTAAATCACATCAAACAACTTAACATCTCCAAAATCAACAAATCACTCTCCCTTAAAGGGGGATATTCTTGTGAAGAATGAGGAGGTGTGGGAGAAATGAGAAGCTGCTGAAGATATGGTGAAGGATATTGGGCCGTAGGGTTTTGTAGTGTTTATAGGGTTCCGAAAGCCCCAATTCGTACTCATTTAAATTTTAAAAAGGCTAAGGGGTGGTACAAAACCGCCCCTAAAGGTAACATAAGGAGCGGTCATAATACCCGCCCCTAAAGATAACATAAGGGGCGGTTTTACCCTGTTTGTACTCGTTTAAAGTTTGAGAAGGCTATAATGGGTGTTTTTTAGACCACCCGCCCCTTCAAAACATTAGGTGCGCATCTTATATAACTTTTTGTACTAGTGTATATGGGCTGGTGAACATAGAGAATTATGCACAATGCAAGTATATACAACTTGGTGTTTGCGGATCTCATTAAACAGATGCAGAATTTTATTAAGTTTAGCTTAGAAACTACTTTATATGGCTTATTGGCTTAATGGATGACATTAAAAATCATAGCTGTAATGATCACTCGTTAATGGAAATAAGGTGGTGATAAACGTGTTCATGGGCGGAGCTTTTTTTGAGCCCGGTCTGTTTTTTAGCCCGGTAGTTAAAATTTATACGTATTTCAGCCGAAAATTTTATACGTATTAAGTTTGGCCCCCTCTGATTTAAGTCTCGTGACTATCGACCCCCCCCCCCTCCCCCCCGCTATACCTTTCCTCAAGCTCCGCCATTAGATCTGTTTCTCGTGAACTATTTTAGCATGATGTGTCTTACAATTCAAGAGTTTCCTCCCAAATTTAGAAAATGTATATTTTGTTGAAAGACAAGTTTAGCATATTTATGTTATGTTAATTATATTGTGTAACATTTAAACATGTCATAATATTTAGGTTTGGTCTGTTAATATTAAATGTTATACGGACAGTTGCATCGGTTCGGAAATAACCGCGAATGTGCATGCAAAGATAGGGTCATGTATCGAATACATGTGTGAGCATGAATGCAATATTGTTGTTTCTAAATTCTTTGAATTTAAGTGCAAGTGTGTGTGAAAAATGTGTGCATTCGGATTCAATATTGTGCACGGTGCTGTTTGTGTATAACTTGGTGTTGGCGATTCTCATCAAATAGTTCCATAATTTTATTAAGTTTAGCTTAGAAACCACGTTCTATGGCTTATTGGCTTAAGGGATGATATGAAAAAACATAGCTATTATGAGCACCCTTTAATGGAAACTAGTAGTTTAGACATACGCTTCACGGGGTTGATTTTAAGCTTATACGAGAATGTCGCAATGGCATGTTCAAAAGTTGAATATATATAAACATGTTTACCTATAATCAAATAAATAAGCTAACATACATACATACAAATACATGTAGTGGTATCGTTAATTATTAAATAATATAATTGTAGTTATTATCCTTAATTGGATAATTGCTATCGTTAACAATGTTATTATTATTACCATATTACACAAATGTTCTTAAGCTATTGAGTTCAAACATGTGTGTAATGAAATTTTGGAATTATTTTATATAAACAAACATACTATTTTGGACATTTCAAACAACTATTTTATAAAATGAAATAATTGATTATAAATATATATTATGTGTTAATTAATCGATAATAATATTAGTTGCGGCTCTATTATTAACAACTATAATTATTATTTTATATTGAAGTTATTTTTTAGTATTATGAAAAGTATTATTTCAATATCGAACAACTATAATTATTATTTTATATTGAAGTTATTTTTTAGTATTATGAAAAGTATTATTTCAATATCGGACGCATTTGTATACTAATTTTATTATTACTAAACCTATAATAGTCATTTGCTAATATTATTACTGTTAAAATTGTTTTTTTTTTTATAAACAAGTATTATTACTTAGAATAACATTAGTAATTGTATTATTATTATTATTATTATTATTATTATTATTATTATTATTATTATTATTATTACTATTATAACTATGTAAATATTTGATAATTATATACTTAAGTATTCAAATAAGATAATACTTAATTTAAGTAATATTTTTTATAAAAATATAAAAGGTAGATATAAATATAAATGTTAATTTATAATATTAAATAATACTTAATATAGTGAATTAAATTATTTAATATGTACTAATAAATGTATTAATTAGATAAATTTATTAAAATAAGGTTAATGTAGGAACTATTGCATTAAAGCATTTATACTCAATGCTTAGAAAATTATCTTAAAATTGAGTAAAATTACTATTGTGTTCCTTTTAAATGCTTTACATAGTACTAGCAACATACCTCGCACGTTGCTGTGAACAATTTGCCCCAGATACTTTAAGATAGATGAATCGCTTTAAGAGCTACTAATCAAGATGATATAAATGGTCTTGTTTTGTAGAGTTGTATGATATAAAGCTAAGATAAAACCGCACGTATTTAAACACCCTTGGCATTTTGCCATGGTTTGAGTACAACAAGCTACTCAAACCATGACAAAGTTAGCCAAATAAATCCATTTCCTCGAGTATTCTATTCTTCTTCATCTTTTGAAGGGTTTGACACTTATGTATTTCGTTCACAAGTCATAAACCATATAAAGATAGTGAAAATTAAATATCTTCCAAAAAAACCAAGCTATCCTTAAACAAAACCAAACAAACATTTTGGTTTGATTAGGTTTAATTTCTTGGTTTATGGTTTCATCTTACATGTGTCTCTATGTGTCTAGCATTTCCCTTTGAGCATCCACTTGTGAGATATAAAAGCAAAACAAGTGTTTCTTCGGAAGTTAATTATCTTCCGAAACTTGACATATTTCTTCCGAAGCTTGGTTGAAATCTTCCGAAGGTTATGTTTGCTTCGGAAGAGTTCTGAAGGTTAATGGTTTACTTTGGAAATCTTCCGAAGGTTATGTTTGCTTCGGAAGAGTTTTGAAGATATGGTTTACTTTCGAAATCTTCCGAAGGGTACTTCCTGCTTCGAAAGAATTAGTCTAGGGTCCTAAATGTAAATTCTCAATTATATGTTAAGTGTGTAATTTGACCGTTATAGTTAGTTGGCCGATTGGCATTATAAATAGGGGATCCTGTGTAATCGGCGAGGAGAAAAAAAATCATCACAAATACTTGAAATCACAATCACTTGTAATCTTTGGTGAAAAAAAGTTCTTTCTTGCATTCTTGAAGTTCGTCTTCTTCGTTTTTGTTGTTGTTGAATTGTGCATTCTTGTACTCAATTGTATAACAATTAATATAGCCAAATCCTGATATATCTGCAAGAGTACCCAAATAAGATGACCCTATCTTAGGATCAACCATTTCAATTCATCCATGTGGGAGTCATCCATGTGGGAGCAAGCGTTATGGAGGATTGCTGTTGAGAGAACTAATACACTCAATTTTCAAGAGATGATCTTTGTTATGGCTTATGTTTCATTTGTCATAGTTCTTTATCTTATTTGGTTGGTACCATAACAGCTTTAGTTATGAAAGAAATGCACAAAGATCATTAAATACAAAGTCTTCTTAAATTTATATGGACAAAAATAGATTATTGAATAACATGCATAATCAAATCATAGATTGATTTAGGTTAGCACATGAGAACATTGCTTCCTTAATCTAGACTTAAAAGATTATGACAGGTAGATCATAAAGATCATATCTTAAAAAGATTGACGCCAAATGAATAGACAGTCCACATCAACGAGTTCATAATCTTTATGTCCTTGCCCGATGGGTTTTCGTCTAATATCACTGTCACATTTTGGTGTCTGAGCTGTTAGACAACTGGATCAAGAAAAGCAAACAACAGCAGCATTTTTGTGGGAAAACATACTCACGACTCTTTTCTTTTTATTGAATAAAAAACCACACCAAAAACTCTTAGACAATGACCCTATTTTATACTAATCCTAACCTTAATTACTAATGAAAACTCCACTCAAACACAGCTGGAATGACAGCCCATTCACAGCCAAAAACATAAACATTGTTACCTAAAATAAAGCTAATTAAAACTTACTAAATAAAACAAACCTATCTTTAGACTCTTGATGATTCTCCCCCCTAAACTTTCACATTTGACCACAATTAGGATTAACTTTCAACAATCAGCCCCTTAATCCTAATGTGGTCTTCCTTCTCTAAAGTAGAGTCGGTTCATCATCTTCACAAACCAAGTTGGCCTCTTCGTGCTTCGGTTTTGACTTTGGACATTCATATGCAAAGTGTCCAAACTCTTCACATCGGTAGCATTGAACCCATGACTTGTCTCGTTCTCCCGTTGTCCCCCGTTGATCATTTCTTGAACCGGGTCGATTCTCACGACCCCTTCCTCTTCCCAAACTTCGGCTTCTACCATGACCTCTTCCATCCCGATTAACCCATCCACAACCTTGTTGATAATCACTACCATTTCTTGGTTTAGGATGTTCATCATTGCAAGTGAGCATCAATTTACTTTGCCTATCTTCAATTTCCTCTTGGGATTTTACCCTCTCCTCGTAAGCTTTAAGTTGACCCACCACTTCTTCAAATGCCATTTTCTCAATCTCGGAGTATTGCTCAATCGAAGCAACGATTGGCAAATATTTCTTTGGCATGGAATTCAGGAACTTTCGCACCACTATCTCATCATCAAGTGAAGACCCAAGACTTTTATACTTTGATTGTATCCCACTTATCTTACCTGCAAATTCATCAATAGTCTCTACCTCGGTCATCTTCATCGCTTCCAACTCACTTCTAAGCGTCTGCAAACGAGCCTTTTGAACCCTCTCGACTCCTACATATCTAACCCGTAATGCATCCCAAACATTCTTCAGATCCTTATGCTTTGACACTTGAAGCAACACATCCTCCGGTAGTGACTGAAATATCAACGCCTTAGCCATGTACTTTCTTCTATCATCGATTTCTCTTCCTTTCACAGGTTCTATGGCCTCTCGCAGACCATGTGCACCTAAGATGGTCTCCATCATAATTGACCATGCAGTGTAGTTTGTTGTGGTCAGTTTTGGACATTGCAAAGTCACATTGCTTGGTTCTCGGTGGGGTACAACAACTGCTCCTGCACCTTCTGTCATCATTTTTTTTTTGAACTACCTGAACACCTTTTTTTTTCACAAAACAAAACTCTTTTCTGCACAAACAGTTCCTGCAGCAGTAGCAAAAATCCTCTGATTCACAAACTTCTGCAGCAAATCAACATAAACCAATCTGTTTCACACAGATACTGCAGCAAAACGTAGTCTGTTTCACACAGATCAGTTTCTCGTTTCTTCACAGAATCACCTGTTTTCCCACTTTGATCAATCACTGATTAGTTCTTCTCGAACCCGCTTTCACAGCAACCTTGGTTCAGTCCTTCACGGATTAAACATCTTCTCTACACTGGTATCACACCTTTGTAACATGTATCACACAGGTCTACTTCTACTGCAGTTGTGTCACACAACCTGTCTTCAATCGATCTGTTACAGATCAGTCTTTGATTCACCCTGTTTTGATTGCTTCTCCCAAAACTCCAGCAGCAAAAACAGAAAAACAATCTGTTTTAGGTCACTTCTTCTCCCCAACAAGTGAATAGATCAGCCCAGATTTTGATCAATCCTTCACGGATTGATAGACTTCTTCAACACGGTATCGCACCACACCACCTGAGTCGCACAGGTTGTCCTAACAGCACCATACAGTTCTTGATTAGGTCACAGCAGCCTTCACAGCCCTTCGTTCAGACCGTCACAGCCTTCACAATCGATCTATCACATATCAGTTTCTTGTTTAAACCTGTCACAGATTCTTCTAGTCTTTAACGGCACTTCGGTGGTTTTTCTTCACAAATCTGGATCGTAACAGCCTTCTTAATTGCAGCTCTGATACCAATTGTTAGACAACTGGATCAAGAAAAGCAAACAACAGCAGCATTTTTGTGGGAAAACATACTCACGACTCTTTTCTTTTTATTGAATAAAAAACCACACCAAAAACTCTTAGACAATGACCCTATTTTATACTAATCCTAACCTTAATTACTAATGAAAACTCCACTCAAACACAGCTGGAATGACAGCCCATTCACAACCAAAAACATAAACATTGTTACCTAAAATAAAGCTAATTAAAACTTACTAAATAAAACAAACCTATCTTTAGACTCTTGATGATTCTCCCCCCTAAACTTTCACATATGACCACAATTAGGATTAACTTTCAACAATCACCCCCTTAATCCTAATGTGGTCTTCCTTCTCTAAAGTAGAGTCGGTTCATCATCTTCACAAACCAAGTTGGCCTCTTCGTGCTTCGGTTTTGACTTTGGACATTCATATGCAAAGTGTCCAAACTCTTCACATCGGTAGCATTGAACCCATGACTTGTCTCGTTCTCCCGTTGTCCCCCGTTGATCATTTCTTGAACCGGGTCGATTCTCACGACCCCTTCCTCTTCCCAAACTTCGGCTTCTACCACGACCTCTTCCATCCCGATTAACCCATCCACAACCTTGTTGATAATCACTACCATTTCTTGGTTTAGGATGTTCATCATTGCAAGTGAGCATCAATTTACTTTGCCTATCTTCAATTTCCTCTTGGGATTTTACCCTCTCCTCGTAAGCTTTAAGTCGACCCACCACTTCTTCAAATGCCATTTTCTCAATCTCGGAGTATTGCTCAATCGAAGCAACGATTGGCAAATATTTCTTTGGCATGGAATTCAGGAACTTTCGCACCACTATCTCATCATCAAGTGAAGACCCAAGACTTTTATACTTTGATTGTATCCCACTTATCTTACCTGCAAATTCATCAATAGTCTCTACCTCGGTCATCTTCATCGCTTCCAACTCACTTCTAAGCGTCTGCAAACGAGCCTTTTGAACCCTCTCGACTCCTACATATCTAACCCGTAATGCATCCCAAACATTCTTCAGATCCTTATGCTTTGACACTTGAAGCAACACATCCTCCGGTAGTGACTGAAATATCAACGCCTTAGCCATGTACTTTCTTCTATCATCGATTTCTCTTCCTTTCACAGGTTCTATGGCCTCTCGCAGACCATGTGCACCTAAGATGGTCTCCATCATAATTGACCATGCAGTGTAGTTTGTTGTGGTCAGTTTTGGACATTGCAAAGTCACATTGCTTGGTTCTCGGTGGGGTACAACAACTGCTCCTGCACCTTCTGTCATCATTTTTTTTTGAACTACCTGAACACCTTTTTTTTTTCACAAAACAAAACTCTTTTCTGCACAAACAGTTCCTGCAGCAGTAGCAAAAATCCTCTGATTCACAAACTTCTGCAGCAAATCAACATAAACCAATATGTTTCACACAGATACTGCAGCAAAACGTAGTCTGTTTCACACAGATCAGTTTCTCGTTTCTTCACAGAATCACCTGTTTTCCCACTTTGATCAATCACTGATTAGTTCTTCTCGAACCCGCTTTCACAGCAACCTTGGTTCAGTCCTTCACGGATTAAACATCTTCTCTACACTGGTATCACACCTTTGTAACATGTATCACACAGGTCTACTTCTACTGCAGTTGCGTCACACAACCTGTCTTCAATCGATCTGTTACCGATCAGTCTTTGATTCACCCTGTTTTGATTGCTTCTCCCAAAACTCCAGCAGCAAAAACAGAAAAACAATCTGTTTTAGGTCACTTCTTCTCCCCAACAAGTGAATAGATCAGCCCAGATTTTGATCAATCCTTCACGGATTGATAGACTTCTTCAACACGGTATCGCACCACACCACCTGAGTCGCACAGGTTGTCCTAATAGCACCATACAGTTCTTGATTAGGTCACAGCAGCCTTCACAGCCCTTCGTTCAGACCGTCACAGCCTTCACAATCGATCTATCACAGATCAGTTTCTTGTTTAAACCTGTCACAGGTTCTTCTAGTCTTTAACGGCACTTCGGTGGTTTTTCTTCACAAATCTGGATCGTATCAGCCTTCTTAATTGCAGCTCTGATACCAATTGTTAGACAACTGGATCAAGAAAAGCAAACAACAGCAGCATTTTTGTGGGAAAACATACTCACGACTCTTTTCTTTTTATTGAATAAAAAACCACACCAAAAACTCTTAGACAATGACCCTATTTTATACTAATCCTAACTTTAATTACTAATAAAAACTCCACTCAAACACAGCTGGAATGACAGCCCATTCACAGCCAAAAACATAAACATTGTTACCTAAAATAAAGCTAATTAAAACTTACTAAATAAAACAAACCTATCTTTAGACTCTTGATGATTCTCCCCCCTAAACTTTCACATATGACCACAATTAGGATTAACTTTCAACATGAGCAGCACGAGTTGAAGATCATGATACTTTAGCATACTCAGATGTAAATAAAATCTTACTTAGAAGAACCTACAAATTAAAGATAAAGATAAGAACCAGACTACAATTTAAAGATTGTACCATTCTCTTTTTTAAATAGAAGTAAATAAGCGTACTGATTCAGGATCAATTCGGTGAAGCATAAGTTTTCTTTCGTGCTCTGCAGCTTGCATACGTGATAAGCAATAACAATATACCCGAGAGCAAAAACCACAGATGATAGAAACAATACAGGCATGCCCCATTATTTCTTTAAGTGAAGCCTGTCTTGAAGGAGAAGTTGAAGCTTTAGCTTCGATTTGTGAACTGATTGCGAAAATAAAAACTCACTGATGAAAGAAGGATTGAAAAAGGTGGAGCACAATGTAACTGTGCCAAGATATTGTCAGTGTGATAGCACAGGATCATCACAGATCATATTAACACCTGAAAATACAAATGTAGGAATTATGTATTTAGTTTTATTAGGTAAGTTTAATACAAGAAAAGAGTTATAGTATGTATCTAAACTCTAAGATATATATTTGGTTTGGTTATGTCAACAATATTATAGAAAGTTACAAGACATGTTACATGTGTAACAAGAGACCGAGTTCTATTATGAAGAAATTAATTAACAAAACCGAGTACGTTGGTAAACTCGTTTCTTTTGAACTAAGTTTAATTAGTTTCTTCAAAATGGAACTCGTTCTTAATAACCAATCACGTCATCAATCTACAATCAGAAAGTGCAAAAGATTTAGACACTTTCAAATGAAGTGTCACATGACTAATAGCTAGAAAAAACACAGACAAAAATGCTCAAATTTTAAAAATAAATATATAGTGATCCCAAAAGATTATGAAATATCACGAAACCAAGATGCAATAAAAGCATATTATCAATACAAAATCCACATACATTTACAATTACACTGACCCAAAATCAAAACAGATACAAAAACTTTAAATATTAACTATTTCATCAAATAATTACAAACTTAACAATAAGAAAACTGAAGCTATTGACAAAAAATTATAATTCTTAGTTTGCTCCATTCATGACCATGGCTAAATTGCCCATTTTATAGCCAAAATCCTTCCTAACAAATCCATCTTTACGTCTACCATATCGACCATCAGGAATCGATATAAACCCGATACTTTTCTTGTTGATCACATTCGAATCCTGTGTGTTTTTAGTTGGATACTCATTCGTGGTTCGTTTGTAAGGCCCGAACCATTTAGCTTGAACATACTCACGTCGTCTCCATGGTGGCACCGGCATGTTCATTTGGTGCATCGACTTCTTTATGGCTCGAGACATAACTCTTACAATCTCTTTGAAATCATCAACCTTAAAAACCGAGATCTCGGGGAGAATCTCGAGCATTGAAGCGTAGTTATTTGTCGGTCGCGCTATCTCGAACTCTTCTAACAAAGATATGATAATTATATAACGAGTTTTTCCAACGTTAACGTCGATGTATTCATGATCCCCCGCGAGAAGCCGCCCCTTCTTCTCCCACTTAGATTTGCAAAGCCCTACACATTTGTTTAAGTTATTATTCTGCACAAAACTATTTCACAAATATAAAAAATATATATATCCAGTAAAATCTCATTTATAACAAAACAAAAAAAAAAATAAAAACTATTTCACGAATAAAGAATAATACCCGCATCAAGACCCTGATCGTGAAGACGAGCCATAAGTTTCCTTTTAAACCCTAAAGATTGTGGTAATGAGTTATCTTTAACAACATTCGCACTGGCTTTTTCGACGTTTAACATCAAGTTTCTTCTTTGGTCATCACCATTTTCAACTTGAATCAATCTCTTCAAAGAATCTTTCATCTCCTCCATATCATCATCAACTCCATCTGAACCAAAACCACCGTCAATTTTCATATCAAAATCTTCACTAACAACTCCATTGCCGTTCTCGATGAATGAATTCACAAGATCACTCAAATCCATCATCGTCTCGGGCGAGTGTTCGCTGCCGCTGCTGTCGCAATCGTTCGCCTTTCCGCCCACCTGAAACGCCTCCGCGATCCTCCAAAACCTCACCATTGTTCAATAGTTCAACAAGATTTTTGGTGATTTTAGGGTTTATAGAACAAAAACGCCTAAGAAATGATGGGAAAATGTTGACATGAAATAGAAAGATGATATTGACCGTTGAAGGTGTGCAGATATGTTGACACTATGGTGCTATGTATAGAGAGAGAGTGAGATTGACCATATATATACGTGCATATGGTGCAAATGAATATGCTTATATATGTGTATTTGAATGAATGTGGACATTTTTTGAATTAGGTTCATTTAGAAACGCATAATTTCACATACAACTAATTAATCATAAATATAGGGATAAAACTGAAAATAAATTTACCAATTAATAAAGGTGCCATCAGTTGGGTGTTAATGTTTTTCTATAATTATTGAATAATTTTAGAAGCAATTGTGATACTTGCTTATTGTTTAGTTATTTTTTTCTCATTTAATTGCCTTTAATTTTTTAAAACCGAACCGGACAGCAGACCGGTAGTTTAAACGGATTATTGGTCGGGTCGGTTGGATTTAAGAAACAGATGATGTCATATATAAAAAAGATCAATATTATTTATATATGCCCGGTTCAAAAACAAATATGAAAATACTATGTGTTTTAGAGTGGATTTACTCTTTTAGCATAATATTAGCACTTAAATAACTAAAATATGTATCATAATCATTAAAATTAATCAAAAAATGAGATTCTGAAAGACGCAGGAGCCGCCATCCGTCTGCTTCCCTAGCTACACCTGCTATTGCTGCTAGTTCCCCTACCATAGGGTATAGGGAAAACTAAAGACAAAAAAATCAAACAAAACAAACTCTCTATACCTTGGGGAGGTGAACGGAGTGAGTGCAGGCCCTCGTGCAACGACCCCGTTACCACCAGGCGGAAAAGCATCGGTCTTAACGCTGCAAGGGTATTAACTTAGTGAAATAGGATCCATCACCTTGGAATATGATCAAAGATGATAGAGTGAGTGGAATATGTAGGCGGTGGTAAACTTCTCTTTTCGGTAGTGGAAGGGAAGCTCGTCCTCTTATTGTTTGTGTCAATACTCAACTTCGTCAGTTTGGTTGAACAGCCTCCCAATGAGAGCGAGCCAAGACTTTGCTTGCTATTTGTGTTTGTCCGCTCCCCGACCACCGATCCGGTTCCACCGGTTCACCGGTTTGACCGGTAACCGACTGGTTCAACTAAAAACAGTTCAAATACGTACAACCAGACCGGTTCTATGATCACTTCCCAGTCCGACCGGCCATTCCGATCGGTTTTAAAAACAATTTATCAAGTTTGACTTATGTTTCATTTATGTTATTTAGTTATACATATATAAAGATAATTTACAACAACATAAAAAAAAACTAAATTTGACCGATTTTAAATCTAGAAAAAAGTTTGTTTTAGTGGATAGGGAAAAAACCTTAGTTATTTTTGAATGACATAATATATAAATTAATGTACGTACATGTATACATATTATATATATGGGATAGGTTCAATAAAGAACCCTAAAAATGGGAATCAGGAACTCGGATTGAGCTAATTACAATGGTATTAGAACGGTTCGTCAAATCCTAAGCCTTAGACCTAAATCCTAAAACTAAACTATAACCCTTAAAATTAACCTAAAAAGTAAACCTTTAAGCTAAATAATCCTAAAAGCTAAACCCTATTCAACGAGTCAGTTCTAACATCGCTTAAATGAACTTAATCAGAGTATACGTGTGCAACCAAGGCCAAGTCTCAAAGCATTTTAGTATACAACCAGATTTTTGGTTCTGTCCATCAAGGATAGCATTAGAGCTTGAGTTAACTTTTTTTTTTTTTTTTATAAAAGCTTGCCCTTACTCCTTATCTCATATAAACTTAGTATCTTTCTTGGTCAATTTTGTTAATGGCAAGACTATTTTCAAAAAATCTTGAATAAATATCTTATAATAGCCTACCAGATCAAGAAAACTTCAAACCACGGTCGGAGTTTTAGGAGGCTCCCACTCCATTATAGCTAAAATTTTAGATGGATCAATCAATATTCTATTTGTACTTATTACATGCTGATATGTGAATAAATACACATGTTAAGTGTTATTTTTACAAATTCATCATTATCTATACTTAATTATGATTAATTTAGATTTTGTAGTTTTGGATGGTTGCTTGATGATTTCAAAAGAAAAAGAACAAGAAATGCATGAAGATTTTAGAAGTTTAGAGGCTGTTATGGTCATGACAGATTCTGTCGGGACCATAACATGTATTAGGTCTCTTTTTCCTGCGCATTATGATCATGACTGATTCTATCATAGTCATAACACGCGTCAGACCCCTTTTAAGCCCTTCTTCTTCTTCATTTTGCGAGAGACGAATGTTGGAGTAAAAACCATAGTTTTTCTCTATTCTTGTGGTAACTTTGAAGGAGTTCTTTCAAGAGTTCAAGCTAGGATAAAGATCAAGCATTTCGAAGGAAGATTCAACTCCACACAATCCACCTCTACTCATCTTTGTCTTGAAAATCTCTTGATCTATCACGTTTTCATCCATTGTTATGAGCTTGGTTGTGGTTTTTGTAAGTCTCATGGGCTAAACACTCTTTATCACTTAGATTAGATGAAGCTTAGCATACTTTGACATTTTACATGTATCTTTTGGTGATGATTAGGTTAATGCTTATTACAAGGTTATGAATGTTCTTCAATGATTGTGTATGCTTGTTGAACTTGATGAAATGATAAATCTTGTGGGTGTTAAAATCACATATTGTTAGAAAACCTTGTGTTTTAGAACATCTATTCATTAAATGAATACATTAGTGTGTGGTTTATGATATTTGACTAGGAATGGTAAATGATGGTTGATTATTTAGTCAAGTTGAACAAGTGTGCATCCAAATACTTATGTTTATGAAAACCATTGTTTTTGTTATGAATATCTTCTAACATTGTGTATGTGTAACCATATATAATGCACATATTTAGGATTCGTGTATTCGTGTTAGGACATTCATAAATTGAAGGATTTACATATCTATTGTTATATTATGCGAATTGAGGTGGTTACCATGTTTTCATCGTGTTAACTTTCTAAAGATTTGTGGGTTTGGTGTCCTTGACGGGAGTCCTAGCCATCTTTAACTTTGGCTTAATTATATCATTGTGTCTTCATGGCATAACTTTAGGTGGCTATTATATGTTTATCGTTTTAGCTTTCCAACGAGTTATATAAACAGGAGTCTAGTTTACATCCATGTTTCATGCGTAGAGGATGATCTCACCATAGGTTTATGTATTTTGTCATTGTTTTGCTAAGCAGATTCGAAGTCTAAGTGATATCTTCCTCTAATTGATTATCTTCATCTTCGTCTACTTTCTTCAACTAGCTTAATTATTAGCTAAATTAGTTAATCATATTATTTATAAATCATTTTTCATCGGCTCGATAATGACAAAGGCTTAGTATCAGGAGCTCTCGTGTGCATGGATCGATACTTGGTTCTTACCAAAAGCTATACTATTATTCGATAGGTACACTTTCCTATTGTCTGCGTAGTTAGTCATAAGGTGAAAATCATTTTTATAAATTTAAAGCTTAATTGTGTAAAATCTATTATTAAAATACATATATATCAAAACACACATCACATGACCTAAAATGATACTTCTCATAGTCAAAATGCACACTTCAAGAATCTCATGTATAATTTCTTCTTTGTGAATGTTTCTAGCACCTGGTATGTATGAGAGGCATGTTCTTCCAACCTTATTTCGAGTGTATATAATGGTATCGTCAATAAAGCAGACCATTAAACAATATAGCATTGGTTTACACACTCGATGTAAGAGATTGATAAATGTTGCAGGATCATTGGTTAATCCGAAGGTCATTACAAGGAACTCGAAAAGACCATAACGGGTGCAAAAATATTCTCTTTATTAAAATACATATGGGTTTTGCATTTATAACCTCTTTTTGTTCCCTTTTTTTGGTTTGCTGTCTATTTCATGCACCATTTTCCTTACTTCCATAATCCTAAACATTCTACTTTGAAATGCCTTGTCTTGTAACAACTGAAGCATGCATTTAATAAACTTGTACATTGAGTTGTGATGTGCCTTGTTTGCCCACATGTGTATAGAATCATTTGGCCTATACAATTCTCCTATGTAATTTTGCCCATAATTTTTACAAGCTCGAGTATGAGGCTTAAACACATTCTTGTGTATTGGCTCTAAAAATTTTGTCTTGTTAGAGAACCATTTGGTTTTTCTTAATTTCTCTTCTCTCATCTATTCAATTTCTTTTTTGATTCAATTTCTAGCTCTCTTGCGTAGTTTATTACTTCTTGTAATGTTACGCATTTAGAGGGAGAAATAAATTCTCTATATTCAACCCTCAAAATGTTATGACACTAATTCATCTACATTCTCTTCATACGTATAAAATCAAGATAAAAATGTGCCTTATCAAAGTAAATTATCACAATTTTATCGATGGATTCTTTAGATTGATGAAGAAGTATAATTTCTTTTGTAATTTGATCAATCATGGTTGAGGGGAAAACATATTCAAGAATAATTTCTTTAAATCTTCCTATGTCATCTTTATGATACCCTCCTTGCCAATCTCACTTACTTTCCACACTCTTTGATATGGGTATGATAATTATAAAAAAGCACTAATACCATATGTATACTATTACATTATCCATTATTCTTATCATTGCGATGTCACATCTCAGGTAATAAATTTCAGTACACATATCTATTTTTAATCACACCTAGTACCACTTACATCATACTTTTAGGTCTGAACAATTGGACAAACCCTTATCCTTGGTTTCTTGATCAAGTCTTGGATCGAACACTACACTAGCATCAAAAACACTACATTATGAGTTCATGTATTTATTCTTATACCTGAATCCCTTAAACATATTCTCTAATACCAACCTGATACACTCAATAGTTTAATAAAAAAACTTGCAATCAAAGTTTTTATGCAAAAAACCAGTTTTTTTAAAAACTTTTCCTTTATTATTTTTATAAAGATACAAGGTATTTATTTACAACACTTGACATGTTGATGTGTTTGATCCATCATATTCAAGACTTGATCCACATTACTCCTCTTGCATATGTTTGGCACTTGAAAGTATATGCATAACACATATTAGCTTTTGCTAAGTGAGTATATATTTTATCTACGTATCATGTAACCCCATAATGATATGCCCTTAATTAGTCAATCACATATGATTCAGCATTAGGCCATGAAACTCTTACCCGAGCCCAATAATTACCATGATCATGAGACTCCCATGCAGCCTAGTGTTGGATTAGGACTATCATCTGAACCTAACACCTAACTGATTATCAAACTCACATGTAATCTTATACTTAACCAGGAAACCCTCATTTAAATTCAATACTTCTCATGCATATAATCATTCAGATACTTGTAAAACACTTTTACATAATCACATGTATTACATTCTCTCCTTCTCATTTCATATCACATTCATACGGTGCACATATAACATGTATACTTTCAAGAGGTATTTAACACTCAGTTGAAAAGTATGTTCAATAAATTATCCTCTGGATTTTCCCCTTTTTGAATCATGTATCTTATTAAGATTACCATACCTTGTATTAGTTAGGTATATATATATATATATATATATATTTATCAATCAGGAAGAACTTTTACATGATTGTCCTAAGAAATAACCTTTATGTGACTATCTACCATTCTTTAGATAGTCAGACTCTCTGATAGAATAAAATTATCTCAAGTCGGTTTCAACAATCAATGTAGAATTTGAAACAAATTTCGAGTTTTGAACAAGTTTCTCTCATATGAATGAGGCCATCTAGTTATGGGCCTCTTCCAGCATTGTTACGGACCGTAGGAACAAGGGGTTACTTTGTAGTAGGCCAATTCTCTACCGCCTCAATGTTACAGATCGTAAGAGATCTGTTTACAGTCCATATCTCTGTCTGTGTCATCCCCCCACATGGTAATCACTGAATCCTCCTTTACTTTTCATAAATGCTAACTTTTAGGGTGTTACACCACATGTGGCAGACTTCAGACTTCTTATTTAAAGCACATGCTCCATAGTTTGAATCTAAATAAGTAATTAGTTCAAAAAAATAAGTCTTAGAGTACCAAAGACTTAAATTAACTTATAAGATATTTAGAGATCTTTGGTCAGATGTGATAATTTGAAGTCATATTGATATTTTACACAAACATATGTAAAGAACATTATATGTATCAAGTTTACTAGCATTTAAATACATTAATGATCCTATCATACCCTTCTAACATTATTGATGTGTATATTTACTAATTCTAATTAGAAAAGTATTAGAAACGCATAGTCACTTGCATGAAGTGTTGATTAATTATGGTAGGAGATATAAAAAAAAAGAAGATTGTGTGGTTACATTATCATAACTAAAACACCAGTACAGATATTCATGTAAATGTACCATAACCAAATCCAGTAAATCACATCAATAACTAAGCTACTAACGAGGTTTGTGGAGGGTGGAATGTAAGCAAACTTTACCTCTATCACAATGGATAAAGAAACTGCTTCTAAAGAAACCCCCAGCTCTAAAGCAATTAAAAGAGAAAATAAATAACACAGGGCAGATAACAACCGTATAGTAGATCATCAAAAACATATCATGTACCAAAAATTTAGATAATGAGTAAGCATACAACACATAGTAAGTGATTAATATACATAAAGCCACAAGAAACATAGATTATATGTCATCCTTACCAAATACACCAAAAAGTACGTATCGACATAATCATACGTCATCCATACATAAATACACTAGTCAATAAGCAGCATATAATGGCAGTGGGCAATGAAGTGATATCAAGGCAAGTCATCACATGCAATAGCTCCTAGAATGTTGACGATCGACACCAATATCGTATGACATAACTATGACATATATAAGACATATTTGAACCCTCTCCTGAACATCTTTAACATTAATCCTACGTCACAAACTACTTTCATCCTTAGCATGTCTTCAGAGAGGTACAACTTTAATAAATTACATCTAATTCTCTCCTCCCAAGTCAGTTTGGGTCTGGCTTTACTTCTCCTACCGTCTAACAAATCATGTTTAAATCTCACAATTATAATATATATATACACACACACACACATACATATACATTCTTATGTGTGTATGTACCTGCAATAGTGGAGCTTAAACAAACTTGAAGGGGGGGGGGGGGGGGGGGGGGGGGGGGCCCCCCCCCCCCCCCCCCGGGGCCCTAAATAACCTTCGCCCCTGTGTACGTGTGTATACAATATATGTATGTATGTATTTGAAAATTATTGTTTTTGTTGGGTCATAATTTTTTTAACTTTCTTATGATGACACTTTTTCTCTTTTTTTCATCAATTCTACTAAATGTCACTTGTTATTATCATCTTCTTTTTAAAATGATTACTAAGATTGTATTTTTTCAGAGAATAAAATAATTCCCGATAAACTAAAAACCAAATCAAAGCAAGATGTTAAGTTATTTGTCTTGTTTGTATTTCTGTTTTGTAGTTAATTGCACTTTAGAGAAGTGGAAAACAGAAACCGTTGGGATCAAAAGGTATGACCAGGTTCTTTGAACCCACAACGCATGTCTACATACGTTGAATCTTAAACTTGTGGTGTAGTTTTGACTACATTCATCAAACCGTGATTTTGTTAAACTTTCTCATAGAAATTAATTTGTTTTTTTAACTGCCAGAGTGCCAGACAAATTGAAATTTATACAAAACTCTATTGAATAGCTAGATAAGAAGTACAAATAGACATAATGGGTTTTTTGTAATTAAAATTGAGGACAATCAAACATTATCAGGTTTTCGAAAGTTAAGGTTTGACTAGCTTATTCGGGAGGTGTTTGGATGTTTAACTTGCATATTAAACGAGTCTGATAATGGGTCAAAATAGATAAATGATACAATCGGAACACATAAATGTAGGGTTGATGACAAGAAATTCATAAAAGGCCCTATTTTTTGAATTTGCTTGAGACCCCGGAAAAGATTGAGCCGACCCTACCCACACCCAACCTAGTACCTCTTGGGTATTTGCTGAGTGATACACATTGGTAGGAGTAGATGTTAGTTAATTTAAAAAAAGTATACTTTGGGATTTCTAGATAGATTTCTTTTTCTTACTATTTTAATTATAATATTAAAATATGATAAATTTCACATATACATAACATCACCACAATATTGTTTGAAGTTTATAAGATATGTAAATTTCAAGATTATAAAAATTCTAAAAATAAGTTCATGCTTCATATTATACAAAATATAAATAAGATCATCAAATACATATCTAAAGAACATGTTACAAAAGAAAAAGTAATCCCTCACTTACTAAAGCTAGTAGAGTTTAGCATTCCTAGACAAGGGTTTAAGAAAATAGAAAACAAAAAGTAAAAAATTTGGGGTATATGATTCGGGTAAATGGGTATATGATATCAGATAATCGAGCCAGTATCATCTAATTGCATGCCTGTCCCATACCCACAAAATTTTTTACACCAATCTCATACCCGAATACCCGTCTAATACCCATCATTAATGTTTCGGGTATTCCAGTCGGGTTTGGGTTTTTTTTACAATCCCTGGTCATTAGGCGATCTTTGTTGACATGAATGTCATGCAGACTCTTTGCGTGTTATGGATACCACTTCGATTTTGACAGCAAAGTGATGAAAAACCAATGGTATAATGCTGCTATGCATATACATCATATTTACCAGATTGGCATTACTGAAGTATCATGCCAACATCTTGTTCTTTATTGGTGTTTCTTTTGCTGTTCTTCATGTTATGACCCGTTTTGATATCGGTTTCAAAATTCATCATGTGAAGCTGTGCCTATTGTGCATTCCTTGAGTGTACAACATATTACATACACACGTAAGATATTTCTGCCAAACGAGTCGCCAAATTATATTTTACATCTTTTTTGCTTTTGTAGTTCTTGGTAGATTGATCGGTTTTGCTGCACTCGCGTATCTTATTGACCCGTTTACCCAGGGTCATGCATTGTAGCATGTTCATGGGCTTTAATTCTTACTTTGCAAACACATTCTTGATGTTTTGTCACACACAATAACAATATAGAGCCTTAATGTCGTTCTTTTCATGGGAATTCTTCCTTATGTCAGGATTCAAAAAATTAGAACCCACAAAGGTAGCAGCAGTTTAACTAGATTTAGAGTTATCTTTTGGGTTTGAAGTATATATTAAGAGTTTGAGGAGTTGTGGAAGTAGAATGTCAATATACCAGATTTTGTACCATCTTCTTCATCTGTAGATGATGCAATTTGTTTGATTCCATTATTAGAAAGCGTTTATTTATGTTCCATTTTATCTTATGTGACTTA
This sequence comes from Flaveria sonorensis, assembly GCA_025506505.1. Taxonomy (NCBI): domain Eukaryota; kingdom Viridiplantae; phylum Streptophyta; class Magnoliopsida; order Asterales; family Asteraceae; genus Flaveria; species Flaveria sonorensis. The sequence goes on from CM046429.1 coordinate 13,688,809, forward strand.
ATTTGCATAAGCCTAGTATACTTTTGGTCCGAATTGTTTTAAATTATTGGTGACCGGCTCACATGGGCGGCTAAACTTTTTATACGGAGTTTTTTTGTGTTTACTTAAACGAATCAACAAACAAGATCATATGGGCTCGAATATTTGTAAAAATCAATTGGCTCAAGCTGATTTTACTCGAGCTTTTTTGAACGAGGTTGTGCAACAAGCTATTTGAGCTTTAAATCATATCGGCTCCAATTTTGTACGAACCAGATGGCTCAAGCCAAACAAGCTCAAGCTGATTATGCTCGAGCTTTTTTGAATGCAGTCATCCCACAAGTTAATTGAACATTGAATTGATGGGTAAAGATATTATTATTTTATTTTATGAAGAAAAATAATGAGATTTATAGTCTTTAATGTATTAATTATATAGCAACGGGCTATATGAAACAACTGGTACGATTGTTGCTTTGTGACCAGTAGAAAACAACATATTGCACAAAGTATAGGTTAAGACTTAATACATGAGAATCTCAACTCAACCATATCCCAATTGCACCAAACATCCATGTTACGATTGTGTGCAAGAACATGAACGACGGTTGGAGCGTTGGACGAACCTTGACCAACGAAAGATTGTGAGTGAGCCATATCAAGATTGAAGAGAGTGAAAGTGTAAAACGAGAGAGCGAACGTGTAAAACGAGAGTAAACGAGAGTATTTTTTGCGTTTTTTGCATATGTTTTTGCGTTTGAGACTTTGGTACTAAACCATATCAACCCACACCTATTTATACTAACTTATAAGCCTAAAAGTGACAAAAAAGGGCCAAAAATCGATCCCAACAGCTATATAGCCGTTAAAAAACGGCTACTTTAAAAAAAAAAAAAAAAGGGTCAAAACCGGGTCCAACCCGGGTTCAACCGGTTCCGGGTCGGGTCGGGTTCGGGTCAAGTTCTAAGAAATTCTAGAAAATCATACCCGGTTCCAACCCTACGGGTTTTTTCGGGTCCAAACCGGGTAGACATATACCGGGTCGTACCTGTACCTGGTTCCGGGTCGGGTCCGAACCCGGTTTTTATGCCCACCTCTACATGAGATTGCAAAGTCCGGCCCCTCCCCGAATCCTGTGCAAAACAAAAGTTAAATAAAACACCGACACACTCAATGTATTAATTATAAACTTTTACAATACTTTGACCTGCTGAAGCTATATTTTTATTTTGTGGAAGAGATTAAAACCATAACAAGAATCAACCGAGTACCACTTATGGTGTTTACATATGTGTAGGTTACAACAAGCTCATAGTTCTAATCAATGAAAATAAAGTCAAACAAGTTGACCACTGTACAACAAGGACATGTCTAACAATCTAGAAAAATTCCAAGTTATAATAGTCTCGAAAAATACAGATACACACGATTCATGATTCGCCAAACTCTCTGATCCTTGATGATTTGATCATGATTTCCCCAAAACTCACATCCTTAATGATCAATTCACGATTCGCCAAACTCTCGATCCTTGAGGATCTGTCCAAGTTTTGAGTACAATTCTCTTTGTTCTTCATATGACAGATTCATTACAATCTGAAAAAAACCAAGTCAAAACCTTATACCTGACAGTTTGACTTTTAGCAACTTTTTTCAAAAGGATGGGTCAGGTCAAGTATCATACCTGGTCTAAGATCATCCCAAGAGATACGCTTTGAGCTACAATAAACGACTGGTGATAGATGTATGCAAACACAGCCATCACCATCTGTGTGCCAAGTTACAAGAGTTCAAACAACCAAAATCTCATTATTCGACATAATCTTTTCTTACAAGAAATAAAGTATTATTATTGTTTGCTAACCTGGCAATCCATTCTGTCTGTCATCCCACCATGTCCAGGAATGCTATCCCCAAAATCCTAAAACAAAATGTATGATGAATATATATGAGAAATTCACATAAATAGTCATTTACTAGGTATGTTTGCTTGTTTGTTCAATCATTTTTCTAAGTGTGTTATATCTCTACGGTTAAATCAGAAGAAATTCATGATAACAGCCATGAGATATGCATATTGACTTTTGCTCGCATATCAGACTTTTTTCCCATCAAGTTTCCCGTATGTATTTTTATTTGCATACAGATTAACGTATATAACGAAAAATGAATATTAGGTGGAGTGTGTGAATGTGTGTGTGTTCATAGTAAAAAAAAAAGAGAGGTGGGGGAATTTAATTTTCAAGGTGGAAGTGGGAAGCTCCATGTCTAGGGTAAAGGGATTATGGTATTTCCAATGTATCACCAAAAAGAATGCGACATTTGTCTAGACTTCTCTGGTGGCACAAGCATTGAGAAGGTGTAGCATACATATATTGTACATAACACAATATCACAAGTAAATTTCATTCAATTTCTTTTATATATTTGGTTGTCATAAGTGAAACTCTATGTACCACTTTGTTAGGATAGGGTAAAACAAAAATTGGAACATAACATGTGAATGTGAAAGGTTTACATGATACGCGAATTTGATTCACATATCTGACTTTTAGATTGGCATAATCCCAAAAATGACTTTTTGTCATCACATACTATAAATGATACACAAATCAAATTCACGTATCACAAAAAATGTCTTTTCATCTTTCATGCTTGAATGATATGCGAGTAAATAGTTTATACGTGAACTTGTGGTTGCGTATCTTATGACTATTAGACATGACCACAAAGTTAACATACACTACAAAAGTGGTTATATAAAGGTATGGAATCAAAGGAGACAAGGCATATTGCACCTTGATGTTGAAGGCTCTTTTGAAACCACTAGCAAAGAAGCCACCAAAAGGTGCAATGATTGAAGCAAAAAGTCCAAGACCCAATGCATGCCATTGCACTGGTAGAATTTGAATCTCCGTCCATGGAAACTGCAAAAACACACAAGCATAAAGACAATTAGTGGACATTCAATGAATAATTTTATAAATAATTAATCTATTAAAAATGATCATAGAACTATATAATGATAGTGAATTAGTGATAATCAAGTCACTTAAAAGGTTTATATATTTGAATACATTTCTGATTATGTTATTCCCTGTGGTCTGCTCAAGCCATTTGACATGTTTCCATTGTGGTTAAATCTTAAAGCTTATAACCAGTTGAGATTAAACATCATCCAAATTACAATATATACATAAAGTTTGATGAAATAAAGATACTTAAAGGAAGTTACCCATTCAGGAAGCCATCCAGGCAAAGCATAGGTTTCTGGCTTAAATAGAGGATCAGGGTCACACTGGAGCCAGCCAGTTGATAGGTCCTGCATCACAATTCTATTAAGTTATTATCTATACAACATATATTATTATTATAAAACAAATAATCAGCTTAAAATCAGGATATATCACCTTTCTAGGGCAAGTCAACCATTGGAAGCGACCAAAAATATTAGCAAGCTGCAAACAACCAAGATCACACAAATGAATGATCAAAACATTTTAAACTGTAGCATAACAACACAACTTATCAGTCACATTAACATAAAATACCACATTTGTGAGTGGATTAATAGACGAGAGTGCTCACCACAAAGGCAGATATTATGGTTGTAACTGATGCTCCAATGAATCCCTCCCAAGTCTTTTTAGGGGATAACTTAATTAAGGGAGTTTTTCCAAAGAAAAAACCAAAGATGTAGGCAGCGATATCATTGATGACTATCAATGATGCTGGAAGAAGGAACCTGCATACAACAATAACCTGAATATTTAAATAAAAACAGTACATTTGTTGTCTCCATTAAGCACATTTTGTGCAACACTACAACTTTTATCTAGCCCCATAAAGATTTAAAAACCACCCAAATCAACCCGTTTATAAGTAATAGGTTTGATATGGCCAGCCGCCTACCTCTAACATATCCTCAAAACTAGAGTCTTATGAGCCAGCAACAGTATAAAATCATTTTATACTAATAGAACTATAAAGTATACATGACTGAATTTTAAAATGCAAGGGCTCATAATTTTAAACGAATAAAACTATAGGCTATACACATGACTGAATTTACAAAATGCAAGGGCTCATGATTATATACCAGAAAATTCCTTCAAAAATGTTGGCAACCGTGAAGGAAGACTGAGTGAAAACCACAATAAGTATCATATGTGTCCATGCATATTGGCCAAATTGATACTTGTACATCTTCTTTTTTAATGAGAGAATGAACCACACAAAACCTGCATCAATGTAAGCAGAGATAAAACTTCAATCATCACTAAAAGGAAGTGTTAAAATCGTGAAAAAGGAGAGAATGCAATCGCAAAAATGACAAACCTGTTATATACAAGAAATAACAGGTAACCATATGATATTTGATTAGGTTTCCCACAAGTTTATACCAAAACTTGTCTGTTGTAACCGTGTTAACTAGCCGTTGACTGAGAATCCGACCATATACAAATAGCATCGCTGTGAAGAATATGTGCCTAAAATCAATGCCATTGATTAGAAACTTTATTATTAAGAGTAACAGCATAATAACATACTAATCATTTGCTTACCAATTTAATAGCCTGAATCCAGGGAGCTGTTTGTCCTCATGTGCTTTTCTTAATAGGTTAAAGAGCTCTTTTGCCATGAAGATTTGTATTATGACAATCATGGCCCATATATAAAGATGTCCCATGTAGACAACAAATATGAAACCACCAATCATCCAAATAGTTGAATATGCTCGCACTAACATTGATTTATACTTATTTTGATCATTTGCAAGCAACTTGGTTCCATTTGATTGGTCAACATCAGCTGGAACCTAAAATTTTCATGAAAAAAACCATCGAGAGGCAATAAAAACATAACTAAATGTTTGTAATACATTTAACAATGATCCTAAGAGTTTCATTAATGGTTAGTTGGTTACCTCATTTGAACCCCTACGTCGCCGAACTCGTCCAGTGTGTGTAACAGGGACAGAACCATCGTTTTCCTTCATGGCTTCAAAACAGTAAACATACACAACTTAATGCAGTAAATCTGTGAATCAAAATGCATGATGATATCGCATTAGATGCAGTAATGTGATTCTTATGATAATTGTACACGATGGGTAATATCCCATTTACATTTTTTTGAGACAGTACGCATACAAGAAAAGAAGCAAACTTAAATAGCCAAGAACATATTGGTGATTAATTAGCATCGATATATTGAGCCTTACAGCTCTCACACAGACCGATATACCCAAGAAAATATCATATAAATACCAAATACCTGTGTTCATTGTCATTGACTAACCTAGTAAAAGCATAATTTAAAACAAACATACACACCTACATGTGTGTAAACAAATATTGGGAGTTGGAACAGTGAGGCTTGGGAAATGTCAGAATTGATCCTTCAGCATTTAGTCCACATGTCACATGTGTTTGTGGAATTTGAATATACCACTAGGCTTTTATGCTTTCAATCGTGGTACTAAACACATAGATTAACCAAGTACTAAGACATGAATTGCTAAATTACAAGGTCTGTATCTTGAATTCAAATCACTTACCTTATACACAACACATTGTGATTTATATACGACAACTAATAAAAGTAAACACCTTGCTCAGCTGACCCAGGGAGCAATTTTCTATTAACAATTGCAATACACTTCACTCTCTTCTCAGGCAGTAAGATTATCAATTTTTTCACTCAGAGTTCAAAGTTTCTGCACCCATTATTATTATTATCAAACACTCAAACTACTCACAACTTCATCCAAAATAACTAAAAATCATAAAAAAGTGAAAATCAACTGAAGGTAAATTAATAGTATAAGAACTGGATGCTTTGTGTGATTCTAGCTAGAGGAACGCAGAAGCCTCATACAAGGTAAGATCGATGCACAAAAATGCATAGTTTCAGCTACGATGAATCACAGTAGGTTAACATTCCAAAATGCTTAAATCAAACGCTACAAATCACACAACACTCCACATCCAAAGCTTAAAAACCAATCAATCCCAAAATAATAAACCCTAAAAGTTGAAATTCAGTTTCTTCTACCATAAAACCTCAAAGATAACTAAATTAACCTCCGGATACACGGGAAATAACATCTACGGTGTAATCCTGAACAGAAATCAACAAGATACATACACAAGAACCATGAACAAATCGACAAATAAAACGATAGAAACTTACAATCGAATCTGAAACAGAAATCGATAGTTGTGGAAGAGAAAGCAGACCTGATAATCGTTTTGAGAATAAATTTGTGTTGAAGTAAAGAGGAGATTCGCTGTACTTCGATTAGTTTATGTGAAATTGTGATTACGCGATTATTCCAACCAATAATCGAGTGATCCTCAAAATTTTAATATGTTTGTTTAAAAGTTTAGAAAAATATATAAGTAAATTCTATTTGTATCTACGCGCTTTCTTAAAAATAATTAGTTGTATTTTTTAAATTTAAATCATCATTAAGCCTTCTAACTTTTTATTTTTGCATTTATTTGAATCCACAAGACTGACACCGTTAACCTTGTCTGTTATCTTTCAAACATCTTCTCTTTCTAGTAAGGGTATTTTCATCATCTCTACTTTTACCCTAGATTAAAACAATAAAAAACCACCTAATCGCACACTTCATCATACTATCTATCTCTCTCTCCCTCTCTCTATCTATCTATCTCTCTCTCTCTCTCTCCCTCTGTCTGACACTTTCATTCGCATATTATGGACCTCAAGAAATCCGGGTAGGCGATTTCACTGTTGTGGTAGATTGGTAAGTATGTAGTTGTATTCTTAAAAAATCTTTATCTTGTTTGTTCTTGACCTAATTTATGTTACAGGTATCCAATTGTGGTTTTATGTGTTGGGTTGATCGTTCTTTATGTCCAAGAGCAACAGAATTCATTAATTCCTTGCTAAGATCAAACAATGTGCAAAAAGAAAATGATGGGAGATTGGAGATTTAAGTCAAAAGAATAAGACTGTGGTTGTTGTTTACTTGGATGTTAGTTATTGTGTATTTTATTACTAAGTGAGCATAATGTAGTTGTTATTTTGTATCAATTTCCCTAATTTTGTACTACCTTATGTAAAAGAGAAATTGAAATGGATGTACTAGTCCTTTAGTGGTTATGAAATGATGTATTCTCTATAATTAACATGATATCATAGCAGTTATAAATACATGATAAAAAGGCCTTAAATTGCATAACATATTATGAAAGTGGTTGTTATATTGTTTCAAAATACAAACCCAACAAAACAGAAGATGTTCAATAGATAACCAGTTAACATTGTTTAGTTTACAATAAACAAAACATGAAGTTTCAAAAGACAAGTGCTTGAATTAAAGCTACTGACTACCATGTGGAGCACCTTGTAAAATTGGTTGTGATGAACCCTGACCAGTGCAAGATCTTTTGTTGTGTCCCTGCTTCTTACACACACCACACGTCACAAAAAAAAAACCTTCTTCACCAGCTTGCCATTGTGGCTAACCCTACCTTCAGTCAACTCCTTGATCGATGTCGAAGTATCAATCAAATAAGATGTTAAATTATGTGTTCCTATTCATGTTAAACTAGTTAGGGTAAGTAGGGTTGTCGATTCTCGTGGAATTAGTGGTCGGTGTATTGTACTTTGATTTATATGAAACAAATAACCAAATTATTAAATTAATTAAACTATTGCCTCTTGGCCATGAAAATTGGATTTTTGGAATGACTAACAATAAACTAAGAAAACAAATTAGAAATAATCAAACTTGGTTAATAAAACAATTATAAGAAAGAGTAATCCACTTCGGATCTAGGTTTGGTTTTCAGTAATTGTTTAATTCAACTTCATAGAAAATCCTTAATAGGGATTTTATACGTGCTATGATTAAGTGATATCGATAATCAAGACTTAATAGGTCTTAATACACAATGTCAATTCAATTAGAAACCAAAACTTGCAATCATATAATTTCCGGAAGATTAAATGATATTCAAATAAAAGTTTTCCAAAATCATTGTTTAAATAACCAAAACACAAGTTAAACTTATGAAAGAACTTAACAGGTTCTAAAGTTTAATCTCACAAAGATAAACATAAACAAAAACTTAATCACACAAAACCTAATACCCGAAGTAGATCACGAGAAGATTAGCCGCTAATCGTTCTTGAATGATCTTCAAAACCGTTGTTGATTTGCATTCCGGATGATTGTATGTTGTTAAAAAGATGTGGAATGATGAATTTCAAGCCTAGGAACTCCCAAAATTCGTCTCAAATCGTCCTAGGTCGAATGGGGGGCAAGTGGTGGCTGAAACATAAATAAAACGCGTTTTTATATGTTTTCAAAAAGTGCCCTGGCGTAGGCTACGCTAGCCAGCGTAGCCTACGCTGGGGTACATTCTGCTGATTTTTTTCTTGAGTTGGCGTCGCCTACGATGGAAGCCTTTCTGCTGCACTTTGAATCTTTATTTCTTGACCCCTCCAATGACTTGTTTCACCATTTAACCTTCCAACTTGCTTGTTTTACCTACAAAATCACTTCCAACTCATAGTTAACCTATTCAACTCAATCACATGCATAAAAACGAATAATCATACGTAATATTTAACGTTTAGACACTTAAAACACTATTCCAACACACTCGTATCACATCCCCACACTTAAACATTGCTTGCCCTCAAGCAAATCTAATTCAAAACACTTAATAACATTATAAACCAAAATCCCTAGCTATGTCTTAGCTATGGTCCAAAGTCATACCCCATTCAAGAATTACAATAATCGTGTTTGGTTAGCAAGTAAAGGATGTTACATGTATCTAAAAATAGAATCCGCCTAATTAAACCTAACAAGCTTTTGGTTTTTATTTTCATGCAACACACCCTCACCATTTTTCACGCCTCTCGGTTTATTTCTAGATTGGTGAAAATTGCACCAATATATCACTCAAACGGCCCACATATGAAACTTTGTTGTTATATGCTTAGGTGACAATCAAACTTCCACGGTAACACATAGACAATGCACACATCAAAAGGACTTACGGGTTTTGGGCTTAGGTTTAGGTAGGAATGCTCGGCTGTGAATGTGGCTAAAATATACAATCAAGGCAATACTAACTATTGACATTCTTATTGACATAACTACTACTCAAATAAAACAAAAGCATGGGTGCATATCTAACCCATAACCAACAATTTGCATTGTTCTTTTCTCTCTTATTTTATTTTATTTATTTTATTATTTTTTTTACTATTACCAGAAATCAAATACTAAAACTAATACGAATAGTATCAACAGTGGTAACTAAGTCACATTGGGTATAAATTGATTTGGGTTTTAATGATATGGGGTTGTCAAAATAAATGGTTTAAGGCTCGAAAGTGGTTACTAAGGGGAATTTCAGGTAAAGTTGTGAAACACAAAAATGGTATTAACAGAAAAAGGAATCCTAGATTGCCTCTATCATCTATGTGTATTTATCAAATTCACCGTCTCAGTATGTATCAAATCACACAAGTTCTAAGACAAAAAATCATATGGCCTACACTCAACAATGGAAACAAATTTTTTATGTGAACTAACAATCTAGTAAGCTTCGAAATCTCGCCAAGTAGGAATTAGGGTTGCCGGTGTGCGCATGCTTTTATTACACCAATAGCCTGTTAACCCTAACTAGGTAGTTAATTTTTTTTCTAAAAACCTTGCTAACACAATTAATTTTGCTATCTTAGAAATAGACCATGACTAAGGACCCTTACATCAAACAAGGCAAGAATCAATTGGTATGCTTGTCGTTTTCGTGTTCGATTGGATTGCTTAAAAACAATAAAATTTTTCCCTCATCCCCACACTTGAGATACATTGTCCCCAATGTATGGTATTTAAGTTAAGTGTGTGAGTATTTTTTATTCTTTGCAAATCAATTTATTCAATTAATCAACACAAACGACTTTTCCAACCCGAACCGACCCGGACAAAAATATAACCATAACTAACACATACTACTAATAACACCACCAACTTACCTTTCACCCATTAACATAAATTGTCTCACACTTCCCGACCACCCAATTACCTAAACAATTAACGCTAGTTTTAATATTCAGAAAACATTAACAAATAAAAGAAGTACGTGGACCTGATCATAGATCAGTGAGTACTCAATAGTAAGGATTCTGTGGATCACCAAAGATGCTCCTCATTGTGTTTGAGAACGTTCCGAAGTTGAAGGCATCCGATGAGCTTCCTTGACTTTGTTGTTGCTGTGCATCTTGAATGAGGTCGAGCCATGGTGAGTGATGCACTAGTGGGACCGGGTAGTTCACTGTTCCATCATAAGGTGCAAGAGTGGTGTACTCTACAATCTCCGGATGTTCAATCACTGGCTCACCTGCTTGCCAAGCGTTGTGCATCCTCCACCTTTGATTATCTTGCCACCTTAAGTTCACTTCACGTTCTTGATTCCATGCTTGAGTGCGATTCCAATGCTCCTGACGGTTGTGGTTCAACATGTTATCCCAATGTAGCTGCTCAAATCCACGAGTATTTTGATCGTAGGTGGCCTATTGGTAACTTGTCCACGAATCAAAGTCTGTCGGCCTTTGTTGAACCACAAATTCTTCCATACCTTGGTATCCCCCATAAGGTTCATAGTAGTTGGGCATACCACCAAAGTAAGGTGCTCTTTCTCCACCGTCTTCCATCTCTTCATCACTAACTTCCTCTTCCCCACTATCCGGTTCATCCGTTTCCCCCTCATCTAACGGTTCAGCATCCAACCGTAATGCTCTCCATTTTTTTCCAGCATTTTTCAATTTGTGATAACGAGCTGTTTTTATATATGACCAACCAAACGTGCTCAACCCTGATAGATTAAAGACGGGGATGTCCTCCTCATGGAAGTGTGTTTCCGGTGTGATGACTCCCTGATGTTTTAGGAAAGTAGTGATTAGCCGGCAATATGGGATTATTTGTTTATCCACTTTGTTGCGTGAATACCAGATATTTATCATCACTAAATGTTTGAAGGATATCCTTAGTGAACCCATCAAGAGGGAATGCACTATCTATACATCTGGATGTCTCAAATACCCTCGATCACTTCTATATGGTAGTATGTTTTGTTGCACGATCAAAAGTAGCAACCTTGCTTGCATCTTCATCTTGTCTCACCTCATCCTCCTATCATTATCGGGTAAAAACAACTCAGAAAGCATTTGATTCCATTGAGGATGTAAATGACACTTATCAAATAATTCCATCGAGGATGGGTATAAGTATTTGCTCCCTCCACCCCTATCCGGTATAGAATCGAAGTTGGTAATTTCCTTTAGTGTGTCATGAGACATTATGACTTCCCTGCCTCCAACATCACCGACCAGCCTCATGGTCTTTGGTGGTGATCGACCACCCTCATACTTTAATGAACCCACCCATCCCATTACTGGGTTCATGTTTTTCTGTCAGTCACTCCGTCATAGCAATTCAAAGCCGCTTCCCAGCCGATAGCCTCAAATTTTTGCAAGATACCAAAAGCTTGGAATTCATCCAAATTACCTACCCTCTCATATAAGAATCCGCTATGAGGGTCTTTCTGATTAAGCATCTTATTCGCGAATAGTTGCTTATAAAACATCATCTCCTTCTTTTCCAAAGATCCTGTTTTCCACACTGCTTTGCCCTCAGATAATCGCTGATACGGGTTCCCCCATCATCATATTCCTGACTCTCCACTCTCCTTCGTTATGGTTCTGGGTCAGCTCTAGATGGCCCAGCCGGTTCTTTTCCTTTTCGTCCCATCTACACACATTAGACATATTCACATAACAAGCCATGTTAGATTAACATAAACAATTAAACTTTTAACATCTAATAAGTGCAAAATTCATGACCAAGAACCTCCCCACACTTATTTCTAACATAACAGCTATTGGTTTCTTTCAATTGGTCAACTTAATTGAATAGCAAAGGAAATTCTAGAGGTTTGACTTGTAAAAGTCAAACTATCACATTCAATAATCCCATTCAAGGTTCAATAGCCCTAACACTTATCACCATCAACAATTTATGTTATAGTCTAGCATATCAAGGCAATATGTAGCATCAATTCATCAATAACTTTCCTACAATCAATCCCAATCTAAGTTCAATGTATATTCAAATTCTTCAAATTTCTAACAACATACCCTAATCATCGTATGAGAAAGTGAAGAATATCATACGTTTGTTGTTGATACGTATGTGAAACACTTAGATTGCAAAGAATTTGCTTTAAAATCAAAAACCCCCAATTTTGAAAATTAGGGTTCGTCGTGCTCCGTTTTGAGTACACAAAAACGACAAGGATTCGTGTAAAACTAACACTCATAATGCGTTCCTTGCAAAAAAAACTAAGCGAGAAGCACTATCTGTTTGTTAGATTTGGTGAATAGATGATGAAATTAGAGGTGAAGGGTGGTTATGGAGGTTGTGGTGATTGAAGAAGGATAGAGATGGGTTGTGGGGGTGAAAGGAGTGATATGAATGAGTGTGTGGCTAAAATTTTAGTCTAACCCCGTCCACCAGCTTTAACCCTAGCATATGCTACGCTGGCCACCGTAGCCTACGCTAGGGGGCTTTCTGAATTTGAAGGCCACTGTAGCCTACGGTGTCTACCATAGCCTACGGTGGGGGTGTTTCAGCTGCGGACAAATTCAAGGCCGTCGTAGCCTATGGTGGCTACCGTAGGTTACGGTGGAGGGGTTTCTGCCCCTTTTCTCTCTCTTTTTTTATTTTTTTTAAGGTTTGTATTGTTTAATTTATGGTTTAACTTACGTGCTCCCACCCCTTCTCTAAAATTAAAGTCGCCCTTGACTTTAACCATATTTTGAACATACCCGGGCGTTTACCATTCTCAAGTGTAAAGCAAGATGAGTTTTACTGAAAAACATGTTAAACCAAAACATAAACAAAATAAAGAAAACTTAAAATGAAAAGTAAATAAGAAACAAAACCTCGGGTTGCCTCCCATAAGTGCTAAATTTTTCAAGTCGTCAGTTGGACTTTCTCGAGATATTTAGACATGTAGATCACAAGTCGGTGAACTTATTAATAAATTCACCGCTTCCTCTAACTTCGGGTTTAAATCTATGTCTTCTAAGTATGGTTTTAGCCGATGAACATTCACAACTTACCGTAAGTGATCATCTAGATCCTCAATCTCAATATCGCCATAATGCTCAATACGCTTGATCAAATACGGTCCAGTCCACTTACTTTTTAGCTTACATGGAAAAAATTTCAAACGTGAGTTAGATAGCCAAACTTTTTGACCTACCTCAAATGTCTTCCTTTGCAATTTAGCATCGTGAATTTCTTCATCCTTGCCTTGTATGAACTAGCGGTCTCATATGCTTCGTCTCTAAACTCCTCCAATTCAACCAGACTCAATTTTCGTTGTTTACCTGCAACATTATACTCCACATTAACCTCTTTCACTGCCCATAAAGCACGATGAACCAATTCAATAGGTAAATGGCATCCCTTGCCATACACCAATCGATAAGGTGTAGTACCAATAGGTGTTTTATATGCAGTACGATACGCCCATAATGCATTATTAAGTTTGGTGGACCAATCTTTACGGTCGGTACGTACTGTTTTTTGTAATCTCTTTGATTTGCCTATTTGATACTTCCACTTGTCCATTAGTTTGTGGATGGTACGGTGTTGCAACCCGATGATCTACACCATATTGTTTAAAAAGTTTTCAAAAATTAATTTTTTTAAAATGAGATCCCCATCACTTATGATCACACGGGGAACACCAAATCGAGAAAATATGTTGCTTTGAATGAACTTACAAACAACACTATGGTCATTTGTTTTGGTGGCAATCGCTTCTACCCATTTAGATACATAATCGACTGCCATAAGAATATATGAATGGACCCATGAAGTCAATTCCCCAGACATCAAAGATGTCAACAACTAGAATTGGCTGCATTGGCATCTCATTTCTTTTTTAAATGCTTCCCATCTTTTGGCAATTTACACAATTCTTAGCAAATGCATATGCATCCCGAAATATAGTTGGCCAAAATAACCCTGCACATAAAACTTTATATCTTGTTTTCTAGCCACTAAAACGACCCCCGCATGCAGAAGCGTGTACAAGTCCTAAGACGTCTTTAATTTCAGAATCTGGAATACACCGCCTGATAACTTGATCAGGTCCAACTTTAAAAAGATCTGGGTCATCCCAGATATATTGCTTAACTTGTGCCAAGAATTTTTATCGCTTCCACTTTTACGAATGTTCTGGAATGACACCTGCAGCATAATAATTAACAATATCAGCAAACCAAGGTAAGTCAGAAACAGTAAATAAATAGTTATCCGGGAATGTCTCATTAATTTCCAAAGTGTTATCTATGTCAGTGTTCATAATCCTGGATAGATGATCAGCAACCACATTCTCACTACCTTCTTGTCTTGTATTTTTAAGTTAAAATCTTGCAACAATAGAATCCATCTGATCAATCTTGGTTTGGCATCCTTCTTCTCCATTAAATAACATACGGCACTGTGATCTGAATATATAATGACCTTGCTCCCCCAGATGTAAGACCTAAACTTATCAAGAGAATAAACAACTGCAAGCAACTCTTTCTCAGTGGTAGTATAATTCAATTAAGTACCATTTAGAGTTTTGCTAGCATAATAAATTGCCATGGGTTTTTTGTCTACCCGTTGCCCCAACACAGCCTCAATTGCAAAGTCACTAGCATCATACATTATTTCAAAAGTTAATGACCAATTTAGTGCTTGCAATATTGGGGCTTCAACCAATTTCTGTTTTAACGTAGTAAAAGCTTTAAGACACTCGTCATAAAACACAAAAGGCACATCTTTTAGAAGTTACATAATGGTTTTGTAATTGTACTAAATCCTTTTATAAATTGTCTGTAGAAACTGGCGTGTCCTAAGAATGACCTAATGCCTTTTACATTTGTGGGAGGGGGTAGGGTTGAAATAATTTTAATTTTAGCATGATCAACTTCAATTCCATGTTTTGACACTACATGACCTAACACAATCCCTTCTGAACCATAAAGTGGCTCTTCTCCCAACTCAAAACCAAATTTGTTTCAACATATCTTTTTAAAACCTTTGTTAATTAAATTAAACAACTTTCAAAAGAAGTACCAAAAATTAAGAAATCATCCATAAAGATTTCCAAAGACTCCCCAATCATATCCCAAAGATACTCATCATGCACCTCTGAAAGGTGGCTGGGGCATTACAAAGTCCAAATGGCATTCACTTAAATGCGAAAGTGCCATATGGGCAAGTAAAGGTAGTCTTTTATTGATCATCAGGGTGAATTGCAATCTGATTATATCCTGAATATCCATCCAAAAAACAATAGAATTTCTGACCTGCTAACTTCTCAATGATTTGGTCAATGAACGGAAGTGAGAAATGGTCTTTAGATGTAGCGGCATTCAACTTCCTATAATCAATGCACATTCGCCACCCAGTGACGGGTCGAGTGGCAATGTGTTCACCATCCTCGCCTCTAACAATCTGAATGCCTGATTTCTTAGGCACAGTTTGGGTAGGACTTACCCATGTGCTATCAGAAATTGGATACACAATACCGACATCCAACCATTTGAGAACTTTTTTTTTTCACTACTTCTCGCATGTTAGGATTAAGCCTTCTCTGAGTGTCTCTAACAGGTCTTGCACCTGCATCGGTGATGATTTTATGCATTACAATAGATGGACTGATACCTTTGAGATCTGTAATTGTCCATCCTATCACTGCTTTATACTCCTTCAACACATTCAGTAACATTTCTTCTTGATCACTTTCCAAATCTGATGCAATGATAACCGAAGGGTTTGATTGTCTCCTAAAAATACATACTTTAAGTGTCTGGGAAGCTCTTTCAATTCTACTTTTGGTGGAATCTCCAATGATGGCTTTAACTAAGAATCAATATGTTCAGGTAAAGGCTCTACCTGATGAGTCCATGGTGGTCTTCCTTCCTGTATAGCAGACACTTCAACTTTCTTTTCTGTTTCATCCAACTCATATGCATGATTAGCACCTAACCTATCACAAACAACACACGTCTCCTCGATGTGTTCCTTATTTTTATAAGGTTCACACCCGTCCATAATATCCGCCATAAAGCATTCATTATCAACAGAGGAGTTAGTTACCTTATCATACACATTGACACTTAATTTACGATTACCAAAAGTCATGTCAACTGTTCCATCATGACAATTAATTTGTGCATTAGTAGTTGCTAAAAATGGTCTACCAAGTATGACATCAGATTGTTTAGTTTTTGTTAAATAAAGCATAATCAAGAACTAAGAAATCAACCGGATAGTAGAAGTCATTCACCTTGACAATGACATTAGTTACTATGCCACGAGGGAGTTTCATTGTGAGATCGGCCAACACTACCGTGGTATTGGATTTTTGAAAGGGATCAAAGTCATATTGGTTATATAAACTCCCAGGTAGAATACTAACACTAGCTCCAAGATCGAGTAACGCCTGAGCAACTTTAATTTTACCAACTTGAATAGAAATAATAGGCATTCCTGGATCCCTAAGCTTAGGTGGAAGATCACCTGATAAGATGGCACTTATATTTGTTGGAACGTCAAGCTTCTTAGGAAACTTGTGGGTTCGTTTTTGAGTGCACATATCTTTCAGGTATTTGACATAAGCAGGAACTTGTTTTATTGCATCCAAAAGAGGTAAATTCACTTTAACTTGTTTAAAAATTTCCCACATCTCCTCTTGTTGTGGGCCTCTTTTATTTACTATCTTTTTAGGTTCAATTAAAGCTGAAGGATAAGGAATGGCATTGTTCTCGATTGCCTTATCCTTATTTTTATCTACATTATCTTTTAAGACCAGTTTAGTTACCTCTTGAAATGTTACCTTTTTTGTTGATTTTGTTGAAACAGGTTCCTGTTCATCTTCACTATCACTATTGACATCTTCCACCACCCCCTCTACAAATGATGGTGGAGGACCAACCTTGTTATCATAAACTTTACCGTTATAAAGCGTTTACCTGATTGATTTGCACATTTCTGACATTCTTTGTGGCAGCTCCCTGATGTTGAGGATTGATTGTGATGTCACTTGGCAGTTTCTCGGGGTTTCTTTTGATTTGAGCCACATCCTCTGCCAGTTGACCCACTTGTTTGTTTAATGCTTCATAAGCCTTATCTCTGATTTCATTTTCCCTCTTATTCTCTTGCATATTTTCCTTCATCATATTCATCAAAGCATCCAACTTTGCATTTGTATATTCTTCACCGCCAGCTACTCCAGTTTGAGAATTATGTTGATAGTTTCGTGATGAACTTCCTTGTTGGCCCCCATGGTTGTAACTCCCTTGATTGTTTCCTTGAGAATACGAAGTTAGTTGATAACCACTTGGATTGTAATTCCCATGTGCTTGGTTATGGTATGTTTGAGCACCTTGGTTATTACCTTGGAAGTTAGGATTTATTTGGCTTGAAGCATTCCCGTACTTAAAGTTAGGATGATTTCTCAATCCGGGATGATAAGTATTGGAATGCATATCGAATTGCTTTCTATCTTCGTAAGCTTGATTAACTTCCTCTTTTCTTTCCATCACCAATTGACATGCATCAACATTATGACCCAACTCACCACATTCTTCACACACATCTTATCCCATAGTTGCAACCTCCTTTGTACTCGTTCGCCCTAACCTTGCCAATTGTTTTTCTAACGCTGCAATCCGCTCCTTAGTCTCATAGTCAACCATTCAACCATGGTTGATCTTACCGAATTAGGTTTAGATCGTCTACTGGCAGAAGCTTGTGATTTGGAGTTTCTACATATTCTTTCTAAAAATTCCTAGTCTGCATCTTCATGATTGGAAAGGAAAGTGCCATTGCTTGTAGAATACAAATATTTCCTTTCTTCATTCGTCAATCCATCCGAGAAAGCCTTTATCAATTCCCAACGTTCAATTCCATGATGTGGACACATACGAATAAGTTCCTTAAACCTAGTGAATGCATCATGAAACTGCTCCCCTGCTTGTTATTGGAAAGATCAGATAGCATCTCTTGCGTCACTGGTTTTACCCATAGAATAATATTCATCCAAAAATGTTTGTTGCATTTCTTGCCAAGTATGAATACTATTATCAGGTAAGGTGAGGAACCACTACTTCGTTCTATCTTTCAAAGTAAATTGAAACAATCTCAATCTCACTTCATCTTGTGTGAAGTGGTTTCCACCGATGGTGCTACATATGGCATCAAATTCAGCAAGATGCACATATGGTTCTTCTGTTTTAGTGCCTCTAAATGCAGGTAGAATGGTGAGATAACGAGGGCTTACATCAAAAGCTCTTCCTTTACGATTTGGAGGTGCGATAGGATTTGAATTTTCAGAAATAGCCGGTCTAAAATGGCTATCCACACCTTGTACTTGAGCTCTTTGAGGTCTTCTTGGTTGATTGACATTATTATTAACCCTAACCCGTTGTTGATTAATAGGTGGTGCATTCAACCCATGTTGATCATTCCCCCAATTGTTATTTCCATTTTGTCCATCACCTCCACCGAAATTCCCATCCCAAGCATCATAATTTGCACCATTATAGGGTTCTTCATTGTTATTCCACTCATCTTCATAATCTTCATCACCCGTGTGAATACTATGCATGCTTACATGATCAAAGTCATCTCCTTGATTGAGGTTATTTTGATTCATATTATTGTTGGGTGGTGGTTGATATGGGTTATTGTTGCGGTTGTTATTTAGTGGTGGGGGTGGATTTGGGTTTTGATTTTGGTTATTGGGAGGAGGGTTTGGATTTCAAGGTGGTTGGTAGTTTGGATTATCCATGTGAGTTGAATCAGACAGGCTATCAGCTGCTTGATCAATAGCTTGTGAAATTGATGTAGTCGGTAACCCTGATCGATGCAAGACACGATTATACCTTGCTGATCTCTCTATCTCTGGATCGAATACTAGTGGTGATTTCCTACCCGAATATCGAGTATTCATGCAACTTGTCACCTACACACTTAAAACACCAAGCGTAACACAAAAATAAAAACAAATAAAACAGACAAGTAAATAAAATATTAAAACAAATCAAATAACAGAACACCAAGCGCACCTATTCCCCGGCAACGGCGCCAAAATTTGATCGATGTCGAAGTATCAATCAAATAAGATGTTAAATTATGTGTTCCTATTCACCTTAAACTAGTTGGGGTGAGTAGGGTTGTCGATCCTCGTGGAATTAGTGGTCGGTGTATTGTATTGAAAACAAATAACCAAATTATTAAATTAATTAAACTATTGCCTCTTGGCTATGAAAATTGGATTTTGGAATGACAAACAATTAACTAAGAAAACAAATTAGAAATAATCAAACTTGGTTAATAAAACGATTATAAGAAAGAGTAATCCACTTCGGATCTAGGTTTGGTTTTCAGTAATTGTTTAATTCAACTTCATGGAAAATCCTTAATAGGGATTCTATACGTGCTATGATTAAGTGATATCGATAATCAAGACTTAATAGGTCTTAATACACAATGTCAATTCAATTAGAAACCAAAACTTTCAATCATATAATTTCTGGAAGATTAAATGATATTCAAATAAAAGTTTTCCAAAATCATTATTTAAATAACCAAAATACAAGTTAAACTTATGAAAGAACTTAACAGGTTTTAAAGTTTAATCCCAACAAAGATAAACATAAACAAAAACCTAATCACACAAAACCTAATACCCGAAGTAGATCACGAGAAGATTAGCCGCTCATCGTTCTTGAATGATCTTCAAAACAGTTGTTGATTTGATTCCGGATGATTGTATGTTGTTAAAAAGATGTGGAATGATGAATTTCAAGCCTAGGAACTCCCAAAATTCATCTCAAATCGTCCTAGGTCGAATGGGGGGGCAAGTGGTTGCTGAAACATAAATAAATCACGTTTTTATAGGTTTTCCAAAAGTGCCCTGGCGTAGGCTACGCCAGCCAGCGTAGCCTACGCTGGGGTACATTCTGGTGATTTTTTTTTGAGCTGGCGTAGCCTACGGTGGCTACAGTAGGCTACGGTGGAAGCCTTTTTGCTGCACTTTGAATATTTGTTTCTTGACCCCTCCAATGACTTGTTTCACCATGTAACCTTCCAACTTGCTTGTTTTACCTACAAAATCACTTCCAACTCATAATTAACCTATTCAACTTAATCACATGCATATAAACGAATAATCATACCTAATATTTAACGTTTAGACACTTAAAACACTATTCCAACACACTCGTATCACTCCTCTGTTGATTTCTTCCTCTTCTTCCTTAGTCTCCCCACTTGAGTATGATGCTTTGGAGCAGTCAAAGTAGTTGGGCAATTTTATGATATCCATACTGGTCTTCCATTGATAGGTTCAAGAGTGTTTTTGTACACATCTTTCCAAGTTTCAAGCCAGTACACTTTTGACAACCACGTCTCAGAAACTGCATTCTGCTGGTCATAAGTTGCCAAATCCCATATGCATGCTACTACATGCTTAAAAGGCATGCCAGTAATCTCCCATTTCCTACAAGAACGTGTACGCTTCTCCAGATCAACACATACTTAATCCAACCATGGCCCACTAACTTGGTATTTTTTAACTCCTGCCATGATTACATGATACTCAACTGCTTGATTCTTAATGATATTGAATGTTTTGGTTGCAGAGGGTGTAAGGGGCCCTTCACTCTTGGAAATCAATTTGTGAACCACAACAATCCTTTTTGACATATATTCCCTAATGTATTCCACACATGATATGATGGGTTTATCTCTACCCCCTACCAACTGCCTATTAAACAATTCACAAAGATTGTTTAATAGAATATCACATGTTGCTCTACCTATTTTAGAAACATACATTATATAGATGAATCATCTTTTTCTAATTTTTCAATAGAATATCAAACAACAATCATTGTTAGACTAGTAAAAAGGAAACATACCACTAAAATGTGATCTACTCCAATGTACTGTTGGAATTTCTCTCAACCAAGTATACAAAGATGAATCATGTTTTCTAATTGTTTCCATAGGTTTCTTAAATTCAGGGATTGTAGTTGCACTGGCACACTTCCATAACATATCCTTATACATGTGACCTCTCTATTTTGCTTTCATATTTTCATGAATATGTCTTAGGCAGTATCTGTGCTCAGCAGTTGGAAAAAACTTCTTCAAAGCTGGTATAATCCCCTACAAACATATCAAAAGAATGTCATTATTGAAATTGTAAAAACACATTGCAATGTAATCAGTGTACCTTTTGTCTGTCACTTATGAAAGTAAAATTAGAGTTACTACTCAAATCAAGATCAGCACCCAGTTTTTTTAAAAACCAAGTCCATGAATTGGTGGTTTTAGCCTCAACCACTGCATATGCAAGTGGGTAAATTCCATTGTTGGATTCAACTCCAACGACAGTCAAAATCTGTCCTGGGAATGGACCCTTCATAAAACAACCATCTAAACCTAACAGCTCTCTACCACATGCTTTGAAACCATTTTTCAAAGCTGCAAAGTAGATTTAAATTCTTTTGAATTGTCTAGTTTCATTTCTAGGATTACACTCTCTTTCAACATCTAACTTCACAGTTGACCCAGGATTAGATCTCAACAACTCATCACAATAATCTCTCAATAATGCATACTAAGATATGTAATTACCTTCCATTTTCTGTAGTGCCATGGTCTTTGCCCTGAAAATTTTTTATAAGGAAATCTGAACCTGATTCTTCCTTTGTAGAATATCTTGAAGGGCCTTTATAGGTATATTGGGGTTGGACTGAAGAAGAGGTTATGCTTCTTTAGCAATGGTTGAAACTGTGTAAAGTCTTACCTTTCTTGTTTGCATACATTTATGTTCTTTTAAGAAAGTCTTCACAACCCATAAATCATCAGTGTTTCCTCTTGATATGTTCAGTGTCCATGGGCAAGTGGGTGGTGGGAACCTTTTTTTACTGGTTTTATTTATTGCACTACTACCAATCATATCAGATGCTTTTTCTTTTCCAGAATCTTGACTATTATTGGACCCACCTACTTTTGAACTTTCCCTAATTTGCCCTTCACTACAGACAGAAGCTAGATTGGTTCCATAACATAGCACACATATTCTAAGTTTGTTATTTTTCATGAATACTAGTTGCCTCCTTGTTTGCACAACAATAGTCTTAACAATAACCTTTATCTATTCTTTCTCTCCAAAAGTTTGGCCAACATAAAATGGTGATGAGGCAACTGCTTTCCAGTTTCTATTCTTCATGTTCACTCTTTTAATTGCCTTACTATTTGGGGTATCACCTTCATCACTTGCACTATCAAAATTGTCTAAATCAACTTCTCCAACATCTTCATCATCACCATTCTCCTCCCCACCCATATCCTCTACATTTAAATCAATAAAAGCTTGATAGTCTGCCATGTCAACATCCACATCTTCCAAAGGATTATCTTCATCCATAATAAAATCAGAGTCACCAGAATCTGTATCATGTTGATCCTCTTCATCTTAGACTGTATCATCTTCATCCCTTTCATGTTGAACTGCATCATGTTGAACTACATCATGTTGAACTGATAAGCATCCATAAATGTTGACAGAAAAACATCATCAGCCATAACATCTTGAATTACATCATGATGGACTGCATCATGCATTACATCATGTTGAACTGCATCATGATGGACCGCTTCATTAGCTTCATCATCTTTCTCACTATCAGTCATAACATGTGTCTCTTCTATAATAATCTCTTCTTGTTGACCCCTTAGTTGATCCACTTGTTCCACACCAACATTCCCTTCTTCATCCCCTTGTTCCATAGCAACATCCCTGTAAGGTTATATTAAAAGGCTGATGCAACCAAAGAACCCAAAACAACCAAGGAGCTTCCTGCATGCATGCACTAATGTACAAGGTAGAAGTTACTTCGAAAGTTTTACACTCATCATAGAAATTATTCTAAGTGTAAAATCTTCTGAAGCCAAAGACCAAATCTTCCGAAGCCAAAGATGAAGTCTTCCAAAGCTTCAAAGACAAAGTCTTCCGAAGCCAATGAAGTGAAGACTGATTTCTTTCGAAGATAGAGAGGACGTGCTTTCTCTGATCTACTTTTCCATAAAGCTGACTTACTTTCCGCTGCAACTTTGATGACTCACCAACTTATACAAGTTGGTGAAAAGGTCCATGCTTTAGTAAACTGTAGATTATGGTCTTGAGTCTAAAACTTCCTACTTTGTACCTTTTATCCTTTTTATAATATATTAGGATGTGAGCTATGGCATGTCATAGTCACTCGTCAAAAGGCAATCTGCCTTTTAACTTTACATTGATCTTGTTGTCTAGATTAGTGTTTACAGCTGGCCTTAAAGTATGGCCGGCTATAGGATGTAGTATAAAGTATCTCAGGTTCTTGTATTTCTTTTTATGCTTTGTAATACTTGTAAAAGAACTTGAGAGCAATATACAACATCCTTGAAAACCATATTAGTCTGTTCTTGTTCTTATTTCTATCTCATTTACTTGTGTTCTTAGTATCATTTACATAAACCCGGTTCCCCATTTGATACATTAAGTGTTCTAATACACTCCTCATTATGATACTGATTGTATTGACCATCCTTTAACCGGTCCTGCAATTGGTATCAAAGCTTTTCCAGGCTCTTGATTGTAAGATCTCACCATCTTAAATCCCTTTAGTTTCACAAAACACTTAACAACTCAAATGGAAGCTATCACAAAGGCTAATATGGAAACCAGTACTATGACAAAGTCTCCACTGATCACTCCTGATGACTTTGATACTTGGTGCCAAAGAATAGAAGGCTTCATCAAGTCTCAAGACTCTAGGATGTGGGGATCTGTTGTTTTTGGACATCATGTACCATCCACCTCTTCAGCTACTGCTGGTGGTGGTATGATACCAAAGGAAGTGGCTGACTATTCTGAAGAAGACAGGAAGAAGATAGACATAGATCAGAAGGCCATGACCGCCCTCCAAACTGCTCTTCCAAACTCTATCTACAGAGGCTTCAAGAAGCGTAAGACTACCAAGCAACTATGGGATGCACTGAAGCTGATGTATGAGGGGTCCACTGAGGCAAAAGAAAACAATAAGGACCTCTTGAAGCAGCAGTTTGAGAACTTCACCTTCAAGACTGGTGAAACCATAACTCAATAATACTTCAGGTATGTTGAGATTGTAGATACTCTAATGGATGTTGGAGTAACTCTTGAGAACATGGACATTGTGAGGAAGTTCATGTTCTCACTTCCCAGACGATGGACACACTACTGTGTGGTCATTAAGAGGACTGAGAACCTCAAGAACCTTACTCTCACTGAGGTGTATGGTATCCTCAATGGCTACCAGATGGATATGACCATGCAAAATCCATCTGGTAACTCCAACAACTAGCAGAGTTTAGCCCTTCATGTGGTTGAAAGGGATTGTAGAGAACCATAACATCATCTTATTTGCTACCCTAACGACTCACAAAAGGGTTCTTTCATCACCTTCCCGGAGACACCAAGAGAGAGCTACATCTAAGGAAGCCCATTCCAAGAGACAAGCTCTTCACAAGCCTTTGTGTCTACTGATGAAAGCATATGCAACTTTCTCTTTACCCTTAAAGACCTGGACTGTATCCATCCAGATGATCTGGAGTGCATGAAAATAGTCCACCAGTTGGCTCTTCTCACTCACAGAGCTAAGAAGTTTTACAAGAGGACAGAGAGGAAGTTTCCTAGCAATGCAACCAGTGGAAAGTTTGGGCTGGACAAAAGCAAAGTGAAGTGTTACAACTGTAACCAAATGGGACACTTTGCTAGAGAGTGCAAGGCATCAAGAACAAGTGGTGGCCAAGCACAAACCAGACCAAACTACACTGATGGAGCTCTCTAGAATGAGAAGCCTAAGCAGCAAGCTGCAGTTGCTGTTGAAGAAGGAGGCTTTGACTGGAGCTTTCAGGTTAAGGATGCATCTCCAAACCAAGCACTGATGGTAGATCATGAAGAAGCCAAAGTATTGGAACATAAATGTACACTTGGATATATTGCTAAAGTTAACATATATAGGTCCTATAACTTAGAGATGAGAACTGATCTTGAGTCCTTAAACATTTTAAAAGCTGATTTCAAAAGAGCTGAAAATGATTACAAACTTAAAATAAAAGACTTCAAGTTGTCTTCGGAAGAACATTATGTATTCAAGTCAAATAACTACTTATAAGAAATTTACCTTCGGAAGAAATTCTGAGATATCTTCCAAAGCTTAAATATGTTTCTAAGTACTTGTATGTATTTGAAGGATAATTTTTTTCCGAAAGCAATTAAGTCTCGAAAGATTTAGAGAAAACCATTTCAACTCTTAAGCATGAACATACCAACTACTGGACTCAGATAAAAGATCTCATCACTAAGTTAACTAAATGCCAGGCTGAGCGTGTGATTAGCAAAGCCAGGGCAGAAAAATGTGTTCTTGAAGAAGAGACTTCAAGAACATGATATCCTCATCCTTGCATGCAAAAGTTTGTTATCAGAATAAGCTGGGACTAGGATCTACGGAGATAGCTCTTCCACACACTCTATTGTCTGTAAGATCTCCAAGGTGTGGAACTTGTAAAGATGAGCTTCCCATCATAGAGCCCATTGATGAAGAGGGTGAAGAGAAGATAGTGAAGGATGATTCTGAGAGGAATGAAGAAGATCATCCTAAGAAAGGTCACTATTCTTTTGAGGAGAGAAAAGAATCTAGGATGACCAAGTCTAAGAGGAAGAACTTGATCAGAAAATCCAAGAAAAAATCAAAGAAGGCTCAAGAGATCAAGGCCACTCTCAACTCTAAGCAAAAACAAATGTTTATCTCTGCAGGATTTAAAGTGGTGAAGGCTAAAGACTCAACTATAAATTCTAATACCAGGAGTTCTAGTTCATGTCCAACTCATTCCAGCAAAGAGAAGAAGGCTGATCAGCTGTATACCACTGCTACACAGCCTGAACCATCCGATTCCAAGAGCAAGCCTCACCCTAAGAAGCTTGCTGCATCATCTGTGAAGATGAAGATGGAGGTGGAAAGTGATCAAGTTCAGTCTTTCTTTCAAAATAAGACTCTCTGAAGGAAGCAAATGGATTGCATCATGTGTGGTAGTACTTCTCATCATGCTAAAGATTGTATCTACAATCCTAAAAGTACTATCCATATGATCAAAAAGAAAACTTCTGAGAAGAAGAAAGAAAAACTAGCTTCAGAAGGAAAATCCTTTCTTTTCGGAAGCT
Organism: Flaveria sonorensis; assembly: GCA_025506505.1. NCBI lineage: Eukaryota > Viridiplantae > Streptophyta > Magnoliopsida > Asterales > Asteraceae > Flaveria > Flaveria sonorensis. The sequence goes on from CM046429.1 coordinate 13,715,169, forward strand.
CCAAGGTGAAAAAGAAGACAAGTGAAAACTTGCCTTCGGAAGAATAATTGGTCTCGGAAGAAAGGAATGCTTCCGAAGTACTGAAGACTGCTACAATGAAAGCAAGATCTTCCAAAGGTCCAGTCTCCAAAACTTCTGAAGTTGTCAAAACTTTTGAAGTGTTGAAGGTCAAGTCTAATCTTCCAAAGATGGTATGGAAGATAAAGGAAGACCAAGTGATTAAAAGTTCTTCATCTACAACAGCTGATGATCCTCAAAACTTGAACATAGGATCACTTACTATTACATTGTCTTCAAATCACTTTGATAAGCCCAACACCAATGAGGCTTGGGTTTCTAAATAGGACAGATGAAGCCCGGCATCTTCAAGACTATAAGGAAGCCAACTGTTGGCTTCTCAGGGGTAGAAACAGCCTTTGTCCCAAAAATGTTAGAGCTTATTACTCAAGGTGATAATATAGCAACACCAGCTAGTATTGAACCCACACCTTCTACTTCCCAACCACCTATACAGCTAAAAATAACCATCACCTACCAAAGAAAATCCAAACAAACCCCTACACATGCTACTCAGTTTGTGCAGGCCCTTATATCATCACCCAAACAGGAGGAAGTGGACACTGGAGCTCCCACTTCTCCTGAGGAGCAAACCACTCCCATCTCATCAATAATTAGTGCCGAGGTTCCTCATGCTCAACCTGATAAGCTTACAACCCCCACAACCTTAAGCCTTCACTTAGAGACTCAAAACTCTAATGAACAACTTTCAGGGGACAGTTACCATCCCCAGCCTCTTGATCTAAACCAACCAATCCCAAACCTTGAATTCTATAATGATGAAGACATGGGCTTCAGTGAGTATCATGAGTCTCTCTTCTCCACCCCCACTTAAGGAGAGATGAGTACTCATGTTTCTCCCATGTCTAGCCCACATCATCCACCTACTACTGAGGTAGATCTCCCTGAACCTGTTTAGGAGGTCCATATGAAAAAGGCTCTCACTTCAGTAAGTGATTACATCATTTAGACCTCAACCATGGCAACCCAGCCTCTTGACACTTCACTTGAAGTTGTCATGATTCAGAGGAAATCCAGCAGCCAAGAACAAAATGCTGGTGATGAGGAAGAAGACCTTGGTCCTATTCTCTCATCCCCTTATGATTCTTTTGATGAAGATGAGGGGAGTTTGAAACTAAAGGTGCAAAAACATGCACCTATTTAGTCTCAAAGATAACTCACCTGGAATCTCAGGTGACTGTCTTACAAAGAAGGGTCAATGACCAACAATTGAGATCACCGATCTCAAGGGCAAGTTAGCTGAGACCACTCAGGAGAACTCAACTAGGTCCACAAGAACCTGTGGATGTGACAGACCCAACCCCAAGCTCACCTATGCAAGAAGGTGATGCTACCAAAAAGGGGGAGAAAGTCCAAACAATCACAGAACCTGGGAGTTCTTCATATAGTATGGACTTTGAGGATTCACCACCCTCACTTAAAATGGTCCATACTCAGCAACCTCCTCAAGTCTACATGGATATGGACTCACTCATAAAAAATTTGTTTGAGGAGGGTATTCCTAGATCTATGTCTATCCCATCTCCTCACTCTAAGAATCCAATCATGGGATAGAGGTATGACACTGTTAGAAGAGCTCTAATCATCTCTAGATCTCAGGGTCAACAGAAAATTTTCAACTTTTTCAACCTGAGCTTCTATGAGAGCATTCATCTGATTGATATACCATTTATCAACCCAAGTCAAAACAAACAAGCTGTAAGATTAGCAGATAGGATTCAAGAAAGGGTGTTTGAAGAATACAAGCTGAGGTCAAGACTATATTGATAGAGGCTAGCAGGTAAGAATTTTGGTCAACGGGATGTTGAGGTGGACCCTAAGATTAGCTTCAAAGGGGAAGCCTTGATTGAAGGCCCAGAAGTTAAACCTGTGAACTTTGAGACAGGAGCTTCTTTAGCACCCATTACCCTCAGTAAGGCACCAGCTAGTGAAGGTGATTTACAACCTCTCTCTGGCCAGAGTTTGACTGCTGAATCAAGCAATGAAGGCCAAAGCTCTTTCCACCCTGAATCACCAAGGCCTGTGAGTGATAAAAGGAAAAGGAAACTGACTTCTGAGGAGATTGAGAAGGAGGAAAGAGAGAGGAAGAGAAAGCTAAAGGGAGAAAGTTCAAGAGGGTCTCCAGGCTTTATGGAAGCTGCCATCAGGGCTGCCCCCAGGCCAAATACTCAGGATGATGAGTTGAGGGCAGCCAGGATAAACTACTTGGGGACCAAAAACTACAATGTGGATGAACTACTCTCTCTCCCCTTAGATGAACTGAATGAACTGGCTAACAAGGAATTGTCCAAGGAGAGGAAGGATGCAGAGGATGCAGCATTGCTCCTCAAGAACAAAGAAGAAAGGAGATAGAAAAGGATCTACAAGCATGCTCCTACCCTCTCACCAGTTTAGAAAAGTTCTGAGAAAGAGGTTGTGGCAACTGAACAACCTCAGGTAGACAAGGAAGCTGATAGACAAGACATGATTAGCTACCTGAGTGCCACAGGTCTCTATCAGGCATCTGCACTTCTTCCCTTATCATATGAATATATGAATTTGAGTATCTTAAGCAGCTGGAGCAACAAGTCATCAAGGAATTAAAGGCTGCTAAGAGAAAACTAAAGGAAGAAGCTGTAAAGTCAAGAGCCATCATCCAAAAAAGCCAAAAGAAGTCTGCTGACAAACAAAGGATGATGAGCTTCTTGAAGCTGTATAGATTCTCTGGGAGGAGGCTTGGTCCAATGTCTTTATCTACTATGGATGAGCACATCAGGATGATCAAGCAGAAGATTAAGAAGGGAGAGCTTGTTAACTTGCATTCTCTACCAAGTCCAGCTCAACCTGAAGTGGAGGTCAAGGTTGAACCCCCTAAGACTACACAACCTGGACCTAGAGCTGAATCTCAGCCAACTTCATCTTCTGATCCATAGCAAGGTCCTCTTCACTCTCATTCTGAACCTGTGAGAGAAGAGAACCCAACTGAGAGAGACACGGTAGAACAACCTGCTGCTGAAAACCAGTCCTCTCAGTTAAAGACTTCAAAGAGGAGGAAAAGGATGGCCATGAAGAGTGTTTTCAAGAAGAAGACCAAGGCATCCACCTCTATATCTCAGGATGAGTCAGAGCATCCTGAGATAGTACAAGAATAGGCTGCTCAACCAACTCTAACTCAAGTAGAGCCTCTTGCAACTGGAAGACCCATCTTGTCCTGGACTTTTGCTGCTAATCCAGATAGGTGGTATGCCATCAGAGATCAAGGAGGTCAAAATCTCTAATTCTGGCAAGACATGCTTGATCTTCCTCTACATGATCTCTATGACATGAGAAGATATTATGAGAGTCTGAGGAATCCTGACCAGATGATAAGAAAAGGTATGGTCTTGATCCTAATGAGGACTGTCAATATGTGAATAACTTCTCTGTTTTGGTAGCATCAGCCTAGGAGGAGTTTGTAAGGTTATATTAGAATGCTGATGCAACCAAAGAAGCCAAAACAACTAAGGTGTTTCCTGCATGCATACACTGATGTACAAGGTAGAAGTTACTTCAGAAGTTTTACACTCTCCACATAAAATATTCTAAGTGTAAAATCTTTCGAAGCCAAAGTCCAAATCATTCGAAGCCAAAGATGAAGTCTTCCGAAGCTTCAGAGAGAAAGTCTTCCGAAGCCAAATGTTGTGAAGACTGATTTCTTCTAAATACAGAGAGGACATGCTTTCTCTGATCTACTTTTTCATAAAGCTGACTTACTTTCCGCTGCAACTCTGAAGACTCACCAACTTATACAAGTTGGTGAAAAGGTCCGTGCTTTTGTAAACTGTAGATTATAGTCTTGGGTCTGTAACTTCCTACTTTGTACCTGTTATCCTTTTAATATAAAAGGATGTGAGTTATGGTATGTCATAGTCACTAGTCAAAAGGAAATCTGCCTTTTGACTCTACATTGATCTTGTTGTCTAGGTTAGTGTTTCCAGCTGGCCTTCAAAGTATGGTCGGCTGTAGGATGTAGTATAAAGTATCTCAGGTCCTTGTATTTCTTTTTATGCTTTGTAACACATGTAAAAGAACTTGAGAGCAATATACAGCATCCTTGAAAACCATGTTACTCTGTTCTTGTTCTTAGTTCTATCTCATTATTTACTTGTGTTCTTAGTATTATTTACATAAACCCGGTTCCCCATTTGATCTGTTAAGTGTTCTAACACTCTCCTCATTATGAGACTGATTGTATTGACTATCCCTTAACTGGTACTGCAATCCCGTTGTTGACCCGCTTGGTCCATAATAACCTTTGATGACCCCCTTGGTCCACAACACCTTCCCCTTGTTGATCCCCTGGTTCCACAACAACATTGGCTTCATTATCCTCTTGTTCCCCAATAACATCCCCTTTATGATCCCCATGATCCCCATCTTCAATCCACTCTAGTAGTAACTGTCTTCTACTATTAGATGGTCCACTATCATCCACCTCTTCAATCAACAATCGTGCACCTTGGTTAGGTGACTGTAAGTATGTTTTAAGTTTTGTAACCTTGTGCTCAATATACAGTTCCATCATTTTAAACTTGTCCACACATTGTGTTAAGTTTCGTACATCTAAATCACCAGTAAGTGCTCTTATTCCTACATCTAAGTCCTGACCCGAAATCTTAAAGTTGTAGTACATTATCTCTTCTACCAGGTAACCAAGCTCCGACATCATAGCATCAACATCATGTACTGAAAACACTTCAATATCTACCATGTCTACATATGACATCTTACCGTTTACATAATGTCTACATCATGGACTGGAAACACTTCAATATATATGCAAAATCTTTAACGCCTTTTAAGTTTACGTACGCATTACATCATCTCTTCATCTATATATATATATATATATATATATATATATATATATATATATATATATATGAAAATATGCACTGACTAATGTATGAAATATTCTCACCCTTTCTAACGTTCTTTTTTAATCTATTCTAATAATATTACAAGTGGGGGACACATGTCCTTCCCAAATTAACTCTATTTTTCATTTTCCCGCCCAACTTAAGATGACCCGGTTTTAGTGGCTCGCGGGTTTAATTAACCCATTTTTAACGATTTAGATCTGAAATCAAAGACTAACCTCAATGAAACCCTAAATCTAAGTGTTTCTATTTCAGAGTTGATGCCTCACACTAAAGGGGTGTTTGGGATTGCTTATCAAAACAACTTATTGACTTATTAACTTTTAAAAAGTCAAAAAGTTATTTTATAGTGTTTGGCAATGTGATGATTGTGAGGAAAATAAGTTAATAAGTCAGTTCATACTAACTTATTAACTTATTAAAAAAGTTAATAAGTTATTTCAGAAGCAATCCCAAACACCCCCTAAACTCTGTTTAAAGGTTTCAAGATCGCCTCATGCGATCTCTGTTTGAACGAATATCCAAATAGGTATTATACAATACGATCTTTGCTTTTGATAGCTTACGTTTTACGGTCTGTCATCTCTGATTTATGTTTTCCTTTGATTTAGGGTTTTTCATACCCTCATCTTTCTTTGCCTTACATCAAACCCACGATCAGGTATGTTTTGATTTAATGTTGGTTTTGTGTCTTAGTTACAGTTTACTAACACATTAATCTGTCGTCTCTACTTAATTTCAGTTCCGTGTGTTTCCTGTAGATATTTGTTTAAATGTCTAATTTTGTTTTTTTTTCCTTTTTGTTTGTTTCTATTATAATCTGACTTTGATTATTTTTTGTTGTTTAGTTTGATGGTGTCAAAAAGATTTTAGGATAAATATTGAATTTTGATATGTTAGTTATTAGTTCTGAAGGATATGTTGTTGTAAACTGTATAGCTACAACTAGATGTGGGTTTTGTAAAGGGCATACGAAACAATAGGATTTCGCTTGAACCAAAATAGAAAAGTTAATGATAATGGCTAACAAGACCAAATTGATTAAACATATTAGCCAACGATGCAATCTAGCTTTCATTTACTTTTAGATTCTCCTCTGTTGTTTAAATCCAAATTAAACCCACTAAGATTTAATTTCCTCAACATATATGGAATTGCTCAAGTCAATAGTCAAACTTATTAAAATAGTTCAAGTAATATAATTTATGTATGTAGTTAATAGGCCTTCCTAAATTAGATAACTAATTTAAGTTGTCATGGTTACTTATTCAAATCAAGTTTGTAAAACTATTATTATTAAATAGTATAGATACATGCTATGCTGTTATGATTTATTTTGACATGTTTCTTATATCGATTATGTTGTTTTTCTAATTTTTTAAACATATCAATATTGAACCATTTATAAGTACTTTTTTTCTACAAAATTTTAGTCTTTTATCTAGAGCAAAGTCAAACAGACCCATTCATCCTATGAAGAAACTGAAATTAAATATTTTACAAGTTAACTTTTTAGTTTGAAATCAACATCAACAGAACTATATGAATAATACTGCAGATGAAAATATATCATTTAAAAAATAAACTCACTATTTGAATAAACCTGCAGATTGTTCATAGTTGATGGAATCTTGATTGATTTGTTGGATTTAAGAAGATTGCTTGATAATAGTTAATGAAGGAGAGGAATTAGGTTTCTTTGGTGTTCTAAAAATGAGAATTTTTTCACAATCTGGTGTTTTTTTGTAAGTGTGGGGTAAACGGTTATATGAGGTTTCAGTGGGGTCATCTCTAATTCAAAGAACACATAGAGCCCTAGTGGTATAACTTCCATATTCATCAAAATTTGTTTCAAGTTCATTTAACTGATCTAATATTTAATTTTCACTAGCATTGTTAGCACAAACAAAGTTGGTTAGAAATCTAAGTATCTATTTTATATGTTTTGAAACAATATATAGAACAAAGATGATTCTTGATATTAAAGATTTGGGTTGTAAACATGATGGCATGAGATGTTAGTGAAACAAATGGAACTGACGTGAGTAACTCGAGAGTTTGCCCTCAAACGATCAAGTAAGCAACATTAATTCAACCATCTTCTCTCGCTGACGCTCCGTCTACATGGGTTCAATCATCTTCCTCATGATCTATAGAGTCATCATTAGAGGTGTGATTAATTCTTAGGTTCGTTTTTGTGAAATTGGTTAATCGGTTATGCTGTGGACTCAACTTCTTACTTGATTGGAAATTTGGAATTTATCTTATTTTATTTTTTGGGTTTCTTCATTCTCGGGGCCACAATCGGTGATCAAGGTATTAGGAAGGCTTGTGTATCAATTGTTTTCGTTCGCAAAATTCTAGGTTTGATTTTCTTTTATATCTGTAAAACAAAGGTTTGATTTCTTTCTATTTTGTGTACGTATTTTAATCATGTTTACAAAATCCGGACCAGTTAACACTAATTGGGTGTTTAAACATATATGAGTTTTTTGTTTGGTGTGCCTCTTAGGAGTTGATTAGAGTTCTTTGTTTGGTGTGCCTTTTGGAGTTAATCGAGTTGTTACAGTGGTTACTTCATTTGGGCTTTCTCATTGATGTATTATATATATTATTAATCCTTTATGTTGGTTTGCCCAGTAGTGTTTGTGTAATTCATATTTTAGCCACCTAAGTTTGATAGTTTACAAAAGAGCCCCTCTACATACTTGATCATCGGAATGGGTGTGTAGGTTTTTAGAGGGAGATGAAGAGGTGCTAGCCACAATGGGTAAAAGGGGATGGTTGGAGTCAGATCTACGATGGTGGAAGCCCAAGGCATATCGAAACAGAGAGGTGGATCTTGTGGTCTAAAGCACCACCACTGTAACAATGGGGTTGTGCTGGAAGGGAGTTGAAGCCTTTTTCTTGTGGGCTAAGGTGGTGGTTGGTGTTCCGATGGAGAAGAAGAAGAAGATAAAGTTGGAGTTGTGGTTGTAGAGAGGAGTAATGGGTAAAGACATCTTTTTTCTGAAAAGGTCTATGATGGTTCAGTAAAATTTCAATTTCAATTTTTTCCTTTTTCTTTCTTTCTTTATTTCTTCTTGTTGGTAAGTACATAAATAGAAGATTCAAAAGTACAAGTAGGAGAAGTAGATGATTATTGAAAAAAAATAGTAGCTGAAAATTTAAAATATGTAAATATATCGCAGATGATGAAAGTAGATATTTGACTGCACATATATTTTATATTTTTTGTAATAATAATTATTAAATATTTAGTTAAGAAACATTTTCTAAAAATCTTTTTGTGATTAACCTTCAAAGCTAAACAAACAACTACTTACTTTATAAAAATTGAAAAAATTGTTACATATGTTTCCTTCAACGATAGGTTGTGATGTTAAGTAGATTATGTATATATTAAATCAATTTTTTTTTTTGTATAATGTCAATATATGACTTCAATGTACTCTTATGTTTTAATACTGATGATGTTTTCTTACTTTTTCTTATTAATATGGTTACCACGGTATTGCAACAAGACCCCACGGCAACGCGCGGGGGTCCAATTCCAGTAATATAATATAAATAAACCGCTCATTTGATTAATAATTGTAGGAAGATTGTCATACGTCGTACAATGACTAAATAAGAAAATATTTTTTATAAGCTTGAGGTCTACTATTATTAATGATAAATTACCATTAAGTATTTTTTTACAACCCATTTTGCCACCTATAAATGGAAGTATCAGTAAATTTAATTTGGTTTATAAATTTAATTTGCATCAGCAAATATATGTCTTTCTTATTTGGTTTATATAACTTAAAACGAGTTTGTTTATGTTAATGATAGTTTACAAATAGAATTAAAGGAGTGATTAGTGACAAATGGTCTATGAGAGTTCTATGGATTATAGCAATTGGAAGTGGTATTGGTATGCTTATACTAAACCACCTCTCCTCTTTCACTAGGTTCATGATTAAATTTTTACTTGAGCCCATTTGAATTTCTTTGGTTATTGTTTGTATCTTGATAATATTTTATAGTTTATTCACTCTTATAGGCCTGTATATGGTTGTTGAAAAACAAAAAAAAATGAGAAAAGTTGTTGGTTGAATCTTTAAAGGCTGCAAAAACAGATGCAAACAAAATCTGCTTTGCCGTTTCTTTTTACCGAAATTTTTTAATAAATTTTGTTACTTGGATTTTAGATCTTTTTTATTTTGATTTAATAAATTTATTCAACCCGTGTAATACACGGGTCTATAACCTAGTTTAATATATTTAACTTTTTTTATTATGTCTGTAAGACACACCACTCATGTCTGTAAAGTCATTAAAGTCCCCCATAGAGTGATGTTTAACATCTGTTTAAGTGTTAGCTTGTCTATTTTGTTGCGGACATTATTGTATATCGAAGGGCCTTAAATATTATTAAATTATATCCTGTCAACTCATTTGAATCTAAACTATACTAAAATATCATTACCCAAGAACCACCGAGAACCACGGAGGCTTTTTTCTGGGCAAAATATGTTAAACATATGAAGGTTCATAAAACTCTTAGGCCAACCAGCATACCACAACACCTACGGGCCTTAAGGCCTACGTGGGCATCTAGCAATGTTAAACCCCAAGCCGCGTGCCCCGAGTGTGGGAGGGAAGTTCTAAGTAGGGAGGAGCCTTTTGTACCGAGGGTTGGTACTAATATGAAAAAAAGGTACCCATATCTGATTTTGCATAATTTCAGTACCAATATACTAGGTAGTACCAGTACTGCTAAAACCGAAAAGTAGTACTTTTTATACAATATTAATATATTTCTAAATGTTTTTAGTTCAAGATACGAATGAATTCAATACGTTTTTAAAGGCATTTATAGTTTTTAAGCTAATAAAATGAAAAACACAAAATCAATAAAAGTATCAAAAAATCAACCCTGATATGTGTACCATACTGATAGATTCGCTATGGTATTCGATACTACTTTTTTTGAAATTCAATATCGATATTTCAATACTGATATCTGTATGGTAACGATCTCTTTTCTAGTTCTAACAAGCTTGAAGGAAGATGAGAGTGACTATTGAGGTGAACATTTGGAGGGGACCCATTTACAATTAAAAAAAATTCAAATTTTACCTCTATAAATACTAACTATTTAATAAATTTTACATAATAACATTTCACTTTTATATACACAATCAAGTTTTTTTTACATTCCACTGGCAATCATGAGATGTTAGAACCACACTTGCTAATTAATATGACACAAAATTAAGGTATGTCCCACATAGACCATGGGCATGAAAAATATTGGGTCATTAGAAATGCCTGGTTTGTATCTTGGTTTTGAATAAAAATCTTCATAGATAGGAGAAATTCCATGATATTTTATGTCCTAGTGGAGAGGATAGACAATGTTTGCTACTATTAAGTAGCGTTCATTTCAAGAATGAAATGGAATTTGAATTGGAAATAGAATTTGAATTGGAATTTAAAGAATCCTACTCAAATCCTATAATGTGTTTGGTTGGTATAATTGTAAATGGAATTGGAATTTAAATTTGTAAAATGACATAATTACCCTTTAAATCAAACAAGTCTTTGAAGTCCCAATATAGGCTCAAAATATAAAATAAATGGTGACAACCCACCCCCACCCCCACCTCTCAATTTTTTTATTTTATTTTTCAAACAAATACATGTCATCACTACTCCTACCCCACCCCCCACCCCTCAAAAAAAGTTTTAAACATAACTCGAGAGACACACCTACTAATACTGTCTCCTGAATGATGAAAACAACATGTCATAACCTGATTCTTGACATTATGAGCGATAATATGAAGGAAGATGGCTACTTGTTCATCAATGTTCATATTCCTATTTGGTTTTAATCCTCCAAAAATCTTTAGCGTCTCACACAAATTTATGAAACACGATCGATCCATCCTAATTTGGGATATAGCCATACTGTCACTCTCATAAACATGTCTATACAATATTGAATATCAATCTATTTTTGATGAGCGACATCGAATAAGTGGTTTATCCATTATGTATTTGATCATCAACATGTAAACCGAAAGGACAAGCAAAAGTGTTGTAACAAGTTGGTTCCATCATGGAAAAATCAATGTCCTTCTCTTTTGTTTACGATTGCGAGTTGTTAAACTAAGTCGGGTCATTTTCTAATAATCCACCTGAAATCAATAGCTCATATCTCAAATTACATGTGATTAGTGTTGATAACAAATCGTATGAAGAACAAACAACTTCCCACCAAATCCATATTCCCAAAGTAGAACAAATAAACAAATATTGAATCTATAATGAATCCAATTGTGCAGGCTACGTTTAGCCTCAATCGTTATATATTTGTAATAACCTAAAGCAATTTATATAATTTTATATCTTCACCTATGGTAAACAATTAACCAATTATCATCCTTATTTGTAAGTAATTGATGGATTATAGAAGGACTAAAGCAATTTATATAATTTTATATCTTCACCTATGCTTCTGATTTCTTTGTTGAACCTAATAAAATTTAATGCTCATTCCTATAATCTTAGAAAAGCTCATATATTATCAAAACTTCATATGGACAATAGAGTTTTAAGGTAGTTTTCTAGACAATCAATAGCTCAGACAACGTTTTCTAGACAATCTTAGAATCATAACACTATGCCTAAAACTAGGGGGTGGTCCTAAAGCCCCTATCAGAAACGCTATCGCTAGTAAGGCTTAACAAATGACTCATAACACTATGCCTAAAACTATGACACATGTTATCAAGACCATAACACAATAGAGGGGAGACTAATTCAAAAAAAGAAAATAAAAAGTGACTTTTGTTTTGATTTCAAGTAATATAATTGTTTAATTAATTTTCAAGTAATGAAGTAAATACAAAACCAGTTAATTTGCAAAACAATTAAGTGGAGTAAACAAGCAAACAATATTTTATCAGCTTACTTCTTCGCACTTACCATCTTCGCCCCTAATTCTAATTCCATTCAAATCTCACCTATTATTCATTCTTAAATTACCATCTTCGAACAAACTAATATGATTCATCAAGATTCACTACAACACATTTCAATATGATCAATCACCTACAACCTCTACGAGCTTAAGATCAGAATACATAATACCTGTAGTACTTAGATTTGCTCCGGCGAGCGAGATTTCAAATCTGTGAACGAATAGGAACGAAGTTGAGAAGAGGCTCTGCGATTTCAGAAGAAGAGGTGTGATTTCAAATCTGCGATTTCAAATCTGAGATTTCAAATCTGCGATTTCAGAAGAAGAGGTGCGATTTCAATACCGGAACGAAGCTGAGAAGAGGCTCTACGCCGAAACAAAGCGTCCTCATATCTGCGCCGGCGATGAAGCAGAGAAGAGGCTCTGCGCCGGAACGAAGCATCCTCAGATCTACGAAAAGGATGTCTGATTCTCATCTTTAGGGTTAGGGTTCAATCCTCTTTATTTCACAATAAGGTTATTTTGGTAAATTGTCATGAAATCCTGATATTTTAAAACAATCCCCCTAAGTCTAGAAGGATTTCAAATCCCGTAATTTGAAGGAATTTGAAGGATTTAAATTCAATTCTAATCCTTCTTTTGGTGAAACGAACAACATAAGGAGTGGAATATGCATTTCAATTCCATCAGAATTTCATTCCATTCCATGAAACAAACACACCATTAGGGTTCAGATTTTACAAATGATTTAGAGTAACTTCTATAATGTTTAAAATTATAAGGCAGATTTCATAAAGGATGATTAGTCCTAAAAGAGTGTGGTTGTTATAATTTATGTCGATACCACATCAATACAATAGAAAAATATTGAGGTAAACTAACATGAATCCTTGTCTGCTAAAACCAAAGATAAACTCATTTTTCGACATCAAATTAAAGTTTGTGCCTTTCTTAAATAAATTCGTTTCATTTGAGTTTATAAAAATAAAATAAGTGTTTATAATGTTGCGTATATTGCTAGTATGGGTGTGAGATCCCCAAATATGGTCATTTTTAATCTTTATAAAGGCACTTAAAGTGAATATTTTAATAGAGTGATAGCTTAAGGAAACATTGAGGACGCTTTGAGGAATGGCTTGGAAAAATTCATGTTACAAAGTTTAACTGATTACACAGTTTTCTCAAAGTCATACACTTGTTTACTAAGAGTGAGAAGAGAAAAATAATATTCTTGATGTGTTAAAATGATGTCATGTGTTCTCATATACAATGGAGGGTTTAATGAGGAACCTTAAAAAGTAAAAACTAGAGAATCATAATCAGTCACATATTTTAAACAAAGAAAAAAAATTAAAAGATATATACCGAAGGTTACTTAATGGTAAATGCTGTAATTTAAACCCTAAACCTAAAAAACCTAACTGAAAATTTTAACCCTAAAAGCTAAACCTAAAAAATCTAACCCTAAAAGCTAAACCGAAAAATCTAACCGTAAAAGCTAAACCCAAAAATTTAACCGTAAAAGCTAAACCAAATATTTAACCTTAAATCTAAACCTAAAATCTAACCCAAAAACCTAACCTAAAAATATAAACCCTAAACCTAAACCCCATAAATATAACCCAAAAAGCTGAATCGAAAAACTAAAACTGAAAATTAGTCGAAAACCCTAACCCAAAACGTAACAATAAAGCTAAATAATAAATCTGAATAACCATAAATATAAACCCTAAACTGTAAAACCCCAAGTTAAACTGAACATAGGTCCTAAACATCCGCTGGACAGCGAGGATTCAGGGGGCAATAGCCCCTAATAGCGCGGTCCAAGGGGCAGCAACCTCTAGTGGGGTCAAAGAAGCAAAGCCCCTAGCTAGGGTTAAGTTGTAACTCGCATCATAGAAGGGATGTAGGGTCTATTGACAAAGCAAAGGAATCAAATAAAGTCTGACACATGGCAGATGACTTATCGAGCCAATGCGGCCAGCATCAATTTCTGATGTGTAGAGCATCGTTGAGTGGTTTAAGTGGTGATGCGGCCCGCATCACCTTAAACCTTATTTTGAAGAAGTAGTATAGTGGAGAAAATTCAAAAAAAAATAATTTTTTTTGGGAAAGATAGGGATGATGCGGGCCGCATTGGAGAAGAGATGTAAAACGCATTAATATAGATAAGGAGTCAACTAGAGTGCGACATATGGCCAATGACTCATCGGGCTGATACAGCCCGCATAGCTTCCAATGCAAGGCACATCATTGAGGCAGTTTAAGTAGTGATGTTGCCTGCATCACTAACCCTACTTTGAAGAAGTTGAATAATGGAGAAAAATTAAGAAAAATCAAAAATTTGAAAAAAAATAGGGTTGGTGCAACCCAAATCAGAGAAGGGAAGCGGGGCATATTGACAGTGCTAAGGAATCAACCGGAGTACAACACATGACAGATGACTTATCGGGCTAATACGGCCCGCAGCAGCTTCTGATGCAGGGCGCATCGTTGAGGTGGTTTCAAGAGGCGGTTTAAGTGGTGATGCGACCCTCATCACACCTAAACCCTATTTTAAAGAAATGGTATGTTCGAGAAAATTTAAGAAAATGAAAATTTTGGAAAAAAATAAGGTCGATGTAGCCTGAATAGAATAATGGATGCGAGCGGTATTGACAAGGCTAAGGAATCAACTAGAGTGCAACACGTGGTAGATGATTTATTGGGTCGATGCGGCCCGCACCAACTTCCGGGGCTCATTGTTGAGGCGATTTAAAGTGGTGATGCGACCCTCATCACCTTAAATATTTGAAGTAGTATAATGGAAAAAAATAAGAAAAAATAAAAAAATTTAGGAAAAATAGGATCGATGCAGCTCGAATCAATGAATGGATGCGGTGCACATTGACAGGGCTAAGGAATCAACCGGAGTGCAACACATGATAGATGACTCATCGGCCTATAAATAAAAAGTCTGGGAATTTAACATCTCTCCCTACTTTCTATCTCTAAGTGGGACGAATACTCATGCATTTCTGGTGCGTTTAACCATCTTTTTAAGTTATATTTCGTGGAGTGAGCTCGTTACTAGTAGAAGACCAGTGATCAGTAAGGTCAACATTCCATCCCTATTCAAAGATTATGGGAAAGTCAGGTCAGGGACCCGAGGGGTAGGCGGGTAAGAAACTCGTAGGAGCATGAAGTACATGCTCAAGGGGTTAGTTGTGAGATAAACTCCCATAGCAACCGAGTTAGACACATGGCATAAGATTGAGGGTTATAATTCTCAAATGTTAAGGGTAAGGTTACCATAAGAGAACAAGTTTGGTTTTCCCAATAATTAGAATAAATATACCCATAGGTTGTGCGAGTTGGCATTTAACCAAAGTATAGAACTTAACTCAGGAAACTATTCGAGTTAAGATTATGTAATGGGAACTAGGAGTGTTCAAATTTGGATAGTGGATTTCATTATCCGAATCCGTATCCGAATTCTAGAAAAAATATGTATTATTTAATAATTGTTATAAAAAAGTAGCATTTTTTATTCAAAAAGATTTCAGATATTAGAAGTTTTTATAAAAATATTCAAAATTTTTAATTAATATTTATTATTTAATAAATTTTATAAAAATATTTCGGATAATTCGGATATCCAAATATCCGAAAATCCGAAAATCCCAAAATCACTATCCGAATTCTAAATTCAGATATCCGAATTTTTTGGTATCCGAAATTTTGGATATTTCGAATTCAAATTTTTGGATATATCTGATTCGTTTTGAGATTCGAATATTTTTGAACAACCCTATGGTAATCTTCTAAGATTTATATTCTACTACCTAGAAAATAGTTACTTATGTTAGAGAGGGTGCATCTTGAGGTTGGCAGGATTATGTGGTTGTTTAGTTGTTAGTCAAAGTGAGTTCCATCAATCCTATCTTAAACAACTGTTTTGGATTGTGAGTTCTATTCAATCTGCCTCGTTTTTAATCTAGCTTATTGTTTTGGGATGTGAAGTATCTCTAAAACCTTCAAGACTAGAAGTATGTTCATAAATCGTTGTTTTTAAAGGTTAGCTGGCATGTGTATGATATATAGGGTAATACTGGTCGGAATGGAAGACCGATGGAAACTCTTGAAAATGTGATATTATACATATATATACATATATACAGAGTGTGCGATGAGAGTTAAGTTTACTGTATTGCTTGGTTTATATTTATTTGTTGATGCTAATAAAGTGTTTTGAAAGAAGTTTTGAAAGTGTTATATATAAACTCACAAGCGTAATGTTGACCAATAAAATGTTTTAGGCACACGTTCTAGGTGTCGTGTGATGTTGGGTTTGAAAAATCAATATTGAGGCTAAAGCTAATAGACAACTGCGGGTTTTGAAGATATTTCTTTAAATTTTATCTAGTCTGATATAATAATTTGTTAATATAACAAAACTCATGTACAAAGGTTGATGTTAATAAAGAGATAAGTTTTGAATTTCCGATGTGTTATGCTTATATCAAATTGTTACGTATAACCCTTACTTAAACGGGGTCTGACAAAAAGCTAAGGATAAATAAAAGAATAAATATAAAGGAAAAACAACAATCTATGTTATGTGCAGTTTGAATCAAGCAAAGTTCAAGAAGGTGCTCTAGTTCAGCGGAAGAGGCTTGTGCTTCATAACATGTAGTCATGGGTTCGATCCTATGAAACATCAGCACATGTTTTAATTTCTTCCTCTTTTTCTTCTCAAAATGGATGACTGAAAATGATTCC
The DNA here is from genome assembly GCA_025506505.1 of Flaveria sonorensis. Lineage (NCBI taxonomy): Eukaryota > Viridiplantae > Streptophyta > Magnoliopsida > Asterales > Asteraceae > Flaveria > Flaveria sonorensis. The sequence continues at coordinate 13,731,882 of CM046429.1, forward strand.
TTAGTTTCTTTTTTTTCTTGGTTATCTTTTCAACCTACGTCTACAATATATATGTGTGTGTGTGTGTATATATATATGCTTAAATAATAAAAGAAAAAATAGTTAAATTAAATATTACACATCGAGGTTTGACAAAAGTAATCATTTTCCTCAAAAATTTTCGAAACATTAATTTCAATCCAAAAGTTTCATCATTTATTTCAACTTCAGTCAAAAATTTTCATTGTTTTGAATTCAAATTGAAAAACCTGATAAATTTTTGAATTAAACTTGAAACAACATATGAAACTTTTAAAAGTAAATTGATGTTTTTATTTTTTAGAAGAAAAATATTATTATTGTCAAACTTTAAAGAGCAAAATCAAATTTAACTCAAGAAAAACTTACTACAAGATAAGATCATTCATTTACACAAGGGTTTAGTGCGGGGGAGAATCACTTACTTACAAAGTACACCCTTAGCTTACATGCCTCTAGATCAACTTTCTTTAGTTTACTTACATTGGCCTTAGAAACTTTCTTGTGCTTTTGTGCTCTTTCTCCACTTGTCATTTAATATGTATATGACTTTATGTATGTTGCATGCATCATGTTACATCTTTTTAGAATTGGGGTCTCCGTGTGCGCAGTGATATGGACTATCCATGGTAATGACGGACTCATAATTGTTTTTTATAGGGGTCGGAAGTTATAAGGGTCAGTTGTCTATCGTAAATATTTCAACATTTTCCTATGATCCGGTTGTCTATCGCAAATATTTCAACATTATCCTACGATCCGGTTTAAGTCAGATCATATCACATGTGAAGAATATACAAAACCAAATTAAAACAAATAATTTGATGATTGATCCATCAACATGTTTTACTTTTCAAACTAACATTAAATTTAAAATTAATTATGGGTATAAACTAGTCAAATCGGTTCGTGAGCTACTCAATATCGGTTGCCATAAACTTGGCTTAAGTTGAGCTTCAGAGAACTCGAGCTCATATTATAGCTCATATAATAAATGAGCTGGAGCTTCACATATAGAGCTCAAGCTGGCTCACAAGCCTAAACAAACTTTTTGTTTATATAATTTTAATTTAATCCACCAAATACATACATATATATATATATATATATATATATATATATATATATATATATAAATAATAATTATATATAAAACTAGGATAAATAATTAATAATAAACAATGAAACCTAAGTCGGGCTTGAGTTTGAAAATTTTCTCATTAACTGAGTTTGAGTCTTAGAATTAAAGTTCTACACGAGCCAATTAGCTCAAGCTCGAATTCTCTTAAGACAAAATGATTCCAACAAAAGCCTGGATGATCTCAGGCTCGGCTCGACATATATACGCCCATATTTAACACTCATAGTAACATTTAAATAATCAAGTATGTAAACAAATATTTAATTAATAAATCAGATAATTTAATCTAGGAATTTCCTAGTCAATAATATAATAATTAATTAAATGAGTTACGACCTCAATTAACTAAGACTTGAGTTATCCAAAATAGTTTTTTAAATTAGAATTTATCATCCAAACTAATTGTTTTGCAGTTGTTGATTATTTTACGAGGGTCCGTTATAAATATTGGGTTGATTTTAAAATTTCTTGAAGTTGATTTTTATATTTCTTTTGAGTCCGTCTCAAAATTTTGAGGGTTTTGGTTTTAAAATTTTATGAGGGTTGATCGGAACTTGATGATATACGTATCATTAGAGAAAAATGTTTTATACGATGCGAGCGACTTCTCCCTTGCGAGTTGCGACCCCACCCTGAAGGGCATAATTGAGATTAAAAAAACTTTAGATGAGTAATCATAAAAATTTGCAAAAACTAGTAAAAGGAATGTTGGAATTGAACAAAAGGCCGTAAACATATATTTAAAATTCGCATAAACTAGTAAACTTTGTTAATGATACTAAAAACAAAATGCGTCTATAGTATTAGATATTGTATTGTTTAAATTTGTAATAGATCCAATAAACAAAACAATTACAAAGAGTTGTAACGAAAGTTCAAACATAACTCTCATCAATTATTAGATTGCTCTAATCCTACGAAATGTGGATAATGACTCCAATAAAACGAACAAAATTCACTTCTCATTCTTGTTTGGTCCGTCAAGAATATGTCACTTACAATCGGTATAAATCTCTCTCTCCTAGTTCGTAACAAATTAAAGCACAATTATTTCTATTACTAAGATCAAGAATTAGTGATTTCTGATGCATCAAGACTCTTCACTACTATGAAAATCAAAATGGGATGGATGTCTTTATACGAGCGCTACAGACTTGCCAACCGTCGATAATAGGTACATATTGACGCACATCTCGGTCACAACATACAAGGTGGTGGAGTGTATATCCTCGTTGCAAATGTATTGATCCTTTTTCATGAATTACTATACGGGTTATATGTTCATACATTTAAGTTTCTTGAGAACGCAACTAACATTTTCTTATTGTAAACCTTCTTGATCTTTCTTTCACAAATAAAAAACGAGTTATATTTTCATTTCACAACATACAAGGTGGTGGAGCGTATATCCTCGTTGCAAATGTATTGATCCTTTTTCATAAATTACTATACAGGTTATATTTTCATACATTTAAGTTTCTTGAGAACGCAACAAGCATTTTCTTATTGTAAACTGTCTTGATCTTTTTTTCACAAATAAAAAAAAACGAGTTATATTTTCATCCGTTTAGTTTGTCTGACGAGAAAGAGAAAATGTTTGTTATCTCACCCTTTCTAAATTGTATTATAAGTGAGAATTTATTGTATACGTATGTTTGCATGTTAGCTTAACGGGACAAAGGGATTGTTTTGCTGGCGAACAAGATTGGAACTAGGAATACCATATATATTATTCATCAATGGGATCAAGTCTTTGTTGCATGAAGCAATCAGCTTACAGTCCTGATCATATAAAGAAAAAACCTAGCAAACAAACAAGAACCGTCAACAATCTCACCAGAAACTCATCTAAAACCGTTGTGGTTCGGTACAAAGAAGACGAGAGAAAAAAAATTAGAAGCACTTCAACTTTGAAAGAATGTCTTTTAGCTTCACCAAATAATCATCATCATGCAATAAACTCTAGAAGAATACAAGTTCATTCTTCAGATTTAACACCATCACCCCAAATCATGAGCTCAACAGATGTTCTTACGGAAGACGACTTATGCGCATCTCGGATCGGTTTTCCTTCAGAGAAATTGAATGTAAAACTAGGTAAGGTTGAAGAAAGAGATGAAGATGAGGAATCGAGCTTCGCTCATATGTTGGACCGATGCGAAAGTCAAAAGTCAAAAAAGAAAGTTTCTTTTAGGTTCCCTGAAGAGGCTGATATTTTTGTTTTTTGTTCAGAAGAGTAGACCGGAAAATTAGTGAAAGAGTGTGTTTTCAACTACTTTGAACATAAATAATTATGTATAATTATTATAAAGTTATTTTCAGTGACCGCTTCGTAATGAACTAAGATTCCTCCAAAATAGATACAAGATAAATGAGATAGCAATACTTAAAGGTATGTGATTTAAATAGAAAAACTATAAGAAAATAAAGGAGAACCTTAGTGATTATATATATAAGTGAGAGCTTCTTTTACTAATTGTTTCATTAGCCAAAATAGATACAAAATAAAGGAGAACCCTAATTCACACATGTATGTGGGCTTAGGCGATATGCGTAGTTTGTAGAGCTGCGGATACAAATTGCCACCGAGTAGTTACGACTATTTAACAATAATTACACATAAGTGAGCACTTTGATCATTTACCACTGTAGTTTAGGCAACAATTGCTTATGTTGCTTGGTTCCGTGGTAGCGTTGCCATAGGTTACGATCAGTGTTTCTTACTAGGATGTCCTACTGAGCTCGATTCCTACTTACATGCATCACATGAGTAGTTGTTGATGCTTCATTTCTCGTGGTTACTACTATGGACAACAATGTAAACATAATTAGATTCTTTAAAGTTGATTAAAACATTTATTGTTGTTTAAAAGAATACAAATCTTCCATAAGTTTGTTTAAATCATACATCATTGCAATTCAAAATAATATACAAACACACAAAACTATTAAAAAGCAACGGGAATGGATAATAATCATCTCATTGTATTTTTGCCACTTGTATATCACACACACACATATATATGTGTGCGATATTATATATATATAATATATATATATATATATATTATATATATATATATATATATATATATATCACATAAGTTATGTAATTATAAACAAAAGTTGTGTAATTATTGTACATTTGTGCATAATTAGTTATATATGACAACGTAATTATAGTCGTAACTAGCTATATATGGTTGCGTAATTACCAATAGCATGTGTTATTCTGTTACTTTGTGCTGCTTAATTGTGGTTTAGTTGACGATAGCATAGATTTTAAATGATATCAAAAGTTATGACAGAATAAAATTGAGATTATTTTTTTAGAGTTAATTTTAATTTTTCTCATTAAGATTTGACAAAAATAAAAATTGTCATCAAAAAGTTTAAAATATCAACTTTAGTACAAAAGTTTTATCATCTGTTTTAATTTCAATCTAAAAATTTTATTTTTTGGATTCAAATTGAAACAAATTAAAAAACTTTTGAATTAAATTGAAACAACTTATGAAAATTTTAAAAATAAATTGATGTTTTTAAACTTTTAGAGAGAAATAATTATTTTTATCAAAACTCCAGAATAATAATCGAATTCAACTTTTTTTTAACGGCTAACTTGGAAAATTTGAGATTACTTAAACGTTGGGGAAGGAGTTCCTCTTCTTGCTCCCTAAACGATATTTGCAAGAAGTGCCCCTATGATTAGGTGTATTAAAGACTCGTTTCCATTTTAGACTTTAGCTTAATAGCTTGTCATTATTTAATTGAAATTTATTAGTTTTGTTATTTTGCTTTCACCATTGATCCATAATGACTTAGAGGGTTATCATTCCAAATCTAAACTATTATTTTTAAATCGTACGACAACGTCAATTTGATTTTCTTGTTGGAATTGCAGTAGTAACAATATAAAAAAACGTACCTTAAAACATGTGCCCTATTAACAATATTACAAGGGTCGTATTCGTACCTACCTCCACTCAAAACTCCCGTAGCCACAACCACATTTATTCAATCTTCGGTCCTCGTTGGTTTTAAAAAACAACAAACCAAACTAGTTTGGTTAGTCGGGTCAACCGGGTAAACAGACATTTAAATTTGATGGTTTGAACTAGAGATTTTGATATTGAAGAGCAATTTTAGTACCGAAAATCAGGGTGGGTACTCATTATTAAATTTATGCAACTTTGTTGTTTCGAACCAACTTTCAATAATTTTGCTATTAAAGGTTGGCTAGATCCCAGCCACGGGTGTTGCGCATTTGATCCCATCACAGGTTGTTGCTCCTTAGATTCTGCTATCGGATGCGTTGGCCTTGGGCTCCCATCGTTCAGTGGGCTTCACCCCCCTTCAACAACAAAGGTGTCGTAACATTATAAAATAAACTAATGTTAACTAATAGTGCATTTTGCGTATCTTAATTTGTATAATATACATTCTAAATTCTTAATTAAGTCATGATTACCTATAATGATCTAACAGACACTAAAATTACAAAAAGACCGTATATGGTTTTTTAATTCAAAGTTAAATATTACAATTTAAAAGAAAAAAAAATCAAATCACACGTTAAATGAATTGTTACAGAAAATAAAAAGAAATCAAATAAGAACTGATAGTAACATAACATGTGTTCTAGGACTTTTTAAAAAATAAGGTGACTTGAAGCCAGTCGATTGCGAAAAAAAATGTTTTTCTCCTGTAAATTTTATTTTTATTGTTTGTCCAACCGACTTAATAGGCATATAAACATAACTATACCGGTCTTATGACTAGTTTTGGACCAAACAGTTTAATCCAGTTCTAAAAATACTAATTTTACAAACATCAATCATATTTTGTTGTTCATAAAATCATTACTTTTAAATATTATTATCAGTTTATCATTCATCATCCTTATGGAAGTACACATACCATGACTATACCATAAAGGGATTAAAGGCAATATCCTTGTGCGTCATCGGTTCATGACACGTTCTTCTCACAATAACCACTGTTTTCGTCCAACTTCAAAAACTTAATAATAAAGGAAACCAAAAGTAATACCCACCTAACTCATTTTTGGGGCTGTTGTACCTCGCGCATTAAACGAAGTACACTGGTACAACCATAGGGTTAGGTGTCTACACACGAGCTACTTTCTATTTTCAATATCACTCACGTGACCAAGAAGTTGTTTCAAGGACAGTCACGTGCTGTTCATGATATTATTTAACCACCATTTGTTCACCACCCTTATTTTACCGTTTATCTGGCTTTAGGATAACATTATTTGCGTTAAACTTCTGTTACTATGGCTGCAGTGAAGTTGCTGGTGGCGTTGTTTGTTCTCACGGTGGTCGCCGGCGGGATGCTCGCCGGAGCTCAGGTGGTGCACCATGTGGTTTCCGGTGACCGTGGTTCCGATGCGGTGCCGGAGGTGGGACCTTGGTCCTCCGGTAGGATATTTCGTGTTGGTGACAGTCTTTGTAAGTTTCATGATATTATTTTTTGTTATGGTAAAACTTATTAGTTCTTTAAAATTATTTTAAAGTGGTGGTTAATAGATTTTTGCTGCTAAGATTTTTTTATATTTGTTTGATTTCTAGATGTTGCGAAGTATAAAACAAGTTAAAAAGATATGTTCTTTTTTAACAAAAGGAAATAGGAAGTAAATATGTATATTCGTTGCTTTTGGAGAAAAAACATTATTATACTAATTTTTTTCACAGTAGATATCATAACATTAAACGGCTGTTTGGTAGCTTTTAATGACCATTGATATGTTACTTTTTAATGGTTCGTAACTCAGTTTGGCTAGTAAAAAGCTTTAGTGAGCTTGCTTATTTTTGATGAGGCAGTGTTCAAGTACTTCTCACCACAGGAGACAATCGTGGAGCTTGCAAGCATGGAAGAATACTATTCGTGTGATCTAACAAACCCCATAAAGATGTACACAGATCTCGAAAATCAAGTTCCCCTACAAAAGGAAGGGATCCGCTACTTCGCGAGTGGGTCCTACGACAAGTGCAAAAATGGGCTCAAGCTACCTGTTCATGTGAGGCCACATGAAGTACCTGCAGATGGGCCCAGCCCATCATCTGCAACCCAGTTGAATGGGCTTCTGGCCCTAACATTTATTGGGCTTTTGTTTGTGGGCTTTATTACTTTTTAAGTAAGATTGTACTTTGTAGTGTGTTTTGGTAATTGGTGGCTACTGGCTAGTATTTTAGATGGTGCCCCTGTAACTTTGTTAGGAAGTTGTGGTAGATGGTTATCGATGCATTAATGGAGTTGTACGGTACAACTCTAAGATGCCCTGATTAGCGTGTTTAGTGTGCTGCTACTTTGAATTTTGTGTGTTTTCTTCGTTGACAAAGAAAGCCGGATTATGTATACTAATTTCGGTTAAACTTCTTCTTGTAGAAGGTTTGAAATAGTGCAATTTGCTATTAAAGAACAGGCTAACTCCGGTGGTTCTTTTGGGTTATATTTGTTGACATAACTATGTTATGTTCTTGAATACAAAAATGTTAATATGGCTTTAATATAAGCAGATTATCTTAAGTGTGTGGTGGTGATGAAGACGTTACTCTTAATTGTAAAAAGTGCGAGAACAGATGAACCAAGAAGTCTTGAAACGATTCGTGTGTAAAAGTTGATGTTATTAAATGAGTCAGAAATATAACAATGAAAATTAGCATTAGTTATTAATATTTTGGTATGAGTTCTATTAGATAAATATTGAGTTAGGTTATTTATTTGATTATTTAATAGTGTTAAAGCTGGGCTAGGTGTTTGGTATAAGTGTATTATAAATAAAAGGTTAATCATCGTATTAGTGTGGTTTCGAGAGTTCGCGGGAAAAGAAAACACACATATAGCAGGTAAATTTTGTTGGTAGGCACGCAAAACCATATCAAAAGCACTTGGTTTGGAAATTTTTTTTTAAGAGAGTAATATTTAGTCAAAAAAATATAGCAATTGTTGCACTATTAAATAAAATGCCACAGAAGTGTCATTTGGTTATCTAGGGCGATCATTTTTTGTAATCACCCTAGTAGAGACGAAAGCAATTAGTTTTGATTGTTATTTTCTTTTTGATTTGGAATAGAAATAAAAGAAAATCAGGTCGGAAACCAGAAGATAGACGAAGATTATTTGGTGACCAAAAAGGTTGGTAACGACAATGTACCGAGAGGGTACGGTAGCCAAACATGGTGGATTAGAACTTGATGTTTTTTCTCCTCCCCAAGGAAAAGAACAATATAGCAGGGCGGCTCGTTCTTTGGGCAAAAGCAACCAACTGGTAGCGCAGGAGAAGAAAACGAGTAGGAGGCTTTTTTTCTTTTCGCGGCTCTGAAAACTTGAGAGCATGTGGCTTGTTTTTAGGTTGATGGTCGGTAGTAGGTGGCTTTACAACTTCGAATGATACATTAGGGTTGTGGACTTCTAATCAAGGAACTCATTGAAAAAAAAGGAAGGAAACTTTGTTGTAGATTTGCGAGGAAAACAAAAGAAAAAAAACTCTGGAATTGGTGGTGATTAATTTGGATTGTTACATAAGTGTTTGGATATATTTTTAGATGTGTATACTACTATACTCTAAAGAACTTGAAAAGAATTAATCACAAGGGGTGTGTTTTTGTGATCGTTGCATAGATGGTTTTGTTGCAGGGTAAAAAGAAAGAAAAAAAAACTTAAGGTTGAAGAACTATAGGTCTTACTTGAAATACAATACCTAGGAAGTATAAACCAAGAATAAAAGCTAGAATGACGACAATAATCTTGATTACAAAAGGGATATAATAGAACTACCATGAAATCGAGGGTAGAACTGGTTCGCATGTGAAATTTGAGAGTTTTTTTAAAAATTATGTTTTTGTAAAACTTATTTACCAAAAAATGTTGCTTTAAAAATATTTATCAAGACGGTGCTTTTCTTATAAAATCCAATTAAATCTCATTTGCTAGTTTCTCTCTCTTAATTATATTGGGTAACTTCAATTTATTTAATAAACAATGATTTAAATATTTAATAACTATCTTTTTATATTGTTTTAAGTTTTTATAAATATATTATCATTTTTATTTGTTTTATCTTTAGATTGATCATGTCGAAAGTGGATTATGAAGTTAAAGGATTCTAAACACAATATTTCTATAATTAAAGTTTTTATTTTCAAAAGTATTTTCTAAAGGAAACGTTTTGTATAGTTTTTTTTTAATACGTAAATTTTAACATGTTTGTTTTTTATAAAGATTACCATATTTATGTTTTACTTTTAGTAAACACATTTTTTTAAATACAATAGCAGAAAAAATACAAAAAAAAATTAGATTTGTAAGTTTATTATATATAACAATAATTGACTGCCTAAACTCAATACCCCATTTAAATTTTGAAATTTCTATCATATTCGAAACACATAATCTGTCCTTTTATTTCGAAACTTAAATACAAACTAATTTGAAAAATAAGTTAAAAATTAGTTCAAACCATCAACGTGTAAACAATAGACCATCATAAAGCTATTTTCAATTTAATTAATCGATCGTAATGCTAACAAAATATTTTCTTAAAAGAGACTGATTCGTAAAAAACAAAATACAAAGCATAATGAGAAAGATTTAACAATAAAAAAAAATCATCATTTTGTTTCAGACTTCATTCAAAAACATTTGTATTAAAAAATAAAATATGATAACTTAAAAATTAGTTTGGAAAGATAATCGATTTAAAAGAAAAAAGAAAAGACAAGTATAAAAGTTAAGATAAATTATTGTATGTTATATCTTAAAACTTATTAATTTTGAAGTTACCCAATAAATTAAGAGAGAGACTAACAAGAGATTTAATTAGATTTCATGTCATTTTGGTAAATATTTTACAGCAACACGTATTTGGTAAATAAATTTTACAATAACACATTTTTGGTAAAAAAAACTCTGAAATTTGGTGTTATAAATTGAGTAAAAAGTAGGAGCTAATAACTAATATTAGTTTATTCATATTTTGGTTGAGTTTGTATTAAGTAAGATTAAGTTTATTTATTTATTTGATTATTTAATGGCATCAAAGTAGGGTGGATAGTATAAGAAAAGTATAAATAAAGGGTCATGACTATAAATAAAAGTCATGATTAGTGTATTTTGTATGGTTATTTTCATATAATATTCTTACTCTATGAACCGTCTTTAAATTCTCACGTATACTTGTGTTTGATATATTGATTTTGTACTACAAGCAAAAAAAATCAAATAACGGGACCAAAATATTATAACTTAGAAAGAGAACACTTAACATCAAATGACATAGTGATAACTGCCATCATTCATTCAAAAACCTAATAGACTTAGTTAAGGTATGTTTTTTTTTTATTATATGACTACTAGCAAAGAGCTCGAGTCCTTAAATACACACAAAATCATAGTTAAGTGAAGTATGTCTCTTGAGTAGTCATTATAAAGAAGTTGCGAGAATGTGTTGCGATTCCAAGATCACCTAACGACCAGCTAAGTACAAGAAGTACTTCATTGAAGAAAACTTCATCTAGGGCATGCTAATGATTTCAAGTTTGGGCAAGTTTAGGAGATTCGTGTATCATATAATTGAAGGTTCATTATCTATATAATCATTCATTGCCTATCTATTAGAAACGGAGGATGGGATATTGCCATTTATGTCATCTGCAGTACTTGCATAGATCAAGGGAAGAAACTACAACTTCTTATGGTTAGTATTTCAAAGTATGGTTGATAATGCTAAAAGAAAGACAATTTAACAAGTTCCCGGCTCCCAGATTTCTACAAATTATTGTGAATACTCAAGTGCCCAATCTATAACAAGCTTGATCATATAAACAAGACCGTCTGCGCTTACATGAAGTCTAAGCATGCCAAGAGCAAGCGGAACGGAGTTGTTGTTCTCTTATTTGGAAATATCATCGGGGAACCAGAACCACCGATTCTTGATATGGATCCAAATGCCACTGTAGAAGAAATGATGAAAAAGCTGAACAATGGCTCATTAGGAGCAAGTTATTCATCAAGAACAAAAGAATGTGGTTCATCATGAACAAGACATTCCTAAATCAATAGGTATTAAACAACCTATTTAATCTCCACCGACTTAGGTATATATTAGTAGAGCCCATTTACCAAAAGGTTATTATACAAAAATTAAAGCAAGTTTCACCATGATGAACTCATGATTGTAACTGTTAGTGATGATGAGTTAAACAATAAAAAGTGCTAACAAAGCTAGTGATGACTTTCCTGAAACAAAGTCAGATGATCCAAGAGACATTTGATTCCATCTATTATTAGTCCCACAACTAGCTAGACGTAACAGAAAGCATGGTGGTCCTCATCCATCATCTTCATCCGTCCCTCCCACTAAAGAAAGAGTGATTCCAATCATGAGCCTGAGACCTCACTAAAAACCAAGAAATCTAGCCAACAATCATAACAGACATTGCTAGTTCAGACCAACCATTTGCATATGACGTAGAACCATTATCTCTAGCAGAAGCATCTCCACCCGAGACATACCATTCGTACTTTTCTACTCAATCATATTAGTCTCCTATACATGAGCAACCTTCACCATTTGACAATATCAAAATATTCTAGCTTGTGCATCAAGAAGCCTACACATTACCACGTGTATTCCTAACACTCTTTCACTTGAAGAATTACAACTAGAAAGAGACTTATGTGAATGTCATGACATCTTCTTAACTAATATGTTGTCTAGTGCAACACCCTAGGCAAATCCCACATTAGCCGTGGACAGAAGAGATTCTTGGTTCATAAGGGGGTGGAGATGTAAGTCTCACATCAGTTGAATGGGAGAAAAAACTTTCCTTATATAAGGGAGTTGAGATGTAAGTCGTCACATTGATTAAAGGGGAGAAAAAAACCTTTCTTATAAGGGGATGGAAATCTATTTTACCCATTACGCGTTTTGCATGGAAGAGTAACTCATCAGGTGAAAACAAAACCGTGAGCTCTTAAATGGGCAACCACCGAGGAAAAAGTGAACAATATCTTGGTACGGTTTGTGTGCTGTTACATCTAGTCTTACACATACGGGGATACTTATACAATATTTCAAAAAATTTAATTATGAGAACATCAATTCCAATGTTTACATGGGATATACTACTAATACTAGCTTGCCTCTACATTTCAAGATAAGCAATTCTAACCTAATCCATTGAGCGTATGCAAGTACACACTTTAATTTGCAACACCATCAATTCTAACAAACCCACTAAAAACGATCTACCATATTAAATATTCTCATAGACCACACCCAAACAATAACCTTAAGTATCCGGAATACAAAGAGACTGGTATTTTTAGGTTTGAGAAGTTGATGGTTACCATAATGGCTATCTATAGAAAGTTTTACACATTAACAATTGGTACTGATTGACATTGATGTACACGTATATTAATGGATATTCAATCAGTAAACCACAACATCGACAAACGCGTGAACTGCTTGGAAAGAATTTAGTGTTTAATCCTTAAATGCATTGACAAATGTTTCTGTTTCGCCAGAAATAAATTCAGACAATTTGGCAGGAATATTTTATGATAAGGTCTAGGTGTGGGAACTATTAAGTTTATTATGCCGATGAAGGGAAATAATAAGGAAAATAATTAATAAAATGGATTTGATGGTTCGCGTTGGTGATCCATCGTCAATTCTCTGACGGACCTTTGTCGTCGGTAAATGTCCGCTAGTGATTCATGAGTATTTACTAATGAAGCGATGATCAAGTTGTTAAACCATTCAGTGAGAGTTTTAGTCAAGAAGGCTAATATATGAATATTAGTATCCAACAATGAGTGATCCTTTACTGAGCATTGAGGTTTATGAACCTTTGTCTTCTAAAGTTGAGGTATGGCAAACCCTCATTAGCATACAAATCAACTTCCAATCTAGTTATATATATGTATATTTTCATAGATAAAAATATCAATTAATAGATATGAGATGAGACAATAGTTAATAACTAACCAAGGGCTATACCTTGTTTTCTATATAACACAAGGTAAGCATAACTTAATCACATAACATTCAAACAATCTTCTAGAAAGTATGCCTAAATATCATAACAACTAAATGTTTGATGGTGAGCTACAATAATTATCTTCTCATAATTTAGTTTTAAAATAGAGAATTGAAGTTAATAACTTGATTACTATATGAAAATACACACAACAATAACATGATTATTTTATCAACAATTAACTTCTTTACACTAGCTTAACAGTTACAATGATCACAATAAGCTAGGTCACCGATTTATGCCACCAAGTTTTGTTCAATTTTTACCTCCAAGTGTCCGTTGATTTAACTTCTTTAGGAATCATAAATTGTTAGTCTCAAATTTTACCACATGGGGTCCAAGTTGAATGGTTGCTCTTGTGGTTCTTGCTGTTGTTGATGAAGAGATTCATAAGTCTAGAGGAAGAAGCTTGTAAACTCGGATATGCCTCGTTTAAGATGTGTGAATTTCCTTGTTGCATGGATAGGAAATCAAAGTTTACTGCTTCTCTTTGTTGGTTATAAGTTCTAAGTTGTAATGCTTTAAGAAGCAATGCATTCACAGAAAGATTTGAACTCAGCAAGTTTGATGGCCAATTAGCAAGCGTTGGAAGACCGCTTGCCAAACTCATATTCATATTCATATTCATGTTCGAGTTAAGGTTTTCCATTCCATAATTCTGAAGGGAAATGTTGCCGCTTGATTTGCGATGCTATTTAAGTTTGGCAGCTCGATATCACCATAGTCATTTGCCATCGTGTTAGTATCGCAAGGTGAGTCCATTGATTGAGATGATGACACTGTGGCCATTGGCTTCTTAACTGTTGTATTTTTCTGGAAGATGCGGCAAACCACCCATTCTTCCTGTAAAAATTGTATTTGGTTGAAAAGAAAATCGTATATACATGTTTTCAATACTAGCTTTTCTAAATGTACACCTGAGTTTTCAGTAGACACCAAAAACATCAAGCTGAACGTATAATTCTTGTCTTTTAGTATGAAAGAGTTGTTGAATGTTATTTCTTTGTCTTTAATTATGAAAGAGTAAGAATATTATTGATTTGACAAGTTGGAAAACGGGCTAGATTTAACATATCGTGATTAAAAAAAGGGTGACTCTATTTGCTTCAACTTTTTTACCCTTTGCACCGATTAGTGAGACTTTAGTTAATGTATTTTTGTATTTTATAATTTCTTAAAATGTAATGTTTAATAGAAATCAAATATGACGTTGTGATGTGCTTATTTTGTTTACATTTTGATATGAATTTTATGAAAAACTAATATAAAATTTATTGGTTGATAAGCTTTATATGACTCTAATTTTATGAAATTTATATATTAAAATATAGATAAAAATAAAATACCTAATATTATTTTTCATTCAAGATTACATATTAAAATTTGTAAAAACAACAGAAGTATATACTAAACTAGGTTAGTACCCCGTGTATTGCACGAGTTGAATAAATAAATATTAAATAATTAGTAAGAAAAATTTTAGAATTATAAAACCATACTTGAAGATAAATTATGATTATAATTACGTATAAGTAGTTAATTTTAGTAAATAAACAATAATGTATTTTTATTAACTTTTGTTTTATAAAAAATTATGGTGTTAAAATATTTTGTTTTAAGAAAAATGATTTTTTTTATAAAAAAGTTCGTTGTATTCTGTATTTTATAAAACTTTAATTTTTAAAAAGTGTGTTTAGATAAATATATAAGTTTTTAATTATTAAATTATATATTTTTAATTTAAAAATAGTATAAGTATATTATTAGTATTTCTATTATTATTAATAATAGTGAGAAATGAGAAAGCTAGTATGATACATTTCTTGAATATGAAATTATTTAGACACTTATGAATAATATATGTTTTTTTTTCATCAACCGTGTAATAGACGGGTAATAACCTAATTAGTAATAACACGAATAGTTACGTATAAAATTTTTAGTATGTGATGTGATTAAAATTATATATACATAATAATTCAAGAATAAATAATATATGATTTTTTTAACTCTTTTATCTAAATAGTTTCATTTTTAAACATTTGTTTTAAGATTTTTTTATAAATATTTATTTTTTATAAATTTTTATTTATTAAAAACTTTGGTTTGTAATTGTTATGGTTGTTTTAATAAGACCGTTTTTAAAAAATCACCTTTTTATAATTTTTTAAAAAGGGACTGTTTTAAAATATTTTGTTTCAAAAGGTTTAGTGTTTTAGAAAATTTCATATTATATAAAAGTTTTATTTTTTTATTATTTCTATTTTAATAAAAAGATGTAATTTTTAATTTTCTAATAAATTTATTTTAAAAAGATAGCTTGATTTTAAATTTAGATAAGAGAGATAAATAGCAATTAATAAAATTGATTTTTAATAAAGAGAGAAATTAATTTGAGTGTTTAAATTACTATAATACTTTTTTGGGGGGAAAATTATATGAGACTGTCTATAAGAACATGTGACAAAAAGATGGGTTAAAAGAAAAAAATAGTAAAAAAAATCTTTTTTTATTGGATACAATAGATAAAATCATATTACTTGGTGGAAATAATAAAAATACCAGTGTAAACAGTATAGTTTGGTAAATAAAAAACATTTTCAATATGTGAATTATTCTTTTAAGTTTTAATCTTCTTAAACTGCTGGAGCTAACATGTGTTTGTTTCAAAGACCCAATTGAAAAGTTACTATTTACCTCATTTGACAGTACTATAAGTTGGGACATAATCACTTGTTTTGCACGTACCTTATTAGGTTTAAATGTATGTGAAGTTTCAAGTCTATATTCATGCATCACCCAGTTGGTTTTTTCTCCTTTTGGGGCTCTACCCCTGTAAAACACTAGGGTTTTCTTCATCCCGACCAACACCGCGCCACGGAAGATTTCTTTATCCTTTCCGGTTGTCTTCCAGTAACCAGCAACTGTTGCACGGTTGGTTCGTAGGCCGGTCGGGTATTTTCGATCTCTCAAGCTGAAGAAATACCACTCCTTTTCTCCCATGGAAGCTTTGGCTGCATACAAGTTATGAAACATTTGCTTAAAGTGTTAATTTAAGAATGTCAAAGTTAATATCTTCTTTTTATGGTTGTTATTCCAATGATAGCAAGTTGGAGTTCCTTTACAAATATAAGCTTTATTTATTCACTAAAAAGGTAAGTTATCTTTGTTGGGACTAATCTTTGTTAGTTCACATGTAAAGCACAGGTTTTGATGTCGAATGGGTCATGGGTCAATCAAATGGGTAATGGGTTGGTCGGTTTTAGTTTGAGTCGATTTGATTTGGTATTAATTTTAGCATGGATTAATAATTATCATGTCTAATATTGTTTTGTTATATAGTATAAGTCAAGTATATAATAAATTTACTTTATGAGTTTATTTAGCTTGGAGATTAATTTAGAGTTAAGGTTTACTACATATAAGAGAGTGCAAGGCATGTAATCGATCAGTAAAGAGTCATTATTCAGTTCAATAAAAGAGTCGATCATGAAGTTTTGATCAAAATCATCTTTCTCTATGGTGTTGCACATGTCTGATCCAAAAAACAATAATTGATGGAAAACAACACGTGAATCAAAGCAGCATAGAATCAAAGATATTGTTGTGTGGTTTTGTTGAATAATTGAATAGCACAAGAATGGAATATTTGTGTGGTTTAAACTCACATTTGTGGCAACAATTGATATCAAAGCTATCAAACTCATTACCAGAGAAGAAGGAACGATAATAGAAAGCAGCAAGTGACAACAACAACCGCAAGAGACAGAGTGTTTATCTATTTAGTCGAATGAAGCAAAGATATTTTTTAACAAGAAGTTATCAAAATCAGCAAGTATGGAGCAAGAATTTGATCTTTTAATCACCAACAAGAGCAAGAAATCAGAGACTATTTGGTTTTGATTAGTATGAACATCAAGTTAATCAAGGGCAAGAAAACAAGAGTAAGTGTAAGAGTTTTCAGAACAAGAGCAAAATGCAAGTATAAAGAAAGTTTAGCAAGACAAACAACAACATTAAAAACAAGATAAGCAAACAAGAAAGTAAGAACAATAGCAAGATAGAAAGTTTAGCAAGATTAAAGAAAGAAAAACACATAAAGAAAGCACGAACACAACAAGAACGAAGCAAGTAATCACAACCACAAGTAGCAACATCAAAGCAAGTTTAGAAAGAAAGAATGAAGAAAATGCAGAGAAATAACAATTCGTGAGAGAGGTAGTGTGTGTGCCATTACAATGCCCAAAGTTAACTGAAATGGATTATACTTTATGGGAAATCATAGTTGAGACGGTGCTAAGTCATACGATTTTTAGGATGTAATAGATCCGGTAACAAGAGTAGCAGTAGATTAGAAGAAAAACTGCACAAAAAAGCATAGATCTATGAAACCTTGTGTAAAGACATTTTATCACAAGTTGCAAAGCACTAAGACACAAAAGATGTATGGAATCAATACAAGTTCATTATGGAGCCGACCGAGTTGAAAAAGCATGTTTACAAACTTTAAGGAGCAAATTGGAGATGTTAAAGATAAATAAGAACGGGACAATCAAGGACTTTTTAGTCAAATTAAGTGGTATGTTACAAAGTTCAAGTCTTAGTTTAAGCCTTGAAGATGAAGTCATTGTAAGCAAGTTAATCAATTTGGTTCGAAAGAAGTTGCTACCTATTGTGTCATCTATGGAGCAATACCCAGCATAAGAGAAAATGTCTTTTGATGAAGCAATAGAAAGAATCAAATCATATGACGAATGTCTCAAAAGTCATGATGAACCAGAAAAGAAACATCCCTGTAAGCTTCTACTAGCAAGTTTAACTAATCAAAAGGATGATGATACTAAAAGCTGGCACCATCGAAAATGACAATGAGAAGGAAATCAAAGTCGTGGTAGAGGTCAAGGAAGAGGATTTGGTAGAGGAGAAAGAGAACATGAAAGAGGTCAAGTAATTAGAGATAAAAGTGAATTTAAGTGTTATGAATGTGGTGAACTTGATCACTTCATATGTGAGTGCACCAAGTGGAAAGATAAGAAGAAAAAAACTCGTTTTGTTCAAGATGATGATGGACCAACACTACTCTTAAAGAAGCATGTGAAGAAACGAAGATTAGAGGGTGATTGTTGGGACTAATCTTTGTTTATTAACATTTGAAGCACAAGTTTTGATGTCGAACGAGGGGTCAGTCAGTTTTATTTTTAGTTGATTTGTTATGGTATTAATTTTAATATGAATTTATTTGTTTAGTATTGTTTTGTTTATAGTAACAATTTAGTTTATGGTATATTTATTTTAGTAGTTTATATGGCTTAAAGATTAAGTTAGGGTTAAAGTTTTAGCCTATGAAAAACGTTGCAAGTCATGTAATTGGTAACAGGTCATTATTTAATTCAATAAAATAATCCTTCATCAAGTTTTGATCAAAATCATCTTTCTTTTTCTTCTGATGTTGTACGTCTTATCGGAAAAACAACACAATATAAAAAACAACATGTCAATCAAAGTAGCACAGATTCGGAGATTCCGTTGTGTGGTTTTGTTGAATAAGTGAATAAAACAAGAATTGAATATTTGTGTGGGTTTAAACTCATATCGAGGCCAATATTCTTATTGTTTTCAAAAGCAAGACGTCACACGTCAAAGAGCTTTGTTACCTTTGTCAAGATTTCTCTCAACAAAAAAAATCATCTAAGAAAAGATACCACATTTAGTTAGTTGTGCAATTAGATTCATTATAAAACATGTCTCGAACCTAACATGAAATTTCATGGTTTGGGTTTACCTTAACAGTCCGGGTCAATCTCGCCCTATACACTTGTTTGACTTAATGAATAGGTCTTGGTTCAACCTAGAGCGATGAAATAATTTTGTTTCGCACAAGGTGTTGTTCTATACTTTGAACTTAATTGTGTAAGAAGGTGAAAACAATTTTATGTTGTTGATAAAGTAAGAGCTTAAGATAAATATATCATGGCATGTTATGTAACTTCTGAAATTCATTCTTTTTGGTGTATGGCACGATTTTTTTTCATACAAGATATTTAGTCATTACCCTCACTACAAAATAGAAGGCTTTCAAGTTTCAAGGATAAACACATCTTTGAGAATTTCATTGGCGAAAGTGGTAGTTTTCGGTATCCGGTCGTAAAAAATAAGGTGGTTAAATAATTTAGAGTTAATTTTAATTTTGCTCCATAAGATTAACTAAAGTAATCTTTTTTCACCAAAAGATTAAAAAATCAATTTACCTTCAAAAGTTTCATTTATTGTTTCAGTCTCACTTCAAAAGTTTTATCATTTTGGATAAAGTTGAAACAACTAATAAAACTACATAATAATTTACTAATTGGTTACCTACCTAAGAATTTCACTGAGGAATCACGACAATTGTCTTGATCGAATGATCAATGTAAATTCACCAACGGATTAGCAATAGAATCTCACTAATGAATTAATGGTGGATGTCCACCATCGATAGCAATGGGTTCATAATGACCCAAGTCAACTTTCAATAGGAATTGAGTTTTTTTTTTATCCAATTCAACCGTTAGTAACAACTTGGTTCCCTACCGACCGAAGCCAACCATCAATATTTTGTCACTATTTACCAATGGACCAATAATGAATATTTGTAAATTTACTTTTAGTTTTTAGGATTTAGTTATCCGTCGGTTATATCCATTGGATCAAATACGAAAACTTACAAATTTATTTTTAAACTTTCTAGATATGTTCTATCTGTCATCGACTGTCAGTCAAGAATTATCGATGAAGTTAAGTACGTCGTCGTTAACAAAAGTGTAAACAAGTCAAATCCGAGCATAAGCTTGCCGGCTTTAAGCGGCTCATTTTGACTTAGAGACCTCGAGCTTGGTTTGTATAGAGTTTTGTCTTTAAAGCTCAAGCTCAGCTAGTGTGAAACTTTTATGCTCAGCTCGTCCATTATTTAATATTATATATATAGTTATTATATATATTTATATAACTATGCTTTCTATTTATATGCAACATATTATATTCTATTTAGTTATTTTTCTCATAATTTTGTATATAATAACATTCATTTGTATAATATATACTTAAAAGATTAAAAAAAATATGTGGATAAATGCTGATTTAGGCTCAATTGTCGGCTCAACCTCGAACTGTGAAGCTCGGGCTCGTTTAATAAACTTGCCATAATGTGAGCTCAAGCTCGTTTAAATTCGACTAGATTCAAGTTATTATCCACCTGATCCCGAGTAGCTCATGAACTAGTAGTTGTAGTCAGTAATACTTCATCGGTCATAGTTAATTTTCTATGGTTGGCACTTCTGAAATTTGTTTTAGTATTTGTTGAAAAATTACTTGGTCAATACATTGACTTAGTTACACCATAAATTGTTGATCAATTGTTGATGTGTAGTTAAATTAGCATATGTTAGTTTTAGGTAATGCCTTCATATATATTTTTATTTCTTACATCATGACGTATTTATTGAAATATAGAAAGGAGAAAACAGATAATTATTTAAAAACCCATTATTATACACACACATATATATGTATATTATTTGTGACATAAGCTAAAGTTATATTTTTCTTAGTCAAAGGAATAGAGAGGGATAAAGTTGTGTAAACCCATCAATATGAGGGGTTTAATTTGGGGTCTAATCAATGTTATTGAAAACGGCGACTCTCGTTTTATTTGACGGCATCGAACTGCTTGTAAAAGAAACAATCAAAAGTAAACGGTTTAGGTTAAGAAGCAAGTTTAATTAGGTGAAAAGATAGACAAATTGTCAAATACACACTAGAATGAAGAGTAAAAAACTACTCTTTGAAGAGAAAGATGAAGAGTTTACACTACAAAGAAATAATTGAGACAATAAAAAAATTGATTAGTTCTTCATTTGTGTAAGATTTAGAAAAAAGTATTGGTTTGGTAGATTTTTATTCTAGAGGCCATCTTTTGCTCCTCTCCGGTGACACTATCTTTTTTAGGGGTTTTTATAATTTTACATTCTTAAGATCATAAATTACGTATATTTTCAATCAAATAATTAATTACATATTTTTTCTTTCTAGAACACATATTTCATATTTATTCAATTTATTGAAATTACCTATTAAATGACTATTTTACTTTGGTTTTACTTAGGGATGTTTAAGTATTGATGTTTTGTTATCATAATTATTTGAAACTTTTACAATTATGTTTTGTATTTGAAGATATATAACTTTGATTGCCGGTGATTGTTTTTTTTTTGAACTAAAGTTTTAAACTTTTGTATTTGAAGATAATTTTTATTATTTTTATTTATATAGAAAACTCGAACTTGATGAAATTTATAATTGATGGTCTTAGAAAGGAAAATGTAAAAATAGCTTAGTAAAAATACGGGTTAATAGTTATTCTAAAATAGTTTTAATAAAATAAGTAAATATTTAATATATATATTTAAGAAAAGATAAATATGTAACTATTTTTTTAGCTTTGATAAATATGTAATTAATGATTTTAAAAAGAAAAAAATATATAAATACCCCATCTTTTAATTAATATCAAACAGAACCTCTCACACTGCACGTCTGGTGTTGAAAAGGTTTAAACTGTAATCCACATTATTTTCCTAGCTTTATTGATTGACATATTAAAAATTTTCAAGTTATTTCATTTTCTATTGATATATATAACTAAAAAGATTGTAGTAGATAAAGAGAAAGTTGATAAAAATGTGTCTTGTTTAATTAACTTTTTAACACAACTACATTTTCGTGTTTTAATGTTATTAGGAATTAGGAATTTAGGATCAGTAAAAATGAAGTTTTAATAGGTCGTACTGATAACATTGAATTTTTCAACGGCAACCGATAACATTTAATAATCTTGTTTACCCCGTAAGTTTACTTTTTCCATTAAAACATTTTTGAGGTCGGGTAATTAGAGAAGAGAAGTGATATGATGAACAACTAAAATTAAATCGTACCATTAAGCATCTTATATGAATAACTCGAAAGTTCATATGGGTGTTTATGCACTGTTTAGTTAGAATTATACAAAATTTTAAAATCACTATACTTTAATCTTACAAGACTACATTTATAACTCGACTCATCACTCGATGGTACATATATTTATAATTAACTAGTTAACTTCTTTTAACTTTTGTGTATAAGTACTTTCACTGGTTTACATATAACACTGTTACGTGTTCATAAACCATGAATCACTCAAGTTGAAGCCATTCATAGTTTGGTATGTTTAAAATTTATATGATGATTGATTGACGGTTTGAAAAACAGATTTAGTGGTTAATTAGAAAATTGCAACTTAACAGTAATTCAAACACATTGACGGTTTGAAAAACAGATTTAGTGGTTAATTAGAAAATTGCAACTTAACAGTAATTCAAACACACTCTTCACCTTCATTACTTATTCCATTAATATATGTAACTTGCAGCTAATTATGCATATGTATAATTTTCACTAACCATCTTAATTGCTCTTAAAAATTTAATAAAAACTAGCAATTTAAAAGAAATTTACATAAAAACATGTTCAAAGCTCCCAAATAGTTTGTTTATCCATTTACTTAAAAACATAGTTAGCAATTTGACCTAAAAGTTTTCTCAATCAGTTAAACGAAATCATAAACACCTTATGTGTTCTGCTATTTAACAAAAAAATATATGAATTCACCAAATTAAGTACCTTTTCGGCTTTACTTAAAAACTAGTTAGCAATTGACCTAAACGTTTTCTCAATCAGTTAAACGAAATCATAAACACCTTATGTGTTCTGCTATTTAAACAAAAAAATATATGAATTCACCAAATTAACACTAAAAAAAAAGAACACATTTACATAAAAAGATCAATGTATTTCTTAATGCAATTATGCCTCTTTTGCCAATCACATAGAATAAAAACTGTTGTATGAAATCAATGAAACAAATACAATTAACACAAAAAGAAAGAACACATACCTGGGAGGTCCCAAGGCTCGCACTTATTAAGATCAACCTCAGCAACCGCCTTAGCAGTGAATGACGAATCTGCAACCTTACGACACAGATAAAAAGTGATGAGTTCTTCGTCGGTCGGATGGAACCTGAACCCCGGAGGAAGCCCATGATCATCTTCCATCCTTAATAATAATAAAACCCTAATTGTCTGCAAGTACAAATTAGTGGTTGAGTTGCACAAGTGATGGAATTAGTGGGGTCAGGTATGGATTGATCTTGCATCTGGTTTTGTATGGCCATCAACCTTCAAGAAGAAGCAGCCACCTTTTGATTAGTCTTCTGTCACTTTGATTATAACAACTAACACTTTGACAAAGATGGTTTGGTAAATGGTGGATCATTTTGCTCTTTTGTCTTTTGTTCATAAGGGTGCTTTCACTTAAATGCCCTCCTCAATATTCAATCATGTTGTTAATCCACTTTATTTTATTATGACAAAATCACCTTGATTATTCAACGTCTTTGATTACTAGCTAGGTCTAATTACTTAATAACTGCTACACGTATGTAAAAGAAGTACTTTATATCGAGCGTGAATGTTTTTTGTGGGAAAATTCTCAAAATAAACATGTGAAAAGTTTAAGTTCTTTACGAATAAAAACTTTGAAAAGTCAAATTCCTGAATGAACATGTACTTTTTAGGCTTAAACACACTCCAAATGAACGCATTATGGAGTCCACACGTGTCCTTTGAGCGAAAATGACACATTAGGAGAGTAGACACGTATCACTTTAAGCTTAAGAGACACATTAGGGACTCGACACGTAAAAATGCATAAGTTGGAGCGATTGGTGGAAATCGACTGAAATTAGCATGGACAACGTCTTCGCACCCTTGTGCAATGTAATTGGGATGGCATAACGCCAAGATATATAAACATGTGGGCATATGTAGATTGTGCCACTTGGGGTCATGCGTTTTCACACTGAGGACACCATGTGGAGTGTGTTCCGCCTAAAGAGTGCATGTACATTGTGAGAACATGATTTTTAAATGTTTAGTTTAACGAATATACTTTTCATATGCTCATTTTAAGAAACTTTCTCTTTTTCGAGATCCATTTGCTGTGCCCCTCTCCTGGCCAGTATCTTTACCGAATATGTATGGTACAACGTCATGTAACGATTCCTCTTTCTTTAGGTTAGGGTCTTACCAATACATCGATGTGTACACACCCAATTGTTCTTAAAATTTGCACTAAAATTCAATACAAAAGTTTATGTGCAAATGTTTTATATACAAAAGTTTACAAAATACAATTTTGGTTATAAAGTTTGCACTAAAATTCAATAAAAGAAGTCCATGTGCAAAAGTTTCATATACAAAAGTTTTAAACACATATTGCACCGATAAGAGTTCCATATATATTTTGCATGCTTTATTTCATCCCAAATGACTTCCTATACTTCAATGGATACCATAAACTCCATCAAAAGTCAAGTTTGAACAAAAACTAATTTGAGAACGTATCCATCATAACATCACCCAAAATTGTATTAATCAGTTAACTCAATAACTCCAAAAATGCAGCCATCACAATGTATCAATAGTTAACGCAATAAGTACAATATGCTTAAATATAAACACAAAAGTCCACTTTTCACAATGCATCCAAGAGAAACATCATAGAGCCGAAAATTTATCCATCACAAAATACCCAAAAATGCCTCAACCAATTAAATCAATAATCTAAAAATGGAGAAAAGATGGTACGTGAGTGAGGTGGTTGTAGTTGTTGTGAACGTTTCAGTGGTTCCACAAAGGATGTTTCGAAAATGTTGTAGTAACGGTAGTGGTTGAAAACATGACTAGAGTGGCTTGATTAGACAGTTTTTACAAACGATGCTAGTCTTGGGCAAGCAAAAGGAGGTGGCGAGTGATGGTTGGATGGAGTGATGAGAAAAACAACAGAGCAACAACAGATGAAAAGAAGGGCATTGATTCATGAGAGATGGGAGTGTATAGAGAGGGGTGGGATTGAAGTTGTTTGATTTTTTTTAAGTCAATAAATCCTTGGATGGAACTAGCAATAGAATATCCATTGCAAATGTTTTTTTAGAACAACTGGTATATTAGTGACCGAAAGACTATTAACGGTTTGTTAATAGATCACCTTATCATGTGTTAGTGACTTGATTTGAGGCACCTAGCCTCTTTAGGGCCAAAATATCTTTTAGGTGTTAATACTTATATTTGATTATTAGTTAATTAATCACGGTTAATGTATCTTATGATGAGTTATGACATGTCTCACGTTACATCTTGTCATTTTAGGTGAAGGACAAGTTACCTAGATGCCAGTAACTTGTATATGTGATTACAATTGCTCTAATTCATCGTGAATAGCCTTACTTATTATGATACGTCAATGACTTGTTTTTTATTACACTTCTAAACAAGTATTAATATAGGTGTTAACGGTCCATATTTGATGATAAGTTCAGTAATTTATTGTTATTAGGTATTATCATATGTTAATGACTTGTCTTAGATTGCATCAAATCATTTTAGATCAAACAGTCGTTTTAGGTTAAAACAAATATTTTTATACTACATTAAATTTGTATAATTATAATAAAAAGTACATATAGTTATATACATCCAATTTTTGTAACATCATAGTTTTATACCATATTAGATGTCTCATCTTTGCTTTACCTGAAAACATATAAATAGATTATTACTATTATTAGCTTGCAAAGAAATTTATGTCAATGATATGCATCATAAGTTTCCTAGCTCGCACCTTATAAGCACATAAGTAGAAATTTTTAGCTGACACGTTTTACACATTCATTCCACCATAATAGGCCATTGGTATGGATTTAGCAATTCTAGCCACTTTTATTCTAGATGTTGCCCTTAGCGAGGATCCATGACCATATGTGTAAAACTAACCAACATACGTATGGCTGGTTTGTTTCCAAAACCACCAAAAATTAGTCTTTATGATAACAGCACAAATAGAGTATTCAATATCACATTTGGCAAATTTTAGTTCTAAAACCACTATTTCTAAGAAACAACAGGTGATATCAACAAAGTACCAAAAACAAGAAATCAAGAACAGAAAATGAGAAAATGAGAAAACGAAAGCCTTGAGAGCATGTATAATAAAAGTTTCTAATGGATTAATGAATGAATGTCAACCGGAAAAAGATGTTTCTGATAACGTCTAAAAGAAAATTTCATTCAAAATCTTACTTCAATATCTTTGAGGAATCATCGCCGATTTACATTGTAAATTAACCTACCAACCACTAGTAATCCTTGCAGGGGCGGCCCTGAAGGGGGCCCGGGGTGGGCGACCCGCCCAGGTCCCGATCTCCTCAGAAGCCCGAAATTTTTTAAATTTTATATATATATATCTATATATATGTAGTATATATTATTATATATAATATAAACTATAATCTATTAATTAATATCCATTAACAAACCCAATACACCATTATGATTATTTTAGTCATCAAACTTTATCTAATAGCCATTAACATTTTACATAAAATAGCACAATAAAGACTAAACGATTGACAATGATAACTATTGAAAGCGATGTATTGAAAAACATTAATTATGAACACTTGATTGAGAACTTTACTTCCAAAAACGCTCATAAATGATGAACGTCCAACCCAGAAACAACAGGGTTTATTTATTCTGCAATTAGAGTCTTCCAGTCCGCTTAAATAGGTAAATTAAATCATTTTGTTACAATACTTTGGTTTTGTTTATTGTCATAAAAATTATCATCGTATTATAAAATTTTATATATAAGTTACTCGGTTTTGACTTTTTCACATGTCGTAATATAGGGGCACATTTTTTGTTCTCGCCCCGCGCCCAAAGTCCCTTGAGAATTCTCGGGACCGGCCCCTGAATCCTGGAATTAAACTTATTCAAAATTTAATCCACATATCCATTAGGAATCACTGATGAACTATAGATTAATAGTTTCTCTTTTTATCGATGATCTGCGAGTATTTGTTGAAAGATATCCGAGTACCTTAAAAATATTGGTTTGCCTTTTGTTCTTCGGGCTTTTGTTATATCCATTAGTGATTGCTAATGGATCTATTTTTCTTTTAATTTTCATGTTTTTGTTACTTATGTTGGTGATCGATGTGTCAGGGATGTTCCATCTATGTTCTTTTCAGTCATTTATAATAGTGTTTCAAAATGGTTCTAGGGTATTATAGAGGCCTTTGGAAGGATGTTTAAAATTTCAATCATCAATGTGTCAAAACTAACTCATGGCGCAATCAAGTCATCATTGTGTCAAAACTATCTCATGACTTAGATTGTGATCAAAGATGACTTTTATTGCTTAATTCATAGGAGATCAACTAAGCGAGATGAATCACATAACAAGACTTCATAATTGGCTATAAATAATCTGGAGAAAACATTTATTTCGTAACAAGTTTTATATTGTAAATAAATATTATTTTGCAAATTAAGTATTCACTGATTATAAATTTGGTTAGGATAATGTGGTGTCACATTACTTTACACGTCTAGTAATACACTAAATCCAAATAATCCAGATTTTGGGAATGAACAAAAAATGTATAAAATAAGTTTCGGGTATTTGTGTTTACAAGTTACTAACAAAGAGATAAAAGAGATAAGTATTTGCAAGTACATGTTTAAATACCATATGAATAATAAAATAAAAATATAATAATAAAAAATGGCAGGTTATCCAAACTCATGAATCACGTATGGATTGTGTTCACACAAGCAAATAAAGATGATTGGATGCATTTGTATTAGGGTGTTTATTGGTGGGTTGATTTGGGTGAAAGTTGGTTGGACAAAATATTACTTCTAGACAAGACCACTTCCTCGTATCATAGTTTATAATATTATTAACAACTGCTTATTTTACGTTTGGGATTGGTGGGTCGATTTGGGTGAAGGTGGTTGGACAAAATATTATTTATGAACATTACATAGCTTGTTCCTCTATTCTTTTTTAACAAAAGTTAAATGTTATATATAGACTCAAAACATTATAATATGCTAATTTCATCATTCTATCTTTTTCACTTAGTAAATGACATGGTTGTCCTTTCTTTTATCCCCTTTTATAATCGAAGTTTAAAAACTAATAATCAAGGCGTTTGCTCAGAGCAAATTGGAAGATATTGAGTTCAAGTCTTGCTCAAAGCAAAAATACTTTGCGTTGAGCTAAAAAATTTTTCCAGTTGTGAGTTTTCTTTTAAAAGGTTAAGGGTGTGATCCTGACTGAAAACAAATATATAGATATATATGATTAAGAAACACATATCATCCATAGTAGGTCGTATATTGCCTTTCAACTAATTACATAAAGGTCCTTGCTTTTTAGAGTTGAACTTCTTTAAATTTCAAGTTTTGAAAATATTGAAACAATCAGCTCATATTTAATTCACACGTATATGCTTAGACTTAAAAGAACAACTCATTTCCATGAAAATAATATCTAAGTAGTCTTTTTTACATCATTTATCTATTATAATTAGAAGCTAACAAAATTTACGGTGAAGATAACAAGCTTACATTTAGAATGGCTTGTCAATCTTTAGCCAAGATTTCGTGAAGAAACAAAATATCACGAAACAAATTTTCTTATCATATTGTGTTTGGTAAAATCTATGAATGACACACGCACATATCCGAATTGTTTTAATGGAGATTTGGTGTGACAAAGGATTGAGGAGATGAGAAAGGTTGCGGTTTAGATATATTTTGTGAGTTTTTGACGATTTTGTGTGTGTTCAATTCAATGAGTTTCAGTAAAGAAAAAGTCGGTTGATATAGTCAATAGAGAATATGTAAAATGCGAGAGATGTGTTTACAATTGACCTTGAATTGAAGTTGATGGCGAGCATGAAGGAGTAATTTGGTTTTCATGTTGATGTATAAATGCTAATTGTAATTGATTATGTAGATGATAAAAAGAATATATAAGTTAAATATAACTAGGAGTTGATTTATCATGATCAAATATATAGTTTGCACTAAAATCCTTGCATTAACTAATTAAAAAGCCAAAGAAACTTAAGCATCCCAAAATCTACACTGTATAGAGTTGATGCATAAATTAGTCGTGTAGGGACTGTCCAAGAAACTGAAGATATGGTTGATAGTATGGCAGTATCATGCAAAAGTCATCGAAAATATATACGGATCATATTACAAGCAAACGGTGAGATGGCAGTTGATGCCACGAGCATAGAATTAACCGTCCAATCTCTTAACAAAATTCAAGATCAAGTTTAAATAGGTATACGCAAACTCGCTTCAAAAATATAACAACACGACGGATCCAAAAACAAAAATATGTTGGAACTGTTGAAGTATGGAGATGTTTCGGATCCCAGTCATGGGCCTACACAGACCAGTGTCATCCAGCCCAATATGCCTCTGGCCCACGTGGTTAATTAGTACTCAAGCCTCAAGCAGTCCAATTGATTTCACATAAATATATGACAGATATTTTTGTCCAAAAACAGTATAAATAAATCCGGCATTTCTTATAAATACATAAACTAATTTACATGTTTTGTTAAAAGCAATATAAATTATAATCAGTATTTTAATTTTATATTAAATTTATAACAGCAGATAATTGGTATAAAAGTCAGTTTGCTAAGTCAAAAAAATGAATTATTTGAATCCTTTTTTTTATTAAACATCGAAATGAATATTTATCATATACTGTAAATAATATCAAAGGTTAGTGCATGAGACTAACAACATTGTGTTTGGGATAAGCATTTGCCACAATTAATATTCATTTTAAAGTGTTATAGAGTTACAAATATATAAAATGATTTATATATAAAATGATTTTTATAAGGCTGAGCAAATGTATAAACTTTGTAAACTACAAAGCTAGAACATCTCTTTAACTGTAACGTTTGCTCAAGTCTCTCTTTGTAGCGTTTAACCTCACAATTTAACATGTGCCGATTAAAGATAGAGAGTATGTATTTCCTATTTATCTTAATCTAACTAGGGTAAGTAGAGTGTCGATTCCACAAGAAATTAATGTATGGTATTTAACTCGAATTGCTTGCTTCAAATAAACATAGTGAAAAAGATATGATTTTTGGTTTCTTGATGAACGACTACAACACTTCAAAGTAATAACTTGGTTGTGATTAAGCATACGATGATCACACTCAGATTGGATCTAGAAGGAAAATGCACAACCTCAAAGATAGAGAGTATGTATTTCCTATTTATCTTAATCTAACTAGGGTAAGTAGAGTGTCGATTCCACAAGAAATTAATGTATGGTATTTAACTCGAATTGCTTGCTTCAAATAAACATAGTGAAAAAGATATGATTTTTGGTTTCTTGATGAACGACTAAACACTTCAAAGTAATAACTTGGTTGTGATTAAGCATACGATGATCACACTCAGATTGGATCTAGAAGGAAAATGCACAACCTCAATTAATTATCAATGTTAGTGAATTACATAGACGTAATTTCGTTCAATGAGATGATAGAAAGGTAATTAGAGACTAAGGAGTCTGATATGTAGCCACTTAGCGATTCTAGACCGAAAAGAAGCGCATGCTAGGATGTTATTTAAATAACTACCAAAGCAAAGTCACCAATACCAATATAACATCATGCTTTTATAATGATTTAAGACCAAGAAATCACAGATTTTTACATTGAAGCCATTAAACCTAAATTGTTTTTCAAACACCAAACAATAAACAAATGAATCCATTTGCACATCAACTAATTTGAATGTGCAAAACATAATTCATGACTAACTAAGATAAAACCTTAGATTTATCAATACATTCATAATACAAACCCAGCAACCGGAAGTGATCACAAATGAACTAGTCACACATAAATATGTTTGATGACAATGGATGGCTAATTTGGGGAGTAATCTTGGATTTCATGATCAAAGATACGCTTTTCACTTGTATTTTTTCGTCCTCCTTCGTTACTAGCCTTCTCTTTAATGATCTTCTCTAGAAAAGCACATTTTATCCTTTCATACAGCTAGAAAACCGCCTACCATATAAGCTCTGGAGGACCGTATAGTCAAGACCATACGAATACAGTCACTGTATAACATAATTGCTCAAAACTCAAATCTCAGCTGGATAACGGTTGGAGTAGGGGCAAACTAGATTTTCTAGGAACTGTATGAGCACATTTGTGACCGTATGATATGGTTAACCAATTTTCTTCATGTTTTGATCTTTATGCAATCATTTAATACTCGTAACTAGGGATGTGTACGAAACCGAAATAACTTAATTGTAACCAGAATAACTGACACAACCAAACCGAAGAAAACCAAACCCAGTAAGAAACCGATGGTTTGGTTTGGTGTTTTCTTAATAACTGATTTTTTCGAATTGATTTCAGTTTGATGTTTTTTTAAAAACCAATAAGAAATTGATGGTTTGGTTTTATGCCAAGGATAATCTAAAACTTTTTGTTTGAATTAGTAGATAAATTATTTTATTAATTTTTTTGTATTGTAGTTTATGAATTACAATTAATTTTAATGTCAAGTAATTTATAAAAATATATAGATATTTTTAAGGATCAATAAAATGATATAAGCTTAAAAAGTTCTAGCTTAAATCCATTATTTTGGATCAAAATTTCCTTTAAAATTGAAGCCCAAATATCAAAATCGAATAAACTAAAACCAAAGTGAAAGTTGAAAATCAAAAACTAAAAAACCAAAACCGAAAATTCTTAAAAACCTAGAAACCAAAATATAGAACTTTTTTTTATTTGAGGTTGAAATGGAACCAATCCGACCCATTCACACCCCTACTCGTAACTTGTGTGTCTTCCACCGCACCCGTTCATATACACATTACAAACTAAGTAACCATGTTTCATGCGTAGTTCATACAAAAACACATGTACACATAGGTCTAATCATGCATCCATTCATTCATTAAAAACTTAAGTTCTTGTAACCTTCAACCTCCCATTTCAATCTTGCTTTTTTCCTTGAGGTCTATAGTTTTGCATCTTCAAGAACGTTAAATTCCTTCTTCAGTAGAATTCTTTGGTCAAGTTCATCCTCATCATTTGTTTGTCTTCAGCCATGAAATCCAAATCTTCTATTTCTTAGCTTAAAATGGAGGTTTGAATCCTACTAGCCCACCAATCCTTTATAGCCCTTTTAAGCATCTTTAACGACTCAACAAGAGTTTTGTCTAATTGAGAGTTGATAACTTGGTTACTAGCGGCGGATATAAGAATTTATATTCATGGAGTCGTTGTTTTTAGATACTTCAATTTCATAAAAACGGTCATAAAAAATTTCTTGGTTGGTTCAAGTCAAGTTGGTCACATAATAAAAATACGATACAAAACACTGCGAAAAACGTTTGTCGTTGCAACCGGTAAACTATTGATAACTTTACTGAACGACATACCAACGTATAATTAATGTCCTTTCTTGTTTTCACCATCCTTTTGACAAATCCACTTATCTCATTCATATTGACAAACATCGTATCTTCTTTCACTTAAACAGTGTAGTTAGTTATGAAACTAGAAACTTTTAAATGTAGGGTCATATTAATATATAACAAATGAATAAAGAAAAGTAACAATTTACTAAGTATTTAAGCTAAATTTAATAAACAAGACATTGTTAACATAACTAAATTTAATAAAGGTATTAAATTAGCTAGATAATATAAAAAATTTGAAAAACAATAAAATTTTAAGTTAAATTCCCTATATATGAAAAAACCAAACCATGAACAGTGTTTCAGGGGTATATCAGTAATTTGCATCCTCCTCGACTATTGTGCTTCCTCGGTCGTTGCGCTAGCCTTTTAATGGCTGTCATCTTCTTCATTTGATTTTGCCGACACATTTCTTTTGTTGGGTTGTGGAGGTCGGAGGTCTAGGGGCGGTGGGCGGTCGCTGTCCGTTTTCGCTTGACCGACGCGAAAAACGCTGTGGCACTTTGGTAGGCCTCCATTTCGCGTCTCATGCGTCAGGACCCTTCTGTGCTTGTAAGACAATCACCTCTCTGTCGCGTGTCTTCGGTTGAACTAAAGTTTGCCGACGCGATGGCCGACGACCTTGGTGATGTCGGCTGTGGCCTTGGAAACAGCCGCCGCTCACCCTTCCATTTCCGGTTGAGGTTGGGCTGGTGGTCGTTTTCTTTAGGGGTGTTCAAAATTATCCGAATCCGAAACCGAATCTGAAATATCCGAAAATCTGAAATATCAGAAAATCCGAAATTTCGGATTATTCGGATAGTGATTTTGAGAATTTTTGGATATTTCGTATATCCGAAATATCCAAAATATTTTTATAAAATTGTAAAAATATTAAATATTAATTAAATATTTTGGATATTTTAATAAAAAACTTCGAATATTTGAAAAAAAAATTCAATAAAATATATTTTTATAAAATTTATTAAATAATATAATTTTTTTTAATTCGGATATCCAATCCTAATCCGAAATTTCGGATTCGGATTCGGATAATGATTCACTATCTGAAATTTTTGGATATTCGAAATTCGGATATCTGAATTTTAACACCCCTAGTTTTCATGCCAAAAAGGGTGTCGATGGTGTTATTTTGAAAACCGTTGTGTTAGGTGATTCGTTATGCTGTTGATGATGGGAATTATCTCATTTGAAAATATGTTTTTTGGTGATTTGTTACGTCGATGATGATGTGGTTTATTCCATTTGAGACTCCTGGCTTGATGTTCATCTTAGGTGTCGAACCTGGTTCTATCGACGGTTTTATTTGCTGGGTGTAATGCCGGAAAGACCTTATGTCAATGATGATGACGATAGCTCATCTGAGACCGAGCTTGAGCTCACCTATATCACACATCTGATCCGATGATGTTGGCGTTTGCCGACTAGGGTTTTATCTTCATGTATGATTGCTTTGTACACTGCTGGAATAAGCATTAATTATAAATCTGTAACTAAATGTTTAGTTCTTGTTCGAAACCCTAGGTCGATGTCGAGGGATCGATGATGATGGGGTTCGTTTCATCTGAGATCTAACGTCAATGATGATGGGGATAGCTTCATCTGAGACCAAATGGCATGATGATGGTCACGATTATGTGTTACTTGGTGTTGGTATATTCTATCGATGAGGCATGAGGCAATGATGTGGGATATTACAATAGTCTTTGGTGTTTGGCGTGGCAATGGTTCTAGTTGCAGTCACATCGATGAGGCGTTTCTGAGCCTTTAAATGCCATCGGTCATTACTGTTGGTAATGTGTGTTAATTTAGAATAGAAGGAACATTGATTTACAGGCTGTTAATGCAGCATCCTACATTGTTCAATGGCCCTTGATTCTGGTTGTTTCATAACCATTCAATTGTAACTTTTGGCACTTGAATAAATATGGATGATAGGCGATGACGATAAACGAATGACCATTGACATTGTTGTTTTGACGTGGTAAATTGTTAGTTTGCAGGCACAAAAAACTGGTATTTTCGAGCGTTTTATCGAGCTGTCTATGTATTGATTCAACCCTGCCGCAAAACGCTGGAGAGAAAACAACTAGTTAAATAAAAAAACAAAGTAAAGATAAATAAAAAAAACTCATGTGAAAAATCAATTAGTATTATGTAGAAAACGAAATTAAAAAAGAAGAAGAAGAAGAAGAAGATTAGTGACGTGGCATTCTGCCTCTGATTATCTTCGATTTCTGACTGGTCTCTACTAGAAGAATCGACTATATCCGTTAGCCCCCAAATCAACTCATAATCACCACCGCACTTCTCCTTCATCACTAACTCCGTACCCTCACGTTTTTCTCACCATGAAATCATCTCACAAAACTCAATCACACTCCTCCACCACCACCGCCACCGCCACCCCCACCGCCACCACCACTCCCGAATCCACCGCAGCAGTCAAAATCCAATCAACCTACCGATCACACGCAATCCGCAAACTAACCCCACAAGATCAAATCCGTAAACACGAAGCCGACGCACTCCAACGCCTCATCCAGCTCCAAGAAACAGTAGACGCAGTGCGATCCAACACCCGAGAGCGAATCAAGATCAACGAAGCTTTGATGAACTTGTTGCTCATTCTCGATTCTGTCCCCGGGTTCGATCCGACGGTGAGGGAGTTCCGGAGGAGCGTTAGCCGTCGGATCGTGGGGTTGCAGGAGATATTAGACGCGATATGTGATGCGAATGTGGGGAATTGGGATGGGTTTTTGAGGGATTGGGATGATGTTGTTGAAGGGATTGAACGTCAAGTTTGTAGGGAACAAGGTGGGTCTGATTCGTGTGAGTTTGAGAGGTTTTGTGCGGAGAATTTAGGGTTTCAGTGCTTGCAGCGGTTTCTTCGTCAATGAGGTAAATTGAAGAGTTCTACAGCTTTGTTTCTGATTGAATTTCGAAGGTTCAATGAGAAAGATGGTGTTTATTCTACCCAATTTCGTAATATTGATTGAGATTCTGTTTGGTTTGTAGATAAAGAGTCGATTATAATTTATAACACCAGAGTTTAGCCCCTTAATCTTCATCATCAATTCGTGTACTTTGATCAAGACTCACGGCTAAATCTTCTACCTCCAGTATCGATCAAGTTCTAGAAATAGTTTAAACAAGTGTTTTCTGAACTAGACCGGAAGGTTTATTGCAAACTATTAAACCGTGAATCTCAGGGGTTCGCGCGTTCGGTCACCTGTTGTAGAGAGGTTGTCGTAACGGAAGAGAGAGTAGGTTTGAGCATTTTTTTGTGTTGCACTGGTACTATACGAAATCGTATCAACCAAACACCATCTGTACAGGTACCGGTATTCGGTATTCGTTTTTCATATTATCGATTTTGGTATTTTTATTGATAAGGAGATATGAAATATATAGTGATTTTTAGTATAATTATAAATATAAAGACAAGAAATCTGATTTGAATGTTTTAAGTTCATCCATTTTGTTAGTTCTTTTTGGTGATTATTTTTTCTTGTTTTCTAATACTTGGATTAATATAGTGTAGCTAGTTATTTGCGTGTTTAATTTTATTATATGTTTAGTTATGTTTATGATGTTTAAAACTATTATATGAAATCATTGAGCGCATGAACCTTGTGATCACGTCTCTTTTACGCAACTGCAACGGGCATTGGTTCCTGTCGTCTACATCAGCTTTCGTGGCATCAAGGACTCATCGTAGATGGTTTTATGACAACAAATGTTTATGTTACCTAGAATCCACAATAGAAATTTATTGTCTTAGATAAAGTTGTAAAAGTGACAAAATGACTAGGCTAATTTATAGGAGATAATCTGAAATAGTTAAAAAGTGTTCGAATACATGTATACATGGTGACTTTCAACTAACGAGTAGTAAAATCCAAAGGGAAAAGTATATTTAGTTGTTAAGGCACTGATGATTACGTAAAGTAAACGAACAATATTTCAGATCCACTTACAAATTGTTTATGTTGAACTTGATTAAAACAAATGTTAAAAGAGGCATGTGATTTAAGCCTAGGCTGATTAAGTTTATACAAAGGCAGCTTGAAAAATAGATGACTAGACATCTAATGTCTAGTTAGCAAGACAATTTACTTGGATAAATTAAGGGCACTATGCATCTTACTTCTAACTATTACAATATTAGAAATCATTCAAATACAAAGAGTAAAAGCCTTTTAAAACTAAAAAGTGTAACAAGTATTTTGAATCATCAATCTTTTTAATAAATTGTTAAAATCAAATTGTAAATTTTTTTTTTTGTTAGATGTGTATTTTAGGAATAACTACTTTTGTTGACTTTTTGTAAGTTCTCTCATTTTTTTAATGTTCATAACTTTTACGTACAACTTTATTTTTTATAAAAAATTACATCATAAAAACGAGTGTTTTTTATCTTTAAAACGAGTACAATATTGATATATAAAAAGATAAAAAAAATTACGTTTTTAACCTTATATCTCGTCATTGTGTATTTAGTGCAGTTCATCGTCTTTTTGTTTGTTATTGTGATTTTCTGAATACTATTGTGTTTTTTAAAAATGACGAATCTTAAAAAAATATAATTGTAAAATAACATTGTTGAGTCTCTCTAATATGTATAACACAATAATAAAATTAGCAACTAAGTAATCTAATAGATTAAAAACAATGACAAAATAACACAATATCTCATTGTATTTTTTTTATCATTATTGTGATATTCTGAACACTATGAGTTTTTAAAAATACATTGGTGAAATAATTTTATTATGTAGTTCTAATTGTAAAATATAATGATAGATAATAACAAGTTTATATAACTTATTACAAAATAATGACAAAAATAGCACATTGTGTTATCTTTAACACTATAAGTTTTAATAAATACATTGGTGAAAGTATATCATTGTATACTTCTAATTGTAAACATAATAATAGACAACAAGTTTACATAATCTACATAAATAATGACAAAAATAACACAAAATAATCTAAAACATAAAACACAATAACTAATACATATAACAAATGATGTAAACTATATGACACAATAAACTGATATTTGACACAATAAACGTACAAGACACAATGTCCAAAATGTCATCCTTTTTAAAACAATAGAAAGACACGTATCATGCCTTTTAGATTTAACATACTTTTTACTATAACCATACCTTTATAATTATATATAAACATCTTTTGTGTCACATGTCAAAATCCTTAGCCACATGAAATTTTTTTAAAATAAATCCATAATTGTTTTTATTATACCTACATATTTATTTAAATAAAAAATTAAAATGTGTTTTCTTATTTATCTTCGAATCATAACTAATTATATTTATTTAAATAAAAAATTAAAATGTGTTTTCTTATTTATCTTCGAATCATAACTAATTATTGATTTGCTTAAGTTATTTGCAATTTTAAAATAATTATGGAATTCAATTTGGAAAAAAAACTCAAATAAATTTATTCAGTGTTAATTACTAATCTTATATCATATCATAAGATTCTGTCAAAAAATTTTGTTTCAATTTATCTGCATATTCTCAATTTAATTATTACACTAGATTTTTATTTTAACTCCAAATCATATTTACAAATCGATGAGGTTTTCAACTTCCGCTAAATCTTAAATAATATCATGTAAATCAGTTTTAAAAATGTAAAAGCTTTTTATTTAATTTTTATATTTTTAACAAATCAATTTCTACTTTTATAGATTTTTAATTTCAATTGGTACCTTGAAAGAGACCGATCTTCCAGTCAATTTCTAACTATTATTTTCTTTTTTGGTAGGTTTTTTGAGACAATGAGCATGTTTTAAGTTTAGTTGTCCTGCTATGAGTAAAATCATAAGATAAATCTAAGTATGTTAACAATTCGTATAGGATTCACATGTTTTTGTAATACCAAAATTGTAAAGTGCAATAAGCATTTCATGTTGTTTCATGGACTGTTTCTAATTAAATCCATTAAGTATAGAACTAATCTAGAAAATAAAATAATTGATATGTCTTTTCACCTTATGTCATATAAAATTTTAGCTTCTACCGGCTTTATGTTTTGCCATGACTAAAATAGTAGTCAAGGACAATCATTATTTAGAGTTGATTTATACTTGAAACATACAGTGTTTACTCATGATCAATTATACGTTGTTTTATCCAGGGTTAAAAGTTGATAATATTTAACACTATTACTTTTAGATGAAAAAAATTTAATGTAAAATAGAAAATAGAACGTTGCATGCAAAGGAGTATAAATAATTTGTAAAATATTTTTATATATATTTATTTTAGATTATTGTATGTAACAATATATGATTCAAATTTATAACAATTATTTCAATTTATTAAAAAAATCAAACACAGATTTATAACCTAGTAACTAATATATTCTCAACTATAAAAAGGAGTTCGTATACACAGGTCCAAATCCATTTATAACAATAGGTGTCAATGATATAAGGTTAACGTGACAGCTGCTTATTCTTGTTTTTTACAAAAATACATTTAATTTTTAATTGTTAAAAATAAAAATAACTAGTATAAATATTCTCGCGTTGCGACGGAAAGCAACATCATAAAAGAAGTTAACGTCTAAATGCTGTTGTGAACACGCACATTAAAGTTAAAAAAACAAGACTTATGAAACTTTATATATAACGTAACCCTCACAAAAAATATAAACAGTTAGTGGCCATACATACGGGCCAAATTGGGTAAGGTACATTTGAAGCGTTCAACAATGGCTTACATCCATTAGTTGGTTTAAAAATGATGTTATGTAAATTCACCCAGAAACGTAGATAAGAATAGACGTTTCGCAATGTAAAACTTAAAATTTTATAAAACATCAAATGTCAAGATTTGTAAGAGGAAAAAAACTATGAAAAGGTCGAAACCTGAAGACATTTTTAACAACTTGTACATGTGTGTTTTGATAACTTGTACACTATTATGCGTAAATCACTAAATCCGTTTCGAGTGAAATTTACATTAAAACGTAGATAAAATAAGCATGTCACAATGATATATTTAAAATTTTATAAAACATCATATTTTAGAAAATACTAAGAAAAATAAAATAAATTCTAACCTAATTATAATAAATTAATAATAAAATAAGCAAGCACAAAGAGACAAAATTAATAAATTAATTAAAAAAGACAAAAAAGAAGAAAAAAAACATGTGTACACTTGATAGTTGTACCTTAAGTTTAAAGGCTTTTCGATATAGCTTTTAATGTAAAATTAATTTGTTATGGGTTCTAGACTTCTAGTTGTCAAACCATCATAATTCATGACTATTGAATAAGTTTCATTTGAAATTTGAAATTAAGATCTCCCATTATCTCTCCTTTAAAAATGACTTGTGCCACACTAAAGCAGACCCTTTTGATAAAGTGGCATTACAACTATGTAAAGGCGTAGATACAAATACTTTTTTTAAAAATAAATTTAGATTTTAATAATCAAACTAATAACTATTGGTCAGGCACGGATCAACTTTTTTGAGGGCCTGAAGTGAAAATGTAGGGCCCCTTTTCAACGGTAATTGTTATAAACCCTCTTTTTTTATTCAGGGTTAGGAACAACAACGATTAAGTAGAAAGTTTGTAGTTTGTGGAGTTAACTATAGTGTCTGGTCTAATTTTCTTTTTTCATTTTCGAGACACTTTGTTCGTATTTTTTTTTGATTTAAGATGACAACAACTAATAAGCTAATAACTGAAAGTAATAATTATAATCCAAGTAACAAACTAATACCTAAATATATCAACTATAATCAAAGTATCCAATATTCCAAGCATGCAATCCCTTGTTAATAACCTTAATCCAATTAACCAATAATCCAACACTGTAATAACTATAAAACAACATATATGTTAAGGTTGTTGGAAGAACTTAAACCAACTAATTCATAATTTCATATGAGATATGTAATTTAAATCTATGATTAAATGGTAACCTGAACACCAAATTCACATAATAATATATTGTAACTCAAACAACTTATTCAATGCTTACCTAAAGGCTAAAGCCCAAACAATCAGATTGTAATTCAAATAAAATACCTAATTCACTAAACAAACTAAATACATAATAAAACTGATTGTAAATAAATTATTCAATGGTAATCTCTTTAGCCTAAACACCTAAGTCACTAAACAACATAATGCATAATGTAATTTAAATAGTTGAATAGTCCTACACGTCAACAAATGAAACACACTATTTTTTTTATATAAAATACTTTTTCAACTTATATCAGAGTTTTGGTCGCAGTTCACAACAAACTTGCCATTCATAGTGACATGTTATTCATTAACAAATATAAAAGTAAACGTTATACAAACTTTTTCTACAATGTTAATTATATTAAATATTAAACGAGTGTAGGGTTTCTTTATCAGTCCAGTCACGCCCGTGAAGCTTTAACCATTTATGGGTGCTTTTCCTGAAAAAATTTAAAACATATTTTTATTAGCTTTCGCTAAGTAAGTACACTTCTTTTCTTATTCGAAAAACATATTTTCTTTTATTGGAATTTAACATCCAAAATCTTTATTTATTTAATCATATTTACTTCTTTGGAACTCAACGTCCGAATTCCTCATGAGTTTATTTTTAAAACTTGAGGATTAATAACTCCTTTTGTA
Organism: Flaveria sonorensis; assembly: GCA_025506505.1. Taxonomy (NCBI): domain Eukaryota; kingdom Viridiplantae; phylum Streptophyta; class Magnoliopsida; order Asterales; family Asteraceae; genus Flaveria; species Flaveria sonorensis. The sequence continues at coordinate 13,773,265 of CM046429.1, forward strand.
TATATGTGGAGTTCAACACCCGAAACCCTTGGAATTTCAATACCCAAAATCCTTACATATATTTAACTCTATTTTTTATATATATGGAGTTCAACGTCCGAACCCCTTGGGATTTCAACACCTGAAATCCATACATATATTTAACTTCTTTTTAAATTATTAATACACATACTTGGACCCATAATCATATAAATCATTTCTTTCATAATCATGTTTATCATAATCAATAAACATATATCACATGTAATTTCACATGTTTTATCTCCACATAATTCATACAAACTTATAACAGGTAAAACATATAACATGTAATTAAACATGTAATATAATTTAGTTACGAATCAGTGTACTTACCTGCTGATATTACTAACTTGAGTGCAGAATATGACTCTCTAACGCCTTCAAGCTATACCAAAATTCTTATGATCTATTGCTCCAAATATTACATATGAATCTACTCATATATATATATATATATATATATATATATATATATATTATATATATATATATATATATATATATATATATATATATATCTTGAAACCTCTCAACTTCCCTCCTCTTGTTCGTACTTCTCATTATCTTATGGCAACACCACCCTTTTGTTTTATTTTATATTCATGATGGCCAATATCAATACATGAGTAATGAAGAAACGTGGCAACTTGTAACAAATTCTTATCCTCTTAATTGAAGTTTCTACCATTTATGGCCACGTAATAGACAACCTTTTTTTTTTACTTTTATATTATTATTATTATTATTATTATTATTATTATTATTATTATTATTATTATTATTATTATTATTATTATTATATCTTAATGTGTAATTTGATATTATTAACCTTTTTTTAAACGTCATACAACTCAACAATAATTTGACCCGAAACTTACATAATAATATTTAAAATATATGTTTTAAATATTTTATTATCATTCATAAAATGGGATGTTACAACTCTCCCTCACATATTTAGTTTTCGTTCCCGAAACCTATTTACACGTTGAATAAATCAGGGTAATATTTTCTCATTTCATCATCGGTTTTCCATGTGGTATCAGAACCACTCTGATGTTTCCACTGCACTTTCACTTGACTTATTTATTTATTTCGTAGTTGCTTAATTTTACGATTAAGAATTGCCACTGGCTTTTCTATGTAGTTAAGCTTTTCATCAACTTCTATCTCATTCAACGGCACATATGTCGTTTCATCAACCAAACATTTTAGTAAATATGACACATGAAATGTTTTATGGATTCCGTTTAATTCGTCAGGTAATTCTAGACGATACGCCACCTGCCCCACCCGAGCAATAATTTTAAACAGACCGGTAAACCGTGGACTTAACTTACCACGTTTACGAAAACGAATCACACCTTTCCATGGTCGTCTACGTTTATCAGCATACGACTTTTGTCGATATTGAGCCGCTTTTAAATGTACTCTGATTTGATCAATCTTTTCATTCGTCGCCTCCAACATTTCTTTATTGGCAAGTTCTTTTTGACCGACCTCTCCCAAACATACAAGAGTGCGGCACTTTCTACCATACAACATTTCGAACGGGGGCATTCCAATGCCCGAATGATAACTATTATTATAAGAGAACTCTGCTAGGGGCAAATATTTGTCCCAACTACCACCAAAATCAATAATACATGCACGTAGTATATCTTCGAGAGTTTGAATCATTCTCTCGCTTTGCCCATCGGTCTGTGGGTGATATGTCATACTAAATAATAATTTGGTGCCCATTTCTTCTTGAAATTTCCTCCAGAATCTTAAAGTGAAACGTGTGTCTCTATCTGATACAATAGACAATGGCACACCGTGCCTTGAGACCACCTCATTAACGTATACTTCCGCCATTCGTTCAGATGAATAATTTTCACGAATGGGTATAAAGTGAACACTCTTTGTAAATGATTAACGATTACCCATATTGAATCATATCCTTTGGCAGTTTTATGAAGTTTCATCACCAGATACATCATAATGTGCTCCCACTTCTATAATAGAATTTCTAGTGGTTACATTTTTTTCATATGGCTTCTGGTATTTAGCTTTGACTTGTAAACAAGCCAAGCACTTTTCAACATATTTAGCAATATCTCTTTTCATTCCAGGCTACCAATACTCTTTCTTTAAATTGTTATACATCTTAGTCGCACCTGGATGATTTGAGTATTTTGACTTGCGCGCCTCATCAAAAATCATTGTTTTGATCTTACAAGTTCGAGGAATCCAAATTCATTCAAAACGAACTTTAATTCCTTTATTGTTTTCTTTAAAATATTAAACTTGGCCAATAATTCTTTCGCGCTTCAAATTTTCCTCTTTTAATGCCTCCACTTGTGCAACTTTAATTTGATCAAACAAGTCTGAATTCACAATCAGTTTATATGACTTTACTTTAATTGGAGCGCAATTCTCCTTCCAGCTTAAAGCATCTGTGACCACATTAGCCTTACCCGGATGATAAAGTGTTTCACTGTCATAATCTTTGACCAGTTCTAACCATCGTCGTTATCTCATATTTAATTATTTCTGATCAAAGAAATACTTCAAACTCTTATGATCAGTATAGATAGTGCACTTTGTTTCATACAAATAATGTCTCCAAATCTTCAACGCAAATACAACTGCTGCCAATTCAAGATCATGGGTTGGGTAATTTGCTTCATGTGACTTCAATTGTCTTGAAGCATAAGCTATTACCTTCCCTCTTTGCATAAGGACGCAACCCAATCCGACACATGAGGCGTTAGAATAAACTATGAATCTTCTGTTCCTTCCGATAATGCCAGGATAGGAGCTTTAGTTAACTTTTCCTTCAAAAGTTGGAACGTCTTTTCTTGTTCTGGTTGGAATTCTTTCAAGTTAGCTTTGTCAACGGGGAAGCTATTTTCAAAAAATCCTAAATGAAACGCCGATAATAGCCGGCTAAACCCAGAAAGCTTCTTACTTCAGTTGGGGTCTTAGAGGTGACCTGTAACATCTCGAGTTCCAGGGTCAAATGTAATAGTTAAAATAAAAGAAATATGAACTTTACGTTTTGTATATTGTTAAACGAGTAAGTAATGAGTGAAATGACTATTTTAAATTTAAAGTTTTAGATGAGTTTTAGTGTCGTAGGAGACCATTTAAATATATGTAAATATAATAGTATATTATATTTAAACGTGCCCCGTTTTTAACGAAACTTGGGTCGACTTGTAGAGAAAATAATATCGTCGTCAATGGCATATTTGAAATTTTATAAGACATTATATTTAAAAAGTTATAAGATAAAAATAAAGTAAGCAGCTGAATTAATTATAGCAATATAATAATAATAATAATGTTAAAAAAACATACAGAAGAATAAACGAAGAAAGCAAGCACACGGGTAGGCATGTCATTTTGCATCCCACATTGTCTGCTTTCCTTTTTCACCTGCCTGCCTGCTTTCTTATAAATAGAGACCTTAAAAAAAATTAGATTAAAAGTTTTCTTGAGAACGCTTTAGTATAAAGAGAATCCCGAGTAATCGATACCCCATTGGTATTGTTATTAGTCATTTTTGGAGCTCGGGTAAGAGCGCGAGTGGGGAGACTTTACATCAAACTCCCGTAGATAGTTTTAAGGTTTGTTCTCGTTTAAGTTTATGTCAAGTTAATTATTATTTATTTTAGATTATTATTATTATTATTATTAGGAATAGTTTTAGTATTATTAGTATTATTATTTTTAGGCGTTAAGATTATTGTTAGGGGTGGGTATTGAGTAGCCTAGCCTTAGTTAGGCATAGACTGATCACCCATGCCTAAACAAGGCAACATAAACCAATATCCAACCATTATAATAATTAGTTAGTTGTATCATTACCTAACCTAAGATTACTTAAACTGTATCAGGACCTAGAGATATTACCAGATTGTACTAAAAAGGTAATCAACTGTTAGGCAACTGCTAAACAGGTGAGTTCCTCTGAACTGTTTTCTAAAACGGGATGTGATATTTTGATAACTGGTACTAATTGAAAAATTGACTATCAATAGCATCTGTGATATGTGGCAATGCTTGACAAGATGCTTGAGGGCTGCTTGTATGATTCTGCTTTAGCTAGTGGAGTTTGTATACATAGCCTGATTATGCGAATTTATACTGTGCTTACTCTGTTCCTATCTGTTTGCCATTGTTGTATCTGCTTGATGCAATAGTCAATATCAATATGTTTTGAATTTTGAAGAATTCTATGTTCATGAACTCACAAGCTTTATGCTGAGTCCCAAATCTTTTCTTTTTGGACACACATCCTAGGTGCCAAATGATTGCAGTACGTATAGATTACGGGCTAGCTTATGAGAAAATAGAGGTCTAGAGTAGTAATTGAAGATTTAGATATCCAGTTAAATTGATGTAATGTATTATCTAGTATGTCAGATGTACAGTATGCTATGATGTTAATCAAAGTTAGACTTCCGCTGTGAATTTAGATTGCCATGTGTTTTGTATATCTGATGTGAAACGCTCCCAAGGGTGTGCCCTGGGAGGCTGGCGTTACAAGTTGTTATCAGAGCCATAGTTTAAGTAAATTAGGCATTATCAGTTAGTGTCTAAACTTAAACCGAGTTAGGAAGACTACGCAGGTTGCCAAATAAACCAAGTAGCGTTGTGACAAATAAGAGGTTTTAGATATGTGTTTAAGTATATAATGGAAAATAACTAGAACACTTGAATAATGTAAAAGGTTAATCACATTTAACTAATGTCATTAAAAATTTACTTTTTCAAATTGTATTTTGGTTTGTTAGCTGTTATGTTTGCCTAAACTTAAGAAGTAGATTGATAATGTTAACTAGAAATTATTGAAGGCGTAAACTTCTAGATAGTCTCATGTTAATTAGTATAATAGAATAATAGTGACCATGCAAAGTAATTCACAATTAATTATAGTTAAATAAATTATAGAATTAGATGATTAAGTAAGCAAGTGAAGGTGAATGCTCAAGAAGAATGTCACTCATATTTAGACGTTGCATTATGATACATAATGAGGAAAAGCTAGTATATTCGTGCAAGGTAAATTGAAGATTATGCTTAGATTTATGTAATGGTGAATTTACAATAATACATACATCCTAATAAGATTGCATCATGTTGATTAATGCTTACGTCTTAATGGTGACGTGACAACTTCATATGATAAGGATTAGTGATCAAATGGAATATGAACATATGAGCTAGATGGGTATTATCAGATACTTAAATGTTGTATTGATATTTAACAAGGATGTTATTCGATAAGATAAAATATAAAGTGATGAATAGTGTATGAAGAAAGGATAATATCCTAAAATGTTGGAATTAGTATCAAGTATGACCCGAAAGTAAGCTAGAATGCCAAAGGTGATCCGAATATAGAACGAATATAAGTAACTATGAAGGTACAATTAGATACAAGGCAAATAAAAAACTTTGTACTCAAGTTGTTAACATTATCACTGCCACTCAACCAAGATCTAATCCGAAGAAAGTAGAAAACAAACTATAGAAAAGTTTCTCGTTATCTACAACAAAGATAGTAGACAAAGAAACTAGAAAATAGAAAAATAAGTACAAAAGCGTTCTTATAAATTCTTTATGACTTGCAACTCTCCAACTTTTGGTAACAAGGGATTTATAGAGGCACAGGAATGCTAATATCAAATGAAAGCTGTCTTAGACATTCATGACTACATGTAACCAATAAGATATAATTCACAGTATATTCATTTCAATCAAAAAGATTACACTGGTGTGAATAAAAGCTTCGTATCAACTATCTTTAGGCCATACATGAATTAGAAACTCAAACTTTACACCATACCTTCATAAGTAGAATGACTAATGAGAAACAAAAGACAATAGATGACATCATTAAGATTCCTATGATTAGCTTGAATGGTAACTTGATTCCTATTGACTTGATACCTATGGAAACCCAAAGAATTTGACGTAGTCAAAGGAATTGACTAGCAAACCCTCAACTAATTATAAGTCATGTCTGAAAGAAGAATGGTAACTTTGATTACCCAAAAAAAGACTGGTAGTATCTGATAACGGAGCAGAAAACATTATCACTATGACTTAAAGTCCATAAGTTTTCAAAAAAATGATACATTATTGATCTAGCATATGCCATGAACACTGTGAAGAAACAAAAGGTTTGAAAACATACCTAAGACTAATTTTAGAGCATGATATGATCCCTATAAATTATTGGTGATGCTATTCGAATTCACCAATGAACCTGAGATATTCATGGATCTTATGACAAAATTTATAAACCTTACTTGGATAATTTATCATCACCTATTGCGATGACATTCTGATATACATTCTAAGGATAGTAGAGATCATGAGGATCATTTTAGAGAAATCCTAGATTGCATAAGCAAGAAAAAAACCTTTACTTTAATTCTTGAAATATAAATTTCAAATATGTAAAATTTAATTCATAGGCCATATGTTCAATAAGTAAGACAAACAAGTAATACATGCTAAGAACAAGCAATAAGAAATGAAAAAAAAATTCCACATGATTTTAAAGATTTTGGGATTTGAAGATTATTATTGGAGATTTATTTAAGTTTTCTAAACACTAGTGAAAATGAAAGGCCTTGTTAAGTAACTACAACTATGAAATACGACAAAGTTAACCGCTAGTGCTTTTATAAACAAGAATGGGCCCAATCACTAAAATTTGAATATCTACAAATAATATTAAGATAAACCTCTTAGACTAAGTTGAAATGCACAAGAAAAATCCTTGATGGAAAATCACATTAAGAAGCAATGAAGGATTGGTAGACGAAAACTATTAAGATATAAAAGTGATAGTATCGTAAGACTCCACAATCATATATGAGTTTCGAGTCTTAGCATATTACAAGATATGATACTAAATGAAGCCCATAAATCAAAATATAAAGCAAACACAGGTAGTAATAACATGTAATATGATTTAAGAATTATTATTGGTATTCAGGAATCAAATATCAATCACAAGACGTGCAGGGAAATTTCTTTATCTACTTAGGACTATGGTAAAACATTAGAAATTGTCTAACTAGTTACAACAAGCTTAAATCTCATAATGAAAATGAAAGATAACTAATAGGCTATGTTAATTTCATGATTAAATTATGGATATGACACCTTCTAGCTAGTGAATGATAAGCTTACCAAATTAGTACACCTCTACCTCTCTATCAAACTATAAGATAGAAATGTTAGCCAAACTCTATTAGTCTCACATTAAGATGGGCATATCTTGACTATATCAAGTAGAGTTTATTGTTTCACTTCAAGATTATAATAGGATTTTCAAAAGAAACTAAGAACTCGAGTAAACTGGAGAACCTTATGTTTTACAAAAAAAAGTAAAAAAATAAAACTACCGAGACTCAATAGTACTAGAGTTTCCTTGAGGATTAAAACCTAAGCAATATAGTGTAAGAATATATTAGAGTTCTTATAACAAGAATCTGATATGATTTGATCACTTTTTTGCGCAAAAGGAAATTCTAAGAAATAAGGATATTGTGATTAAGAAAACAAGTTATTAATCATACAATATAGGAATCTTAGCTTAAAAGATAATTTCATTAGCATTGGTTGAGAAGCAAGGTTAGAAAAGAGTCTGAGAAGACTTGAGGATTGGGAGAAGAAATGAAAACCAGATATCCTCAACTCTTCGGGTAACCTTCGAATTTCGAGGACGAAATTCTTTAATGGAGAGAAGAATGTAACATCTCGAGTTTCAGGATCAAATGTAATAGTTAAACTAAAAGAAATATGAACTTTACATTTTGTATATTGTTAAACGAGTAAGTAACGAGTGAAATGACTATTTTAAAATTAAAGTTTTAGACAAGTTTTAGTGTCGTAAGAGACCATTTAAATATATATAAATATAATAATATATTATATTTAAATGTGCTCCGTTTTTAACGAAACTTGGGTCGACTTGTAGAGAAAAATAATATCGTCTCAATGGCATATTTGAAATTTTATAAGACGTTATATTTAAAAAAGTTATAAGATAAAAACGAAGTAAGCAGCTGACTTAATTATAAAAATTTAATAATAATAATGTTAAAAAAACATACAAAAGAAGAAACGAAGAAAGCAAGCACACGGGCAGGCATGTCATTTTGCATCCCACATCGCCTGCTTTTCTTTTTCACCTGTCTATCTGTTTTCTTATAAATAGAGACTTTAAGGTTGAATTTAGATTATAAGTTTTTTTGAGAGCGCTCTAGTATAAAGAAAATCCCGAGTAATTAATACCCCATTGGGTATTGTTATTAGTCGTTTTTGGAGCGCGAGTAGGGAGACTTTACATCCAATTACCGTAGATAGTTTTAAGGTATGTTCTCGTTTAAGTTTATGTCAAGTTAATTATTATTTATTTTAGATTATTATTATTATTATTATTATTATTATTATTATTATTATTATTATTATTAATACTATTATTATTAGGAGTAGTTTTAGTATTATTAGTATTATTATTTTTAGGCATTAGGGTTATTGTTAGGGATGGGTATTGGATAGCCTAGCTTTAGTTAGGTATGGACTGATCACCCATGCTTAAACAAGGCAGCATAAATCAATATCCAACCATTACAATAACTAGTTAGTTGAACCACTACCTAACCTAGGATTACTTAAACTGTATTAGGACCTAGAGATATTACCAGATTATACTAGAAAAGGTTATCAACTGTTGGACAACTGCTAAACAGGTGAGTTCCTCTGAAATGTTTTCTAAAACGGGATGTGATGTTTTGATAACTGGTAATAATTGAAGAATTGACTATCAATAGCATCTGTGATATGTGGCAATGCTTGATAGGATGCTTGAGAGCTGCTTGTATGATTTTGCTTTAGCCAGTATAGTTTGTATACATAACCTGGTTATGTAAATTTATACTGTGCTTACTCTGTTCCTATCTGTTTGCTATGGTTGTATGTGCTTGATGCAATAGTCAATATCAATATGTTTTGAATTTTGAAGAATGCTATGTTCATGAACTCACAAGCTTTATGCTGAGTCCCACATCTTTTCTTTTTGGACACGTATCCTAGGTGCCAAATGATTACAGTATGTGGAGATTACGGGCTAGCTTATGAGAAAATAGAGGTCTAGGGCAGTAATTGAAGATTTAGATCTCCGGTTAAATTGATGTAATGTATTATCTAGTATTCCAGATGTACAGTATGCTATGATGTTAATCAAAGTTAGACTTCCGCTGTGAATTTAGATTACTATGTGTTCTGTTTATCTGATGCGTAACACTCCCTAGGGTGTGCCCTGGGAGGCGAGCGTTATATGACCATTTCATAATAGTCTCGATTTTTGCGGGATCCACCAAAATACCCTCCGCATTCACCACATGACCCAAGAATTGGACTTCTCGAAGCCAGAATGCACATTTAGAAAATTTTGCTTATAACTTCTCTTTTTTAGTACATTGAGATCTTCACAAAGATGTTGAGCATAATCTTCTTCGGTTCGTGAATAGATAAGAATATCATCAATAAAAATGATGACAGAACGATCAAGCATAAGTTTACATACTTGATTCATGAGATCCATGAAAACTGCTGGAGCATTTGTTAAACAAAATGACATCACAACAAATTCATAATGCCCATAACGAGTACGGAAAGATGTCTTAGGTACATCTTCTTCTCGTACCTTAACTTGATGATAACCTGACCTTAAATCGATCTTTGAGAACCAACTAGCACCTTGTAGTTGGTCAAAAAGATCATCAATTCTAGGCAAAGGCTACCTATTCTTGATGGTCAGCTTATTTAATTCACGATAATCGGTGCACATTCGCATGCTACAGTCCTTCTTTTTAACGAACAAAATAGGCGCGCCCCAAGGTGAAACACTTGGCGAATGAAACATTTATCCAACAAATCTTGGAGTTGAGACATCAATTCCTTCATCTCGTTTGGTGCTAGTCGATATGGCGATTTAGCCACAGGTTCAGCTCCAGGAACTAAATCAATTTTGAATTCGACTTCTCTTTCTAGTGGAACACCCGGTAGCTCATCAAGGAACATATCAGGGAATTCACTAACTACAGGGACTTCATCAAGTTTCTTCTCTTTCACGTTATTATTAATCACGTAGGCCAGAAACGTTTGATGACCATGCCGTATGTAAATTTTGGCTTTCGTCATTAAGCATACAATAATGTTGCTCTTTCTTTCTCCATAGATATAGACTTGTTATCCTATTGGAGATATAAATTGAACAATCTTTTGATTGCAAACTATCGACACATGATGTTGGGACCAATCCATTCCAATAGTCACATCAAATTTCTTTAATTCTATTGAAATTAGGTCGATATCATATTCTTCTCCTTGAATATTTACTTTACATTTTCGACATATTTCAGAAACAACAAAACTTTTATCGCTGGCTATGTCAACTTCTAACACATGTACCAGTTTACTTCTAACAAAAAAACTATGGCATGCAAACTTTATAGATACAAAGGATCTTTTAGCCCCAGAATCAAATAAAACATATGCAGGAAGGGAGTTGACTAGAAAGGTACCTGTGATAACACCAGGTTCAACCTTTGCTTCTTCTACCATAATTTGAAAAGCCCTACCTTGCGGTTTTGGAGCTTCCAACTGTTTCATGTTCTCTACGGCCCTCGATCCTTCCGCAGCCTTGGCAACCTTTGTTTTCAACTATGGACAATCATTCCTCATATGACCTGGCTTATAACAGTTATAACATAAGTTCACAGGGCTGATACACTATGGTGCGGTATGCCCCGGTTTCCCACATTTATAACAAATTGGGTTCTTATAACGACATTCTCCAAGATGTCTATTCCCACAGAACTGACAATTACCAGACTCCTTGATTGAGCCTAACCCCTTGAAAGGTTTTTGAAACTTTGCTTTCTTCGTTGGTGTTGTAGGAATCACGGTCTCAACCTTTTGTTTTACATCTCTTTCCGCTTGTCTTTTTAGTTCCATTTTCCGTTCACGAGCCCAATTAAGAAGTTCCTCAAGACTTCCACATTTTGATGGAGAAATAAATTCTCTAATTTCTGTTTTAAGGATAAGATGGAACCAAGTCATCCACATTTCTTCAGAAGTGTAAAGCGAAGGACAAAACTTCGCTTTATTATAGAAAATTCCAAAGATTTCATCCACCGTTTCATTGCCTTGACGCATGTGAAGAAGTTCTTCAGTGATACGATCGATTGCAACACGGGGACTAAAATGTTTTAGGATGATTGGTTTGAATTCTTCCCAATAGATACTTTTGATTCTTTCTCCCCCTTTCTCCTTTTTAATCACATCCCACCGATCTTTAGCTCTTTCACATAACTGATTTGTCGCTAACATCACTTCATCCCACGGGTCGTAATGACACGTATCAAAAATAGTCTCCTTGGCTGCTATCCACCTTTGGCTAACCAAAGGGTCAATTTTCACCTTTGAATTGCAAAGGTTACAAGCCATGAAGTCTGTATACGTGCAACGACGTTTTTCGACTTCCACTATTAGTGCTGCTCCCATATTTTCCGTAGGTTTTCCTATCGCTTTATTCTTTTTCAATTTTTCTTCTAGCATAATTTCAATTGAATTTTACATTTCAGCTAGAAGAAATGGGATATTAGCTTCAAATGACTTTCCCACTTCAATGGCAATTTGTCTCCGAATTTCCTCAGGTACAAATGTTGTATTATTATTAAGATGATATGAGTGTAGATATGAATACACTGATCTTTCTGAAGCATTATCTACATGCTTTTCAGTGTTACGGCTTCCCTCATCTTGTATCGCATTTTCCCCTCTTTCATCCACCATATCTATAGATAATTTATTTATCTCATATTATTTTTATTCTATTGAATTCTCATTTTCAAGTACTTATCTAAGGTCTTTATACTATTTACATTATTGTCAAGACTAACAATATCTCTAAGGCAAAAAAGAACCATATATGCATTTATAATATACAACACATACACATATTATTTTATACATATTTACTCCTAATCCCCACACTTACTCTGTGTTGTTTTTAATACAATATGATTATTAGAAATTCACAATGGTATGATATATTCTTCTCATATTGATCAGGTATGAAAACAATATATTATACTCATTATAATTTTTTAACCACCATATAGTATCTCAAACATACAAATTTCAGCGTACACAAGATTTTTATCTGTTTTCATTTTGCACCCATATAAAATCTCCATTTATCTACTTCCTTGGATCGTTTCTGAAATGAACCCTATTGTATTCATGTCATCCGCACTTATGGTTTGAGTCTAAGTATTTCTTTTATATACTTAAATCTCTCGAATCGTGCTCTGATACCAACTTAAAACACACTAGTTTTTTTATAAAATACTTTTTCAACCTATATCAGAGTCTTGATTCCAGTTCATTACAAAACTTGTCACTCATAGTGACAGGTCATTCATTAACAAATATAAAAGTATTACACAGAAAATAAATGTTGTACAAACTTTTTCTACAATATTAATTATATTAAATTTAAACGAGAGTAGGGTTCCTTTGTCAGTCCAGTCACGCCTGTGAAGCTTTAACCATTTATGGGTGTTTTTCCTGAAAATATTTAAAACATATTTTTATTAGCTTTCGCTGAGTAAGTACACTTCTTTTCTTATTCAAAAAACATATTTTCTTTTATTGGAATTTAACATCCAAAATCTTTAATATTTATTTAATCATCTTTACTTCTTTGGAATTTAACGCCCGAATTCCTTATGAGTTTATTTTTAACCCTTGAGGATTAATAACTCCTTTTGTATATATGCGGAGTTTAACACCCGAAACCCTTGGGATTTCAATACCCAAAATCCTTACATATATTTAACTCCTCTTTTTATATATGTGGAGTTTAACGCCAGAACCCTTTAGGATTTCAACACCTGAAATCCTTTCATATATTTAACTTCTTTTTAAACTATTAATACACATACTTGGACCCATAATCAGATAAATCATTTCTCCCATAATCATGTTTATCATAATCAATAAACATATTCCACATGTAATTTCACATGTTTCCTCTCTACATAATTCATACAAACTTATAACGAATAAAACATATAACATGTAATTAAACATGTAATATAATTTAGTTACGAGTCGATGTACTTACATCCTGATGTTACTAACTTGAGTCCAGAATATGATTTTCTAATTGTTATGATAAAAAACGCCTTCAAGCTATACCAAAATTCTTATGATCTATTGCTCCAAATCTTACATATGAATCCACTCAAAATATATATATATATATATATATTACTATTTTCTTGAAACCTCTCAACTTCCCTCCTCCTGTTCGTACTTCTCATTATCTTATGGCAACACCACCCTTTTGTTTTATTTTATATTCATGATGGCCAACATCAATACATGAGTAATGAAGAAACGTGGCAAGTTGTAACAAATTTTTATACTCTTAATTGAAGTTTCTACCATTTATGGCTATCTTGATGGCCATGTAATAGACATCCCTTTTTTCTACTTTTATTATTATTATTATTAGTATATCTTAATGTGTAATTTGATATTATTAACCGTTTTTTTTTAATGTCATACAACTCAACAATAATTTGACCCGAAACTTACATAATAATATTTAAAATATATTAAATTTTATTTTCATTCATAAAACGGGATGTTACAACAAATTGCAATTCAAAACTCAAATTAATCAAAATTGAGATTAAAATTTCTCACAACTTGTAACTCAAATCATAAAATCAATCCATACCTGAATAGTTGCTCACAAAACCCATTGCTGACTTCCGATGCCACGAAAAGGAGGTGAATCGGAGGCGAAGCAGCAATGATTATGTAGTATTTGCTCACAAATGGAGTTTTGGTGAATCGTAGTACACTAAAAAACAATTTGGTGAATCGCTAGTCGATGTTCAATGATGAGATAGAAGTTTACATTTCGACTTTGAAAACCCATCCGTCACTAACCTGTTGTAATTTGGTAAATGATAAATCGATTTTTGATGGTGCATTTCGGTAAAGGATTTTTCCTGCCATTGTACTTTGGAAATTCATCCATCGATTTAGCTACAAGATCATATCGATTTTGGATTGCTTTCTTCTTGTCCTTTGCACGTTGTATAGTGTAGAACACATAAACCCTAAAAAATTTAGGGGCCTCTTAAACATGGGACCTTGCTACTGGTCAATATTAATCCCATCTAACAGTTAGACTAGTACTAATTCTAAATTTTAATTTTGTTACCAATAACAGTCTTAGAATAACTATTTGTTAACTATGTTAGTTTTTTATAACGTGGCATTGACTAGTACTAATTTCAACTTTCGATTTTGTTACCCTAACAGTCTCAGAATAACTGTTCGTTAACTTTGTTAGTTTTTTATAACGTGGCACGTGACATTACTCGTGACATGACATATAACATGACGTATTACATAACTAAAATAATAAATATAAATATCATTAAGTTTTTGCACTCTTTGTCTCCAAGCTACTACATCAGTGGCAAAAAAGTTACGTTGTATAACTTCAAAAAATGATCTTTTATTATTTAAATTGAGTAATATATTTACATTTCTAATTATATCTATGTTATACATCACGTCATGAGCACACCACATGATACGTCATGGAAAACTAACGAAGTTAATGAACAGTTAGATTGATACTGTTAATAAAATCGAAAGTTACAATTAGTACTTGTCAAACTATTAGTTGGTATTTATATTGACCAATAATTAATAATTTGAATTATTAAAATCTATTTTTCCGAAAAAAAACTAAACATCAATACATTTTTTACTTTTACCATACAAGCGTACTATGAGTGCCTTAATAAGGACCATAAATTACCCTAAAATCCAATCAATTACAATCTAACACCTAGTTATTACTCACGAGTACCAAAAAGTTAGTCTAAAGAGGATTGTACTATGTGAAAATTAAATAAACTAAATTAATACACGTGTGCGGCTTTAGAAGCGGGTTTGTGAACCTTATTTCCAACCCGTTAGCATAGCCTAGAGACTCGCGGTGGTGTACCCAAAGTACCATAGCAACCTGATTCAGCTAACCAAAATACACTTTAAGTAACTAAGACATGTCGAATATTAAATTTATATTAATGAATTTTGTATGAACTTTTTCGGATAGGTTGGGGCTATACATATCCCCCCCCCCCATCTTTCTGCGAATGTATGGTTAAATCACTTGGTAGAGGCTTTGTTTTTTATATGAGAGATCCTGGGTTCAAACGCAGACTTTGTGTAATTTGGTGTAATGTAGGAATAGAAGTGAAAAGTTTGTCGTTCAAAAAAAAAAAACATACCTCATTTTCTTACTTGTCATGTCTCACCTCTAAGAATAACTTTATAAAAATTTCTTATTCACCCTTTGGAAATTTTAAAAAAAATCTGTACATCCACTCACTTGTCATATCTCTTTTTAATTGTGATATATCTATGAAAAATATTAAAAATGATTTAAAAAGTAAATAATTTTTAAGAAAAAGTAATTTTAAAACGTATATACACTTTACAAACGTAAATTGCTCTCTTTGTTCTTGTATTCTTTATCATTATTATTGATTAAAATGTTTTTGTAAAGTTAAAAATAAACAATTTTTAAGCGATCCTTTGGTAAAAATTTAATAAAAACATTAAACGGCTATATATATTAAATTAGAAAGGTTTGAAATAAGATGTTGTTTGTACCCGATGTAATTATTTATTTTTATCCAAACTTTTAAAATTTACATGCTAGCAAATTATAAACTAATAATTTTACGCACCAGAAGTTAGAAAAAAACACATAAAATTTCAATTATAAAGTAAAAACCTTGTGTCTAACTTTTATGAAATTTACAAATAGTGATTTTAACAACAGAAATCATGATTTTTTCTATTAAAACTTAGCTACAATATACCTTGCAATAGCTTTAATATATCTCGCAATAGCTTTAAATAGCAGAATTGATGATTTTAACATTCAATTACATAGTAGCAATATTAAAAGAAATTTTGAATCTAAATTACTATATGGTACAAAGTAACTCTACAATTAAATTAATGAAACTTATCTCCATTAGAATAAAACATAAAGTTGTCTATACCATTAACTCTCATACGAATCAAATTTGAATCATTTGAAAAGTTATCTTTTGTACAAGTTAACACTCGTAAAAAAAATTAAAAGTTTTCTTTTGAATTTAAACAAACAATATATTAGAATTAAAATACAAAACTATTACTATTATCACGCTAAAGGAGAAAAAAACAGAAACAAACAAAAAGAAAACAAAAGGTTCCAATTGTATATATCAAGAATTTAAAAGAGGGGATATGATAAGTAAAAATGATAAAAAAGAATATGCAAAACAACACCCTTTCGTATATTATACATTCTACATGACATCCATGTTTAAAAAAAATGAAAAATAATATACTCTCATTTATAAGTGTAAGTGCTTTTTTCTTTATTTTTTAATATTTCTTTTTGTTTGTTATAAAGTAGGTTTCTGAATTCTTTAAGATATGTGTCCTAGCTCTCCTAGTAGGGTTATTTGTTTACTCACTTCATGTTGCAGGTTCTATTCCTGCTGGTTATGGTTTATTTTTTATTTTTTTGGGTCTTACATTGTTCGCTACCTGTATTCTTTTTTTTTTTTTATGATTTCTTACCTATTTTTTCTTTTTTTCGAAGTCTTTCATTCAAGAACGGTGACTCTAGAGTCTTTGATTTTGTGATATTGTTTGTGGTTTTGTAAGACCTTTTGCACTACCAGATACTTTTTTGTTCCATTGTGGTAATTAATTATTCGACCATATCGTATCTAGTGTGGTATAGGTTTTTGGTATTTGAAAGATGGAAATAGGTTAAGCTTATGTTGATTTCCATTTAATGATTTTAGATTTTAGTAAATTCATCATCCCTGTTTTCTCTCTCGATTCTAAAATCAACGATGGTATCTGCGAAGGCCATATAACAATCAGATGGTTTCACTTGGGTGGTACATTAGGTTTACTCTTTAAATTCTCATCCTTTTTTAAGTAATGGTTTTATCTTTTTGTTTGGTTCAGGTTTCTTTTGTTTGGTCTCAGCCACTAGGGTGTTTAATTTCGGATATCCGAATTTTGGATATTCAAAAATTTCGGATAGTGAATTTCACTATCCGAATCCGAATCCGAAATTTCGGATATCCGAAATTTCGAATATCCGAATTTTCGGATTCGGATATCCGTTCGGATATCCAAATTAAAAAAAAATTGTATTATTTAATAAATTTTATAAAAATATAATAGTTTTTATTGAATTTTTTTTTTCGGATATTCGAAGTTTTTTATTAAAATATCCTAAATATCTAAAAACATCCGAAATATTTAATTAATATTTAATATTTTTTAAATTTTATAAAAATATTTTGGATATTTAGGATATTTTGGATATTTCGGATATCCGAAATATTCGAAAATTCTCAAAATCACTATCCAAATCCAAATCCGAAATTTCGGATATCCGAATTTCGGATTTTTGGATATTTCGGATACGATTTCGGATTCGGATATTTTTGAACACCCCTATCAGCCAGCATGGCCGGGTGGCGGACCGCCACCCTTCCTTTAGTGGTTTGCGATGGACCCCACGATCAGGTTATAAAAGCCTGCCTTGTGCAGTCGAATTTACACATCCAAAACATGTGTGTATTGCCATTTATACTCCAAATACCCCTATATTACCTCATGTAAGCTAGTGTTATACTCTGTTGAGCTTAAGAAAAATGCTTTGGAAGTGCCATCAAAGTTTTAGAAGAGTGTAAGTTGTGACTTTGATCAATTGTTAACGTGAATATGTTTCCCAAACTTCATTTGCATAATTGATTTATGAGCACAAAATGATTTTAGCATGTTTATGACATGTCTATATGAAAATAATTACATCGTTTTAGAACTAGCATATGATTATATTAATGTCATTAACCATGGGTTTAAGCGACCATTGTCACAGTATACACATATCGATCTAGGATACAACATTGATGGGTAACTGTGTGTTATGTCGTAATGCGGCGGAATCATTTGAACAATATGAACCAGATGAATTCAGTGTATACCAGCTTTCAATATCGGGCCCTGTCAACAATGGGACAACTATAAAACAAGATGTTTTAATAATTGTTAATATTGATCATGATGTTTTGATTTTAGCAAAAGTGTATGGTAAGAGCATTCACAACCGGTTTGGTATATTTATGTGAGTGTAATCCTTAAATTATATGGAATGGTTGTAAGTGGTTGTGAGTGGAGGAGAGATAAATGTTATTGTTCAATCTGTAAATTTAAAGAATTACTGTTCAACCCTTATAATTTTTTTAATATTTTTAAAAGTTGTTGTGAGTGTAAGAGAGAAAAAAAGGTAATGATGAAGGTATAAAAAATATTATTTAATTAAAAAAATGAGAGAAAAAGTAGTGTTTTTAGTGTAATTATATGGATAAAGATAAAAAACCAGTTGCGAATGCTCTAACATGATTCATCAGCTTTATGCTGACATTGTATTTTAAAATAATTTTCTAGAGAAATGATATGCATGTCTAATGAAAATAAAGGCTATGGTTTAACCTAAGCATCGTGGGAACGCCCACAAGAATCTAGAAAGATGAACAGTTTTTATGTAAAGTCTAAAGATTGTTTTGTTTAAAACAATATAATCCTTTAAAAATGATGTAATTTTTTATGCAATACATGGATGATTTGAATTCAACCCAAGAGTTGAAATATCTTCCCAAGTGAGGATTTGATTAGTATCTTAACTTATCATCTTAGTTTGGAGGATAATATATTTGAGACAAATAAAAATGGAAAAGTCAACCAATAAGATTGAATATTTATAAAAGTATTTTGAAAAATATTTCCGTTGTGATTTTTTAAATAAAATATAAATTTGGACTTATTTGTTTATACTAGTAGATTTGGCTCACGCGTTTGGGGTGTACCTGACCTAGGGTGTGACATCCTTGATATGAAAGTGTTGTTGCGTATTAGGGGCAGCCCTATGGAAGGGGGGGGGGGGGGGGCACGGCCTAATCTCCTCAAGGGCTCGAAACCTTTTTATATATATATATATATATATATATATTATATATATATATATATATATATATATATTAAAAAGGTTTCGAGCCCTTGAGGAGATTAGGCCGTGCCCCCCCCCCCCCCCCCCCATATATATATATATATGTGTGTGTGTGTGTGTGTGTGTGTCTTAAAAAATATTATAAACTATTAACAAACTCATTAACAAAGTCAATAATATTTTAATTATTTTAGCATATTAAACCTTATCTTAGAGCCCATTAATGTTTTAAATAGTTTAGTCTAATACCATTTACTCAATTTAAACCTAATTTAATATAATACCAAAATTAAAAAAAAACAAAAAAAAAAAACCATTCAAGATTTCAATTGCAGAAATAAGAAAAGCCGATTGGCGATCAGCTTAGGCACTTTGATTGCATTATACAAGTTATCTGTTTTATACCTTTTTTGAACGTCATATTATAGGGTCTCATTTTTTGTTCTTGCCCCAGCCTAGAATCTCTTGGGATTCTTGGGGCCAGCCCTACTGCGTATTGTTGATTGCATAAACATCTTCGTGTTAGCAAGTACTTCTATTGAATAGCTTAAGATTTGTTAAGGTTGAAGTGAGTTGGTGTTGTTTTTCTAAAATTTATTAGATGAAATTGGCTCTCCTATTGTAATCTTTCTGTTTTCTTATTATTTGTAGATTGGCTTATGTTTACTACATGATAATTCAAGTGAATTTGGGACAATATATTTGATTGTTTATATTTGTGCTTATGTATATATGTATAATCATGTCTTTAGTGCTCAAGCATGTGAAATTCATCTACAAGTGAAAATGAGTAAATTTGTGTTGTATTGAAAACATATTCTTATTTTCCTTCTTCCCTTTCAAAATAATTAAATTGTGTGGCATATAAAAGTCAACTTAAAAGACTTTATCTAAGACTGATGAGATGCACTCAATTTTCCCTTATTCAACATGGTTAGTTAGAAGATTTTATCTAAGACTGATGAGATGCATCCAATTTTCCTTTATGACACACGAACGTAAATAGAAAAACTATATAATAGATATTATATATGTACTAGTGTATGAACCCGTACTTTGCCGCTGTTGTTAAAATTTATAATAATTGATTGCGATTACTTGTACATTAATATTCAATTCATAGATATGGATAAAAATTATATTGACAACTCTGTTTTGAAAAAAAAAAACATGACGAAACGTTGATATAATTTAGAACATCATAACGACAAGTTTAGATTTTATAAACCATCGTATTTTTATAACTATAAGAGGAAAATATATAAGATTCAGAACCTTGAAGCAGTTTTAAGAGCTTGTATATTTTTAGTTCGATAACTTATATATTATTACACATTATTACTTTTATTAAAATTATTTTTATTTTCTAAATAACTATTATAATTACTTTAAATACTATTATTATTATTATTATTATTATTATTATTATTATTATTACTATTATTTTACACAAGGAAAATGAATAGTTTGTTTTTAATGTTCCTGATTTAGCCACTATATTTTTTGTGTTTTCCTCCTAAGTCCCTCTAGTCTATACATTTGTGCCCCTTTATATGTGAACTTTCTTTTCAATCTTTCGGTTTGATAGAGAGAGAAAGTGAGAGAGCCGATAAATGTATACGCCGGTGAACACCTTCGGTGGTGTCATCTTCTTAGGGTACCTTTTTACATTTGGTACCTTTTTATGTGTTGTTTTTTGATTTTCATCTTAGGGTTTGATAGAGAGAGAATATGTGAGAGGCGATCGGGTGTTTAATCGGTGAACATCGCCGACGGTGTTCGGTTGAATGGTGGCTAAGGACCACCATCGCTGCTGCCGGTGATGTCGGTTGGCCGTCGGACCTCCGCCTCCTCCGGTGATGTGGGTTGGCCCTCCTTGGCATCATCGGTTCTCTTTTCCTTCCACTACGTTTGTTTTCCTTTGATTGACTTTGGTGGTACTTTGTTTTAGATCTAAATTGGCTTCATGATGATGATGGTTGGTTTGTTGAGAAGCTCTTGAATGTATGACTTGGTCTAATTTCTTTTGGTGCAAAACTTGGATTTTCTTTTTTGGTTGTTATTAGATCTATGCATTTTAGGCTGGATTTTGGTCGATGAGGGTGACGATTGGTTCATCGAGACCTGTTTTTGGTTTAATTATGGATTCAAAACCCAGGTTTGACTTTCAGTTTCTATTGTTTGGTTGAAGCTTATTATATATATATGTTCTCATTGCTTTCAACCTTTATGGTAATTGTGTGGGGTCGATGATGCTGAACCTTTGTTCGTCTGAGACACGAGGTCCTGTTTTCTTATTTGGGGCTTTCACTGATCGTTATATGTTGATGCAAAAAGTTATCCGTTTCATCTATAAATGCTCTTGGCGATGATGTTCGGTTTATAATGATGGTGATGACTTTGGGTTAATAAGTATGATCGTTTCTTTATCGTTACACTTTAGGTCTGATATCAATGGAGAAAGTGTTTATGATCTTAGGAGATGATATTCATGTTGGGTCGCTGATGATGATGGTCATTATTTTGAACGACTAGACTCCATGTTAGTTGTTGTTAATGGGTATTGAACCAAGTTAGTTACCACCATGATGGTCATATTATCCAATGAGTATTACTATTCCTCATTGTTGTAAAATTATATGTCTACAGTAACAGATTGTTTTCTCGATTCTGTTAGGGATGCCTTCCCCTGATATCTAATTAATTCCATACCATGACCCACGTTGGTTAATGATTGCAAGGCGATGATGATGAGTGAAATTTTTTTATGTTCATTGTCCTAGTGTGGTAGTTCGTAACCCACCGCCACAATGACGTATGATTTCTGAGCCTTACAATGAATGCTTACGCGCCTTTGAAACGTGTATGTGCTTTCATCTGTTGTATGTTACATGAATTATGATTTTTAAATGAAGGGGAATAGTATAGTTTAGTTAATTTTTATGTTTGCCACCGTTGATTCTTTTATCAAAAAGTTGTAACGTGGTATGCTCATTGTCATGGCATGTCGCTATTGTTACTGTTACCGCAACCAAAATGACGTACAATGTAGTCTTGCAATCACCCTATTATTAATACACAAGGGACATGAATAGTTTCTGTTTATTTCCGTTTCCGCATTGACCACAGAACCTTTGGGTTTTAGGAGGAATAGTATGCTTTGGTTGTTTCAAGATGGTTTGTTTATGTGCCATTTGATTGGAAACCTATTTTAGTTGCCAGAATACATGGCCGGGCTGTGATGATGTCAAAAGGATTCATTGTTATGGCAAGGCAATCATTTCTATTTTGTAGCCACGACGGGTTATGACTTCTTGAGCTTGAAATGCTTATGAGTAAAGTGTCTATTTTTTATAATAGCCTAATTGTTTAGCAACTCGACATGAAATTCAACGATTTAGTCTTATCGCAATTGTATTTGCATATTTATTCTTTTAAGTTCATTGTGTTTGTAATCTATTTTAGTATTTTATCATTTTGAAAAGGAACGCCACAGCGAAGCGCGAATGGCATCTCCTAGTTATTATTAAACTTAATAAATTCATATGGATTAAAAATTTAAATTAAAATCCATCATAATATCATCATACTAATCTTGTAGGTGTCGTAATGTCAAGATGCAATTATTATTTTGACATCTTAAAAATATATAATATAGATATTCATTGTTGCTTTCTATATGTTATGTATAATGAATTGGCTTGCGTGATACGCGGGTGTTACTGAGTTTTTTTCTAACCAGCCTTAAATTCGGATTATGTTGTTGTTGTTGTTATTATTATTATTATTATAACTATGTAAATATTTGTAAATAGTATTTAGTTAATAATATAATACTTAATATAAATAAAAATATAAATATAATATTAATTTAAATTATTATAAATAAAGTAATACTTAATATAGTGAACTTAATCATATGCATTAATTCAAGTATTAATTAGAATAAGTTCATTAAATGAGTACAATTTAGAAACACTTAAATAAAACATTGGTACCATATGCTTAAATAATTGTTCTAGGTGTCTTACAAAAATAGAAAATTACCAATCTACCAATGGGTTTGTATTATATAGTCGTAGAGATAATTTAATATATTATTATATTTTATAAGTAAGATGTTAGTGAATCAATGAAATTATTATATATAACAATAATATTTAAGTTATAAACAATAATATACGAAAAAACGATAACTATTATTTATAAGAAAATATTATATGTATTTATTTGTATATAATGTATGATTTTAACTTATTTATATTAATTATATAATTATAACAGTGTGTAAAATTATATATTCACATCTAACATAACATTTTATAATAAATTTAGAACGTTTTGTCAATAATGTTATAAAATGACAATTGGAGTGAAATGTAATTTTAATAAATAGATAAATGAATAAAATAAAAAATCTAATTTTCAAAAATTCTAGTAAAAATGTATCATATGAACACAAAGTGTGTGAATGAATCTTAATTCCAATATTCCATGATCATAGGATTTATCTATTAATTTAAAAAAAAAAAAAACGTTTGTAAATGTTTCCATATCAATTATATTTCCAAAAATAAGAATTAATAATAAAGATTTTATTAGTAAATATGGTCTACCATATATAAGTTTTATTTTAGTGAGGCCACGTGGACGGAGCTTAGGTGCCGATGAGATGGACCGGCTAAAAGATAATCATGTGGCTTTAAAATATTTTGATTTATTAATTTGTATAAATGATGGCAAATCAGAGAAAACATACTAAAACCATCGTAAAAATGAACCTGTAAATTATGCAAATCGAAAACTAACAAAGTTTCACGCTGCAACGCGCGGATGGATTTGCTTGTGGTATTTAAAGACCAACATATGAAAGGACATTACGCTATTGCCCTGGACACGTTATATTTGATTTACATATACTTTGCATTTCCATATTTTCCTTTTTTACTAGAATTACATTTTATAGACTTAGAAACTAAATTCGCTCATAACTAAATTTACATTTGAAAAAGATTCTAATATTATTACTTTCAATGAAATATTATAAAACCATCATTATTTTATACACTTTTCAGAACTTAGAAATGCATAATACGTGTAAGTATAGATTAAATGATATGCATAAAGTTGAAACACAATGGGATATTTATCTTTTTTATTTTTATTTTATCTCTTCTCTCCTGAATTCTTTTATGATATATGATTATTTACAAATATGCATATACATGTGAATATATATAGTGTATGTGCATATATGCATTTAGAGAAAAGATTACAAATATCACATTGTTTTAAAATTAAATCCTAATTACATAGAAATCCACATGGTGTTTTTGTCAATTTAAATAATAAATAGTACACGAAATAAAACGATTATCGCAATTCATAACATATTATTAGGTTTAAGAAGAACGTCTATTTCTTTAATAATTATATATATATATATATATATATATATATATATATATACATACATGTGTGTGTATGTTCACGTACGTATATTTGTGTATACGTGTATATAAACGTATGTATAGAGGATTGGAGAAGGTTAACATTAAAACGAATTTTTATCTAAGAAGTCTAATAACGTGCTAGTTTTATTTTTAGGTGTTTGTATATTTGTGCTGTTTGTTTTGAATTTTATGCTATCTGATTGAATTTTGTGCTACCTTTTGTATTTGTGTTGTCTCTTTCGCATTAGCAAAATCCATTTTTTTAGTTACTAGGTTTGGTTTATCGTCGATAATAAATCCAACTATACGCCCTTAGTCGATTCCAAAGCCGCTAAAATTCGCTGGAGCTAATGTTGAGGTGGTTAAAATTTTCTTAAGATACGTTAGCAAAAATTAATCTTATTTAAACTTATGTTTAAGGAATTGTCCATTATTCAACCAAAAGAAACTAGTATTATGTGAAACCATCTCCCCGACCAGTTGTCCTGAACTACGGTCGGATTAACTTGTTTGACTAAAAGGGGAAAATTAAAAATTGAACTAAAAGAGAAGAAAACCAACTTCCTTTCTCATTCCTATTGAATCTTCCTATCTATTCATGTTGATATTTCTCCCTTCGCACCTAAAAATTATCAACAAGAAAAACCAAAACAATACTCTTTTCCTCTCTCAAACTTTTACATACAAAAACACCCTTTAAGCCTCTATATGTACATATATAATCTTTTCTTCACACGCGTAGAAAAGTTTTAATTAAGTAGGACCAAAAAACTTAAACGAAAGTATATCAAGCGTGGTGTCTATTTAAATTTAAAAAAAAACGTTATTTTTGTGGTAAATATTGTTTTAGAGTTAAATTTAATTTTGATGTCTAAGGTTTAATAAAAAAACTATTTCTCCAAAAGATTAAAAATACCAATTTAACTCTAAAAGTTTCATAAGTTGTTTCAATTCAGTTCAATTCAAAAGTTTCATAAGTTATTTCAACTTGAATCTAAAAAATAAAACTTTTGAATAGAAATTGTAACAAATAATAAAACATTTGGACAACAATTGATGTCTTTAAACTTTTAAAGGAAAATGTTTATTTTTGTCAAACATTAGAGAGTAAAATTGAAACGAACTCTATTGTTTAATTTAATTATTAGCTATTTCCAAGATATATAATTTTGAAATTTAATATTTCTTCTATAAGTTTAATTGTTCTAAGTTGTTGCATTCATGCGGGGTGGAAGAATACAAGTTTTAAAGTTTACCAAATTACATTTTCTAGTTCAAAGCACAAATTAAATTTAGTTTATAGAGTATCAAAACTATTTGATGGTCAAGGTTCTGTACCCATCTTTGTAGACTTGTAGTCTCTAATGAACCTTTGTCTACAGGTAGTGAATGTAACTCAATGTTTGGAGAGTCATGAATAAAAGGATTGAAATTAAAAATATATAATTATATTAAACAATCGGGACATAATTTACTTAAATACATTTTAGACAATTAAAAAAATTCTTAATAAATTACCAAATTGGCTAAATGTGGTTTTCGTAGTTTTATCATAAGTTGGTAGTTTACTCTTGATCCCTCCATTATACGTGTGTTGTGGGTTTGTGTGTGCATGTGTGTTTGTGTATGCACGTCCACTTATATGTATAAGTATATGTATGTGTATGTTGAATTGTGTGTGTTCATATAGTAAGAGAGATTGTGGAACCTCATTGGTTGAGAGGGAAGAAAATGCCTAGAGGGGCGGTTTTAGAAAACTCATAATTATTGACTTTATTACATTCTTCCGCTTTTGTAAATGTCGACCTTTTTGCATGTTATTATTATAAAAAAAAAACTACAATATAAAGTGAGAGAATTTGAACTTTTACTTGAACAATCGCGAAGTATAGTTGGGTCGGGCTCTCTTTTTTTCGTCGGTAGTGTTAACTTTTAGTCCGGTAGTGTAAATTTTTGGTCCGGTAGTGTAAATTTTTATATAAATATGAAGTTTGCCCCCTAAAAAAAATTAATTCCGCCCCCGCCCCCCCTATGGAGGCGTTCAAGCTCCGCCACTGTACTTGAATATAATCTTACCATATAAAAATTTACATGTTAATAGATATGAAAAATGTATTGTTTTGACATGTGTGAAAACAATTATAATGTTTTACGATATAGTGAAAATTATCCATGTGTACCATTTATAAGTATGTTGTCTTGCAATTATAATTATGTCGGTGTCAATTTAAGTGTGTTATTTTATTATCATAGAGAAAATTATGTTGAATTTAGTAAAACAGCATAGTCATACTATATAACCTGATTTTTTTGGCATACGCAAATGGATTCTAATACCACGCACTCATAAACCAAAAGTGTACATATGCCGCTTTCTCATTCCTTCTTAGTAAGACCCACATTTAAGGGAACCAACAACTTTCGTATAAACGTGTATATGTGTATGCGTATGTGTATGTAGGGGAGAGTTCTATGCAAAACATGTGTAGGTTATCTACCTACGCATAACACAAAGGTGTGTAGGTAACATTTAGAATTCAAAAAACATATGAAAATAATGTTAATTTTTATATATACATACCATACACATTTGTATATAGAAATTAAAATTTTTAAAAATATGAACCATTGGTAAAAAAATAAACGATTTGTATTTTTCTCGTAATAATTTAATGTTTTGAAATATATTACCATGTATTTGTATAACTACATGTATATGTATATCTATATACTACATATGTATACATATGTAGAGGTGTGTTCATCTACAAAGTTTATTTAGCATGTGAAGCATACAAAGTCACAAGAATGCAACACCTAGTATAAGGGAGAGAGGTATATGCTAAAAAGTTACGTGCGTATGTGAAATAATAAAGCACATAATTTATGCTATGTTAATAATTACGCATTTACGCACAAACATAATTATGCAATCTATATTTTTATGGTGTCGCAATCACGCACATTATCTATTTAAAAAAATGGTATTTATATAAAGTTTATATAACAATACCTTTTCTTATATCTTTTAGTAAAATTAGTTTTTAGTAGCTTCAAGTGTTTAAAGAAATCAATAACTGATAAAATAATAGTTTAAAATAACGATAAGTTATTATGATAAAGAGTATTATTTAGGGCAATAAAAATCAATAAATTGAATAAAAAATAATAAAATAATATTTTTAACCCAGTTTTACAATTTACAATTACAATTCTTTCCTTGTTTAAAAGATATGTCTTTTATAAGTTATTTTTAAATGTTTAAACTCCATTTCTTAAATATTCTTTCTCGATCTATTTAACTTTAATTTTGAAATTTTTTTTTTTTTTTTGTATTTCTTGTTATTATTTAAATCATATAATTTGATTTTCGTAATTTTAGTTTTTTTAATTAATTATGTCTTAAACTAAAAATGATTGATATGTAGTTACTAGTTTCTAATAAATATTTTTCATACTTTATATTTTAAAACAACGACGTACAATATTTAATTTGGAAATTGTTTTTTTTAAATTTTAGTCATCAGTTTTTTATTATAGTTTTAAATGTATTTTTAATGGTTTATTATATTTCAAACGAAAATTTACTTTTTTTTTATAACTAAAAGAAGAAGCGAGTAGATTCCTACTGTCTTTTTTATGAACGACTAATGTGCAGTTTGTTTTTTCAGATATAAATATTTGCAGTCTGCCGATCAAATCTGAATACATTGTAGAAAAATAGGGTTTTTTCAGATATAAAATATTTGCAGTCTGCCGATCAAATCTGAATACATTTGTAGAAAAATAGGTGGACCAAAACTCTGCAGTTTACAAAGAAAACAATGTTTGTTTTTTAACAGCTATAAACTACTAAAATAAAATGATGGTGGAGTACAAACGGTGGTGGTGGTGGTGATGGTAGACGGTGGTGGTGGTGGTGGACGGTGGATGGTGGTAGATGGCGGGTGGTGGTGGAGATGGACGGTGGGTGGTGGTGGAGGTGGACGGTGGTGGAGGTGGATAGTGGATGGTGGTGGAGGTGGATGGTGGGTGGTGGTGGACGGTGGTGTTGGTGGATAGTGAGTGGTGGTGTTTAACCATGTGCAGATCTTAAAAATGGCTGGTCAAACCTGCATCAAAAAGAGCTCGCGCATATATTTTTTAATGAAACATTTTCGAAAAAACAAACAGTCTAAAGATGGCAATGTCTGCGAGTAATTTGCGCGGTGCAAACAGAAGAGTCTGCACAAAACTTTTTTAGAAAAGAAAACATCACATAATTGAATCACTAACGGGCCACTACCCACCCGATCATATGTGAAACAAAATCCTCCGGTCCAACCTGAAATTTTTTTTTTTGTCGCATATGAGATTTAAACCCAATACTTTCTCTTATTTAAATAAAGTGTAAAAATATCTAATCTTAATTATTTGGGCTAAAGATTATTGATGAAAATTCCTACTGTTAATTAGGTTTTTTAAAATATTTTTAGGTGGTGATATTTATTTTTCTGATTATTATTTGAAGTTGTAATTTAGAAAAATGGGAGATATGTGGTAATTGGCAAGCTTTATGGTAGCCTGTAGATTTGATTTTTTTCCATTTGAAAATGACATGATCTAAAAAGTGGAAAATAATGATTTTTCGTTTAAACTAGTATTAAAACCCCTCTGCTGCGACGAGTGGCGTAAAACCATTCCAACTACCATCAATTTCACACCACCATTAGTGAACACCAACACCGAAAAAACTCGTATTAAAAAAAAAAAAAAAAAAGTTAAAACCAAACAGAACGTAGACGTGAAAATGTTGAACCTCGCGCGTGAAACGTAAAGCATTAAAAGCAATAACTAAGTTGATCTAAGAACCGCTGGTCGTGACAGGACTGTTAAACATGAAAAAAATATAAAAATATTAAACCACACACAAATTAGAACATAGGTACAACCCATAAATTAAAAGATGAAAAGTACATGGAACCAAAGTAAAAAGTAAAAAATCGTTAGAGTTAAATTGTAAAAAATGTAAAAGTAATTGCGTTAAAAGTAAGAAAATAAAAAAAAAAGTTGATACAACCCATTAAAACTTAGGTATAACCCATAATACACAAATCATTTAAGTAAACTATATAATATTCTTAAATCTTCTATGAACATTATCTTCGTCAAAACATATGTACAACACCTTTATACAGATGTACCGCACTTTTATACATAAAGAAGTTGGAAGTTATTAGTAACTAGTATTTAACCCCACGCGTTGCGTTTGAGGCGTAAAATCGTGTCAAATAACATCAAAGTCACACTGTCGCTAGCATCCACCAACACCAAAAAAGCTCGTAAAACAAAAGAAATAAAACCGAAAGTAATATAGGCGTAAAAACTTTAAACCATGCATTATAGCGTGTTAATGTGTATAAATTGAAACGAAGTGTATTACACAACACGATCATGAAACAAAAAAAATGTAAAAATATTAAACTACATAGGCATATGCCTGTATGTTAACTCAAAAATTTTAGTCCGAGACATAAAACAAAAAAATTATAAAAGATAAAAAGTATTGAGACCAAAGTTGAAAATAAAAAATATATTATGATTACATGTAAAAATGAAAACTATAGGGTTAAAAATAAAAAATAAAGAAAAAACAAAACGAGATACAAACTATAAAATATAACTTACAAACCATAGTACATAACTAAGTTGATGATTAATATTATATAAATATATAAATTAAACGATATTACTCATAGTTTCTTGTCATGTAAGCGGGATTTAGTTAAAATTTGGTAATTAAATGGCATGATATGTCTCTCGCCGACGTGACGAGAAGTACGACTTTTCCTCTTTTATAAAGAGAGAATTTGGACACGTCGAAACTGTGATTTAGTTAAAAATTCTTAGAAAAAATTAATTTCAATGGGTGGTTTAAATGTCTATATTTGAAATTTTCCCTTATAAATTTCTATCAAAATCAATATATATTTTGCTTATCATTTTATTTGATTGTATCATCCACCACAATAAAAACCTCAGTACTAAACATATTCTTTCGATCTTCTTTAATTTACAACCACATACCCTAAAAGAAAAAAGTGTGTATTTTATGTATGTAAGAGGGAGAGGGAGGGAGATTAATCTATAGATACCAAAGACAACCATGGACTTGAAACAAGAGATGACTAACCTTATCAAGCTATCATGTTACACATATGTTTCACTTGTGTATTGCTTTTTTGTATGCAAGATTGTCCCTAGAGGCGTCCCAAGACTCGTCGCTATCCTCCCTGTTGTCATAATCTTCCTCTCCATCCCACTTGGAAGGCGCAATTTCTTGTTCTTTCCTTTCCATTGTTGCAACTTCAATCTAGTAAAAGGTTTTCAAAGCCGAAAACCCCTAACAAGAAAGTACTCAGTTATGTGACAAAGGGCCTACTTCTCACCCTCTTCCTTCGCATTCAACATAATCATCGCGAGCTTATGAACCCGATGATCACTTGGATCTTCCACGCGTTCTCTATCTACCTAATGCTCGAACTTTTAGTCACCATCAGCGCAACGATTATCGCGCTATTTCTTAGAGTTGAGGTAGACCCACAGTTTGATGAGCCTTATCTTGCAACTTCTCTACATGAGTTTTGGGGAAGAAGGTGGAATGTGATGGTAAACCGCATACTTCATCCCACCATTTATGGCCCAATGCTTAAACTATCAACTAGGGTCATGGGCCGGTTTTGGGCCCCCATTCCAGCAATTTTGGCCACTTTTGCAGTTTCTGGGCTCATGCATGAGCTAATTTTCTTTTACTTTAGTAAGGCTTGGCCTACTTGGGAGGTGATGCTTTTCTTTTGTCTACATGGGGTGTGTTTGGTTATGGAGGTAGTGATTAAGAAAATCATTTATGTTAAATGGAGTTTACCGCGACAAATAGCCTCACCATTAGTCGTGACATTTGTATTAGTAACTTCTCATTGGTTGTTTCGCCCCGAATTTGAGAGATGTAAAATGGTTGATCGAGCATTTGAGGAGTACCGGGTTGTTAGCGAGTTAGCAAGGGATATTTTTCAAACTACAACCTCAAGCTTTAAATTGTATGAGTAAGGTATACGAAAATGTGATCCATTTTGTAATTATTGTTTTTATATGCAATTTGGATACTATAACTAAGTTTTAATTTGATCAACTTTTCAATCTAGCAATGGGTTAAATCTAGTCTTAAATTAATTACTTAACGATTTATCTAGCTATAACTAGAGAAGAGAGCCAAATAGATAATATACCTATTGGGTAAAAGTATTGTAAAAACAAGTTCAATCGAGTGTCGATTTCAAAGTAATGCTAGCTAGTTGTGATGTTGAAACTGTTAATCTTGAATAATAGTTGAACTAAAAGAAGAAGATTGTGAGTTTTAAAAGAAAAAGAATTGCGTTGAGTTCAACCATAGGCTAGTGACTTATTTCTACGCCTTGTAAGTGGGTGCAGAATAAAATCCAAGCTTGGCTCATGTAGAATTTTAATTGTATATTAACTTTGAATTATAGTTAAAATAAAACAAAAAAAAA
The DNA here is from genome assembly GCA_025506505.1 of Flaveria sonorensis. Taxonomy (NCBI): domain Eukaryota; kingdom Viridiplantae; phylum Streptophyta; class Magnoliopsida; order Asterales; family Asteraceae; genus Flaveria; species Flaveria sonorensis. The sequence goes on from CM046429.1 coordinate 13,805,493, forward strand.
AAAGAGATTTTGGTGAGTAGATTCCGCGTAACTCACTATTTAGCTTGTCTAGTTTAACCCTAATGGTGAATGTTAATGATAGTTTGAAAATTAAAATATTTAGTAGATCAATTATCACATTATTTGGTTTAATTTGATTTTTTATGCGTGATCTGACCCAACCCAAATCGGGCAGTACCAAAAAGATTTAACTATTAGCGATACATAACAGACTAGTAAAAATTTCCAACCCTCATATACAATTTTTTAGGTAATCATGAAGTCAAACCGGCAAGCACAGTGTCTTTCAATCCAAACTTGTACATGTGTTGAATACAACAAACATTCAAGCGCTACAGTTGTCACATCCCAGTCGCATGAGCCGTATCAGTTGGTATCAATATATTGGGTCCAAATTTTATTTATTTGAAACTTTATCAGAGTTTAAAAGAATTAGTGAAAACCTTTAGAATGCTTTGTAACTAATCAACTTCATGAGTTGATTTTCATTTTTATGTGTCGAAATGTTTTAAACCTCAAGTTTTGCGATGATCAATATAATCGACTAATCAAATAATCAAATTCTCTTTCGGAAGGTATTTAAACACTCTGGTTTGAATTCGAATATTCATATATATTTCAAAATAAAGATTTATGAAATCCTTAACAATCTACATCATTCAAAAACAAAAAACATTAGGTTAGAGTCACAAAGTCTATAAAGTCTTCACATCCTTTAATGGTATTCCCATGATGAAAGGTTCACTTATTGTATAAACCTTGTGTAAAATATACACATGTAAATTATTTACCTGAAAATAATTTGAAAATGAAATATCAACATAAATTAGTGAATCTTATTACCTGACATTTTATAAAAACATGATTAGTATTAAAATCGTCATCATCAGTTATTTTATAGTTGTCTCATTTATTGACAAGGTCATACCAAATAGTTAGTATACATTAGATTCATCTAGTTCATGTGTTGTAAATTGTAATGATTACAACCGCATTGGTGCATAACACACACTTACCCATCAATTCATGCATGCTCTACGTATATTATGTCATGGTTACTTAAACCATTGTTTTGACTGATTTCATAAAATCACGTGTTGGTTTTATATTAACATAAGCATTTGAAAACAAACATTTCATAAACATGCTTGAAAACATTTTGTAAACGTTTGTGCATATAGACATAGCATGCAAATAAATTTTAGGAAATATGTTCATCTTAATTGTCAAGCTTAGGACTTCAGCTTATAACTCCTGGAATCTTAACAGCACTTCAGCTTATACTCCTGTGTGGGGTGTAATAGAGGTATGAGGTATACAAGTGTAAAGAAAGAAAAGTTTTTGCATAAAATTTCACCTGCCAAATGCAGGCCTTTAAACCTTGGTCGGGCCCACCATGTGGACTATTACCCATAGTGGTTGTGATTCGCAACGCAACCTAGGTCGCCGAGATTCTTGTGGACCTATTAGATTTTGACACGTGTAAACACGCGTCACTTTCAGATGCCTTATCATCAGACACGTATGACGCTCGGATGACACGTGTCATCCTCTTGATCCTCGCCATTATGCCATGTGTCAATCCATGAGGATTTTACTTGGAGATTATGTAGCGAACTGCCAAATGATGGTATAGCGGTCTTTTATGCCATCAGAATCCTCAAAACCCTAATTCAGTCCTACGGCGAACTACTAAGCTTTCTGGTCCCGATCCGCGGCCAGGGTTAAAACTCTAATTGTTACAAAATTTTATTTTAATCCTGATCTTTTTAAAGTTATTATTTTATGTATATAATTTTCAAATGTTACAGTTATATAAGTCAATATTCAACGGGGGTCACGTCTCGACTTTGTGTTCATAATACAAAGACTTGTTATGAGATCTAAAAAATCTCTCATAGCAAGGAGGATTTGAAGCCAAAACTAATAACGATCGTGTGGATCACAAATTATGGAAGGATCATATCCGGTCTACAATATTCTCTATTGTCTTTTATAGAAACTAGGACTGGCACCAGCACGTTGCTACGGGGTCCTTTGTCATGCGATAAACTAATAACGATCGTGTGGATCACAAATTATTCAATGTTCATAAAAAAGAGCAAGAAATCATTAATTCATTTTGAGTTTACACCCCACAGTGGTAAGGGGAGCGTATTGTGACCGGAATTCCATACATGCGATAAACTTTAAATAAGTTAGCACTTAATAATTGCTTAGTGCATTAAAAGATATAAAATATTAAGTTTAATTAGAAAAAAATAAAAAAATACATTATAACGTGTTAATATTTTAACAACTGTTATTTTGAAAAAGAGTCGACGTTTCATGATATTTAAAAATAAAAGTTAAAGAAATCTAATAAAATTTTACAAAATCAAGTAGAAGTTCAAAAGTTCAAAGGATTAAATTTGAAATATTATAAATTTTTAAAAATCAAGGAGCTAAAGAATTAGCTTAAATGGTGAATAAAATTACAAATTTCTAAATGGTGTACTCAATATGTATGGTAGATTAAATTATGTATTTACTTTAAAGTAATTTTGTTAAGATTGAAATTTACCTACATGCTTCAACAGGATTAACCCATCAAATAATCCATTGCTGTCTATAAACTACAACATGAGGCGTTGAATGGGAAAATAGGTTAAAATCTTGAAAATGTTAATACAAGTGCTGGTGTATGTGATTTGAGTGTTTCTGCAATTTAAAGAAGAGAAAGGGAGTAGAGTCACAGAGAGAAAGAAATAGTGTGACAGAAGAGGATTATGATGGTGGCTATGGCCACCGCTTGCGATGGTGAGGATGACGGCGGGTTGTCCTTCTCCTCCTATCTTCTCCACCCTCATCAGTAACCAAGCTCAACTTTGATCTTTTATTTTTTTCAATCTCAACCGACACTCGTGAAAAAAATTTATAGTTATATATGTATTGTATTCCTGAACGAAACTCAAGAAATTTTAATAATAACCCCCATGTAATATTTTTTATCACCAGCGACACCTAAAAAATTAAAATTATAAATGTGTTATAAATATAAACCAATAAGTTATAAAAATTACTAATATAAACTTTTTAGAATTAATTAATAAAGTAGATCATTACTCATAGTCTCATACTCTTTATAACTTACAATGCAATTAACAATGTAGCCCATTAAATTATCACCTAATATACTTTAGCCAAAGCCCATCTCTTACCGCTCAAAATACCCATTAAATTAATAAAAATATTTGTAATTAGAGATGGCAAAAAAATTGGTTTGGGCATCCAAACCAGTTAAACCAGTTTCTAACCCGACCTGATTCAACACTTTAAACTAGTTTGGCTCAAATCGGTTCTAAACCGACCCGAACCGCCAATTTGTACAACAATTCCTTGATGTGTCGGTGTTTTTCGCTATATAAACATGTTTAATTGTGTGTTTTTACTTGTTTATAAATGTGGAACACATTTACTTTAAGAGCTTATTGAATTTTAGGTTTGCGGATCTTAACGTACACAATTCGGGTGTTTTTCGGGAGTTAGAATGGAAGTCGGAAGCTCATGAAGAAGTCAACACTTGAGAAATAGAAAGAATGAAGGAAAAGTGAAGGGAGACGTAAATTACGTCCCTAAGTACGTAAATTACGTCCTATGTGAGAATCAGCCAAAAGGATGCACGCAAACTAGGGCGCAAAACATGAGGAAAAAGTGTTGAGTCAGGAGGCTAGTAAATTACGTCCCTGAGCTGACAGCTATGAATTTTTAGGGTTTTGTAACCTAATTAAAGGTTAAAAAGGGGGCTGCGAATTTACTCTTCACCATGTCGTTTTTTGCCATTCAAGGCGTAATTTTGAAAGCAGAGAACACCTACGGATCCATCTTTTCATGCAATCGATTCCTACAACAACCGATTTCGATTCCATGACAATCATTAGCGGCTAAACCACCCGTGATCTTCTCCGGGTGTAGAGTTTGTGTTTATGACATTTGTTTAAGTTTAATTGTTCCCAGATTGGGTTGAAGTTTCTATTGGCATGTTAAGCCATATGATTTTATTTATTGGTTGATAACTTTAAACGATTTTTCTTTGTTTTGAATCTTAATCTAATTCTCATCAGTTTTTTGTTTTTTTACATCATGAATATTATGATTCTTAGGTTTTGATTAGAAAATTGAAATTGGTAGTTTGTGAATAGGCCTATTTACAAACCGTTCCATCACTATCATTGAAATCAATCAAACCAATACGATTATGTCTATGTGATTATTTGCTAAGGATAACTAGGTTACAACCTTGTTTTATAACCCTGAAACCCGAAGTGGATCATTCTTCATAATATTGTTTTTAAAACCAATCTACTTTGCAGTTTTGATTTCTAAATCCATCATTAATTTAAAGTTTGTTTCTTAATCAATTAAAAGTAATTGAAGTAGAGTTACACTTTCCACATATTACTCGTGGAGACGACTTTACTTATCTGTATTAGTATAGGTGAGGTAAGTTATCTTAATTTAATTTGTTTTTGAGTAGACCACGATAATTTGTATCATTCTTCCACTCGAAGTCATCAAGCTGGTTTCAAAATAGTCCGGTTTCCAAACCGGTTTAAAAAAATTTAACGTTACCTAACATATATATAGCCGTTTTTTACCGTTACACCCCATTTTTTACTATTTTTTGTTTTTTACCATTATACCCTCTTAAGTTAGTATAATATGTATTGGGTGTTTTTGTTAAACTACAACAACTTAAAACATTATTTACATTCAAAAATCTCAAATGAATTAATCAAGTGCTCAATCTTCTGTTAATTGTGATGCATGTTTAAGTAACGTGGTGGTTAGAATCCTTCCTACGAAGAGAAACCAAACACTTTGGTGCAACTATGATTTATATGAAATGTCTACAGTCCGAACAAGACTCGTTGAAAGTTTTACAATAACTTTTTTTGAAAAGCTGAAAAAACAACTTTGAAAAACCACATTACTATAAAATATTACAAGATGTTGAAAGGTGAACAGTCTCGAGGTCAAGATTCGATGACAAATGAAGAAAATTTGTGTGTTTATAACGTTGATGTGGTTCAGGAGCAAATACAGAATTTTGTAATTCAAGAAAGTTTGTCATTTAAACATTTCGACAAGGAACATTTGACTTGACTCATTCAATGAAATTTCAACCGCAATATACCAAAGTATGGCGTGCTACTCTTCGAAAATATTTTTAAATATGTACAAAAACCTAAAAATGAATTAACTTTCTATTTTGAAAACTTAGAAATAGGTTTTAACTTTACTTGTGATGTGTGTTATATTCCACATGGTTCATCTTACTCATACATTTGTGTCATAGCTCATTGGATACATCCCGATTCATACTAAATGATGAAACGTACGGTTACATTTGAATTGTTTGATTCATAGATAAAGTTATTAAAAAGTATAAATTAGAAACTAAGTTTTTCAATATCTTTTGATAACGCGTTAAATAATACGCGTGCAATCGAACAATTAAAATTAAAATATAAATAAATTTGTAACTGTGTTTTTTAATAGTAGATATGTTGCACATATTATAAATTTAACCGTCCAAAATGGTTTAAAATGATTGAACAAACAAAACAAGCTTTTAAACATATGTTACGTAATATTTGTAGTTCCAACAAAAGATATACTCGATATCAAAAAATTTGTAAAGAGACGAATTCTAAATGTTTAGGTTTGAATTGAAAAGTACCTACAAGATAAAATTCGACTTATAACATGTTTGAAAAGGCTATCAAACAAAAAAATAATCTAATAGCGTTTCATAATATTCTTGCGAATCGTGGTCTGGTTGCACCATTCCTCTATCGGGTTGGCTACTATTGAAGAAATAAGTAAAATGCTTTATATTTTTAAAATCATTACAACTTATTAAAAGGGAGTTTATTATCTCACAAGTCCTTTAGTATTTATCCAAATATATTTATTGACTTCAAAACTAAACGAATTGTCGTTTAAAAGACCTCGTTTTCGTATATGATCCTACCAATGAAAGAAAAACTTAAAAAATATTGAAGTGCCCGTAGTTATTACTTGTTCCGCCGCGTTAAACCCTTGCTTAAATAAAGAGGAAGTTAAAAAATTTAATGGAAAATATAATTTACGATTGGACTTATTGTACGACGACTCGTTTTATATTCAAGCCGTAAAATCTAAATTTAACCAAGAATTATCAAACATATTTGATGTTTATGCCGTAAAATATGGTATATCATCAAACATTCATGATACACCGATAAATGTGACATTTTTAGAAAGTTTAGATTATTCAATATATGTTTTGTATAATACTTTATTAAACGAAAATACTAAAGGACAACAGGGTAACACCCCGAGTAGTACACTAAAGGGGTATGATGGGATGAACTTTTTATCTAGTTTCAATGCACAAGATTTTAAGAATTTTGATATGTTGGCTTGGTGAAAAGGTAAGAAAAAACAATTTCGGATCGTATGTGTCATGTCCGAGATTTACTAACAGTTCAAGCTTCTACGCTAGCTACGGAATTCGTTTTTTTTTCTATTAGTAGTAGGGTTTTATCCATACAGAGAACAAGACTCAATCCTCTACGAGAGAGATGTCTATTTGCTTGAAAATTATTTGGATGCGACATAAATAATCCAAGATAAAATCTCACTCGAATACGAATTAGACTACACAAGCCGAAGATAAATAATAAAATAGTAGGAAATAAAAATAATGTTAGGACTTGTTGTTTGTAAGTCTTTAATCTTAGATAAAATAAGTGAATTTTTAGTTATATAGTTTTATTTAACTTTGAATTTTTTATATAGTAAAAAAAAAAAAAAAAAAACTGGTTCGGTGGGCAGAGGGCAGTGAATCACAATTGAAGGTTTGTTGAATTGTTATATTAAATTTTTGTATCTAATTTTCTTTTGTTGTTTTTTTTACCAACCGGTTCAGGTTTAAAACCCGAACAAATTTAAATAAACACACGATTTGTACACCTCTAATTGTAATCCGCCGTATTACGAATGACAATTTACAATCGACAAATATAATATACGAACAAGAACAGCTGGCATTCGCTGACTTTTACCTTTTTATGAATTAGGATGGGCGATGAATTACGATGGACGGCATATTGCAGTGAATCACAATTGAAGGTTTGTTAAATTGTTATATTAAATTTTTGTATGTATATATCTTTTTTGTTTTCTTTTTTTTTTATATCATTGACGACCACTTTTTTGTATTAATCCATCATTCCATCTACTGACCTACAGGTTTGTAATTTGTTTTATCATATTATGTGGGTTTGTGAATTGTGATTTACTTATTTGTGGGCTTGAAGAAATAGACTAAAATCAACCAATACAAGGTATTTTTCTTAATTTTTTTCTTAAATTTTACTTCATGATGTGATTCATATTTGCTATTTGCCTAATTGCTACATGTTTTGTTTGTTTGTTTTATTATTAGATTATGAAAGAGGTCTAAATACAAAGTGTATTTTTGCTACAAAGTGTGAGAAAACACAATGAGTCATACAAAGTCACAAAAATATTATATCTCACAATCTAAATCGAATTTCAAAAAAGTAATTCCGAGCTTTTGCTCCCCTAGCCGTCATCACTAAGAAAAAAATAAACGAAAAATAAAAAAATAAAAAATTAACGTTTTTTTATTGTGTCATTTATGAAAGACACAATGACGTCACTGTGTCATAAAAGACACAATGAATTTTTTTTTTCTGAAAGAGGACGACGAGAGGAACAAAGACTCCGAAGTACTTTTTTGAAATTCGATTTAGATTGTGAGATATAATTTTTTTTGTGACTTTTATAGCCTTATTGTGTCTTCTCACACTTTATAGCAAAAATACACTTTGTAGAATAACCTCACCCTTAGATTATTGATTATTTATTGCTACTGAGTATTAAGGTTTACAACCGAAAGATTTCAAAAAATACAACCTGTAAGAGCAACTTTAAAAGTATTGTATTTCTATTATTTATTTTTAATAATGATTGGAGTATTTTTTTATGAACTTTTTATATTAACTTGATTTTTTTTTTTATTGTGTGATCTATTTTGATCCAACTGAATTGGATCAAGAATATTTTTAATTACCTATTAGTCAAAAGCCTCAAAATTTTCCGACCTCACAACACATATCATTACCCAATATAAGGTAATTACGTACATCCACTATGAGGTTATTTGGCGCACGCTACATGGTAGTAATAACTCTCTCATCTCCCAAGTAAATGTAAAAAATTACTTCAAGAGCCATACCAGCCTTGAAAGAAAAAGAAAACAGGAGTCACCTTCACCATAAACGTCAAAGATCTCCCATTCTTTTTGTTGCTCATCTTCTTCGTTGTCCAATCGAACGTCACTAACTTTGGTGTCATCCAAAATCCTTTGTCCTTTACTGAAGGAATTTATGTGTCGTTTGTTCGGCTCTTTCAGGGTAGCCGAAAGAGCGAGTGTCATGGGAGTCGAAGACATTCATCATCGCTCCCACGACGATTGCTTCCGCCTCTCTATCTCTCTCTCGCTCTTATCCCAATCACAAATCTGATCCCCCCCCCCCCCCTTTCGTCACCGCCTACCACTACCAACGAAGAACTGTTAACCCTCATTTTCCAACTTGTAAAAAACGCAAAAGGGGTTGAACATTACTGTTCATTTCCCTCATCAAATAATAATAGGGTAATAAGCTACATAAAACAATAATTGCTATTCCTTGACTTCTAAATATATTTTAATTCACACGTAAACTATCTTCATTATTTTTATTATAAAACTTTTGTTTAAAATTAACTCAAAAGCCATCTTAGAATTACATTAGATCTTACCCAAGAGTGATTAAGGGTTTTTCTTTTAATATTTCTTATATTGTATCTATCAAAGAAAGAGTACGAAAATGGTGTTTTACTCCACCATAATCGTTAACTTCACGTTGGTACTCAAATAATTAAATTTAGAAAAATCAGAGACTAAAATCAAAATTAACTATATTTTTTTTATTTCTTTATAGGTGGAGCTTCACATGGTCTAACAACATTAAAATATATATATGTTGAAAACAAAACCCCATGAATAGGACACATTATGGGGCTTCGCATGGTCCAACAACGTTATTATATATATTAAGAACGCAATCCCATGAACAATATACATCAAATTAATGTAATTACTTAATTCACGTGACATTCTCATATTATGTATTAGACTTATCAACAGAACTCATAAACACTACACATCTAATTGGAGTAGCGTTACGTGACATTCTTATGCTATACTTATCTCAATTATGAAGAAATTGATGAGAAGATAAGAATAAAATCAAACATATGTATTCACATACGCTTAACAAAATAAAAAACCAACTTATAAACAAACATTATGACAATATATATAATAACAACTACCATATTACACATTACTTATGCACAAGATACAACATTCTATGCTTTTTCTTATGGATAAAGTTATTTTACAAAGTGTATTTTTGCCACAAAGTATGAAAAGACACAATGAGGCTAAAAAAGTCACAAAAAAATTATATCTCACAATCTAAATCGAATTTCAAAAAAGTACTTCGGAGTCTCTATTACTCACGTCGTCCTCTTTCAGAAAAAAAATAAAAAATAAATAAATAAAATTTCATTGTGTCTTTTATGACACAATGACGTTATTGTGTCTGTCTTTCATAATGACACAATGACTTCATTGTGTCTTTCATAAATGACACAATAAAAAAACGTTAATTTTTTTTTTATTTTTCATTTATTTTTTTTCTTAGTGAGGACGGTTAGGGGAACAAAAGCTCGGAATTACTTTTTTGAAATTCGAATTAGTTGTAAGATATGATTTTTTTTTGTGACTTTTTTACTCAATGTGTCTTCTCACATTTTATAGGAAAAATACATTTTGTATTTGAACCTTTTTTTTTTCTTATTTTGCTTTCCCTTCTCATCTTTAGTAATATCTACAAATTAAACCTTATAGTATGTCGTATGTTTTTTTTAATTATATTACTTTTCTTTCTTCTATAACTTTAAATAAATGATGCTTTATAAAACTTCGAACGTACCCTTGGACGTGTTTATTTTTATATACGTTTTGATGTATATTTTATTCAAATCCCTTTCCCTCACATCTCTATTCATATGTACAACATAAACCATATAGTATGTCATGATTTTTCCAATTCTATTCTTTTTTTCCTACTATAACTCTAAAAAATGATGTTTTTATAAAGCTTTGAATGTGTTGATGCAACATGTCCATTTTTATCTACTTTTCAATATATATTTTATTATTATGTCATCTCTCCGGTTGGATCTTTCCATTGGTGTTATAGTTTGCTTCTGATCTTTGCAATCAGCTTCTTGTTGTCAAAATTTGGTTTAGATTCGGTTTTCAATTTCATTTGGATAGATCTAGAGTTTTGAAGTTAGTCTGAGTTTCTCTTGAGTTTGTACATAGAGTCTTTTACGATTTGAGTCTACAACCAAAATTTTTTATTTGATTTAATTGACTGATTTATACTTAATTAGATGTTTTTTTTTTTGTTTTCTTTATCATGATATCAGAGTTACAATGCTCTATATTTAACTAAAATCAAATGATTTCATCAATAATTTTGCAATAACTGGAAAAACAAACATAAAGTTAACCAAAAGTCAAGTTTTTCGTTTAATATTTTATTTATTATATTATAGATTATAGATATAGATGCTTATATTTATCTACTTTTGAAAATCGACCCCAACTTACGTTTACAGCTTATTAAGTTCCAAAAACTACAAAGACACCCTTGCCCAACTTAACGTACACAACCATTAAATATCCTTTTAATTTATTTTTGGGTGGGGGCTTAGCATGGACGTTCAACAGCATGAAAATTGAAAACTATAACTAACCAATTTTCTTTTTACTTATTAAGTGAACTTAGTCATCGACATCTCCGAAAAAGATTATGAAATCTGGCCAAATGAAAATTAATCATAAAATAAGAGAGAGGATAAAGAGATTGAGAGATTATAGGAAAAGTTACGTATATTATGTTAATTTAATTCATATAACACCTTTAGTTTTTATATTTATATAAGTGTGAGGTTATATAAAAATGATATTTAATATAAAAAAATAAGAAAGATTGTGGGCTTGACACAAGTACTTTTATTGTTTTAAAGATGATGACATTTTAATTATTGTGTCACATACCTCACCTTATGTCATACGTTCATTGTGTTAGATATCAGTTTAACATTTCATATATTTTCATTATTTGTTATATGTATTAATCATTGTATTTTACGTATTAAATCATTTTATGTTATTATTGTCATTATATCTATCATTGCATTTAAAACTAAAAGTACACAATTTTGTTATTTCATCAACGTATTTTCAAAACTCATAGTGTTCAAGATAACATAATGATAATCAAAAACCACAAGAAAACATTTACCATTATGTTTTATGTTTTTATATAATTATATATGTGGTCATAATTTTTAATGTATTAGATTAATTAGTAGTTAATTTATCATTATGTTTTACATACTATAAATATACAACAATTTTATTTCACCATTATATATCTTAGAATTCATAACTTTGGAAAACACAATGGTATTCACAAAAAAACACAATAAAATACACAATGAATTGTATCAAATACACAATTACCAATAGAAATCATATGAGCTTAAAAGCATAAAAAAAAGTATTATATTTATATATAACAATATTGTACTTGTCTTAAAGGAAAAAACGCTCGTTTCTATATTGTAATGTTTATAAATAAAAATAATAACGTACATAAAAGTCGTAAATGTTTAAAAATAATTGAGATCTTTGAAAAAAATCAATAAAAATGATTATACCTAAAATACTCATCTAACAAATTATTTTCTCATAATTTGATCTCAATAATCGATTAAAAAAGACTAATGATTAAGATTACTTATTATACTTTTTAAGTTTAAATTTTTTTTATTTGAATCATTTTCTATTTTTTCTGTTCAGTTTTATATTATATTAAAATATTATCATTATTAAGTCAAACCACTAAATAAATAATTTAATGTTCGTATAAGTTCTTCAAGTTCTAACAAAGTACGGGAAGTTCTAGATAGATCCCTCTACTTGTGTAAATATGGATGTGTGTGTCAGTGTGCGTAGGTGTAAACCTGTCTGGGTAGAACAACATGCAAAGCATACGTAACCACTAAAATCCAGCAGCGATAACCTTTAATCCAAATGGTTAAGTTGATATATCTATGATATGTAAATATTAGAAGATCATAAGTTTAAGTCTCACTCTAAACAAAATGTTCAAAGTTAAGCCAGTGGATTTTGTCAACAATGAGTTTCTTTCTGAGTGGGTTGAGGGTGCGACCCCGGCTGGAAAACGAATTGGTGGGCTCGATTAAAATAACACATATTCTCCGAATTAGGGTCGCACATTTGCCATTAAAAAAACCACTAAAATGTAGCACGTGTACTTCAGGTGGGGGCATAACGTCAAGTGATTATGAACTGGGTATACGTAATATCAGTTAGACTAGTAGTTGTCGAGCACAATTGGGGGCGCCACCCACGTGGCCACCACCTGGTCGCACACACCGCAACCCCGTGGCGTGATGGGGGGTGCGATCGTAGGGGCGTGAGGCTGGTCATGTGGGTTAGTGACCGTTGCAGCCTAGGGAATCTCAAAAAATAACGGTTAAAAGGCTTTAAAATTTCTTTTTATCTATAAATACCCATTTCATTTGAACGCAAACCCGATAAGGTTTTGGTCGAGGGAGAAGATAATAAGCATAGTCTATACTTGTCTTATTTTACATAACATGATTTTAAAAGACGAGGGTAAGACTATTTGTCAAAATTGCCAAGGAGACATTCCCCCACTACAATTGACAATCACTGATGAACAAAGACTCGAAAACATAGCGTTAATCAAGAATCGTCAGACACATGAAAACCTTCGTCATGAATTGGTCGAGCATTTGTGGGCTAGACGACATGATGATCTCGTATTAGACTATTATTTGTATTGTTTTTACTAAAAATTAAATAATGTGTTTTAATTTATTTTATGTTTTTAATGAATTTTATTTGATTATGTTTAATTTTATATTAATGTTTTACATTTAAAAACTAAATTAAATAAATTAAGAAAATTCGTGAGAGCCCATGATCAACTGATTCACAACATGGTCAGGCTACTTGATTAGGAGTTTTATCTAGTGCACAGTCGACATCTAGTCAGCATCACATGTCGCAATATTACATGATAACCCCACTTGAGGCTCTATCTCACAACACATAGCTTTATATATATATTTGCATACGAAGGTCATATAATTACACATAGGTTACATGCTTAAATTAAAGATAATAAGAATTCCCTATTTTATGGTATAGTTTTTCTTTTCTTTTTTTTAGAAATAATAAAGCATATGAAAGATATTGGATTTTAAAAAAGTTGACAGAATTAGATTTAACCATTAAAAATTTCTAATGAAACAAGGTTTTTTTTATCCTTTCAATTCTATTTGACATAACTTTTATTGCAGATGTACGTTGAACCAATTAATATTTTGACTAGTCAATAGCTTACATCAATAGGACGAAATTCTTTTTATGCTTAGTATCATTTCAACACTTGTATTTATCAATCTTCTATATGTTTACATGTACAAGTATAGGCATGCATGTATGTGTATATATATATATAAATAAGGGGATGGTAGGGATATTTCAAGTTCTCATAAATCATCTAGTAGTGATAATTTTGAAACACCAAGAAAATAAAAATCAGAGAGAGATATGGAGGGTGAAGCATACAATTTTATTTTAGCTTGGTGTATAGCTATGGCATGTCTCCTATATTGCCACACAGTAGGCATGTTTATTGCAAAAGGCACAACTAGATTTTTAGCATTATTTCCTGTTATACTTCTCTTCTTGTATCTTCCCTTTAATCTCCATACCATGTTCCTTTGTGGTCTAAGTTTCCTCTTCATGTCATGGCTTGGAACCTTCAAGCTCATTCTTTATGCTTTTGGTCAAGGCCCTTTATCTTCACACCCCACTCTCCCTTTATCTCATTTCATATTTACTGCTAGCCTACCCATCAAGATTATCACAAACCAACAACACCCATCTCACAAACTCACAAAAAGATCCCCTAAAGATTATGTTCCTAGGGTTTTTCTCTTTTTGATCACACTAAAAGCCCATGATTATAAAGAAAAGTTGCACCCTTTATTGACAACATCAATCTATGCCTATTACATCTTCTTCTCACTCGAGTCATCGCTCGCTTTGGCAGCCTATTTGGCGAGGAAGCTAGTCAGGGCTGAGCTCGAACCACAGTTTGATGAGCCACACCACGCTACATCCGTCCAAAACTTTTGGGGGAAAAGATGGAACCTTATGGTGTCTAGCATTCTACGCCCTACGGTCTACCATCCAACTCGCACGGTCTTTAGCCATATTGTTCAAGAAAGATGGGTGTCCGTGCCCGCGGTGTTTACAACATTCCTAGTGTCTGGGATCATGCATGAGATTGTATTCTACTACCTTGGCCGGTTCAAGCCTACATGGGAAGTCACTTGGTTTTTTGTCATTCAAGGGGTTTGGGTTGGAACCGAGATCGTGCTCAAGAAAACCATAGGTCAATGGTTCGAACCTCTATCCGTTGTAACGCGTGTTTTAACATTGGCTTTTGTGATCATTACGAGCTTTTTGTTGTTCTTCCCCCCATTCATGAGGCTGGATCCATTTGCTAGAGGTTGTAGGGAGTTCATCTCATTAATAGGGTTTTTTAAGCATGGTCATCTAATTAGCTCTAATGAGTATTCATGTCCATACTTTTAGTATCTATTATATTTATTTTATCTGATTTCTTTCATATACTTTATTTTTTGATATATTTCCTTGGTCTTTTCTGTTCTTGTGTACGTACTTTCGCAAGATGTTAAATGAAAATAATGTACGTAGTTGTACTTGTGAAAAACAATATGAAAGTTTGAGTATGCTAATGGTTAGTTTGATTTGATGTTTAGAATAATCAATTGTTTTCTAGTAATGTAGCAAACTAAACTGAAGTATCGTATGTATATAAATGAGATTGAGTGTGTGTTAGGTTTAAAAGAAAATGATAGGATATATGTAAGGAGTAAGGTTACAAAACTCATAAAGAGCAAGAATTTCCTGCCAAATAACAACTTTCCACTTAAGAGGGGCCGGTAACACTATAAGAAAATGACACTATGGCGAGAAGACCTATGGAGACGACATAATGTTGTCACCATAGGTGGCCCTAATGGCAATGACAGCCATATGATCAACATTATTTTTGACTATTTTTAAACTATGACGATGACATGTCGTCGTCAGAGGTTGTTTCGCCATATGTAAAAATTTTGTTTTTTGTTTTTATTTTTACTTCTGAAATAATTCGGAAGAAAATTAGTCCATCATTATAAAAACCCTAAGGAGACAACATGTGACCTATTCGATAAATAAGTATGAATTGGTGAAATTACTTGATATTCCAACAACTATAAACGTTTCCCACTTAATTTTAACCTCGTTTTATATCTTATTTTTTTCACAGGAAACCCCTTGTTTTAGTACTTAAAAGCCTAATTTGCGTTTTTACCAGAAAAAAAGTGAATAATGTTGAAGTTCGTGGAATCACGATCAAGAAAACAAAGATTTTCGAGAAATTAGTCCTAGGCACAACCATGCCTACGCCCAAGCACAAGCATGTGGGACCACAAAAACGGAAATACGAGCGCCACACGCACGTGCTAACACCCAAGAGGGCACGATTGTTCCTAACCAAAACCATTGTTGGGAACTATTCCGCTTGAAATTTGACAAAGGACATCCTACAATTAGTCGGGACACTAGAAAAGAAAAACACTCGAGGACGTCATGCCTGGCAAAATCATCAAGCACGACCGCACTTAATCATTGAACTATTATGTTAACTTTTTATATATGATAAGCTAAAATTCTTTATTTCACCTTGGTTTAAATGATGAATTCTTGCTAGTATGTAATTAGCATGTGTGAGATTTGGCATGATTATGTGGTTGTTATAATGTTAGTATGATTATCTTCTAATGAATATATGTCTATGGATCTTAAATAAATTATACAAACGTGTAGGAGGGATGTTAAGGTATGAAGAAGCATAGGTTTCAATAAATAATAATCAAATACTAGTACTAGTTATTTTTGGTTTTTACTATTTCCCAGATCTGTGTGTCAATTATTTGACACGGCGTCATATTCCTTGTGACGTGTGTCAATCACATGGCACGACATAAGATTACGTTAAAACTTACTATATAGACCGTGATAATTGACACAATGTAAAAGTTTTGTATTAAATTTCTAAAAAGTTGATCAATTCCTAAGCAACAATACGAGTTGTATAGCCCGCGCGTCAGATAACAACTAACATCACTAACAGATATTCAAGTCACAACTCATATATATAGTACCATACAACTCGTATAGTTATCAATGGCTTCTAAAGAACCTATGCTAGTGTTCGAAGATTGTTTTATCATTTATGCACATCTCTTATAAAAGCTTGAAATGTGTCTAGAATTTCGAAATGTGTTGATGAAACAAAAGAACGCTTATGATGAAGAATTTAACTATAACTTGGGGCTTGGTTAGAGTAAGCAAAAATTAGGCAAAATTCCCTGACCTTGTTTAAACTGGCTTCTTAGTTAACTACTGCAGAAATCTTATTATTTTTATTTATTTATTTATTTATTATTTTTGAAAAAAAAAACAATGTAACCTACTTTTTACTTTTACATCATTGTCTATTGAGGGACTTGAACCCTCGACTGGGTTGCGCTAGACTAATGCTCCTTTGGTAGTAACATGGGAAATGAGAGGAAAAGTCCCATGTTGCAAGTTGTTAATAATTAGTATTAAGACTAGCGCGTTGTGGTCGGAGAGTTAAACCATAAAAAAAAACTGACGTTAAAATGTTGCCGCAAACCCGCACGTTGAGGTGGAGTATTGATAATATATGTAACTTTATATAAGAAAAAAATACATTAACATGCATAAATTTTAAAACTTTATATAGAAAAATGAAACTATCGTAAACCCGCGCGTTGCGCCAGGACTAGTGATAATATTTGAAACTTTATATACGAAATGAAACAATTGTAAAATTAACGACGAAACATTAATAAAAATAAGCAAATCACAATGGCAACATAGCAAATATTTTAAAAAGTTTCATATCAACATGTTAAGAAAATTTAGATTTTATAAAACATCATACCTTACGTGTTGTTAAAGGAAAGCAAATGGAAACTATAAAAAATCAAAACCTTGAAGCAATTTTGACGGTTCGTATGTTTGTGCTTCGCTAACTTGTATATTATGAAACATAACACCGTTTTAAATTAAATTTACGTCAATACATAGATCAAAATAAACACTTCATACAGATGATTCGGAATTCTATATAAAATCAAACTATTAAAACTATAAAAGAAAACAGAAAAAATCGTGAGCCGATCAAAAGCAAAAGAAAATGTAACTTTCATACCAATTGGCATTACATGAGTGACCGAATCTATAAATTTTGTTTTTCTGTGTGTGCAGCTGACATTCATAACTGTTATGTTTATACCTTCTATCTTACATTTATTTTCTATAGGTCTTAAAATATTTTTTTCTAAAGTAATTACGATTACTATTTTTTTAGTTTTATTCTTCATTAGTTACTGTTATAATAATATTTAATATTTTCTTTGTATCATTGTTTTTATAGGTGAAGTTTAAAATAACGTCTTCATAACTTGGAATTATATAATGGCGATGGAGTAACACTTTTGTTAACCATTTTGCGTAACTTTATTTTTTTCCCTTTGATAAGTGAACAATAATAAAATAATAGAAACTTTTCAAACCAAACACGGTCTTAATATGATTATTATAACTACTAGTATTATGTATTAACCTAAAATATATAGTATAATATGATAGTAAGGTGGCAAGGATATATCAAAGATATGATTAACATCGCATAATGGTTAACCTAGTATGCAGAGGTGTTTGTACTACATTTTTTACGGGAGTTTTTTTTTTTTCCAAAATAGTGTATTTGGAAAAATTATTTACCTAAATGGTGATTTGAAAATATTTACCAAAATAGATATTTTTTCAAAAAAAATTCTCCTTTCTCACTTTCATTTAATAATAAAACATTTTTCAAACAAAAATGTTATTTAGAAAAACATATGGAAAAAGCCGTAATTTTTGTATCATTCTATTTCCGTATAATTTTTAAAATCTATTTTTATTTTAATAATTTGTCTTCTAGCATTTAATTTAATCTTCCAGCATGTTTTCTAATAAAAGACACATTTTATAATATTTACATGTTTTTAAATTAACTTTTTTTAAATACTTTAAGTGATTTAATTATTTCAAATGTCTTTAATAGTTATAATTTGTTTTCAAATGTTAGAAGGTAATTTCGCGTGAATTGATTAATTTATTATTACACTATTTTTATAAACATTTCAATGTAAAAAAAATTTCACTTTTAGATGTATATGTTTTTCACATGGTTAATATTAACGTACAAGTTATCGAAATCGAATTTTGCAAATTTTGCCACCCCTCTCATAACATGGCTTACATCCACTAGTTTAAATTTTAAAATTAAAAGTTGGTGATAGGTATTGTAATAATATCTTCAATATAAAATTGAAATGTTAAATTCCAAAAATATATTGTCAACTAAAAACAAAATATTACTTCCAATTTAATATATCGACAATTCCATTAGAATAAATCGATAAACTAGATGAAAGTCGAAAACAATTTGTACTGGAACTGTTAACTTAAAGGCACTTTTTATTTTTTAAAGAGTTCTTTATAGCCAAAGTTTAATCTGTTAAAAAAATAATTGGAAAAATAAATTTAAAGCTAGATGTCATAATTATAAAATAAAAAAACTTCAAAAATTTTGCGTTAAATCGGTAATACATTAGTTACGGAAAAAGTTTACCAAAGAACAATTTTAAATAGAAAGATTGTTATCCAATACAATTAGGAGGGAGAAAAAAAAAAGTTTTTTTTTTTCAAAAAATAGTTATTTTGTTAAATATTTTAATATTTTTAGAATCACCCGTTTTAGTAAATAATTTTTCATCAACACTCTTTATGGAAAAAAACTCTAAATTAGCTAAGGCCGTTTTGTTATATTGAGGAAAGTAATTATTAAATGAGTTTTTCTCATGAAATTTAGGAATGAATTACGTATTTATTTATTATTCTTGTGTAATAATTCAACTAATTTTTTGTGATAATTTTACACTAATAAGTCCATAACCGCGTGATATGACGCAAATATAATTCCTTGTTTGATAATTTCAGCTCCATTTATTAAGGAAAAAACATTTATATTTTAAACTTTTCCATGTAATATAAATCTATGCTAATATAAGTGGTTTTATTTTAGTAATTCATAAATTATAAAATGAACTATAACAATAATTAAATGCTACACAATATTAGTATTCATGTATATCTTTTCTTGCTAGACTTGGCCCGCAGCATGTATAGACAAACATATACATGAGTAAAGCTAAATACTTGTTGGTGGTTTTTTTTTATCATACTTATACATTATATTCGAATGCAATACAATACTAGTAAAGATTGATTTGTTTCTCAAGATCACAATAAATTTAACAAAATACAAAGTAACTTGATTGAGAAATTAAACATGGGTTGTAACCCTATAATGACATCGTATATGCATACATATACTCTACAAACCATCATATACTTTCAATTGAACCAACACAATGGTTAAAATTTGACTAAATACATATTTGACCCTCTAAACATTAAATAATTGCATCACTTAACATTGGCGAATAATTGACTCTCTAAACATTAAATAATTGCCAATGATCTCTTGAAAGTCTAATGTTTAAACCTTGATATTGACGAATATTACTAACTTGATGATACTAACAACTAATCACTAAACAGTCATTCCAAAAAAAAAATGCAACACTTAATACTAATACAACCGTTACATATACATAGTTAATCATTTAATAATGTCATGATCGGAATACTGATGTGTGTGGATATATATATATATATATATATATATATATATATATATATATATATATATATATATATATGTATATACACACATATATATATACACATATACATACACATATATATACACATATAGATATACATATATATATACATATATATATATAGATACATATATATACATATATATATATATACATACATATACATATATATATATATACATATATATATAAGGTCAGGATCATTACAGAACCACTTTTTATTTTCAGAATCAAAAAAACCATTGATTTACATAAATATAAATTACAAATCATTGATTTACATAAATGTAAGTTAAAACTGATGATATTTAGTTGTTTTACATAGTTTATTGTTTATGTCTGATATACACATATGTAAAATAGATTAAGTATCATCAAACTTAATTTACACTTATGTAAATCAATGGTTCTGTGGTTCTGAAAATAAAAAAGTGCTTCTGTAAAGATCTTAACCATATATATATATATATATATATAATTTTTTAATGATTTTCACAACACTTGGTTTTAAATTTATAAAAATGATTTTTACCTTAAAATTGAACCACATAACAAATAGGCAAGTGTACCTATCGTATATGTAGCATAGTTTAGGCAAGAATCAAGTATCGATCCAAAGGCACGGTAGCTACTAGTAGTAAACTTTTGTTATTATTTAGCTGGAAAAGATAGATGATTTGCTATTTTTATATTTTAAACTAAAATAAATATAAATAAATAAATATGGATAGAAATCAAGAAAGATAATCAAGCAAAGGGAATATTCATTTAGACTTTGAATCCACCTAGCCAAACAATGATAACATATACAAATTCATGATGAGATCATTCTATACATGTGTAACACGGAAATAGACTAGACTCCCGTCAAAGCTACCTAGTCATATGACTCTTTGGAAAGTTAAAACGATGTTAACATAGTAACCACCTAAAGTCATTCCATGAAAAACCAAGATACAATTATGTTGAATATAAATGTGAACTAAACTCCTGTCAAGGTTATTTAGTTTTATAATTATTTGGAAGGCTAATATGATAAACATATACCAACCACCTCGAATCATATAATATAAACAAAATCATGAAGTCCTCCAACTTGTGAATATCATACCATGAATATATGAACTACAAATTTACGCTAGTAAACCATAATCACACATACACAATGATGTGAGGAATTCATAACAAATGTAATGGCCTTTCCAAGCATATACACAAGGAAGCACATTTGAATAACAATCATACATGTTCCAGTCCCCATCCACCATTCCTAGTCAAATACACATATATACATATATATGTTCATGAATAAATACCCTAACACATACGGTTTCCAATATGACATGGTCAAGATACCCACGAGATTGAACATATAATCAAGTCAAACAAACACACATAATCATTGAAGAAGATTCAAGACCATGTTAAAGTCATCAACATAATCATTATCAAAAATCACATGTACATCATCAAAGTTAGCTAGGATTCATCTAATCTAAGTGAATCAAGAGTTTTAGCTCATGCTAACTACAAAAACACCCAAGAAACTTGAATAATCAAATAGATACATGGTTAGATGAAGAAATTATCATACCAAACCAAGCTAGATGGGTTGTATGTTGTTAGATTCTTCTTTAGAGTGCTTGATCTTCAATCTTGACTTCTTTTCCTTCAGTAGATGCTCAAAATGGTTTTGGGGCTGGAGAGAACTAGGCTTTTTAACCCCCAAAGTTGTATGTTTGAAATGAGGCTCAATTTAGGTTTAAAAAGTGACATCTGCACTGAACATGGCCATGTCGTAAAGTGACATGGCCATGTCGCACATCAGACATGTAAAGCTTGAATTAATCCTGATATGGCCATGTTAGAATACGACATGGCCATGTTGGTAGCCAAATTTCACTTATTTCTTGATTTTTTCATCAAATTCATCAAGTCACCATCCAAACCTACATAATTCATATAAACACAATTAAATGTTGTTCTAAATAAATTTGTAACAAAAAAACATTCAAAACGGGAGACAATATTCATTATTAACATGTATAATTTTAAGCATATCAAATACCCTCACATTCATCACCCTTTAATTACAATCATCATGCTTTAAGTCTTTAACATCGAATTGTTCTCTCATAATAGTGAACTTAATTATGGCCAAAGCTTTTGTTGATATACGTGTAACATCCGACCCATTTTAAAAATCCAAAACCCGAAAACGAACACATTTTTTTATCTTTCATACAATGGAAAAATTAATTATTAAATAATTTTATTTATTTCGATTATTCAAATGCAATAAATGTATTATTTAATTATTATTATGAATTGTATTATTAAATTTTTATTTATTAAATCATTAAATCAATTTATAATGATTTTATAATTTATAAAATAATTTTTCTTATAAGGTTATAAAGTTTTGTTGTCATTTATGAGTTTTAACTATTAAATTAAAACAAATAATAAACCTACAAAGTTTTTTCAAAAATATGAAGTTTATAAATGTTTTATAAACTAATAAATGACATATTAAAGTTTTATAAAGTTTGGGGCTATATTTTCAAAACTTAACTTAAAAAGTTTTATGATAAAATAATAACAAAAATAAACCCAAGGACTAAATTGTAATTTGTAAACATGGATTACAAAGTTAAAACTCAAAATGATAATCATTTGAAACTTTAAGGGCTAAATTGTAAATTGTTTTAAAACACCCAACCGACGACCACCCATCTCTGGCTATCCCTCCGGCGACCATCAAATCCTCCAAAACATCGGTTTAAACTCGATTAAACTATACCCCCCTTCGCCCCCTAAGTTTCGAACCTGTAACCCCATTACTTCAAATTCAAACATTTGTTTTTGTGTAAACATGCGAAACCAAAACTAGCATTTCAAAAATCAAACTGTTTCAACTCAATTTGGACCGAGACAATCGAATTCATTGTTTGGCAACGTTCCTATGATCATTTAGATCATAGTTATCATACCAATTACGTGTATAACCGTAAAACCACCTTCAATTTGAATCAAAATCATCAAATCAACATTATTGACTCGTCGAGTTTGAAACTGTCAAAATTGGCGCTATATAACAGAGGGCAATCATCCTAAAGGATTCCCTAATCTACCTAAACGTCCTATTCCAATCTAAACACACATATTCATCGATCTCGATCTCCATCATCCTTTCAGACCCGCAACCTACTTGTTTATCATATTCCACTTGATTTTAATTAAAATTGATAGAGGGCTTTCAATTCTACACCATTAGAAGCTTCTGGTACCACGAATTTGATTATAATCATCATTACCTTCGTGAATCAATTCCTCCATCAGTCGTGAATGTCTTTCTATTATTCATCGTCAATCCGACTCTATATGAGGTAATGCCACACACCCACACACTCAATTTAGTGTGGGGAGCAAAAGTCTTATGCTTAATTCGAGTATAAGCATCTATTTATTTTCCAATTGAATCGATTTATAATTATGGTTTATACCAAATTGGGATTTAATTCAACTAATGCTTTTAAAATTATTCATTTATGTTTTAAACATACATCGGTTGCTGCCTCACTGGTTAACACTTTCATTAAATCTGGGAGGGACCCGGGTTCGAACCGGGCATCCCCCATATTATTTTTAAAATCATTTTATTCAACATTTAATTATAGAAAATCTTTTATACATTTATATTAATATAAAAATTGTTTTATTTATTAAAAAAATTGATTCAAAGTTTATTATTAATTTTTGAAGCATTACATAAATTATAATTACATATTTCTTTATTTTTAAGATTTCAAATGTTTTAAAATTATTATAAATTCATTTGTAAGTTTTAAAATTTATGAAAATTATTTTAAATCAAACATAAAACATTTCAAATTATTTTAAAACATTATTTTTACAAAGCATCCAATTAATTAATTAATTAATTAACTATTTCAACCAAGTTATTAAATAATTAATTATTAAGTTAGTTAGGGTTTAATAATTATTCCATTTTCACAATTCAAACTCTATTTATCATTTATTATAAATTAAATATTTCAATAATGTCTAATAATTCTATTTCACTATTTATTATTATTTTCAACCTTAATCATTTAATTGATTCATTTTATTTAATCAAGTCTAATAAATCTATTATATTATTTAACCCAAATCCCAATTGAAACCATAATCCATATCTACTCTATAGATCATACTATTATTCTAATCTTAGGACATCATTATTAGGTTAACCGTAACAAAAACCATTGGTGTCTAATCTAGCAATATCCTTATTTAAAACACATTTAATAATCAATATGAGTATTCATAGCCCTTTTTATGTGTTTTATATTTTGGAAAAATCATGTGATCCAATATTCAATCATTGATATTTATTGTTATACTATTTTGAAATTTAATTCAAGACATGCTATGTTATTATTTGTAATTATGTGTTTATAGTTAGATAAACTTAATGAGAACACAATCATTAATTCATGCAATCACGATAACAATAATAGATTTATTGGTTTGACAAACCCACCCCATTTGTGTATTCATGTGGTGATTGAAACCGGAATCATACATTCTATAAGGCTTTATTTGCGGATCAAGTCAATTCAGCCACTAGGTTTCGAAACGAAATTTCCTTATAGAATGTAATGACTAAATTTCAGGACGAAATTTCCTTATAGAATGTATCATTGTTATGTACAAGTTACAAGCATGTGCAAGTGTACAAGCATGATATTATGTACAAGTTATGTGTCATGATGAATTGTGATTTGTTGATTATTATAATATTAATGTCTTGGTTGTATGAATTACATGTGAGATTATGATGATGAGTATCATACATGCATGCGAATCTGAGGCCCCTGCTTAGTTGTGCGTAACTAAACCCAATATATATAAATGGTAATTAGAATTAAATTGTATTCAGGTTGAGTATGATGATTGGTTGAGATTTGCATGTGTTGTATGAAAACTTAAGTTAGCATGATGATCTTGATGAGACTTAAGATTTACAATGTGGATTATGTGAATAGCTTGTATGGTAATCTATGAAATCATGACGTTTAATGTGATACCACACTTGGCTAAACAACAACTCAACTTAACATGTCACCAATGGGTCAAACGGGTCAACTAGGTCAATTGTGTTATTGTGTTCCATATCACTTGGGTCAACCTATTTATAGAGCACCTTGGATCTATTAAGTCTTTCTGGTCTTGAATACTTACAAACTCACGTGTTCTAGGTGACCTTTGAC
The DNA here is from genome assembly GCA_025506505.1 of Flaveria sonorensis. NCBI lineage: Eukaryota > Viridiplantae > Streptophyta > Magnoliopsida > Asterales > Asteraceae > Flaveria > Flaveria sonorensis. The sequence goes on from CM046429.1 coordinate 13,830,971, forward strand.
AGGTTGTCTTTCCATTCACCGTAGCCTTGGATTATTCTGTTTGTTGGCACCAAGTGAGTTCATGCCCCACTTTTAAACACTTTCTTTTTGGGGGAGATATCATACTCTTTTACTAACGCTTTATTATTATAAGTTGTATATAGTGTAACATAGTGTGTTATACCTTGAAAGCCCTCACACTTTCGGATCATTAATAATGGTAACTAGCAGGAAATTTTGGGTAGTACTACAGGGTCTGACAAGCCCCACCCGTGCGATTAGAGGTCAAACGGGTGCAATATTGTCCTAACACAAACATCGTCACGACCTGGTATGTCGTGACATGAGGCAAACAAATGAAACATAGTCAACATCGATCACGAAATCGCTATGGTTATTACTTATGAATATAGACTAGCTATCTATTTCATTGCACTTCTTATGCTTTACAACTATTACTGCTTATGTTAAATGCAAAATCTTGAACTCACCAACCATTGTGTTGACTTTTTTAGTATGCTATTCTCAGGTCGAGGTTAGCAGCAGCGCCTAGGAGCACTCACGGGTCAGCATGCATTGGGACAAACATTGTTTTGCATTTGGGATTTAATATACATTTTGTATTAAATAATGGTTTGGCACGTGTTTGCGCATTTTACATTTCATTACTTTGGCTTTGACTTATTTACAAATGCTTCTGCACAGTTTTCAAGTTATAAACTCTGGGTTGTTTTAAATGTTTCATATAGTGTCGTTCTAAGTAACTAATGACTTAGATTCTAGTTTGTTCATACGCCTCGCGGTAGAACCCCGCACGTGGAATTTGAGGGTGTGACAGATTGGTATCAGAGCCATTGGTTATAGGGAACTAGGTTGCTTACACACTAGTCTATAACCGCACAGTTTGTTAGTTACTCGTTACTTATCCCTTACTGTATACTCATTGGCATGCACATCACGTACACTGCTGCATGGCATCTTCTTCACAGGCTTTAGGTAAGAGGCCGACATGTTCTGATTCACCTCCTCCTCCTCCTGTACCTGATAGAGGACCTAAGTGGCCCCGACTTTCTTATCCTCCCATGGAGATAGAATGGGATCAACCATTTGCACTACCTAAACGCGATGCTGTGCGGGATTAGAGTTACTATCCTACCTATGTAAACCGTATGCTTCATAGGGAGCGTGTTCCTAAACTCCCGCCTACTAGACCGAGGATTAGGTCTACTTCTGAGATACTGCACCTACCCTTCCTTCGATACCATATTCTAGCGAGCATGTGATTGCGGCTTTAGTTGCTGCTCTAGACACAGAGAAACGACGTACTAGTGAGCTGAATGAGTTGGTCGGCGCTCTACGACGTGAGCTACGGAAGACTAAGATGATGGTGGCAAAAGTGAAGGAGCTGCAATCGAAGTGCTATGACTATCAGTGCTCTTTAACTGATAGTATGGCTCAGGCGATCCACCGCTCGGATGCTAGGGATGATACTATCCAAGACTATGGGGTAAGACTTGGTGACCTGGAAGCCCAGTTCGCCGTGATGCATATTGCCGCAGAACCTGAGGAAAAACCTGAAGAGGAACACGAGGAAGAGCCAGAGGAAGAACCTATAGAGATGGAAGGAGATAGTGATGGATCTGATGTATTAGATTGATCTTCACATTCATCTGACTTGGACTGCGTAGCGTGTTTTTAGAAAAACCTATGTGGGAAGGGTTATTTCCCACCCAACTGAAAAACTGAAATTTTGACATCGGTTGAATATTTTGTGAATTACTTACAATCTATTTATCTTTGGTTATTATTTTGGTTATAAATGTCATGGTTGATGAACTTCATTATTTTCTTACTATTTACTATACTTTAATGAGATAAATATGTTAGATGTTGCTCATTATTATGTTTGTGAATGTAAAATGAAAATGGAAGGTGAAGGCAGAGGACGTGGCAGAGGACGTGGCGCAGAACGCGGACGTGGTGCGGGTACAATGAATATGACTCCCGCTGAACTGGTTGCCTTGATCAATGAACATGTGCAGGCGACGGTGGCTGCTGTACAGGGCGCACAACCAGCAAGTAAATGATGCGAGTGGTATTAACAAATACTCTAGTTGTTCATTTAGGACGTTGAACTAAATGTTTGGTTTGTTGGCACGAGACCCCCACCCTGTACCTACAAAGCCTTTTGGATTGTAAGCCCCATACTTACAGTGGAGCTGAAGGAGCTGTTGGGTTGGTATGGTGGTTTGAGAAGACTGAATCAGTCTTTGCTAAATGTAACTACCCGCCAGTCGACCAGGTGAAATATGCTACGGGAACACTTGAGAGCTTGACACTTTCATGGTGGAATGTCCAGGTCCAGATGTTAGGTCAGGCTATGGCCAATGATCTACCCTGGGAAGAGTTTAAGACAATGATAATCGAAGAATATTTCACTCATGATAAGGTGCAAAAGTTAGAAGTTAATCTAGCAGCTGAAGATGCAGGATTTTAAGATTGAGGCCTATACCACCAGGTCTCACGAGTTGGCAACCTTGTGCCCGAGGATGGTGAACGAGATGCACAAAAGGATTGAGTTGTACTTACGTGGTTTGGTTCCTGAAATTCAGAGTATGGTGACAACCTCTAACCCTGCCACCATACAACAGGCTATTCGGTTAGCCCACAGGCTGACCGACCAAGCGGTGGAACAAGGAAAGCTACCCAAACGGGGTGGGGTGGCTAGCTTACCCGATGATAAGCGCAAGTGGGAAAACACTGGCAATAAGGGCTCATCTTCCAGCAACCAGCAACAGCAACAACATCAACAACAACCGAGGAAGTTCGACAACAACTGGAACTACAATCAGACTTCCTCAGCAGCTCAAGGACAAGGTGGGTACGTGGGGAAGCATCCAAAGTGCAACCGATGCAACTATCATCACACCGGCAGGTGTGAAAACTTTAAGTGTTAGGGTTGTGGGAAGCTAGGGCACGCAGCGAAAGACTGTCGTGGCAAATTGATAAGGAAGCCACAACAAACACAGAAAATACCAAAAGGCTGCTTTGAGTGTAGAAAGGAAGGGAATTACAAGAGGAACTGTCCTTAATTAAAGAAGAATGGCAATGATAATGGAAATAGAGGAAATAACAACAAAAACACAGGCAATATAGATAACAATGGTGGGAACAACGGTGGAGCCAAGGGAAGAGCTTCTGTCATTGGCTCAGGTGAGGCCCTAAACAATCCTGCTATTGTTACTAGTAAATTCCCTGTTAATGGTCGTTATGCAATTGTACTATTTGATACTGGAGCCGATAGAAGCTTTGTCTCTACTAAGTTCAGTAGTCTTTTGAATGATATGCCTTCTACTTTGGAATCTCGGTATATCGTAGAATTAGCTGACGGTAAGCAAATTCACGTTAGACACATCCTTGAGGGTTGTAAGATAGAACTAGCCAGACACACTTTCGACATTGAACTTATGCCGGTTACACTTGGAAGTTTTGATGTAGTCGTGGGCATGGATTGGCTTTCCGAGAAGCAGGCAGAAGTCATATGTCGCGAGAAGATTATACGTATTCCGATTGGTGGATAAATTATTTCGGTCAAGGGCGAGAGGAGTGGTGCAGTCATAGGAATCATATCATATATGAAAGCGCAAAAATTGTTACGCAAAGGTTGTTAGGCCATATTGGCCCTTGTGATGGATAAACAACAGGAAGGGAAGAAAATAGAGGACATTCCGGTAGTCTGTGATTTTCCAGAGGTGTTTCCCAAGGACTTGCCTGGGTTACCACCTCATCGTCAAATGGAATTCCAGATCGATTTGACTCCCAGAGCAGCTCCAATTACAAGAGCACCTTATCGGTTGGCATCGAATGAGCTACAGGAGTTATCAGCATAGCTTCAGGAGCTGTTGGATAAAGGATTTATCCAACCAAGCTCATCACCTTGGGGAGCCCATTTTCTTTTCGTTAAGAAAAAGGGATGGCACGTTTCGGATGTGTATTGATTACAGAGAGTTAAACAAAGTCACGGTCAAGAATCCATACCCTTTACCTCGTATTGATGACCTGTTCGATCAACTCCAGGGATCCAGTTATTATTCCAAGATTGATTTGAGGTCTGGTTACCATCAATTGAAAGTTCGAGAGGAAGACATCTCAAAGACATCATTTAGAACTCACTACGGTCATTATGAATTCTTAGTCATGCCATTTGGGTTGACTAATGCACCAGGAGTATTCATGGATCTCATAAACCGACTGTGCAAACCCTACCTCGATCAGTTTGTTATCGTGTTTATCGATGATATATTGATCTATTCTAGGACCAAAGAGGAACACGAGGAGCATTTACGGTTAATCTTGGAACTGCTAAAAAGGGAACAATTGTATGCCAAATTCTCTAAGTGTGACTTCTGGATTCGAAAGGTGCAATTTCTGGGTCATATTGTTAATGAAAAAGGAATCCATGTGGATCTTGTAAAGGTTGAGGCAATAAAGAATTGGTCAGTTCCCAAAACGCCTAGTAAGATACGACAATTCCTTGGACTGGCATGTTACTATCGACATTTCATTGCGGGATTTTCAAAATCACTCAAGCTCTCACTTTTTTGACACATAAAGGTACCACGTTTAAATGGGGAGAGAGTCAAGAAACAGAAGCTTTGTAGAGCACCGATATTAGCATTACCAGAAGGAAGTGATGACTTCGTGGTTTACTGTGATGCTTCTATCCAAGGGCTCGGTTGTGTCTTGATGCAACATGACAAGTTGATAGCCTATGCTTCAAGGCAACTGAAGGTGCACGAGAAGAACTACACCACCCATGACTTGGAACTGGGTGCAGTGGTTTTTGCCTTGAAGATCTGGAGACATTACTTGTATGGTACCAAATGCACCATTTACACCGATCACAAAAGTCTTCAGCATATCTTCAAGCAGAAAGAGCTGAATATGAGGCAGCGACACTGGGTAGAATTATTGAATGATTATGATTGTGCTATTAAATAACACCCAGGAAAGGCAAATGTGGTTGCTCATGCCTTAAGCAGAAAGAAAACAGCTAAACCCCGATGAGTGCGAGCTTTACAGCTTACGATTAGCACTCAATTACCTGAACAAATCAAGGAAGCTCAGATGGAAGCTTTGAAAGCAGAAAATGTTAAATCTGAATCATTACGTAGGATGGACAAACAATTTGTGATGAAAGCTGATGGAATCCGTTACTTTATGGATAGACTTTGGGTACCTTCCTATGGAAATCTAAGAGACTTGGTTATGAGTAAGGCACACAAATCTAAGTACTTTATATATCCTGGTTCTGATAAGATGTATCATGATCTGAAGGCGCACTATTGGTGGCCTAATATGAAGGCGGACGTAGCTACCTATATAAGCAAGTGTTTAACCTGCTCTATGGTGAAAGTTGAGTACCAAAAGCCATCTGGGTTACTATAACAACCTGAAATTCCTTTGTGGAAGTGGGAGCAGATTTCCAGGACTTTATTACCAAATTAACCAGGACTCCTAGTGGTTGCAACACTATATGGGTAATTGTGGATAGACTGACTAAGTCTGCTCACTTCCTGGCAATCAAAGAAATTGATAAAATGGATAAGCTAACCCGGATCTACCTGAAGGAAGTAGTATTTAGACATGGTGTACCTATTTCGATCATTTCGGATCGTGACGCCCGTTTTAGCTCCCATTTTTGGCAATCATTGTAGAAATCTTTGGGTACACGCTTAGACATGAGTACCGCTTACCATCCTTAGACCGACAGACAGAGTGAGCGCACTATTCAAACTCTAGAGGACAAGTTGTGAGCCTATGTGATAGATTTTAGGAACAACTGGGAAGTCCATCTACCTTTGGTGGAATTTTCTTACAATAATAGCTATCAAACCAGTATTAAAGCGGCACCATTTGAGGCATTGTATGGGCGAAAGTGTAGATCAACAGTTTGTTGGGCGGAAGTTGGAGATAGTCAGCTGACTGGCCCTGAATTGGTGCACGAGACTACTGGAAAGATTGTGCAGATACGAAATCGTATGGCTGCAGCACAAGACCAACAGAAGAGCTACGCAGACAAACGACGGAAACCTTTAGAGTTTCAGGTCGGAGATAGAGTTTTGTTGAATGTCTCACCATGGAAAGGTGTGATCTGATTTGGAAAAAAATGTAAGATTAATCCGTGATACGCTGGACCGTTCGAGATTTTGGAAAGAATTGGCCCGGTGGCGTACCGACTAAGTCTACCTGACTCGTTGAGTGGAATCCATGATGTTTTTCACGTCTCAAATTAAAGAAGTGCTTATCTGACGAGACCTTATATGTACCGCTCAGGGAAGTCCAAATGGATGAACAACTACGATTTATTGAGGAACCAGTTGAGGTGATGGACCATGAGGTCAAGACCCTTAAGCAGAGCAGGATTCCAATAGTTAAGGTTCGTTGGAACTCAAGACGTTGACCAGAGTTCACGTGGGAACGTGAGGATCCGATGAAGCTTAAGTATCCTCATTTGTTCGAAACATTAACAACAACCGGCGAAAGTAATGACTAAATTGGGACGAAATTTCCTTCAACATGGGGATGATGTGACTACTCACCCGATTTCCTTATGCCAATGCAGTAGACCGGTGATGTAACACAACCATGTAACGCAATTTTTGGGACGCAAATTCTTTCAACATGGGGATAATGTGACATCCGGTAATTTTCCGTTACCAAACTCCGTTAGTTTCGTTAGGTCTTGCATACACGTGTCGTGAGCACACACTAGTTGTCGTTGAACGTTGGTGACCTAATAATAATTAACTATGATTAACAAATAATAAATTTATTAATAGTGTTGATTTTAATTTTGTGATTATACGATTTAAGGAGTTGAGCATCATTTTATGTGTTACGCCTGACAATGTGACTATGTGCAGTGCATGATCTCATGGATGATAGTTATCAATTGGTTTTTATATTATTTGTTAGTTAATAAAATCTATGAATTATGAGATGAAAAGTTATGTAAAAGTTTAAAAAGTTAGTTTTTATAAGTTATAATACATCAAGGGGGAAATTAGGAATTCTTACCATATTTAAACCGCCAAACAAACCTTAATTCCCCCCAAATCCCCTTAATCGGCCAAAACCATCACCAACACCCCACCCCTTGCGATTTTGGTTCAAGAACAAGCATATTCACTCGATTTTGATCAGTTCCAAGCACTACAACACGTTAGCAAGTTCAATTCTTGATTACTGCAAGATTAAAAGGTTAGATTTTGATTAGTTTTATGGTTTTTGTTACTTGAAGAACCCTAGTTTGAAAATTGTGTAGAAAGTTGAAACTGATGATTATTTAATGGTGAAATTTGTTAGTTATATTATATGAATGTTGGGTTATGTTGATTATGCATGAATTCCATGGTTCGATCATATAGTTCATACATTGCCTAAAGTAGAAACTTTTCTTCATGGGAATTCATGATTTGATGATTGGTGTATGTTAAATGGGTTATTATGATTGCTATGAAGTAGATTAGGGATGTTATTGATGAATTGGGGATTGAAATGGATGAAAATATAGATCTTGGATATTACCTTCCTGAAAGGGAAACCTTGTTAATGTGATTTGTGTGACCTTGTGAATTGAGCATGGTTTTGATGCTAGGATCATGTTAGAGTGATTATGGATGATGTCTAATGTGTTAGATTATGATAATTGGGTCATATGGTTAGTTGATGAATCTATGAAAAAAATCTAGGTTTTCTTGGAAAATGTGCAAGTGTACAAGCATGATATTATGTACAAGTTATGTGTCATGATGAATTGTGATTTGTTGATTATTATAATATTAATATCTTGGTTGTATGAATTACATGTGGGATTATGATGATGAGTATCATACACGCATACGAATCTGAGGCCCCTGCTTAGTAGGATTGGCAGGGTTTAGGGTGTGTAGCCGTGAGTGGCTTCACACGGCATGTTATGCGTGACTAAACCCAATATATATAAATGGTAGTTAGAATTAAATTATATTTAGGTTGAGTATGATGATTGGTTGAGATTTGCATGTGTTGTATGAAAACATAAGTTAGCATGATGATCTTGATGAGACTTAAGATTTACAATGTGGATTATATGAATAGTTTGTTTGGTAATCTATGAAATCATGACGTTTAATGTGATACCACACTTGGCTAAACAACAACTCAACTTAACATGTCACCAACGGTCAAACGGGTCAACTAGGTCAATTGTGTTATTATGTTCCATATCACTTGGGTCAACCTATTTATAGAGCACCTTGGATCTGTTAAGTCTTTCTGGTCTTGAATACTTACAAATTCACGTGTTCTAGGTGACCTTTGACGGGTTGTCTTTTCATTCACCATAGCTTTGCATTAGTCTGTTTGTTGGCACTAGGTGAGTTCATGCCCCATTTTTAAACACTCTCTTTTTGGGGGAGATAGCATACTCTTTTACTAAAGCTTTATTATTATAAGTTGTATATAGTGTAACATAGTGTATTATACCTTGAAAGTCCTCACACTTTTGGATCGTTAATAATGGTAACTAGCGGAAAATTTTGGGTAGTACTACTGGGTCTGACAAGCCCCACCCGTGCGACTCGAGGTCAAACGGGTGCAATATTGTCCTAACACAAACATCGTCACGACCTGGTATGTCGTGACAGGAGGCAAAAAAACGAAACACAATCAGCATCGATCACGAAATCGCTATGGTTATTATGTATAAATATAAACTAACTATCTATTTCATTGCACTTCTTATGCTTCATAACTATTACTACTTATGTTAAACGCAAACTCTTGAACTCACCAACCGTTGTGTTGACTCTTTTAGTATGCTATTCTCAGGTCGAGGTTAGCAGCAGCGCCTAGGAGCACTCACGGGTCAACATGCATTGGGACAAACATTGTTTTGCATTTGGGATTTAATATACCTTTTGTTTTAAATAATGGTTTGGTGCGTGTTTGCGCATTTTACATTTCATTACTTTGGGTTTGACTTATTTACAAACGCTTCCGCACAGTTTTAAAGTTATAAACTCTGGATTGTTTTAAATGTTTCATATAGTGTCATTCTGAGTAACTAATGACTTAGATTCTGGTTTTGTTCACATGCCTCGCGGTAGAACCCCGCACATGAAATTTGAGGGTGTGACAAAAATGGAATTTAATATTATTTCAACTTACTTAATTTCATGTGCTACGAAGAGATTCATATTCATCCGCCCCGATGATTCCACCGTCGGTCTGGGTATGACAATACGTGCCTTTTGTAATTCTCGAGTAATGTGTTTAGTGGTGATATGATTATTTTTAATGCATTCTTTGGTTAAATGAAAATGAGGGGCAATATCTTTACTTCTTCCAATTTTATCAAGGCTTAATGAAGTTTTTATCTATATAAAATGTTACATTTCATTCTTTTGTCCAGTTATTTCACTGAAGAGTCGTTTCAACCACAGTGCTTGACATTTTGCAACAGTTGCAGCCATGAATTCGTATTCACAGGATGATAATGCAACAGTTGTTTGTTTCTAAGAGCTCCATTTTATAGGTGAATTTCTATTGTAAACCACCAATCAAAAAGTCATGGTTAGGGTTTTACCAATTAGAGGATTCATAACAAAACCCCATTACTATCCCACCCCTAAAATTTAAGAAAAATCTTAAATTTTAGGTTCCCCTGTTCATCAACCGCATATTGGTTCGTGGGATTCTCGATTTCTCATCTGGGGTTTGCGATTCTATGTCTGTTCTTTGCTCCTGATTTCATTCAGTCGATTGATGAATACATTCATCTATATTCAAGAATTCGTTTGTTGGTGTGTTATCTTTGATTCAGTTGTTTTATGTGGATTTTACAACCCCTGTGCAGCAGCAATGCATAGAGCATGGATTAAACAAACATTCTACTCAACATTATATAAGTTAAATGCCTTGCTGCTACATACAGTTAAGTGGCTTACAACTGGTTTATCATAATACCATGAAGGAGATTATTGTACTGGTTATTGAGGATAACTGAGCTGCTCTAATTGAATTTGGTTGTATCAGAAATACTTTGATTTTAGCAGTTTAAAGATCAGTTATTCTTTCAGAGGTTGATGTTTTAAAGTTTAAACCATTAGTGTTAGCTTTTTGTTGCAAACTACCAATTAGATATGCCATGATTCCTTAGTTTGGTAAAAATGAACAACTTTATTGGATGTTTAGTCTAAAACCTATTGCAGCATTTACATTTGATCATTTGTGCTTCTTTTTAGTCACTGTTTTGCACCATAGTTTGTAAGAATGAACTACTTTGGATGATTTATTGGATATTTAGATGCAAAAAGAATGAATGTGATCGTCACTTTGGCAGAATTCACAATGGTTGTTAGTTGTAGAGACTGATGCTTTTCTTTTCTTACAAAAATTTGCAATAACATATGCTTTCTATAGGGTTTGCAGCTCATTTGGTGACTAGTTTTTAATACCAAATGATGGATACCTCAGAAGAATGGAAATCCTTGTGGCCAATCTCTTCCGTCCACTCGCTACCACTCCTCCTTTCCCCAACCACCACCGATGAAGTTGGACCTTTGATCTTTAACCCATCTCCCCAACCACAAGATCACTATCATGTCTTCACTTCACCGTCTATCTCTCCTCAAATCCCTCCTTACCCTGGGCTTTCTTTCTCTAGATTCCTTCACAAATCATCTTCTATTCTCCCTTCCACAACCACTTCTATTTCCCCACAACTCTTGTCGGTTTTGTCAAACCCTGAGCAATTTCTCGCACACAATTTCCTTCAGTTGCTGAGGTGTCCTGGCACAGACTCCATTCTGGCATTCTTTCCCACCGGTTCCAACTCACATCAAGTTGGGTTTGTTGTATTGTCTGTTGAGAATTCCCGATGGACAGTGACAGGAGATTTGATGAAACTGAAGTTCTTACCTCAGACAATGCATTCGCTCATAGAATTGTCAAGATTTTGGTGAGCCTGCTTGCTGATTGCCATTGCACTTCAGGTAATTTTATTGCTTATCAAAAATATAAACAAGCAAACTTAGCCGGTAGATCCCAGTCATAGCAAGCAGCAAGCTATTTGTAGGGTAATATATATTATTGAGAAATATATAAAGTTGAAATAGAACTTTAGTTTCTATCTTGAAGAAATATGTATATTGGTCTGATCTTTTAACACTATAGTAAACCTACTTCAGTTTCATAATCTCATTTGAAAGCTTGGTCAACCTACTTGCTTTTGCGGGTTATTCTTCCGACACTGTTATTGGGTACTTGTTGGTTTCAACTACCAGTTCAGTTCGTTACTACAACATTAAAATTAAGGACGGAAAACTCTGGAAAAATTATACCTGGATTAGAATTAGTCGCTAATAAGTTGTTCAAAAGTTCTATAGTTGTCCATGCATGTTGGAGCCCACATTTACCCGAAGAAAGTTTGGTCTTTCTAGAAAATGGTGATTTATTTTTATATGATCTGGATTCTTTCTCTGGACCAACAACGCCATTTCAAAGGTTGACTGGGAAGAAAGTCAAAGTTTTATGGGAAAAGTATGCTGATTTTGAGAAAGGTGATTGGTTAAGTTGTGATTTTTGTTGGCATCCAAGAATTCTGATTGTTGTCCACTCAAGTGCTGTTTTTCTTGTTGATTCAATATCTGAATATTACAATATTACGCCTTTGTTAAAACTTGATACTGGACATGCAACGAATGATAGATTTCTTGCATTCTCCGTTGCTCGGCCTGATCGATTCAACTTTGTTTTAGCTTCAAATCGCATGGTTTTACTTTGTGATATAAGAAAACCGATGATTCCAGTTCTACATTGGGCCCATAATGTTGTTAACCCGAGTTTCATTATTGCTTCTAGTTTATCTGAATTAAGGTCACTATCTAAGGTTGTTACTTATGGTTGGGCTTCTACTGCTGGCTATGGTATAATATTGGGCTCGTTTTGGAACTGTGAATTTAGTATTATCTGAATTAAGAAGATTTTTCTAAAGATCAGCTTCCTATTTGGGTCAATTGGCAGCAAAAGAAAGGTTTTGTTTTGGGTTTTGGCATTCTTGATAAAGAAATCTCTTCCCAATTGTTTGAACCCGATGAGTTTGGTGGGTTTACGGTCATTACATTGACATCTTCTGGGAGTCTTGAATTACATAGATATTGTGCTTCGTGGGATTATTCACGAGCTTCAGAAGAAGGCCACATTGATCAAGCTTTTGATCTTGAAGACTCTTTTTTCTATGAAACAGGTGAAGAGGGATTTAAGTATAGAAAGGTTTTTCAGTACTTGAAACTTGATTGGCTTGATGGCTACTTAAATTCGGATCTAAACAGAATCCTGAGTATAAAATTATATGAAAACCATGATAATGAAATTCCAGGAAAGGCTTCTTTCGGCCCGGATTATCATGAAGCTATATGCCAAAATCTGAACAAGTACAGGTGGCTCCGATGGTTCTATTAATATTAATGGCGTGTTTAAAGACATTAAATTGCCAACCAGTGTACATGAAATTGCTTTAAGAAGTGTGTGGGCAAATCTGCCTAATAAGGTTTTATGACTTGGATTCTCAGCATATTCAGATCTGCCAAACGTCCCTGCGAAGTTAAAGAATTTACCGTTTAAGTTCTTGGAAGTCTCATGTCATCAACCTCACTTACCTCCTTTCTTCTTTCATCTTCCTTCATCCCGTAGTAGCAAGTGGTCAGAAAAACATAAGCCGAGTGATCATGTAGTGGGACCTGTTACTCCAATCCCATTTTTGATGGCTTATCATAAAACACTCATGTTAAAAGCAGATAACCGACCTGCTGACTCAGAAATTGATCTTGAATGTGTTAAAGTAATGAGGGTAGCTAATGAAGTTATTGAATCAGAGTCTAACAGTTGTAATGAGCATACAGTTTCCCTCGCTGATAATAATGAAGACATGCTTCATAGTTCTCCAAAGTTACTAAATTTATCTTCATATAAGACTTCTGCAGCGGTAGATGATTCTGTTTTTGAGGATGAGAAACATACAAATGTTATTTTCGGTGTTGGTGAAAAGAACGAAAAAGAGTTTTTTGACTCCCATTGCCCTGTGAAGTTTAACTATAAGGAACAAAACTCAAGCTTTGGGCCAGACGAAATGAAATGGTATAAATTATTTAAGAGGCAACATTCCAAATTCAGACAAGAATTTCAAAGCTATCAAGAGTTCATAACCAAGTCTAACATCAACAAGTAAGTCTTCATTGTTAATGTGAATTGGATTAGTATATTAGCTGTTTATTTCTTCTTTTAATTTCATGATTTAATGATCACTTTGTATGGCTAGGTAATGAATAGGCGATTACATATTGCTGATGGAAACAAATCAAACAAGTACAACTGTTGACTCGGGTACGTTTATCATTCATTTTATTTTCTTGAGAAAAATCTTAAGTTGTTTTTATATTATCAAATAAGGTTCATTGTTTTTTAGGTTGAAAAGTTTTGTATAGTGAAAACCCAAAAGGCGATAGAAAGAGATGAGTTTTTGAAGCACAGCTGCTTGAAGGGTTATCATCTTCTTTACTTTAGGAAATGCAATCTGTTTGTGATCTTCACCAAGTATGTTCTTTAGCACCTTTTTAGCAATTCTTTTCTTCTGATTTATGCATTTTCATTGACATTGTTGATTATATATAAAAAAAGGAGGCACTTTGTTTATGGAATTTTTTTAAGGAATTGGAATTTGTGATCAACTTGGTTGACAAAGTTATAAATTCATATCCAATTCCATTATTCTCCAAAACGTGTTATCATTTGAAATCATATTTTAATTCCAACAAATTTTGCGAAGTAAACTGGTTAGGAATGTAATGCTAATTTCCATCTCTTCAAATGCCATTGAATTCGGACAAACCAAACCAAACACCCCTAAAGGTTTAAATGTAAAGTTTTTATCCTGCGTTGGAACAGAAGGATTAAAGATACAAAGACAAATAAATAATCAAGCAGTCAGAACGAGAGAAAAAAGCTGAATTCAATTCATATAACTATTATTATAATTGCCTATAAAAGTGCAACTTTTGATGAAGTCAAATTGTTTGACTAAAAATTACACAACACCACCCAAAACATAATTGATTTTGGGCCAAACGGTAAGCAAGTAATCAGAATTTTTGCTAGTCAAACAGTCGTGACCTCTAATTGAATCAGAGTCAAAACAAACAACACTTGAATAACTTTGATAAGGGACTAGCAAAAAGAAAACAATTGAATAACAATCTTTTTGTTTTTCTGATGTCGCTTCTCAAAATTATATAGGTGCTGTCTGGTTACCTCTCAATCAGAGGTCATGCCTCTTTGGTAAAACAAGGATCCGACCTCCGAACCAAATCTAATAATAAACATCTTACACTTTTGTTCTGAAAGTTGTAGATTTCTTTATGCTCATAAATTTAGATTTGTTTATCTTGATGGATTCTTGAAAATATCATACGGGTCATCGATAATGCTTGTTTTGTTTCTTTTGTATTTTCTGGATTTGGTTCTGCTGTTTCTGTTAGTATTGTGGTTCACACTTGCATATTTTATTGTTCCGATTTAACAGCTCTTGCTGGAGAAGCAGAAAATGCTGAAGATTCTGAAACCAAGATCACAAAAGGTTGAGCTGATAGGGAGATAGGCCAAATCAAGTGGATCAAAAGGTATAGTATTACTCTGTACTACAATTACCAAATCAAGTGACCTCACCTTTGTGTTTATAAGTTATTTTGAACAGCAGGCACTACTTTTATTTCACCAAACTGAAACCATTACACCAAATACTATAGAGATGCTAGCAAATTACTAGACTAATTCCACTCAAGCTATCTGTTTCTATACTCCAGGCATAAATTGGTTTAATGGATGTTTTTCTGAACTGTATTCATCCTATGGATTGCACCTTTTGCCATAAGTGATCCTGACTCCACTTTCCATATCTACCACCGTTTGGCTAGTAAAGCCATGGTTTAGTAGTCGCTCGTGCTGACTAAGCTGAACGGTAAGTGGCTTGTCGGGTTCATAATGTTTGCATATTGCTTGGCCTTTATGAGGTTATGTAAAATAATACATGCATACATTGCGGCTCGAATTTTTTCTTTACCTAAGTGCATGCTGGATTACTGGATTAGTAACAATGTCCCATTTTTCTTAAGAATCCCAAATGCTCGACTTCCTTTCTCGCCTCCTCTTAAGCTTTTTTGTAATGATATCATTTGAGATTACTTCTGTCAATATATGTAAATGATTACACAATCGTGGCGTTTTCCGAATAATACCATTTGCAAGATAATAACTGTACTTGTACTTGTTCCCGTTTACAATAAGCGAATAGGCTGGTGGATGTTATTGAAAACTAACGACTGATCCAGAACATTTATATCGTTGTCTGACTTGCAACAGCGAAGGAAGCATGCCAAATACAAAGATCATGTGACGCCATGGCCTCAGGCATAATGGTCGGGTGTGATGGTGGTAAGAACCAAGAATCAACCAAGTAGTCGGATTGAATAAAATAGGAAAGATAGGCCCTATTTGAGATGGGCAAGGTCTCCAAATACAAAGTGAAACGATACTTCTGATAATCTAATTCTGATAATTAAAAAGACAGATAAACAATTAACCTAATCTACTCTATTTAACACAAAGAAAAGAAGGAAACTGTTGGATAACTGCCCACTAAGGCGCTACAAGCCTACTGCTTTTGACCAAGTGACTGATGGGTAAATTCATTGGATTTGGGTGGGTTGGATCCGACCCAAAACCGCCGGGTTTGTATCAATACTTCCCACCTGGAAAAGTGACTTGTCCTCAAGTCTAAAAGAAAGAAATTGGCTGGCTGATCCTTTGCGTTTTAGATCAGCTTGTACATCTTCATTCTTGGGCAACAACACTCTAATAACTCCATAAGCGTTTGCTTGTTCAGTCATCTTTATAGCTAGGTTCGAGAACTTAATTGGAGCCTCGGTACCGAGTGACTTGTGGTTGATGTTGTTTAATAAGTCTTCTGCCTGTTTAGTGGTTGAACTCATGGATCCAAACATCATATCTAGTACAAACTTGTCATCTTCACATCTGAACAAGCTTTTCTCTTCTCTTCTGGTTGATTTTATGGAATGCCCTTCATTCCATAAAAAATCTACCAATGGAATCGCGTTTTCATCATCGACTACTAGCCGATGATGTCCCTGATCTGCAACTCCATCATCAAGCGAACATTGGTCGTCATCGTTAATGGAATCAATAGGTATGAAGGGCGTTACCGGGTAGCACCTCATCATTACTTTGTTGCCTTCCATTTGTTCAATGCTCATATTGCTGGAAAGAACTAGTAGTTCTTAAGATGTGGTTGTGATGTCCTTAATCGGAACTGTCAATGGACCTGGTGGTTCATCCCGTGTTTCCTTGATTACATTTGTTCACTTTTCTTGCCAAGCTTCCTTTATCGCTGCAATATCCTTCTTCAAGGCTACCGGAGAGTCTAATCGGGCTGCAATTGCTGCTAATTGAGCAACGATAGAACCTGAATAAGAACCTATCTCCCGGATCATTTGCTCTTCGTTTCCTAGCAATGGAACCAAATGGTACGAACCAAGAATCAACCAAGTAGTCGGATTGAATAAAACAGGAAAGATAGGCCCTATTCGAGATGGGCAAGGTCTCCAAATACAAAGTGAAACGATATTTCTAATAATCTAACTCTGATAATTAAAAAGACAGACAAACAATTAACCTAATCTGCTCTATTTAACACAAAGAAAAGAAGGAAACTGCTGGATAACTGCCCACTAAGGCACTATAAGCCTACTGCTTTTGACTAGGTGACTGCTGCTAAATTCACTTGATCTGGGTGGGCTGGATCCGACCCAAAACCATCGGGTTTGTATCAGATGATCAACTCAGTGCTAACCTAGCTAAGCAACATGATAGTTTGCTCACTCACAGGGCTACAAATGAATTGAATGAGCATGAACAAGGTTTGTTTGTGTTCTTTTATTAAGGATAATTCATAAGCTGTTCACGAATACTTAACAAATGAGATTTTTTGTTCGTTCATTAAGGAAATGAATATTTTCATGAACTGTTCACGAATACTTAACAAACGCAAACGAACCAAACAAATATTCATTAACATAAACGGACATTCACGAACATAAAACGAATATAAATGATTATGTATTCATTTTAGAATAAAATTTTGCCTTTTTTTATCACAAACATTACACATGATATACCAAAAACAAATAAATTGGCAATGTTAATGGCTATGTATATTATAACTAAGGTTTCAAATTGTTACAAATTAAAAACCAATAAAATGGAAATAAATGAACAAATACAAACAAACACATACTAAATGTTCGCGAGCATTAATGAACGAATGCAGCCTCTCTTCATGTTCGTTCACTTATCTAAACAAATGAAGTTTCTTGTTCGTGTTCGTCCAATTATTAACGAACAAGCATAAATAAACTTCTCGCCGAACGATTCAAGAATTGTTCGCTGAACGTGTACGTCCTCATTTACAATCAATGCTACTGAGCATCATTGGGAAACCATGTATGCCCTCGTGTGTCTCATATAGTTGTTGAATGTTGTTCCATGTCGGTTTCTTCAAATACTTGCTACCATGTTGTGAGAGTTATGTGTATGATAGATTGTAGCGTTTGAGGCGTGAAAAATAAAGTTAATTGGGTTTTGTATTTATAGATTTAAATTTTAAAAAAATTTAGTTGGTCAAAGTAGCCATTTGTAAAAATACACAAAACCTAATGTGCCTTCCTTTGTGACCAACCTCATGGAGACCCACCCACGCCCCAACCATGGAGGCATGGACCACTGGCGGGGTGTTCCTCATGCCCCCACGAAATGTGTCAGGGCCACACTCTCCTTCACGCTACCATTACACACATCCAGGTTGTTAATTACTACTTGAAAGCTATCGTTGCTGAAGTATGTTAAACTAAACCGAAAAGGAAAATTAAATAACTACCCTACATTTTGATCCTCCAACTATGTAATCCATGTCTGGCCACTACATGAGCTTGTTATTTCTACCTTGCGTGTTTGGGGTTATATAATACTTATGATAAGTGGCTTTTTAGGCCTACTACGGGTTGGATGCTTTAGTTAATTGTTCAAAATAGTGTTAGCTTTGTGGCATCGTTACCTACCCAATCCATAGTTGTTCGAGCCATCTATTTGTCACCTCAACTAATTAGACATAGGTGAAATTGTATTTTAGGTTCACCACTAGGTTGGTATTATAGTTGTTAGGGAAAATTGTTCTTCATTAAAATGTGATGAAGACAAAAATTTATGAATCATTGTATAAATTCTTTGGTTGGGAAAACCTTCCAGCCTCCCATTATATATACTCAATAATGGAAGTCGGTGTCCACAAGAATCTTTTAGAGGTGTTGAAACTTACCACCAACCTTTAAGAAATCGCAAAAAGGCCCCCGCTCACTTTCAAGAACCTTTTAGAGTTTTTGAAACTTACCACCAATCTTTAAGAAATTGCAAAAAGGCCCCCACTCACTTTTCATATTTAGTTTATCACTGTTACACCACCTCCAACTACTAGATCTAACACACGAGACAAAACAAAATCAGAATTAACGAGAAACGTAGAAAAAAGTTGTTAGCTGCGGTGATACCAAATTTAGGGTCGTTAACGTCGTCGGTTATGGTGAACGACGGCGGCTCAATGGTGTGTCTGGAGTGGGACCGTTGTCCGTTAAGGAACTTAGGGTCTTTAATGGCAGGAACGAGTCGTTTTAGGATGGAAAAGTTGGATATAGAAGATGCGTTTGGCCGGACAACCGCGGGGAAGGTGGTCGGTCCGGTTGAGCACACTTAAACCGTCTTCCAACAAACCGGCCTGTTCGACAGAAAGAAATTGTAAATCCAAAATGTATTAAACTCAGTTTTATAATGAATTTGAAATCCGAAGTTATTGCCGCTACTTTATATTCACATAATTTACTTATGTTATAGTTTTTGAGATTAAGTGCTCATATTTTAATACAACATATATTTAATTGTTTTTAAGTCTAATCAACTTTACATTATACACAAGTTTATATTCTTTTTTCCTCTAATTCTTTCTTTAATATTTTGTTTTAGGATTGCTAATAATATTGCCGAATCCCTTTTGACCGGTGCAACCAGTGAACCAGTAAAATATCCGGTTCGTTGACCGGTCCTGTTATAAAATAAATATCTTGCTATTTTATACTAATATGGTTACCAGTTACCACGACGTTCCAAGAAGACCCCGCGGCAACGCGCGGGGTTTCATTCCTAGTTATATATATACTCAATAACAAGTGACGGTGGAATTATTTTTATTTTTTTTCGTTTTAACGTATTTTACTTCTACATAAATACGTTTATGGGTGGATTTTGAACACATCCACTGCTTTGGCCTTGGTAGTAAGAGCTTAAACTCCTGCGGTGACAACTCGGGTTTGACTCCCAGCCCCAACCCCAGTCTTAGTTCCACCCCCCCTTCTTTTTTTATCTTTTGCTATTTTATATTCTTTTTCAGATTACTTTTTTTTTTGTTTTTCGTAAATACTATATTTTCTTTGCTACGAACTATTTTAACGAGTTTGTTGTTTTAATGTTGGTTAATGTTTATGTTGCAATGTGTGCGACATTACCACATTATTGTCACAGAGGCAATGAGCATAATGAATTTCGACGTTAGTAACGACGTTTGCAAACGTACCCTTTACCATGTTAATGTGATCGTACGATCCCACCACATCACACGGGTTAAAAAACTCGTTGCTACTCAAATTCCAATGAGCCATTCTAGTTTTCTTATTGGAAAAATGTTTCTAGTCCACTACTACAAACACTCATCCTCATCCTCAGGGGTATAGCTACGTCTGAAGTAATGAATGACACAAGTGATTTTTTTTACACAAAGTGATGGAAATTTAAGTGACCCCATTTTATTTTCAAATATGACTCTATACTTCAACAATTAATAAAGTTTCTCACTGATATTTTATGAATTATATCACCTAGAAAAGCACAAGCAATCAAAGTGTAAGGATTTTATAAACCTTTTATATGATACATTTGTGAATTATATCACTTAGACATCTATTGAAGTAACTATATAAGAATTTAAATAACTGAAGTTATAAATAATTCAAGTTTATCACTAATATAGTTTAGAGTATGCTATCTCATTCCATTCCACGTAATATTAAACACAAAAGATGAGTGCTATTCTCGTAAGAATAAGTTCATCTTTGTTGAAAAATGTTAAAATATATTATATTTGACCCGGTTTGGTATTAAATTAAATTTATATCAAAACGTAAATAAAAATAAACAAATCACAATGAAGTAGTCTAAATTTTACAAACATCATATTTATATGTTAATAGTAACTTTTAGCAGTTATATCTTGTGTTTTTTAAACTTGTACTATGGTTACTATTCATTACAACTTGGTAAATGTTATATATAAAAACAAAGTGTGCCTCATGCAATACGTCTCCCGACGTACATGCTACAAATAAAAACGTTGAAACAAAGATAAAGACGTAAAACTCCAAAAACAAATAACGTCACGTGTTGACATCAATGCCAACCACATATAAAGTCTCATGTATAGCCTGTATATGTCGTATTGGTGGTGCTTATCTGTAGCATATAACACTATGTGTGTCGTATATAGGCTTTACTTCTATATATGACACATATAGTGTTGTACATCATGTATAGGCTGGATGAATGACTAATGTGACTACGAGTAATTGTCATTAAAAAACTATACGTGACGTATAAAACGGCCTGAATTACTAATGTGATAACTAGAAGTCTAAAATATTGTCTTGAAAATAAAAAAAAACCATACATTATATACAACTTTATACGTGATCTATGACATATATCAACTTATCCACTTGAGTGTTTTTAAATTATAAATAAAATCAAACATCAAACTAAAAGAAACTTGATGATCAAAATCTAATTAACAATGAACAACAACAAAATTGAAATACAAAAATTAAAAAGTCATGGTTAGGGTTACCAATTACCAACTTCAAACTCGCAACCAACTTTGATAACCACACAACCAATCACCCACCGCCACGTGTACCCAAAACCAACATATACATACAGATAGAGACAGAGTGGGGCAGAGAGATCACCACTGTGTCTCACTCACACAAACACACACACAAAGAGAGGGAAAAAAAACCAATTACCCATTATTATTATTATTATTATAATTATTATTATTATTATTTTTATATATTCAATATTGAACCCAACGAAAGCTATGGTGTCCGACCATGAAATAGCACAACATCTTCATCTTCTTCTCACTCAATCACCCCCAAAATCGTTCACATCACTCACTGATGTTGTTAATCAACTCAGTCAAACCCTAGGGTTCGATTTGTCCCACAAAGCCCCTTTTATTCGCGACCAAATCAACCTACTACGGTTTCAATCACCACCGCCGTCGCAACCGCCGCCGGTTGGTGTCGGCGGGGTGGTTAATGATCAACTTCGGTTTCAGCAGTCGCAGTTTTGTTTTGATCAACAGCAGCATCAGATTTATCAGAAAGATTTTGTGTTTCGGCATCCGGTTGAGGTTAATTTTGGTGATCCGGTGGTGTCGCCGCCGGTGACAGAGCAGGGGTTGCCGGAGGTGAAGTGTGAAGGAGTTTGTGTTGAGAATGCGGTGTGGAAGTCGTCGGAAAAGGTCAAAAAAGGGTACGGTTTTGAGTTGATGAGGTTTTGGTTTGTGTGAATTAGGGTTTGGGTTGAATTTGGGGTGTGTGTTCTTAATTGAGTGTGTATACACAAATTTGGGTTGATTTGTTGATAGAATGTTTTGTTTGATGTTCTTTAAATGATGAATTGCATCAATACTTGACTGCGCTTTGTTTATTGGTGAAATTAAATGGGCTGTAGGTTGCATGACTGACATGAGATTTAATGCTTTAGTGCCAATTCAAGATTTGCATCTGATAAAAGAATGGCTGTTGTTAATATATTTAGGTCTTAAGTATACCTAAATCACCAAGTTATGGGGAGATGACCCATGAATTAGACGCGAACATGAAATGTTATGCATATGTTTGTAATGGATCTGTTTTGGTAGTAAAGGGAAATTAGAAGGAATTTAGGTTAGGAAGCAGATTTGGTCATTAGTCTGTGGTTAGATTCTTGAAGTTGACAGATGCGTTCGGATATTTATTGCATCTTTTTTTTGCTTCTGTTGACACAGGAGCTCTGCCAACAAAAGAAGGGGTGGACCAGGAGGGCTAAATAAGCTCTGTGGTATTTCACCTGAGCTTCAAGTTATTGTTGGGGAATCATCATTATCAAGAACTGATGTATGATTTCTAGTTTAATTAGTGTTCGATTTCTTACGATTCTTGAATCATAATGGGAAGTGTGTAATGAGCAGAATCTTATGCACACAAGCATGTCATCATCCAAGTTGCAATAGTCTGTTATTTTAACATTTGGATTAACAGTTTTTTTTCCCAGTTGTCTGTGTCTGATTATGTAAGAGTGACATAATTATTGGAAAAGGGTATAATAAAGTTTTTACTTCCCCCCTTTTTTACCTTTATTTAGGGGACTTTTACTCATGTATCTCCATTTATAAACAATGTTCTTTCTGGTCCTATCAATTTTCATGTAATAATTCTAAAATAGTTAGAATTTGTCAAGATCATAATGTTATATAATTACTTTCAAAAGCATTTCCAAACATTATCCCACACACCCATTAATATTTGATGTTATTAAACATTTAAATGTTATATTGGTCAGGTCTGTAAGCAACTGTGGGCCTACATAAAGAAAAACAACCTCCAAGATCCAGGCAACAAGAGAAAGATAATTTGTGATGATGCTTTGCGTGTGGTATTTGAAACTGATTGCACTGATATGTTCAAAATGAATAAGTTGCTTGCCAAACACATCATTCCACTTGAACCTACAAGTATGTTAATTTTTAACTGAAGATTAATATATCAATCATTATATCTCTAAATTGATTAACCTCATGATAACCTAATTTTCTCAAATGTGAATTTTGCAGAGGAATCTTCTCGTAAGAAACCAAAGGTCAATGTTGAGCCTAAAGTTGAAAGTAAAGAATTTGTTCCATGTCAAGTTATAATATCTGAAGTACTTGCTAATTGCCTGGATATGCAAGAAAGAGAAATGTCTGAATCAGAGGCGCTTAGACTTGTTTGGGAGTACATAAAAGTTAATAATCTTGAGGTATGTACCAACTTTTTTTTCCCTATGTGCAAGCATTAAAATTTATGATCATGTAGTCTTTATCTTGGTGGTGTATGGCCCATGGGTGACAATTTTTACCCATTCCATTTTCTTACGTAGGGGTCATCTCAGTTATATATTATCTCAAACAGTTTTAAAAGAAAATATAATTAAAAACGGATTGGGTTGAACAGGTTGAAACCCAAGATGTATTTTTAATGCATAGTATTTGTTAGTATAGATTATTATAATAATAACATGATGTTTGTACACTACACCACCACCAAAATTACCATGCATACCACAAAACATGCAATAGCATGTTTTTACCGTGTGCAATATATGTTATGTGTACAAGTCACATCCCCTTTTTAATCATATTTAAAGCACTAATCCGTGAAAATCTCAGAAAACTAAAATATTGGTTCAGTTTCCCCTAATGATTAAAACTCGTAAATATATAGACCTAGCAAACCAATCTTTACTGCCATTTAGATCCTATTCTATCGTAATCCCGGTTCACCTCAATCTAATAATTTAATCATGCAATTTAAACTAATAATGATCTAGGAAGCAAGATTTTTTTTATAAGTAAGCACCCCTTCCCTTCCTTGAACCCCAATCATGCTGAACATGTATCAACAACTTCAGCATGCCTTGCTGAATGAATAGCATGGAGAGATGAGCACCTCATGATGACTGTTGTGAGACTTACTTTTCACAGCCAAGACTCACAGGACAGAGGCGTCCCTTCCCCTCAAGCAAAATGGGAAGAATGTGAGGGGAAAGAATGGGACTAGACTCTAGAGTACACTCCCTCAAAACATTTCTTTTTTCATTTCCTTGTTTCCAATAGTAAATCAAAGTTCTTGCCCTTGAGGTCCATAGTGTCACCTTCTGTGGTGTTGGATGTAATCTAAGGTTTGCTTTTTACAAAAATTGAACAAGTTCTACTCTGCAAAATATACAAGGGCTGGTAAGCACGTTCCCTGTTCCAAGTGGAGTCATTACGAAAGGAGTAAGAAAAAGATGAGTGGTCATGTGATCAAGTTCGAGCCTTAAAATGCTTCCCTCACAAACAGAGACTAAGATGACAAATGGTTATAATGGAGCAATGCAACCGCCTTAAGCAACACATCAAACTACAGATTGCAAAACGAACAGGCAATGGCATAAGAGCACCTACTCAAAATGCATCCCTACCTGAGTACCCAGGCACACCCTTGGAACGAAGCATACAAATAACATGGCAGGACTCAGGAGATAGAGTTAAATCTCAAAGCGGTTATCACTTTGATTGAGGGATTTGATGAGGTACCATGTACCTCAGGCTTCTATTGGGCTAGCGAATCCTCCTTACCTCTAGTCCCGTTAGTGATCCTCCCCAAGAGGACTAAATAGTCCAAGCTCTCCGTAAGCCGAACTCATAGAAACGTATCTGGGAAGCTCCGCCTACATGGTGTCCCTTGAGGTTTTGGGTAAGCCAGGACACTCCCAAAGTGTGTATGCTTAACAGCTAATGAACATGATATTCCAGTATACGGTTACACTCAAAGCCTCACTTTGGATGCATCAAGTCAACTCCAAGTCAAAAAGAGAGGTTCTGTAACGGTGTAACCATTCTACTGCACCTGTCTCAACATCCTATATATGGGTGCATTAGAAGCATAAGCATCTTCTCAGCTATAATTAGAACCCTTATTAAACGAGATAAAGATATCCCAAAAACCTCTGTAAGTCACTCTCGACGTGTTTTATACTTACACTACCTCAATATTTACCATCTATGGATTTCTGATCTGTGTTTGAATTGCTAAGGCACACCTTCCATGATTCCATCTTTCCTAAGCTCCTCTTGGTCACAGATGGATGTGATGCTTCACCTTTCTTCTGCACCCAAATTCATGTTCATCACTTGTCTGCACTTTACCGCAGATCGTGAGCGTCATCACCCCCTTTCAATCTACAGTTGCTAGATAGGACAGCTCCCCCTCCCTCGAGCATCTCACACAAGGGTTGGGTCCTAACAGCTTATTTTGCAATCAGGCTGACCCCTCGCCAAGGATGGCAACATGTCTGTCAAACCAACCTCTGAAGACACCCCAAAGATGCGTGCAACATTCTGAAATCAATCTCAATTGCTATCAAATTTTTATTATATTCTAATCCAAGTTTATCTCAAACTTATAATTTAATCATAATCCAAATATTTATTAACAAGTCAAGATACATAAACGCCAATGATCTTTTTCAAATATACTATAGAAGTAGTTACTTAATCCAAGCTAAGTTGACCTGTTATCACCCACACTAAAACATCAACCGTTCTGCATCTGGCCTCATGTTTTATTTCTATTGTTTTTCTTATATGTTGATGTGTATATAAATTGGTCATTATGTGTTTGCTGATAGGATCCTCAAAATCAAGTGATGGTTATATGTGACGAAAAGCTTAAGGAGCTTTTTGGATGTGAAACCATTTCTTCAATGGAAATACCTCAGTTTTTAATCAGGCACCATTTACATAAGCGATGATCTTATCAAATGACGTCGACTGGTATGCCTTTCAGACTTCTTTTTTGCAATTGTTTTAACAATCCCAGATAAATCTACCGACATAAATATCATTTTATCAAAAATTTATTGATTCAAATGTCAAAAGAAATGTCAAAACCTTGTTCATTTGACTATTGATATACACTTTTTTGTTTCCTCTTTTTTCAGATATACAACTAATCATAGAAGGCAAACTCAGGCTTATAGTCTCTTGTGAAGAAACTCAGTAGTCAGTATGTTAATGTGTTGATTTTTTTTCTTTTTGGTGTGTGTGTTTTTCCTTGTGGTTGACATGGTTAGAGAGGTGTTATAATGTTTTGTAAATCAAATCTGAAGTTTTAGTTGCGAGGTTGGTAGTTCTTGATCCAAATCTTGTAGAATCTTTGTGGTTTGTTAACTTTCATTTTAGCTGCTTTCTCCCTGCTATCCATTGGTCTCAATGTCTTGGTACAGTCTGTGTAGGTTCAGCTCATTGGGTCTGATCCAGCCCAATCTCCCTCTCTCACAGCAACTCACATGATCTCTCTCCACTCTACTATCTGTTCTCATGTTACGCTCGCATATCGAGGTGCAAAAAAAGGGTTCCAGAACTGGTACCGGTTTTGAACCCGAAACAGATGCGATTTTGAAACTGGTTTTGGCAAAAACAGGTCAGGAACCAACCCGATTTGTAAGGATGAAATCAGTTTGTAATCGTGTAGGTTGTAATCAGTTTGTAATCCGGTTAAACCCAATCCGAACTGGTCAATACTCAATTCTCAAACCGGTCAAAGCCATTCAAACCCTCTCAAGAACTGGTTCGAAGCGTTAAACGAGGTAATCAAAATCCAGTTTTGACTTTTGTTGACCAAATCTAAACTGGTTTGGGACAAAAAACCTGTTTTGTGCACCTCTATTCGGTTTATCTATACTATACATCTGTTGTCGAATGGTGTTCCTTGAGGCTTAGGCATGTATATGAACCGAATTCATGAACTGTTCGGCGGGAAGTTTGTTTATGTTTGTTCATTTAATTAAATGAACGAACATTTAACATAAAGGTTTGTTCATTTTACTAAACAAACGAGTATGAACACATGTTTTGTTCGTTCGTGAATGCTCGTTTATGTTTATTCATTTACATTCATTTATGTTCGTTTGTTTACGTTTATTTATATTCGTTTGCTTACGTTTGTTTGTTTATGTGTTGAAGCCAAATTTCATGTACATATTTTTTATGGTGTTTTAGAGCATTCACAACTCACTTTTTATTTTCATTTCTATAATTACACTAAAAATCACTATTTTTTCTCTCTTTTTCAATTAAATAATATTTTTTATATCTTTATCATTATAATTTTTCTCTTCTTCACTCACAACCACTTTTAACAAATATTAAAAAATTAAATATAGATTAATAGTGTTTTACCAAATATAAAAATGAACAGTAACATGTTCTCTGTGCTCCACTCACAATCACTTATAACCATTTTTTATAATAAAAAATATATAGAGAATGGGCTGTGAATGCTTTTAGATGAGTCATTATGGTTGATTTTTTATCGTTATAGATTTTTTTATAGAATCATATTTTGTTGATACATCATGTATATTTAAATCATTAATTTACATGCGTTTTAGATGAATTATAATTTGTTAGACTTGTTCATTTGTGTTTATTAATGTTTGTTTGTGTTCATTTATGTTTGTCAATTATGTTCGTTTACGTTCATGAATTGTTCGTTTAGTTTTTTAACAAACGAATATTTTTATTTGTTTAATTAACGAACATGAACAAAAAAATGTGTACGATTACGTGTTCATGTTCAGTTAAAATTAAATGAAGAAACATGAACATGCCGGTGTTCGTGTTTGTTCGGTTCATTTACAAGCCTAAACGAGGCTTCATCATTAGGCTATTATTGATGGGTTTATCTATATCTTGCAACCTTAAAATTGGGAAAGCTAACAAGACCTGGATGGAAAACGTAGCAAAAATTTAAAAAAAAAAAAAAAAAAAAAAACATGTCGATCGGTTAAATTGTATAAGTCTTTACAATAATGAATAATAATATCGTGAATACAACTAGGCTGCACAAAACATAAGCAGCTTTTCTCCTTTCACCCTTTGGTATTGCTTGGGAAGCCATTAGTCCAAATATGCTCGCAACAACTCCCACCATTTTCTACCAAAACACAATGAAAAGTTGTCGTCAATCATTCTACTTACGGTAAAACAAAAATTTGGTGTTGTCATAAGTTGTTCTTAATGGAACACCCTTTGTTTCTCTTTTACATTATAATAAATAACACGAGTACAGTCGATACTTAACTATCGACTTAACTAATTTTTAAACAGAAAACCATAATAACAACAGAAAAAAAAATTATAAATAGTGCTCGTTAGAGTTAAAGATAGAGAGAGAGTAAATTAAACCAACAAGTATCTTATATATCACAATTAAGAGGTAATATATGAGTAAAGCTTGTATTAGTTGGGTGTATTGATTACAAAACTCTCTATTGACATTGTATTTTTGTTCCCCGCCATGTCTAGTTTTTGCTAATCAGTGGTTGTATTTATATATCTTGCCGTTCCAAAAAAAAAAAATAAATAAATAAAAATATAACCTTCTATGTAGTACATTAATAATTTAAAGAGATAGAGTAGTAGGCAGTATTTTATATCACAACTAAAGTAAAAGGTATAAATGCATTATGCGGTTCTAGCAGTTCTTAACTTGGTTCTTAAATGAATGACACTAGTTTAACTTTAGAATAAATTATATTTAACGACCTTTTTATAACAAACCACAGTTACAATGGTTGAAAACTAATTCTTACCAATCCAATAGGTTCAATATGTGGTTCCAAAAACATCTCTACATTCCTGTAAAAAGGAAGAACGAACTTTTTTTAAAAAAAAATTGGTATTATAACGGGGGATTGTACAGTACAAGCACTAGAAGCTGTGAAGTTACCTTATTAGCACCTTGCCTTGGTAGATATGACATATATGGAAACTAAAGCCTGTTCCAACTGGTTTATGGGTCTTTCTACATTCTACACAAGTAGCAACACAAGAAATAACCTAGGTTAATAGCGTTTTCACTAGTTTTTAGATGGTTAAAAAGAAGTTCGACAAGGGAATCGGACCCAATTTCCAAGAAATTCCGACTGTCATTCCATCATGCAACGTTGGTTGTACAACAAACTCAAAACTATTTCCTAAAGTGCCCATAATAGAAGAGAAGAATTCCATCACTTGCTGTTGTAAAAGAAACATGAGTTAGTACGACAACAGTATAAATGCTTAATTCATTAGTCATTGCATGGATGTCACATGACACCGTTGCATACTGCTTAGCATTGTCGGTAACGAGTTATGTCCTTCCTCGCGGATGACCAAGGATGAAGGGACATGGATCCCACATCCTTTCTTGCTTACAATATTTTATTAAATATAAGTTTACGTAAAATATATGAATAATTGTATAAACAAATGACTATAAATGTGACATGTCAATACTATTCACACTATTGAGATCCATCGAAAGACGAATATATAAACTTAGATTTAGATCTAACCTTCTTTCCATCAAAGGTTTTGAATGTGGAGAGAAAGTTGCATACGCAACGACAATCATGTCCAATGATATCAGACACTTCATTCAAATTCTTATTCTTAAGCGCCTCATAAAGCTTGAGGACTGTTTCCACAACTCTATTATCTCCGTCATTTGATCCACTCGAAGCCAATATCAATGGTAGTTTTGCTCGTTTCCCATGGCGGTTTCTTTCGATACCAAAATTCGAAAGATTAATGGGTGTGTGTGACTTGTGTAGATGGTGACATATATTTAGAATCTTGGTAGGAAAGATGAGAGGGGGTTTGTGTAGGGGACTTGTTATTGAAGGGCAAGATTTTGAAATCATTTTTGAATGTTTGTACAAAGAAAAAAGATAAAAAAAATGGAACATATTTTAATATGTTAAAAGTGGGTGGTGAAAGAGGCGTAGGATCTAATGTTCAAAGGCTAGAAGCTAGGAATATTTGATAATTAAGTTAAGAATATTTTGGTTAACGAGTATTGATCGAGAAAAAAAGTTCTTTTTAAAATGTAATATAAAAGATACTTTTAGATTGAAACTAGTATTAAGTTTACTGTATTACAACGGGATGCGTAAACCATACCAAGTAGCACCAATAGCACACCATATTAATGACTATCAAAATAAAAAAAGCTCGTGTTAAAAAAGAGACAAAAAAACAAAAAAAAATTAAACCGTATGAAAAGTAGACGTGCAAATATTAAACCACGGAAACGAAATGTAGAACATATAGAACAATAAGTTGATCTAGAACTAGCGCGTTGCGAAGGACTGTTAAACGGGGAAAAATAAGCGAAAAAAACGTTAAACTACACACGTACACTGCGATGTGTTAACTCGCAAAATTTAGACGAAAATGTAAAACGAAAATTGTAAAATATAAAGAGTATATGGACCAAAGTTAAAAGTAAAAAATATTGGGATTAAATTATAAAAGATATAAAAGTATTGGATCATAATAAAATGGTTAAAGATTAAGAAAAAAATAAGATAAAAAAATGAATACAACCTACCAAAACAAAATATACAACTCATAATCATACCAAAATTGATAATTAGTATATATATAATATTTTAAAAATAAATAGTAGCTTTTTCAGCAAATTTATTAGTCATTCTAATGCCACGTGCATCTCGATGAAAAATGTATTATTCTATGTTAGTAGTTGAGTTATAGTGTTTATTAATAAGTAGGATGATCCGTATGTTATAACAGACCAAAGTAACTAACAAGTATCAACCGATGATAAATGTCAGAAAATAAATTTGTATTCAATTTATGACCTTCCTGTATGCATGTATCAAATGTTTACAGATGGTGTTTCTGTCGTTGGGATTGGCTAATTAATAATAGCCTGAAATCCATCGGTCTCGTATGAAACATATCATTAAATCATTTGTTCTCAAACACATAAATTTCATCATTTAGCTTCGTCTAACGTTCCTCAATCTCAACATGTGAGATATATGTGTTGCAAACCAACTTATGAATACATTTCTTGAAATTAATGTTTGCGAAAATATCACTAGATATCTATTGCCATTGACATCAACAGATTTACACAAATAATCATATACAAAATGCATGAAAAAGCCTTTTCAATTACATTATAACTAAGATTACGTATATTTATACCTTAATAGGTAACTTGTAGGGCTGTAAACGAATCAAACGTTCAACGAATAGTTCATGAACCGTACGATGGGAAGTTCTTTTACATTCGTTCATATGATAAAGAAACAAACATAAACAAAAAATTTTGTTCATTTAGTTAAATGATCGAAAATGAACAGAGGTCGTGTACATTCATTTGTGTTTGTAAACGAGCGGTAAGGTATTCGTTTATGTTTGTTTATTAAAGTTTATATTTTTTGTAACTTTCAATTTTAATTAATCTACCTAATCGTTTTATATTTTGTGATTTTTAATTTTTAACCAACCTAACACTTATACTTTATTCTTATTTATGTTCATGAACGTTCGGTAATATTTTCGTTCATTATCATGTAGATGAACATAATGGTAAGTGCTTATCTTTTTATTTATTTAAGATGCTCATGTTTAAGTTTGTGAATGTTGAATTTTATTTTTTTAAAATAATATATATTCGTTTGTATTCGTTTACAGTTAGGTTACGTGTTCGTCTACCGTTTGGTTATGTGTTCGTAAATCGCTCATGAACAAATTCTATTTCTTAATTAACGAACACGAATAATAATTTTTGTTCGATTATGTATCTGTGAACCATACCTAACTGCATTAAAAAAAAATGACTACAAGAACCACTTGTATAATTTAGTCATTTCCGATTCTATCAAAGGTCCACCTAAAGTAATACTTTTCTTATGACGATAGACCTCCGTACAAGAAACAAAAATCATTTTTTACCTAAAACTTAAAACATTCACATCTCCTCTCTGTTGTGAGTATGTTTTATATATCATAGCAAAATGATTGTGAGTGGTTGTGTCGTAAACATATTACCGTTCATCTCTATATTTGGTAACATACTGTTCATTTTTATTGATTTTTTAATATTTTTTAAAAATAATTATGAGTAAAGAAGAGAAATCATAATGATAAAAGTATAAATTAATATTTAATTAAAAATAAAAAAATAAAATTGATTTTTAATTTAATTATAGAGAAGGAGATGATAAAAATATGTGAATGACCTTATAATTTATAATAAAAAATGTATATCACCAAATGCTTTATAATTAGTTTTCACTTCCTCATCAACCCAAAATAACAACACAGGCTTATTTTAATCAGTTTTGTATCAGATGAAAAGTTGGACACATTTAGTTTCTTCTTGATCAAATTGTCAAGCAGCATTAAATCATCTCTCCAACCAATAAAACAATTATCTGACTGTGACCACCATTGAATAAAGTTAATACTAGATAAGAAGTACTTGAACCAATATTGGAAGTTTACTATCTATGAATGTATCTTTTCTCAGGATATTATAACTTTCATCTAGCTTTACTATAATCCTTATTTTTGTCCTCCAATAATATGCGATTACGAGTCTTGACAAAATTATAAAGACGGTAAATTAGGGTAACTTGTCTCTTTAAACTTGACTCCGGCTAAATAGTTGCTAACCCTATAATTATTCAGTTGTTTCAAAAATCCATCACCAATACCTTCAAGAGTATCCAATGACATAGTTCTAGAATTACCAACTTTATTTCAAACTTTATAAAGATGTGTAATCTCACCTTTCATCCGCTTAATGGCTGACAATCAGGTGGAAAAACAGTATTATCTGCATAGCATTCATACATCCTCTTGGCATATTCAAATAACGAATAAGCAACACCCTCCACATGTTCATAAAATGGTACATCAGGTATCCAATACCTAGCAAGTCTACTACGTTCGCACATCAATATTCATTTACCGCATCATCTCATGTCCCAACAATGTGCTCAAGAAATAATAACAATAAGCATTACAACACACTGAACATATTGTAAATCTTAAACACATCTATGTATAAACTAACATTAGACATGACTAACAAGATGTCATTTGAAGACAACCATTTACAAAAACAGCATTTCTGTTTAAACATCTGATCCACATTATTAAATTATTATACTTGATTAAATTTGAAAACTTTATATCAGATTTAACAAAAACACAAGTGTCACTTATGTCATCCCAAATCATTAAATCCTCATGTGTCATTATCAATATTGTAATCTGGCTCTTCTTCAAAGTAACTATCACACACATCATGTGTTTCTGGCTCTTCTTCAAACTCACTATCATACACACCACGTGCATTTATCTCAGTCCATTAGATATTTCCTCATATTATCTTGTTTACTTGAATCCAACAACAAACAACACAAAGGAGCAGACACATGCTTATATAATTTCACAACATCTTGAAGTTGAATACAAAATTCATCCACTAGATTGAACTGAATAACTACACAATTTCTGTTTTTATCATCCTAATTGGATCCTATAGAATCCTTCATACAGTTCACAGCATACTGATCTAGATTAAGTTCATCAAATTCAACAAGTGCAATATGTATATATTAATATCTTCTTCTCTAGGTATTTCACAATAAATTCAATCACACTCCCAGAGATCAAAACTCCTTAATTTTGCTCCCAGAAACAGCTTACAAAATACAGTTATCGCCACCCCAGTAACACAACCCAGTAAAATAATTTCTAAAGTACCATATTGCCCCTGTTAATTCTTAATCAGTTAAATAAATATTGAAGTTCAACTGTTCAAGAAAAAAAATGATTGGCTATAAATGGTGTCCGCGTGCCTCAACAATATCTAGGTTTTTAATAGAACATTTCTGTATAGACATACATGTCTGTGCATGAAATATATAAGTATATATGCAAGTATATTACCATCTTTACCATTGCATTTAATTACTTGTGCACCATAAATAACTAAAGATAACAATTATCCGTCTTTATTCATATATACATAAACCTATTTATAATTGCACCATACACTACCAACATTAGCGAACTCAAGAACACGACAAAAGCATTCTTTCTTACTCGTCTAAATATAAAATAAAAAAGCAAGATAAGCCTACCTTATTGCCTGCACAAGTTGAGCACATACGGCATCTGGCATGTTAAATGGATGCCTCTTTGTCACAAAAGTTACTATTTTTTCAAAGGATGCCTCTTTTTCAATGGATGCCTCTTTCTCAAATTCTCAATCACCATGTTCCAAAGCTGCATCCAACATGATCTTGAGTGATGATGTTAAGTCGTTGTCGCATCACCTCCATTGATGGGTAAGAAGGAAAACATATTCTGTAGAAGCATGTGTGAGAAGAAGGCAGAAGGTCTGTGGAATCATTGGTTTTGTAGATGTAAAGCTTTGAAGATAAACCACCAAAACCGTCTATAGGTAAATGCTTCAGGGACGTCCAAAAGAAAAGAAGAACCTTTTGCTGCTCGGCTGTCATTTCCTCAACAATCTGCTAAGAAGGTGTTTGTCCATATGGAATTCCATACGGTTTTAGTTTTACTCTCAATTAGTCTAGGATAAGTGAAATAACATAACTCCTTAAAGCTGGTTTGATTCTCTCTTTTCACAACAATTTGTACACTAAAGGTGGCAACATGGACAGGGTGGACAATGGGTCAAAACACGTGTATCTTTTATACGGGTCGGGTTCGGTCGGCCCACACACTTTTTGTTTTAATCTTTGCATATATAATTAGTATGTAAAACATGATTACAGAGACCATATAATTTTTTAATAACCAAAACTGTTGAATAAAATTATTGGAAGGTTTTATGCATAAAGAATGCACTTTGACAGACTTTCGACACGTTCGACCTGTTTCATTAAAACCTAATCTATATGATAAGATAGATGTTAAAACATAATCCGAACCGCCACATTTGCAACAAATACCTTGGGCGGAGAACATATAAGAAGAGTAACAGACAAGAAATTACTAGAATTAAGTAGTAACATGCCAAACTTATGTATGTAATTTCACACTTAATCTAGTACCACCTGCTTGCATGATTGATAAGGACTATGTTAGATTTTTGACACCACTCATCAACCGTATAATATTTTGATTATTTGTAGTGCTTCTTAATATATGTTATCAGTTTCAAATATTCTCTTTAAAATGTTTAAAATTCAACACTGCAAGTACCTATTTGTATAAAACAAACAGCATACTATAGCAAAGTGATGACTAAAATCCACAAAATGATGTATGTTTGCATCTGGCAAAATAATAATACTAATGATAGTAGTAGTAGTACTAGTAGTAGTAATAACAATAATATACTAATAAATAAAAATGAAAAAAACATACCTTCCAGAACCAGCATATCTGAGGATCAGTTTCCTCATACCCGTTGTATTCAGTATGCACCTTCCAATCCTCAACAGAAATAATACTTTCACTCCCATGCAACATACCATCATGATCCTCAAACTCAATGGTCCTAAAAACTTGCTTTTGTATCTTTTCATCACCAACAATATCTGCAAATCCTTTAGCAAATTTGGCCACCTGTTTGGCGACTGATGTCACGTAACGATGCTGGATAAGAAGTTCAACATACTCCTTTCTATTTCTGCTATTCACAACAATATTTTTCCCATTAGCAAAAAGCTCCACAACTTTCATGGATCCTAATTCTTCGATTTCATGTACAAATGTTAGACCAAGGGCATCTTGATCTACTATTTCTGGATCCATATCCAATATTTGTTTGCAGCTACTATAGAAATATGGATCTGCATCTTTCACATCTTCCAAAGATATATTCATCCCAGCGAGTTGCAAGTAAAATGTACGGTCAAACATAATGCCAACTTGAACTTTGTACATTAATGCCAAGGCAATTACCCTGCCTGCAAACTTGAAATATCTTAGGTGCAATGGGTCGACCTTTGATGCTGCAAATGTATAAAAACAGATACTTATTTCCATGTCAAAAGAAAAAAGAACAATTATATAAATATCTCATGTGCAAATTGTTCCGACTTCTAGTATATGAAAACATCAGATAAGATGAATAAGTTTATCCAAGAAATATGCTTCGCAACTGAAGGAAGATAAGTTGGTTAGTAATGAAATGAAATTACTTGTTCTTTTAGCAAGTGTAAAAGGACAATGATTAAAACATGACAAAACCATAGTAGCAACTTCTATCAAAAAGAAAATATATACTTATGGTTAAAGAATCAAAAATTACAAGAGGCTTACCCGGATTAGGAAAGAATCTCCTACAGTCATTTGGGCAGGCAAGAAATAAAGCATTCTGAGGATTAAAGATTTCTTGACACACCAAGAAAAACCATTCGCGTAATACACCAGGACCTGTAGCTTCCTCATTATTGAACTCCATAAACAATCCACTACGAAGATTCTCAGGTTTTGCCTTTGAAATATAGTTAAAAGATTCAGACAACAACTGAGATCTGTCAATAAGCATCTCGTGAAGGTCCCCATCTTCATCCTTCATCTCAGGAAGCAACAACATTACCAAATGTCTCCTAGACTCGAAGTTTAAAAGATTCTTGTGCCCAATAATCCATTTATAATCC
This sequence comes from Flaveria sonorensis, assembly GCA_025506505.1. NCBI lineage: Eukaryota > Viridiplantae > Streptophyta > Magnoliopsida > Asterales > Asteraceae > Flaveria > Flaveria sonorensis. The sequence goes on from CM046429.1 coordinate 13,867,517, forward strand.
TCACCTCTTTTAGCATATCTAACAATTAGATACTGCAAGGAAATATTGACTAGCTTCATATTTGACCAAAACATATTTTCGGAACCTTGATAAAGCTTGGCAATACCACGCGTTTCCTTCAAGATAGCAAGGTATTGACCCCATTCACCGTCATCCCTTTCTTCCTTTGCCATCTCATCCTTAACCTTTTCAAGACATTTTCTCATTTTCTCCAACAGTTCAAGCAATATCAAAAACAAATGTTTTATCTCATCATCATAACAAGGGAGGGTGTACATCAAGGGAACGGGTATGGTTCCCTTAAACTCTGGCAGATCTTTAAACGCGGCTTTTACAGGCCGCAAGAATGCAGCAAAATCGCGTACTTCATTTGGAGAAAGATTAATACCCGAACCCTCAGTCAGCTTACCCGCAAGCTCAGTCACAAACGGGAAAATGTCCTTAACCGCAATCATACACATCCTGTTACTAAAACTATCACAACCCCTAAAACCTCTTCCAATCCTTAGGTCCTCCACCATTGATCCTAAACTACTTCGACACAAACTATACAAAGGATCATCTTGAGCAACAGACCTACTGAGCAAATTACAGAACTCTAAAGCTACAGGGGCACACTGCGAAATAAAAGGCTTCTGCAACCCATTTCTACACGAAGACATAAACGTTCGAATCGATTTCTCAGCGAGCTCTTTGTTACATCTATGCGGCGACATATAGAGCATCACCAACGCTGCAGGAGCACATAAAGACTGAAATATGTTCAAATGAGACGTGAGATGGCTTACATGAATATCCTTCTTCGTCGTCATGTCCAAGAAGTCTATCAACATCGCCTCAACAGACTTCAAATAAAACCCCGTCTCCCCTTTACACAATCTGTAAACCGTAGAAACGAAAAGATCAACAAGCTTCCATACCAAAGGATGATCAGTGCTCCGCATTCGACCGACCAAATGCAGACACGCGTCTTTCTTGATCATACACTCAGCTAAACTCTGTTCCCACTGAAGCTGCCTCCCTTGGTAGATCAACCGCTGCTCAATCATCGGAATTCCGGTGACCGATTGCACTTTCTCATGAATCACCTTCACTTTATCATCAGGCTTCGCATATAGAACCAGCGTTTTCCCGTGAGAGATCATTCGAACGAAGAATTGGATGCGATCAGGGTGCGGTAGAGACGACGGGGGCTGTGATGAGCCTGAGGTGGATGCTTTAGGCTGATGGTAGTGGTGGTCGCCGGAGATTTGATCGGAGAATGAGGGAGTCGAAGGGGTGGCCGGAGGGGAATTAGGGTTAGGGTTGTGTTTTCTCATAGTGGCGAATTCTAACTCCTCGAAGAAATCATCGTCGTAGATGTCTTCAAGCTTTCGTTTCATTATCTGGTGGAGATATCGATGATCGGAGACGGTGGAATTGACGGTGATTGTCGCCGGAGATGATGGTTTTACGATCAGACCACCGAACAAACCCTTGAACAGTAAATGTGGTGTGGGTTTTACAGAATGATAGAATAACCCGGTTTTGTATGCTTTTAGCGGGGGCCGAATAGTATATATATTAATAAAAAAAAAGATGATGTATGATATAATATTATTATTATTATATATATAGAGTTGTGAAACAAAGCTGATAAAAAATAATATGAGATGAAAGAGAGGAGGGTTGTATATTGATTGTTGCGTTTGATAATGAGATATACGAGTAGGAAATTTAAATATTTTATAATTCTAACAACTTTTAAGATAATACGATACGATAATTTTTAGTTTAAATATATAAAGTTTATCTATATAATTGTTGATAACTATAATAAATAATATTTATAATAGCTACCCTGATTATCAATATAATATGTTTGAAGATGCTACCTTGTTAAAATCTTTGTCTGGAAAACCCAGCGACACAAAATTATAGTTAAGAAAAAAAGAAAGTGTAACACGCATTTTCTTATCTAATACTTCTACATCAGCTATGTTTTTTTATTAAAACCCTTACTAAAAAAACCTAATAGAACAAAACTTAATGAAGTAAAAAAAGGGTGTAACTAGAATGAACTCACCCTCATTTGAATATGCATCATTTAAGTGATGAGATTCGATTTTCTATGAAATTGATGATTTATCGATTAATCCCTTAATGTGTAATTGCTAAAGCTGATCAATGATGTATAATCTTCAACGAAACTTTTGTTGTCTTTCTTTATAAACAAATTTTATAAGATCCACATTTATGTTGTGTTACGTTACCTGCATCCATAATTCTAACTAAACTTGTTTCAATGGGTTAACATATATAAACTTATATTTTTCGTACTACAAAGATATCTGAATATTTGATTTATTATATTATATTGTCTCCTCAATGGACACAATATAAATAACTCATGTAATCATGTATGACTAGTAAGAAATAATAATGCATTAATTTCAATAAACTATGCTACTTTTATATTAATAAGTATTTTTTTATTTGATAGAAGATGATGACCGGACAATCTTTTAACGTATTTAAAAATGACGAAGTTTATCCATTTTTAATGTTTCAACATCCTAATGATTTATTTTTATTGATAGATAAAAACACAAATGCTATATCAAAATATCGAGCTATAAATTTGTAATTTTATCAATCATTTCAAAATCTTTTTCAACAATTTGAACTCATTTTAATCTCATGAGAAGATACAATAATATCATCAACATATATTACAATATTTATAAATCTTATTTTGTTATTTAAATAAAAACACATGGATTAACTATATCATATTGATTTTTCTCTTTTATGAGATAATTATTGACTTGATTATATCATACTCTACTTTAGCCCATACCCATCATGTTAAGTATATAGAAATCTTTTCTAGAGGTGTTGACATTAATATTTTCACAAACTTTTTTTATTTTTGACTAATTATTTATGTGTAGATAATCATCAAGAACTTCAGCATACAAAATTTTTAATTTAACACATGACTTTTGTACCATATGTAAAGATCTTGTCAAATGATTTTTCAAAATTCATATTGCACCATTCTTGTATGAAGCTTCGTTGAGATACCATCATCATCAGAGATAATTTCTTTTGTATGTGCTTATTGATGCATAAAATTTACAACCTTAAGATGTTTTCAATTGCCTTTTAAGGACACAACTGTGTTTGAAGACTCATAAGGAGTTTCAACTATATTCAATCCATTAACGTATACAACAACATAATGTATTCGGATCCAAATGTGTATACAACAATTATAATGTTGTCGAGAACTTAATTTTATAACTTTAAATGTATCAGGATATCCATAAGGCGCATATCAATTATCTTTTGAATTACCAGACAAATGAAATGTTAGAATGTCAATGCATCCATCACAAGAGAATATATCTCATCATAATCAATTATATGTCTATGTGAAAATCATTATGCCACCAATTTTCCTTCATATCACTTAATCTGATTTTTTATTAATGCTTTTGTATAATAGACATTTTTGCATCTAACATATTAGAAAAATTAATACTGCCTTGTTTAAGTATGTATATTTTGACTGATAATATATATGTTTTCATTCATAGGCAGATATTAGTTCTTGATCCTACTCATTTTCATCGTTACAAGTGCTACGTCATATAAAAATTCTCACCGGCATTAATTTTGTTTTGATTCTATACATTTCTAGACATGATATAATGTATTAAGATTTTTCTTATTTTCATATACCTAAGGTCATATGAAACCATCATGTATAGTGTATCTGTAGAAAACCTTTATATTATACCTAACCTTGACGTGTTTATACTTGCTCTGTTTTTCAAAGTTTTTTATTCTTAGACTCGACTAATCTACCACGATTTAGACGTGCCATATACTCATAATCAATATGTAGTTTTTCTTCTACAACAAATCTTAATTGGAGTATTAGTAGTTAATAATGTGACTTGGTCACTCTTTTTAAGGTTAGTGATTCGTCTGGTGATTGATTAACTAACCTTTGTTAATAAATTATCTTTTGAACTTTTGGTTCGTACATTATAGTTTATTTCACCATCCAAATACCCTTTATTTCCACTTAAGTTAGGAATGTTAAGCTATCAAAATGTAAAATTAGTAAATTGAGTCATAAACAAATATATTTGTAATGGCTCTATCTATTTATTTATAGATATTATTCATATCCATGATATATTCTTAACTTTCTTTGAAGTCTCATTAATGTGCATAAAGCACGAACAAAAAGAATTAGATGAGAAATATTTGATTCCTTAACATAAACCAATTGTATGCGGATATGATCGATGACGAAGTACCAATTAAATAAGATGTTAAATGTGTGTTTCTATTCACTTTAAACTAGTTAGGGTAAGTAGGGTTGTCTATCCTCGTGGAATTAGTAGTTAATGTATTGTACTTTGATTTATAAGAAATTGATTCAAATACTGAATTATAAACTATTTCCTCTTGGCTGTGAAAATTAGATTTTGGAATGATTAAGAAATTGAATAAGAAAACAAATTGCAAATGATTAAACTTGATTAAGAAGACAATTATGAGAAAGAGTAATCCACTATGAGATTAAGGTTTGGTTTTCGGTAATCATTTAGTCCAACTTGGTGGAAAATCCTTAATGGGGATTCTATGCGTGTAATGATTAAGTGATATCGATAATCAAGACTTAATGGGTCTTAATACACAATACCAATTCAATTATCAACCAAAAATTTACAACCATTCGATTCGCGCAACATCATATAATATTCAAATAAAGGTTAACCAAAACAATTGTTTAAATAATTAAAATACGAATTAAACTTATAAAAGAACTTAACGGGTTCTAAAGTTTAATCCCAACACAAGTCAAACACAAATAAAAACCTAATCACATAAAACCTATTACCCAAAGTAGATTACGAGAAGACTAGCCGCTCATCGTTCTTGAATGATCTTCAAAATCATTGTTGATTTGCATAATGAATGATTGTATGTTGTTAGAAAGATGTGGAATGATGAATTTAAGGCCTAGGAACTCCTAAAATTCGTCTCAAATTGTCCTAGTTCAAACGGGGAGTAAGTGGTGGGTGAAACCTAACAAAATTGTGATTTTATAGGTGGTCCACGAAGGTCCTGGCGTAGGCTACGCCAGCCAGCGTAGCCTATGCTGAGGTGCTTTCTGTTGTTTTAAAACCAAAGCTGGCGTAGCCTATGGTGGCTACAGTAGGCTACGATGGGAGCTTTTCTGCGACATTTTGAATCTTTGTTTCTTGACTCATCTAATGTCTTGTTTCACCATATAAGCTTCCAACTTGATTATTTTACGTATAAAATCACTCCCAACTCCTAGTTAACCTATTCAACACAATCAAACGTATAAAAACGAGTAATCATACTTAATATTTACCATTTAAACACCTAAAATACCAATCCAACACACTCACATCAGGATAAAGTCCTATAACTTGTTAGTTTGGTGTGAACAAGAATTTAAACCGCGGGGTTCTTTTGTAACCAACTCATGTTAACGATGCTATGCAGTAGATATATAATATAGAACTGGTGTTTTATAAAACCTTTTTGTTCTTAGGTTGTGGTTGTATGCAATAAAATACTTTTAGGTTTGGTTTGGTTTATTTTATGGAAGTATGATCCGCCCATTGATGCGGGTAAAAAGAGTTAATGTCATAAGCGAAACCATTTTAGAAAAATGATATTTAAACATTAGTGAACATAAACGCAAATGAACTTAAATGAAACCATTAATCGTAGCGAAAAATTTGATAAAAATTAAAATAATTAACTTTTTTAAATAGAAAAAAGCTAATGAAAAAAAAGAATGATAACGCTAAAAGGAGGGGAGTGGGGATCTAACCCGGGTATGTTCCCTCAATTAAAAAAGTACAAATCAACCCCTCTAATCTCCCATTTGATAAACCTTATGATATATTTAATATTTATAAACTCAAAATAAATCAAATTATATAAACTTATATACTACATGGTGGTACCTTATGTTTAGCGACTTATTAGTTGTGGTGGTTGGTTGCTATAACATACATCTTTGATATATAATAAAATTATGAACCGGATGCTCATGATATAGTAAAACAATTAATATTAAAAAACTTATAAAAGTTAAATTAAATATGTTTTGTAAATATAGTTGAAGCAGAGTTCATGCTATTGTAATAATAAAAAAATAAATTAAAAGCAGAGTTCATAGGTTATAAGCAAACTCAAAAATCATCTAATTAATATTTTATAAATCAATATCAAAATTTTACATATTGGAAAGACCCCTACATGAGAAAACTAAAAAAGGTCACATGGGTAAAATCTTAATTTTAGAATCACATGCGGAATTGCGACGTGAAACATTTTATAAACTGTGATTATAGATATATATATATATATTTTTTTCTTTCTTGAAGAAATAAAAAACTGTGTAGAGATACAAAAAGATTGTTATCTATATGCAAAGTGACTCTCTCCTGCCCCCTTCTTCCTAAAGCCCCGCTCCAGCCTGCTCATCATTGGATTGGCTTTCAGTTCAAGAGTCCTTTTTTCTACACTTTTAACCCTCTTTTTCCATCATAATTCATAATCACACAAATATTGTTCCTTAAAATGTATGGTGAGAATAGTTGGTGTTTATTGAAGTTTAGAGGCCAGATTATGAAACTCTCAAATTCCATTATAGTTACCGACCCGAATTTTTAATGTATATTATAATTAATGGTACCGGATGTAAAATGGTCATCACAACAAAAGCAAGTTATGTATGAGCTTAAGAAGTTCAATATTTATTCCAATAATCATTAATAAATTAAAATTTTAACTCCATAGATCATGCAAACTTCAAATTATAAACTTCGTAACCATTTAGATGATACATCGATTTTAAACTTTAAATGGTATGCACGTTAGGACACATTTATCCGTTATTACTTCCAGAACTCTAGGGATTCACACCCTAATTAGTTGATGAATAATAAATTCTTTTCAGAGAAAACACTATACGTTTAGTTATTAGGATGAATCTACTAAATCTTAAATACATTTCACATTATCATTGACTCGAAGTGGTATGACCAGTCATGCCAATTAATCATGATCCATAAACTTTTAGTTTATGATAGTATATGTATTATTTGCAATTATGCTTATTTATTACAAGATAGAAAGTACGAGAGAATATTATGTTATCATTTCAATCACTCATGTTACATCACATTTACAATTTCCTATTATGTTCACATGTAATCAAACCTTTTCTTCACCACTTCTAGAAATTAATCTTATTATTAACTTGATCATTATATTTTCTCAATCATGTGCATGATCTTGATCGATGTGCATGGTCATTAGCGTTCCATCAATCAGTAGACATTCACATTCACTTCAGGGAATAAAGTAAAATTATACAAGTTTCAAGGTTTTTTTTTTCAATACTTTCTTAGACTCATGGACATGTGATGTACTCTAAATTATACATAAAAACATATCAAAAGCAAATCGATTATTCCTTAATATCTTTCTTAAAATGATAAAAATAAACTTAAAAGTGTTAAATTATGTTTACATGTTTTCAAAAGGTCAAAATGGACAAAAGGAGCATACTTAACAAGAATTTAAAAAAAAACAAGCTTTGGAGTCCAATCATAGGGTCATACCCCATTAAGCACGCCCCCATGCCCAGCCTGAAACACACTCTCACGCTAAAATTAGCACACCCCCATGTTTGGTAGTTTGTGCGGATAAAAAGTATTGTGCCCCAAAAGTAAGCACGATGTCGTGCCCCATGAGGCACAAGGGCGTGCCCTACCTCAAACACGGGGTCGTGCCCCATTAAGCACGGGGTCGTGCCCAACCACCTTTGCATGTACGAACTGACCAACTTTCATAGGGATTGTACTAACACGGGGCCGTGCCTTTTAGGCATGGGATCATGCTTAAACACTTCAGAAAGCCTATAAATAGAATTTACAACATTTTGGGAAGCTTTTGGAAGAGGGGGTACTCTGTTGAATTCTCTCAGGAATTAACACTTGAAGACTCTTGGGAGGCTCGGAAGGTGCATACAACACTTAGAAGAAGCTCGGGATTGTCTAAACATCATCCATTGTGGATCATCGGTTTGATTCTTCTATTTCATCGATGATTACATATATATCTTCTATTTCGTTAGTTGTTATGTTCAAGCTCATTGTAAGCTAGACTTTTATTATCATCCTAATTGGATGAAACTTATATAATTTGTGATGCACTAACGGTGTGTTTTATGTTATGTTAATGTTATGATAATCTTGGATAAACTCTAATGGGTAGCATCTATATTTGAACGGGAAGTTATAAACTTAAGATTTGTAATTGTGAAAGTCATACAAAGTTGAAAAATGTATAAACTAGCTTATATTTGTGAAACCAGTCTTTATAATAAATCCATGGCTAATGAACTAGAAATGGTTATTAAAAATGATAGAACCTTAACTTTCTGATCATTTGTAGGTTCCTTTTTATTAGTCTGAGAAATTTACAGTAACTGTTATAGTTCTCTAAAATTAATGGTATGTTAAAATGGAAATTGATCAACTCTCTTTCTAACATTAATTTATGTTTTCAGAAATTATAAGTTGAAAGAGTACATAAGTATTACCTACATCACTAGTGGCTTGGAGGTTAGCATTGTAAGTGACTTGATGTAGCTTTCTTTGTCACTACAGAGCTGGTTTAGGAGAAATCCACGCTGGCTCATGTTTATAAACATTAATGTAACTACTTCAACTTATATCTTTAATCATACCACGTGTTCATTATAGTTACATAAGTGTAATCTAATTAGGATGATAGACTTAATTCCTTATTTTAAACCCAAAAGTCTCAAACCTACTTTTAAAATTGTAGGGATTGAACCTAGAGGCTCGGAAAATCAAATCAAGATGATAAAGATCCAGTCGCGCGAGAACCTGAAGTTACCACGCGAGAAGTTGTATCTCGCGCAAGAATTTGGAAGTCGCACGAGAACTACGCGATAACTTCTTAGTTTAGTATAAATCGTTGTTAGTTGATGTATTTTAGAGAGCTTTTGGTCATTTACTGATTTCGAATGTATTTGTAATCTTTCAAATCAGAGAGCAATATACATCAAAGTTTATTTACTCTTGTGTTCATCTTATTTCTTATTCAATCTTCTTACTATGATGATTATATTTTGCGTTCTTATCACGAGATCAATCTGGTGATAATTTCATTCTTGTCCAAGTATATGTTGATGATATTATCTTTGGATCTACCAATGATGATTTGTGTAAGAAATTTGAAGCTGTGATAAAAAAGAAATTTGAGATGAGCTCTCTTGGTGAAATGTTGTTTTTCTTAGGTATACAAGATAAACAAAATGATAAGGGTATACTGATACATCAAGAGAAATATGTTCATAGTATTTTGGACAAATATAAAATTTAAGACTCCAAGATTGCACCAACTCCGATGTCTTCTCATCCTACTTTAACTCCTGATCTCATGGGTGAAGACGTTGATCAACATTCGTATCGAACAGTGATTGGATCTTTGATGGATCTCACTGCTAGCAAACCAGACATCATGTTTTTTGTATATCAGTGTGCACGATATCAAAGTAATCCAAAGGAGTCACACATGAAAGCTGTCAAGCAGATTTTCAAATACCTCAAGGGCCAACCAAAGCTTAGACTTTGGTATCCTAAAAATTCTAATTTTAATTTATACGCTTATACTGATAGTGATTATACAGGATGTAATTTGGACAGGAAATCAACAACTGGTGGATGTCAATTTCTAGGAAATAGGTTGATTTCTTGGCAATGCAAGAAGCAGCAAATGGTATCCACATCCACTGCAGAAGCTGAATATGTGGCTGCTTCAAGTTGTTGTTCTCAGATCACTTGGATTCAACAACAACTTCTTGATTATGGTCTTAACATTTATAACACCAAGATTTGGTGTGACAATACATCAATGTTAAACATAGTGAAGAATCCTATCCAACATTCCAAAACAATACACATTGACATCCGAATGCATTTTATCTGTGATTGTTTTGATCAAAAGTCTATTCATTTAGAACCAATCAAATCAGATAACAACATTGCTGATCTGTTACTAAGGTGTTTGGTCATTCCCGATTCGACTTTTTAGTTTAATCTCTAGGAATGATTAACTTTGGTTAACGATTAACCTTACACCCTCCCAAAAATATTTTTTTTGTTCGTTTTAGTTAAAATTGTTATTTTCAAAAGATGAAAAAGATATGAAAGACAAAAAAAAAAGAAAAATAATCAAAAAGAGCAAAACGATGCTATAAGACCATATAGGAATAAAAGATGTAAATGCACACAATAATAAAATATATGTCATAGACATACATACTATATGATAAATATTATTCTTTTTGAGAATATGTTCTGACACAGGAGGCAAAATCAAAAAATAGGGCACGTAATTCCGAATTGGCATGTAAGTCCTAAACGTCTAGCGGGGGCAAAACATAAGTCCGGCTAGCTGTTAATAAGTCCTAAAACTTGTTAATATTCCGTGTTCAGAAACATTTCTCAGGTTAGTTAGGCTCTATATAGATATTATAAGAAAAGAAAAATTATCCTGAAAATGTTAATCGGAGGTAAAAGGTTTAAGTCAAATTGGGGTGACTTGAAATCTCAAAATTGTCTGGATAAGGATTCTACTGATTGTGGGATCCATTGACTTCATATAACTTAATCAAAAACATGATAAATATCACAACATATGTGTCTAAGTAAATATTGAAGTCTAAGTTTAAAATAGATACAACATACTGACAATCGGCATAACAGTCTTATTTCAAAATAAAGGTGGACGATGTTAATGATTGATTTCACAGAAATATGATCCTATACTTGAAAATTTATCAAAAATATTTTAGTTATAAGTATCATTTGAATGTCAATTGTTTTTGTTTTAGTGTTGTTAAAATTCGTGTTTGTTTACATTTTGTCTTTGTTTACCAAAGTTTTACAAAATTAAGTGCTTTTGGTTAATTATTAACACCTAGTTAAACATGCGTTTAAACATAAAAAATCACAAGCTCAAATAAAAATAAATAAAAAGGTTAAAAATTTATAAAGTTCAAAAGAAGTTGAACTTCTCGCGTGCGAGAAGTTCAAAGGATACGAATGTTAGCTCATGCGACTAGTTGAACTAGTCGCACGCGAGAAGTCGGTGAGCTATAAAAGGAACAACTATGCGATTAGTCAATCATTCGCATGAAAACTCTCTGACTTCTCATTCTCAAAAATTTTCAAAGTGTTAAACTCCGTGTTGTTGATATACTTGTTCATTGTGGTCGCATATTGATTGTTTAAGGATTGATAAGGTTGGTTATTAGTTTTAGATTGAGTTTATGTGGGTTCGTACCATGACCGACTGAATGATTACAAATAGACATAAAATTGAACGGAATTAACCATATGAAACCTTAAAATATACCTAATCGACATTTGTTGAACATGTATTAATAGTTAAATAAACCTGAAAAATGCTTAATTTGAAAATCTGAAAAGTTCAAACTTGTCACATGCAAAAAGATGCTGGAATATGAACAGTCGCGATAAGTTTTCAAATTGTTTTTGCTTGACATTATGAGTTGTCGCGCGAATAGTTGATCTATGGTCAACTTAGTTTCATGCGATTAGTATTCTTGTCGCGCGAAAAGTCAGTCTTGGAAAATTATCTATTTGTATACGAATAGTTATAATCATGCGAAAAGTTCAAAAAAATTTTATTTCAAAAATTTTCTAAGTCTTATATTATTATTTATGAATTACTAATCCATCTTTGTCTACAATAATTTTTCAGATGGCTCGACAAATGGTTTTTAATAAAAACCATAATGCTGTTGCTTTTCTCGAAGATGTTCCTAATGATAAGGCATTATTCAGATCTCTGATTGAAGGCCTCAAGACCTCTCGGATACACCATGCTATTACAGCTAATCCTACTATCTACACTGATGTTATTGATCAGTTCTGGATTACTACTGCTAATGAGAGAGACACTTAAGGAGAACCCTGTATTTCAGCTACGGTCAAGGGGAAGAGGGTTGTCATTATTGCAGAAGTTATCAATAGTGTATTGCTGTTGGAAGATCATCCAAACACACCAGTTAAGATTGATGATGACGTAGCAAGGGATTGTCTAAAGAGAATGGGTTATGAACATCGTTACCCTTCATTCGAGAAAAAATACTTACCTCTATTCTGGAAGTATTTATTTCATGTGGTGATTCATTGTCTGAGCAACTTAAAGGCTGGAATGGATAGCCAAAGTGCTGTATTTGGATCCCTGCTGGTATCACTTGTTGATGATTTTCCATACAGCATATCCAAGACTATGTTTGCGGAGATGCAAAAGAATATGATTGCTGCTGTGGGGAAGAAGTTCATTATGTACCCCAGATTTATACAGGTGATAGTGAATGCTGCCACCCTGAGTTAGCAGTGTCTGATTCATCCACCTATGTTGTTATGGTGATGAAAAAAGACATATTCACTTATTGATGGGAGCTCGTGGGAATGCCTGGAATGGTGCTAATCTTGCCAAGATTTGTTGATATATATCAAGGTGGAGATCATTCTACAGCTCAACAACATAAGGCTGAAGCTCACCAAGCTGATTAAGCTGGTCCATATTCAAGTACTCAAGAATATTCTCCAGAAAGTTCACAAGGAGCTGGGATGTTAGCTGAAGACGAGATGAACACTTGGTTCACAGATAGTGAGATGGATAGTGATTAGATTGTGAATGTCTCGTATGTGCTGCAAGAACGACCCAAAGTGCAAGAAACTTCTACCAAACGCACTGCTGAGGAAAGAGATAAAGGTTTTGTTCCTGAGGATTCTCCGTCTACTCAGACGAGAAAGAAGAGAGTGGCCAGGAAACATGCTAATAATGAAAGTCCATGTGGAAAGGGTAGAGGACGAGGAGTTTTGCGTAAGCATCAGACCCCGATGACCACTGTGTCGACCAGTTCTAATATTCCTATGTTTGAGACTCCAGTCACAGCTAGTGAGGCTACTCCATTAGAGACATCAATGATAGTTATAGAATCAACTACTGTAACATCATCTGCTATGCCTACTTCTGATGATGTGTTGCGCACACTCCTAGAGATCAAGGACTTACTGTGACAGTTGGAATAGAAGATTTTCCTAACATTCCTCCAACACAAAGACATGGTGCTAGAACATCTTCTAGTTCACCTACTCCTGTTACTCTTGAACAGAGAGTATATACTTTGTAGAGAGAGATGATGGAGAAAACTTAATAGATTTATGATTTACATACTTAAAATCAAGAAATGGATGAGAGGATCAAGAGTCTAGAACATCAGCAATAGTTTATGTTCAGTTATATATAGATCATGGAGCAGAACATCAGAGACCTCACTTCTCGTGTTCCATTCTCTTTTACTTAGCAACGAACCATAAAAGTTGGAGAGTCAAGTGGACAGCAATCTGCTGGTTCTGAAGTTGCTAGTGATCCTACTACTGCTACAGAGCATAACGTTGATCCTGTTATGACTAAATGGACAACTGAGACTGCTAATGTTGATCAAGAGCCATCTACCACTATTTCTACTTTGGCTACTTAAGATCGACATGTAGTATTTACTGGAGAGGTGTTTGTGCAGCCTGTGCATGACATTCCAATTCCTAACCCAGTTCATGATGATGATGAGTTGGAGATGGTTGATTTTAGTTGTGATAAAGAAGATGACATTGATGATGAAGAGGATAATGATGATGATGATGGTGATGATAATGAGAAGGATGGTAAAGGAGACAAGAAGGATGATGATGATGATGATCAGGGCAGTGATATGGGTTCAGTTGCTGGTCCTTCTAGAGCATCGGGTTCTGCCAATGTCTTCAAACCAAGTCCCAATGATACAGTTGACTATACTCCATTGGATCCTGCTGCTGAAGAAACTTATGAGAAGGATTTCTATACATTCTAGCAACAGATTCTTGCTAAGGAATCTGATGAAGACTTCGGTCCTATTGATGACTTGGAGGAGACTGTGGATTACATTGACATGTTTGGAAATAATCTTAAAGACTTATTTTCAGATATCTTGATTGAAGAAGGAGAAATAGTTGGTGAATCAAGTGCTAAAGAGACGATTGACAAGGCAGCACATCTAACTGGTCAAAGTGTTGTACGTAAGGTTGGAAATCTTACTGTTGATGCTCCTCCTTCGCCATCTTATGTACACACGCTAAGAGATTTCAAACCTTTCACAAGGTACGGAAACTCAGAACCTATTATTAGTTGGGCATATGATGCAGAGAAGAAGATATATGTGGTGAAAAGAAAGGCTGGTACGATAGAGTATTATCAGGACGAGCATGACTTTCATACACTCAGAGCTTCTGATTTATATGCTATGGGTCGTCTTCCGTTCATCAATCCAAGCAATTATGGAAAAGGGAATTGGATCAGGGACATGATATGGAAACAGAGTAAGACCAACTCCAAAGACTTCAAAACTGCTAAATCTAAAGTCATTGAAGACGAGACGCGTATTGACCCTAACACTAACAAGCCGATGAAGATACGGATCTTTAATCATCCAAGATATGCAAGGAAGATCCATATAAACGCTGCTGTGCCAGTTAACAGCTTGTCTAAGTTCATGTGATGGAGTTGTGAGAAGGAGACGGGACACGCGTTGATACACTGCATAGATAAAGATTACCGTATCATCGACCATATGGATCTGCTCAAGTTTGAAAGGGACGATTTGATGAGGTTGCAGGCTTGTCCAATTGTAGCTGATGAATCTGTTCACTTTTTGGCGGCACAATTCGGTTGGTTGATAATGAAGGCCTGGACAACAAGATGTACGCTTATGGGGGCGGTTACAAGGTTGCAGACGTGGACTTCTAAAGCATTGATTCACTGAGCCTAGGGGGAGATTGTAGGGATTGAACCTAGAGGCTCGGAAAATCAAATCAAGATGATAAAGATCAAGTCGCGCGAAAACCTAAAGTTACGTCGCGAGAACTTGGAAGTCGTACGAGAACTACGCGATAACTTCTTAGTTTAGTATAAATAGTTGTTAGTTGATGTATTTTAGAGAGCTTTTGGTCATTTCCTAATTTCGAATGTATTTGTAATCTTTCAAATTAGAGAGCAATACACATCAAAGTTTATCTACTCTTGTGTTCATCTCATTTCTTATTCAATCTTCTTACCGTGATGATTATATTCCGCGTTCTTATCACGAGATCGATCTGATTGTTAAGTGTTGATCCTTACAAAAATTTACCTTTTAATTATTGTTTTAAAAATCTAAAAAATTGGTTACATCAATTCAACTTATTATTTTCTCAAAACAAAACTCATTCCGATAGTCAATTGTAAAGGTTGTTGAGTAGGCTAGGTGTGTTCCCGGAATAATACTCGGTTCTTACCAAAACTATACTATCACATGACAGGTACACTTGCATTTTATATATGTAGTTAATATAAGTAATAACTAATTAAAACTGAATCTGTGCAAAAAAATCCTATCAAAATATATATACCTTTCACACGCACCAATACGATATATTTTCAAACCTCTCATCTATTTTACATAATATTACTACCTCCTGAGCATATATAAGAAGTGAATCAATGAAAGTTGTTTCATCTATAATTTTCTTATAAGTAACTTTCTAGTTATATAATATAAGTTGAGAATTAGTTACATGCCTAATTCATGTAACATAGTCCAAAGTCTTACGAGTTTTGTGTAACTTGATTATGAGATTTAGGGTATATGACACTTGAGGTGTCATTTCTAAGAAATATTTATACTATTCTATGAGAGTGATTATAAAATACAATTTTATATTAGTTGTTCTATTAAATATTATATATATATATATATATATATATATATATATATATATATATAAACAATTAATTATTAAGTCCATATACATTTAATTTTTAACTTAGCAAAGCCCATTTAACAAAACCTAAATTACCAATTAATAATTTATACAAAATTTCATGATGAGTGTCATATAAGATGAGTAGAGAATCCGAGCCAAACCTAGCTTGTCTAGGCTTTTGCTGTGATCATTTTATCTCAAAAAAACTTCAATTCGTGCTTGAGCGTCAACTTGTGTAGAACTTTAATTTTAAGACTTGAGCTTGGCTAATACATAAGAGCTTTATTAGTTTGAATTTTTTTCAAGTTCGAGTTCACTTAGTCTCTCTTTTTTATTGATTAAATACATTTATCAAAAAATTATATATATATATATATATATATATATATATATATATATATATATTTGTGGGTTAAATAACAATTAAATATAAAGCTCGTTTAGACACGCGAGCGGACTTGATACATGAAGCTCCGGCTCAAGCTCATTTATAAAATTAGCCTTAATATGAGCACAAGTTGTTTAAGATCAGCTCGATCTTAGCTTTTTACGAGCCGATCTTGAGTAGTTCACGAGTTGGCATGAATCGTTTACAACCATAGTGTTCATTGTTAATGTTTAGTTTGAAAACTGAAACATGTTGATAGGTCAAATTTTAGATTATTTGTTTTAATTAGGTTTTTTTATCTTCTTATTACGTCATCCGTCCTGACCCGACTTGACCTGAACCACATAATAAAATCAATATTTGGTGATAAACAACTGATTGTTAAAAATTTCTGATCCACATAAAAAAATTTTAGGTTCACCACTGCTAAAACCCCTGATGTTTTAATAACACATGATCAAGTGTATTATTTTCATAATAATGATGATTAAGATAACATAATTTTTTTAAAAAGTCTCAACGATGAAGTTTGACACAACATTTCATGTTTTAAATATATTAAATGATCATCAGCCTAAGTGTTTAAGATGAGATACTTATAGAGGTGTTCAAATTCGGATATCCGAAGATATCCGAAAATTTCGGATAGTGGATTCCACTATCCGAATCCGAAATTTCGAATTCAGATTCAAATATCTGTTCGGATATCCGAATTAAAAAAACTACATTTATTTAATAAATTTTATAAAAATATAATAATTTTTATTGAATTTTTTTTTGGATATCCGAAGTTTTTTACTAAAATATCCAAAATATCTGAAATATTTAATATTTTTAAATTTTTAAAAAAATATCCGAAAAATCTCAAAATCACTATCCGAATCCAAAATTCAAATTTTCGGATTCGTTTTCAGATTCAGATATTTTTGAACACCCCTAGATACTCATGATATCTAAATATTGGAAGGTCATATGTTTAATGTTTTCTCCTGAAAGGGTTGGGGGTGCGGTCCAGGTCAGAAAACGAATATGTGAGCCCGATCAAGATAACATATATACTTTAAAGCAGTGTCGCACATTTGTCGTTCAAAAAAATATATATTAAATTGTTTCATGGTAAAATGCTATACAATTTGTATTTTTCATAAACTATATTAGCTGTTGGGTTTTAATGACTCAAGTAGGTGACTAGGGGAAAACTGAACCCATAGAATTGGGCGGATCCAAATAAATTAAACCATAATGTTTTTAAATACACTTTATCATGATACAAATTCAAATTGATTTGATAATTTATTACGAAAACAATAAAAATAACCTAAGAAGCCATGGGTGGTCACTGTATTTTGGTAGGAATTAATTCTCATACTTTTTTTAATTAACATAACTAAAAATATAAAAACTAAAATTTTCATAGATAACACACTATTAAGATCAAAGTGAATAAACTTTATATCAATTTAGTAAGATTGGCATATTAAAAGACGTAACAATTAAATATTAAAGATATGATATATTAATAAATCATCATTCCCTAAGTTATAGCTAATTTCATTATGTTCATAAATCCATATAAGTAAATAGCTATATGCAATGTGTCTAATGTGTGTATGTCATATCTAGCACAAAGAATCATGCCATTTAGGTTTTGAAAGTATTTTACGCATTTGTTTCAAGTTTTCTAGTTACAATAGAAACATCGAAATCCTAACACCCGAGTCCAAGTTTTACATTGATAAATTTAATCTTTACAAAATATAACAAATATATGATTATATCTTTATGTATCAAAAAATGATATTGTTTACCAAATATATCAATAGGATTTATGAAGTAAATATATAAAGATAATGTTGAGTTGTACCATATTTTCAAAACACCGCTGCATGAAAACCTATATTGTAGGTTGTTCGTATCAATCTTCTTCATAGAAAATAATAGCCATATACAAAAACAAAAAGGAAAACAAAAAAATAAAACAAACGTAAAGATGTATTTATTAATTACAAAGCCACAAATTACCTACGACAAAACTCAAATGCATCCACAAATAGCTTGGTATAGGTACCTTTTAAGGAGACGATAGCAAATCGTTTGTGATAATTTTGATAGTTGCGAATTCATGTAGATAAATCGTTAAAACCTTGTTATCTAACTCTAAACACAACTCGTGCTTATAACGTGTTATGAAACAAACCTAATACGATGTTTATATCTTTGTAGCAAAACATTAAAGCCTCCCAAACACTTGAAGGAGAAGGAGACACGGAGACACGTATGTTCATGCAGAGGAAGTTGTATCCATGCAATCTAAGTTGTACTGGCCAATCATAATTGGTTACCGTAGTAACCGACATATGATTTTAATATATAGTATAATATAATATAATAATTAATTACTTAAATTTTTTTCTTAAACTTTAAGTAGATATAAACATTGTGTTTTGAACTAATATTTAATGCTAAAAATTTAAAATGATAATTAAAATGGGCTTTTGAAAATTCATGGTGCTACAATTTGGGTTAACATCCATTTTATTAAACAAGTAACCTTTTATAAATTATAACCTACACACGGTTATGTGCACCATAATACATAGCCGGTTACTTCAAAGTTCAAACCCAGATTTAAATTATGTATCAATCATACGTCTATATGAATAACTATTATATAAACGTGTACTTTCTTATTATTAAACAAATATTTTCAACCACTGGAACTTACACAACTATGTGAATATATTACATAGTCATATTCCCTTTAATTTAAAGTTAACTTTTTAAGAAATGAAAAAAAAGACACAATATATGAACATATACACTATTAATGTTTATTTTTATTTACACAATACAGGGATTTACTTTCTAGTGACACCTTGTATATGATCGAACATAACCATAAATTTTAATTTACTAGGTGAGTTGTCATTTTACATTTTATTACTGACATGAATTAGGTACCGATCACGATACATCTCACTTATCGTAACTAGTATAAGGTTGCAAGGACTAACTGTCTTTATTTTGGTCAATTAATAATTTACTTAAAGTTCAACATATTACTTTTAAGAAGATGTTTATAAGAAACTTTTCACATATTGCCTAAATTGAGTTTAAAGTGAACTACTGTTTTTTCAACCCACGCTTCGCGGTGGGATTCTCGGTTAGGCAAGCGGGGCTCAGACATACCATCACAGCCATAGACGTGTCAAGTGTAATATCAGTATCAACAACCAAGTCTCTACTGCATACACTATACAATTAACAGATCATAGCACTACATTATTGTTACAACAACAAAGAACCGAACATGTTGAAATTATAATGATACGGGTACAACAAGGCTTAGAACTAATAGCCACAGTTACGACTGCACACCATGAAGGAATGCCGCGCCAAAGCAACCGGCTTAATTTTTAGCAAAACAATCATAGCCTTGGAACCACGAAATGTCTCAGATGAGTTCAACTTCATTATCATCGACGTATCAGTCATTGAGTTACCAAAATAGGGGAAAGTCTCAGATGAACAATGGTTCATCATCATCAACACATAGAAACAACGAGACACAACATGCAAAACAGATCAGCACAACAATTTACCAAACGGCCACCACCTCCATCTCAACAAGAAACAGGAGGTAGAAACAACACCAAATATAGAGAGAGAAGCGCAAGCAGCACAGATAGATCTTGTGAAAGCAAGACCGTTGGTGGCCCGGTGGGTCTTCCCCGATCCCATTTTCTTAGGCGGTCCTCACCGGCAT
The DNA here is from genome assembly GCA_025506505.1 of Flaveria sonorensis. Classification (NCBI taxonomy): domain Eukaryota; kingdom Viridiplantae; phylum Streptophyta; class Magnoliopsida; order Asterales; family Asteraceae; genus Flaveria; species Flaveria sonorensis. The sequence goes on from CM046429.1 coordinate 13,887,627, forward strand.
CAACAACCACCGCCACATCCAGACCGCGTCCACCGCCACACCCAGACCGCGTCCGCTGCCGTGGCCACATCGCAAACGACCGGTGGAAGAGAGCTCAGAAATGACGGCGGCAAAGGGGTAGTCAGCGGTCGTCGGGGGGAGAGAAGCCTAAAACGATCGCGTCGTAGGAACAGAGAACGGCCATCGATAGAAGAGAGGACTTAAACAGCCATCGCAAAGGGGCAACCGGAAAGGCAACAGCATGCAGAAATGAAAACGAAACCCCCAATCCCCACCTAAGAAGGCCATCCCAAATGCATCCAAGGGCTGTGTACATAAGGTTATAAAAACTGTACATGCATAAATCGATTGTACACAATGCAATACACGTGGAGAACCATTGTTCATCAAGTTTGTTTTTACATATATAGGGTAATTATGTAGGCTTAGAATGAGAGTTTTGTTATATTGAAATATTTTGATGGTACCCTCGTAAATTCAACCTAATAATTCTAAGAGAAAACAAAAACGGATATGCTAGCACTCTTATGAAAGGACATGTGCCAAAATCAAACCAAAATCTCTCTTTCAATACTGTGAACCGTCACAACATGTCGGTTGGCAGTTAAAACTAAACTTAGTTGTAGTTACATTGGCAAAAACTTCATTAGGAGTCACCGAGTCACTATAAGTATTGAGTTACTATGAGCAATAACAAGTTAATACCCTGGATCGTTGTTAGTTGGTGTGTTGGACCAAGTTGCTGCCATATGTCTAATTTTCATGTGACTTTTTGTCAATCATACAAATCCCATACCTAGCCAAAGGGAAGATGACCCCATGGAACCCCCCCTTTGCCTAGGGGACTTCATCTTAGAATCTCAAAGTTTCTAGGTGGCGAATATCATAATAGTCTTGACGATTTATACTTCGCAATCTGTAACATTATAACTAGTATAAATTTTTATTTAGATTCCTTTTTTAGTCTTATATATATTCTAAATAACTGGAAATGACTTGATGAAACTAAAGTTACCAATAATCGTAAAAAAAAAATAATTATAATTTACACTTTTATAGTAGAATTTTCCTTGACCATAGTAATTTAATCACATTCTCGAATTTATGCCTTTAATTTCAGTTTATATTGACTTATTGCATTTCATTTCATGTATTATTTTCTAACAATTCAAACATTATTATCCTTTTTCTCATTGATATAATGTCATTACATTACATGAATAACCCAAATATATTCACCCTTATTACTTTACACGTATTCTAGATATGTATTGATGATTTAACAAAAGACCCTTTGATAACATATCGTTGACTTATTCACCTAAAAAATTAATTGACTTTGACTCCTTTAACACACATTAATGTTGCATTTAATAGATTTAGTTGAGCATTTGCTGCCATGTAGCCCTTTGGGACTATAAATACTAAAGCTAAGCAACATATGCATCAATCAACAATCACCAAACTCATACCTTAAAAATGACTAACTCCCATAACATATCTTTCTTCATGATTATTGTTCCTCTTTTCTTCAACCTCTTTGTTGATATTTGTTTTGCTGAAAATGGCCAAAAGACGGTTGGCAACTGGCTAGAGATCGCGAGCCCAGATGATCCTGCAGTGATTGAGATCGGGGAGTTTGCTGTTGATGAACACAACAAAGATACGAATAGTACTTTGGAGTTCGAGAGAGTGGTCAAAGGCGACACACAAATTGTCGGAGGAATGAATTGGCGGCTAACAATCGAGGTGAAAGATGTCGAAGAAGTCGAGAATTGTGAAGTTCTTGTTTTTGAACAACCTTGGCAGAATGTTAAAAAACTCATTTCTTTTAAGAGCGTTTAGTCAACAACGTTTTTACTAATTGATATATGCTTTTCAATTTTATGTAGTTTGACTGACTAAAACGTCATGTGGCTTAGTTGTTAAATTGTGATGCGAATTTTTCGTTCTTTATAAAATGAAAACTCTTTTTGTTTTTATATTTTTCATTAAACATTATAAAATTTTACATGAAATAATGTAGTCAACAACGTTATTACTAATTGTCCAAATGATGATGCTCTTCAATTTTATATAGTTTGACTGACTAAAAAGTCATGTGACTTGATTGTTCGATCAATTGTGATGTGAATTTTTCGTCATTTAATAAGATGAAAACTCTCCTTTTTTATATATATTTGTCATTATACATTATAAAATTTTACGTGAAATAGATGTAATTAAGTTGTTCATACTTTGATTGTGATACATGTAAATTTTTTAATGTGTGTGATTTAATTGAATGTTTAAAACCTAAACATTATAATGATATGATTAATTTTTGTATTATATAAGTTATTCGATGCCTCAAGTTTCCAACCCCTTTGTATACTCTTGTAATTTGTATAGTTTGAATATTATGGATGTATCCTGAAAGTTAAAAGAATTATTTTTATCTTACTTGAATATTAGTATCGTGCATCTCTTTTTAAACTTTGAAATATCATATTTCTAATCTTCACTCAAAATAATATACAAAATATTATCTAAACTATAACTTTAACGGTTAATAAATATTTTAAAATTGTTTATAATAGCAATAATATATGCTTTTATTATTTTCTCGTGTTTAATATCTTATACTTATCTAGTTGTGTTTCTTCAATAACTAACAAATCAACGGACAACTAAAGCCACTTTATACTTCCCACAAGTGAGCAACTCGATCTGTGATACGTTTTGTACTATTTAGCTTTACTGATTTGACTGTGTTAATGTTTTTTTTCCTATCAAAATAAGTCCAGCTAAGGATGTTACTCTTTAAATCCCGCTAGAGGTTGCCGCCTCCTGGAACCTGTTAACCACAGAGTTACTCTTCAAATTGCTAGGAGGAATTTACTCTTCCTTAAATTTAGTGGTTGCGAGAGTGAAATATGTTCACACACTAGCAAGATTAAATTCTTCACTATTTCTTAGATAATTTTATGGTTTATATAGTGGATTTAAAGAGTTCTCTACCCAATTCTTAAAATGTAAATCTATCAAGATTACCCGCCACCTCCTAACCCCTTCGTCATCAATCCACGGTGTCTTGTAACTTATCACACTCCATCCACAAAAATTCTCAACGAACTTCGCACACAAAAAATAATTTATAAAATTATAGACACATATAGAGAACAAAATCACAGACAAATACAACAAAATTTTAGCATTACAAACACCCAAAATCAAAACGTTCATTTGCGATTTATCAACTTCACCACTCAAAAGCAAAACTTGCTACCATGATTAAAACGGTCTCGCCTATAAGTTTAAGCTCCACCTAAAAGGTTTAAGCTTTACAAACACCCAATATCCACCCTATAAAACAGAATCACACCCTTACTATCCGAATGAAATCATAATATATCGACTTCTATTGTAAGTTTTAGAGTTTATGATTTGGTAAACACTTTGAGGGTTCGTTCCTATCTCGTGGATGTGATTTTTGAGATATTTGCCTTTGGTTTACGAAGTCAGGGAGTTTAATATAGAGTTTTCAATGGATTTGAGTGTGTCTAAGATAGCAAAGTGCAGATGTAGCATCTATAACTTTTGATTAGTATTTTTAAGATACTATATATGATATAAGTGAAGATATATAAATAAAAAAAAGTCACGAATTATGTTAACGTAAAATCTACAAAATTAGCAAAGTTTATGGTGAGTCTATGTAAATTATGTAGACATGTTATATAAATAGTATTTTTACATAGACACGTTATATAAAAACAACGACAAGCTGGATCCTAAAGTCGACAGGACATGGCTATGTGCCTCTCATTTAGATAAGTGTGTCACTTGTTGATAAAGGATGAAAATACCTTGAAGAACAATAAATAACGTGATCAAGATCTACATAGCTTTATCATAGGCTATAAGACTCAAGAGAAGAACTTTGTCGTAGGATGCCTTTATCTATACTATATTATAATGCACGAAGGAAGGATTCCAGCAGAAATAGGACAATAAATAACATGAACATATTGACAAAATGTTGTTTCGCAAAAACTAACAAGTCATTTCAAAATGAGTAAATCGGTCCATTTGGGAACACACTAAGATATATGAACACCACGAAATATAATAACATTTAACAAAAGCTGACTTACATGTATAGGATATGTTCAAAAGACTAGATTTAAGAGACAATGGAATAACACACTCTACACAAAACTTGGCCATGTTCTCTTGGGTTAGAACAAAATAGAATATGTTCATATTCTTTTTCTCCATAACAATTATAAAAAATAAAATGGAGTTTAAGGAAAAAGTAGATGCGTTTTCAGTTAAAAGAAAACAATTGATCGAAACAAATAGGGGAAAGGAGAGGACATGAAAGCATTAGGAGGTGAAAAAAGGGAATTTGAAATTCAAATTCAAATCCTTTTATATAAAGGGAAAACAACAAATAATTAATACCGAAGCCCACAACAATTAATTACCAGAGTAGTAAGGTACAACATCAGAGCGAATAGAATCAATTCATGTGGACTGTGGACCGAAGGCAAGTCAATGGTGTATACATGGTTAGAGGTGCACATACGAACCGGTTCCCCGACCCGAACCGAAACCCAACCGGTTTCAACCCGGTGGTAGGCCAAACCGGTTTCAACCCGGAAAAAACCGGCAGTTTGGGACCGGTTTATATATTTAGAGCCCAAACCGGTTTTTACCCAACCCGGTTTATGAACCGGCCCAAAAAAACCGGTTTGAAACCACTCAATAAATATGTTTGTTTTTGTTTAAACTTGTATTCACAATATGTATCTTTTGTTTATTTAGAGTCCAAACCGGTTTGTTTAAACAGGCCAAAAAAATGTTTATTTAGAGCCCAAATCGGTTTGTTTAAACAGACAAAAAAAAACTTGTATTCGCAAGATGTATTTTTTGTTTAGTTTAAAAATCCATATAAATGTTTATTTTAAGTTTATTTTTAATGTACTTTTAAAAGAATACCACTCAATAAAAATGTATTTGTAGTTGTTTCATTTAATCTACTTTTAAATAAATTGCATACTTTAAATATATTATTTATTGAAATAAAAAAAATAGCGGTTTGGAAACCGGTTTTTGGATCCGAACCGGTTAGGAACCGAGCCGGACCGGTTTGTATCGGGTTGGATTTTATTGGCACTAAACCGGTTTGGGAACCGACCTGCTTCTGGTCAAACCCGGTTCTAAAAACGTTGACCTGAACCCGGTTCGGGTTGAACCCGACCCGATTCGAAAAAAAACCTGGTTTGCGCACCTCTATACATGGTAATGATTAAAATATAAATCGTCCAAGGGAATATTAAAATAACAAGTACTGAAAACTCATTTTAGATAAAATATTATGAGAAAAGTCCACTACGATAAATCAAAGATTAATTAACATAATGGACTTGGGGGATCCTGAAGGAGTAACAACTCCAAAACAAATTAACAAATAGGTATGGATTAGGAAAGGCTTTGACCCAAACAGCTTGAACTTTGTTTTGGTTTGGAAATAAAAAGAGTAATAATCTAGAACTTTAAAAAGTTTTGAATTATGAAAAAACCTTTATTCAAACCTCTCAAAAACTGTTCACAGTCATTCCAGATAGGAGACTAAAGAATAAACTTTCAGACATGTTAATGAGTAGTTTTGATCCAATACTAACATAGGTGTGAGCACCATATGGACACAAAACAGGATGACATCAGCCACCCATAGGGGTGTTTAAAAAAATAGAAATTCGAAAAAGACCATAATCCGATTGGTATCCGAATCCAAATAAACCGATTCGAATTGTATTCGGATATTCGGAGTGGATCTCATCCAAATCCTAATTTCTTATTTGGTTTTCGGATATCATAATCTTTATATTCGGATATCCAATTAATTCGAATAAGTATTCAACTATGTTTTTAGTTCAATACTCATTAACTAACTATCTATTATGTTTTCAACTCAATACTCAAAGTCTTGACACAGTTTAATCCTTTAATCCTTAACACATATACAGGAATCATTTTTTATATTTAAATGAGAGATTCTAATAAATGGGTTCTATATAATTACGTATTATGTTTCAATTTTGAATGTGTTTAAGACAAATTTGTATTGTATGTTTTTATATGTTTTATTATGATTTTAAACTAGCTAGTAAAATGTTAAGAATTAAAAATAAAAAAAAATTGGAAAATTTGTTATATGGTAATTTCATGACCCTATCCCGAAATCCGATCCGATTTTATGATGCTATCCGAAATCCGATCCGATCCGAATAATACGTTATCCTATCAAATGAACAACCCTACTCACCCAAGGGTCTAAATAGAACAAATGAATTCTATTTCAGGTAATGCTCGATTCTTTGGATTATACATTGTGAAAAATTCAAATACAAAGTTTTCTAAAACTAAAAAGTGTAAAACGGATTAAGACGTTGACACGTGTTCTTTGGATCAAAATTAGTTTGGGGGCAAAATTGGTAATGTCCCCTTTCCAAAATTCAACCTTTTTTTAAACATTCATAACTTTTATATACGATGTTATTTAAAAAAAAAAAATTACATCATAAAAACGAGTATTTTTTTTTAATTTTTAAAACAAGTATAGTGTTGATATAAAAAAATAAATTTTTTTAACTCATTGTGTAATTTCATCAGGTCATTGTAATCTTCTGAATTGATCAAGATTATACAAGTATAATACATAATGAACTTGAAACATAAAAAGTTTACATATCTTATTATTGTGTTATTCGAAAATCATCATTTTAAAAAACACAATGCATAACACAGTGGTCAACATTAAACAAAATGGGTAACACAATGACCAACACTAGTCTCGATGATTAGCAATCGACACAATTAGTTTTTTGACGAGCATTACATAATGAAATGATCAAGACTACATAATGAACTGAAAAACGTAAAAAAATTATATTTTAGCATTGTGTTATTTGAAAATCGTCATTTTAAAAAACAAAATGTATAAGATAATAGTCAAAATTAGACAAAATTAATAACACAATAACCAATACTAGAGTCAATCTGATGAGGAATACATAATAAACTTGAAACATAAAAATTTTACATTTCTTATTATCGTGTTATTCAAAAATTATCATTTTAAAAAACACAATACATAACACAGTGGTCAACATTAAACAAATTTGGTAACGACAAGCACTATACTCGATTATTAGCAATCGACACAATGAGCTGCTTGACGAAAAGTACACATTGACATGATCAATATTACATAATGAACTGAAAAACGTAAAAAAATTACGTTTTTAGCATTGTGTTATTTGAAAGTCATCATTTTAAAAAACACAATCCATAACACAGTAGTCAATATTAGACACAATGGGTAACACAATGATCAACACTAGACTCAATCTGATGAGGAAAGCATAATGAACTTGAAACATAAAAAGTTTACATTTCTTATTATTGTGTTATTCGAAAATCATCATTTTAAAAAATATAATGCAAAACACAATGGTCAACATTAGACAAAATTGATAACACAACGACCAGCACTAGACTTGATGATTAGCAATCAACACAATAAGCTGCTTCACAAGGATTACACAATGACCTGATCATGATTACACAATAAATTGAAAAAAACGTAATTTTTTTTTCATTTTAAACATTGTGTTATTTGAAAATTATCATTTTAAAAAACACATTACACAACATAATAGTCAACATTAAAAACAATGAGTAACATAATGACCAACACTAGACTCGATAATTAGCAATAGGCACAATGAGCTGCTTGACAAGTATTACACAATGAACTGATCAGGATTACACAATAAACTAGAAAAACATAAAAAATTAAATCTCCAGCATTGTTTTATTTGGAAATCATCATTTTAAAAACACACAATGGTTAACATTAGACACAATGGGTAACACAATGACTAGCACTAGACTCAATGATTAGCAATAGACACAATGAGCTGCTTGATGATGATTACATAACGACCTGCTTGAGATTACATAATAAACTGAAAAACATTCAAAAATTACATTTTTAACATTGTGTTATTTAAAATCATCATTTTTAAAAAACACAATGAGTAGCAAAATGGTAAACATTAGCCACAATAATCCGATAAATATTACACAATGACCTGATATTACACAATAAACTGTCGAATATTACACAATAAACTGAAATAACGTGAAAAAAATTCATTTTTATTTATCAAAACTATTGGCGTTTTAAAGATAAAAAACGTTTGTTTGTATGGTGTAATTTAAAAAAAAAAAAATAATATTGTACGTAAAAATTACAATCGTTTAAAAAAAGATAGAACCTGAGATATGATTATGAACTCATTTTAACAAAAATCAAACCATAAACATCCTATTATTTGAGGCAGGATTGTGACCTCTAATCATGGTATGAGTTCTGTATCATCAGGAATTATCAACATTAATACGTAATCTATATAGTTGGTAGTTCGTACACACCCCTCGAAGTTGCATAAAGATCACGTAGATATAACTGTTCAATCATCGATCGAATATTCTAGACCAAACACGTTAGATGCTAGTTTACAATTATAAAGTTCTGCAACCCCCATCTGATCCCTCACCGATTTGCACATGGCGGAAAACGGTACGAACTCCTCTCCGACACACATTTTCTATGAACATATACGGTAGCAATTTGTTATGTAATCATATCGTATGTTCTATTGTTCTGTTACAGATTCGCTCAATGAGTTTCTCACTGTCGCAGTTGATGTAGCTAAGAAAGCTGGAGAGGTTAGGTCACAATTGCACTGCGAGATCAGTTCTAAACATCTAGGGTTTTTACTTTACTGATTTTGATATTAAGTTTAATTGAGGATTCACCTCATTTGGTTCTTTGGTTTGATTGGTGTGAATCAGGTTATTCGGGGGGGATTTTATCGGAGTAAGAATGTGGAGCATAAAGGATCGGTATTATCTCCATTTTCATGTTTTCAGTTTACATTTTGTGTGTCACAGTACTCTGTTTGAATTGTATCAGATTTTACATTTTGGATCCATAGGTTGTGTTTGTGTTTTCACTTCTGTGTCTGTGTGTATTTAGAAGTTATTGTGTGGCTTTGTTTCAGTTTCTGAATATGAGTGTAGAACTGTTCTAATTATAATGTTAAGGGTTATCAGATTGATTAATGGCAATTATTTGGATAGCATTTGGTGAAATTGCAAGTAATTCCATGCTCTTTCTGTTCCAAAATCTTTTAGCTCATGTAGGATTCGTAAACCTTTTCATAACAGGAATCATTTAGCTCATGTAGGATCAATGAAATACAAGGGTAAAGTATAATGAATACATTAATTGTAAGTCAAGTGTATGTTTCATCCCCAGTTTATAGGGTCAACTGTCAAGTTGTTAAACGATCAATTTTGTAAAAAAGGAGGGGGTATTTTAATAAGCTAGTTACACTCTTAACAAGCATTTGGAAAGCAAACATTCGGAAGCACACTCGTTTATCTACAATCTCATTGATTCACAAATCACGATGCAGGTGGATTTAGTTACAGAAACTGACAAAGCTTGTGAAGATCTCATATTCAATCATTTGAAGCAGCATTTTCCCGGACACAAGGTTAAAGATCATACACTGTACTTGCCAGTTTAGTTTAGTAAAATACTGGAATTTATGTTTATCTTTTAGTGAAAGCTAAAGTTCTTAACTGTTTCTCTACTGCTTTTTTTACCTGTCATAACCATAGTTCATTGGAGAAGAAACGACTGCCGCCAATGGTGTAAGTCAGCTGACAGATGAACCAACTTGGATTGTTGATCCGCTTGATGGAACAACCAACTTTGTACATGGGTACTTTTGAAGTCCTTAGTTAAATTCGCTATTTGTTGAGAAATTTTGGCTCTAAATTTACTCACTAACTGATTTCCTATAAAAATGCCATTTGTAGATTCCCCTTTGTGTGTGTTTGTATTGGTCTTACCATTAAAAAGGTCCCAGTAGTTGGGGTGGTCTACAATCCAATCATGAACGAGGTAGACTTACAATAATACCACAATAATATAAATAACGAACATATGTTTTTCTAGTTAATTAATGAGGTTGTTTCTGATATGAGTTTTAGCTTTTCACCGCCATTGATGGAAAAGGTGCTTTTCTAAATGGAAATCCTATCAAAGGTAGGTATACTTCCTAACTGCTATGCATTTGCTTAATTAATAGTCTTTTCTTGCTCTGATGGTTCTTACCACAAATTGCAGTATCTTGTCAATCTGAACTTGTGACATGCCTCCTTGCCACAGAGGTTACGTTTACCTTGATTATATCATCCAAGTGACGATTTCTTTTATACATTATTAGCAACACATGGTCCGTATGATACCTTAAAATAGGATTTTTTTAATGATTAAAAAGCATATTCAGTGAAAAAAGAAAATGATGAGACCAATCTCCAGTGTTTGTGTTAGGGCTTACGCAAAGCATTTATCAATGGGACTCTAGGGTCTGTTACTATATATTACTATATTAGAGGTAGCAAAATTTGGCCAGTTGAGTAATGGGTCAAAATGGGCTATTTTAGTATGGGCTGGGCTTAAGTTGGCTGACCCACACCCAAAGACATCATTTTCTTGTCATTTTTTTTTCTCTATTTTTTCCTATCATTTGCTATCATATAATACGTTAAATCGGATTATAGAAAGTATATTATTACAACAACAATATAATGCAAATAAAATGATTTAGGATGTTGTAAACATTAAAAACAAACTTTAGGAGACTTTCAAACCGGTTGACACATTTGAGCCATTATAGTTTTGGCTTATATTTTGTTTGACCATAGAGTTAAACTGTTACCCCGTCCGACGCATTTGTAACTAAATTGGTTGAGATTGCCACAGCTACTATGTGCTGTGACAGTGATCTAAGATTTATTAACGTCAAAATGCAGGCTGGAACCAAGCGTGATAAGGCTACTCTGGATGCCACTACAAATAGAATCAATAGTCTACTTTACAAGGTTAAACCAAAATAATTGCCCTTTTTTAGATTTTAAATGACTTTAGTTATCATATTATATTTCTTTTGTAATCAGGTAAGATCAATCAGGATGGGGGGCTCTTGTGCTTTAGGTCTATGTGGAGTTGCATGTGGAAGGATTGACCTCTTTTACGAGATCGGATTTGGTGGTCCTTGGTATGGGAGTATCTTTCTTACTTTGTGTTTATTAGTGATTGCAATTATGAAAAATGATTTATGAATGAGTAGATTTAGATTATGTTGTCTCTAATGGGTCTAATATGTAAAATAAAAATTTATATTTATAAGGAAGTTGGCCAAATGGGTCAAATTTGTTATGTAGTTGAGGTCTTATGAGATGACATTGCCATGACGGTTTTGGTTTTCTCCCTAGGGATGTTGCAGCAGGGGTTGTGATTGTTAAAGAAGCTGGTGGAGTCGTCTTTGATCCGTAAGAACATAATTATAACTATGCTGTAACTCCTCTTTTTACTCTATTAACTGTGCCATTATTTTGTCACAGATCGGGCAATGACTTTGATATTACAGCTCAGCGTGTAGCAGCTTCAAACCCACTAGTCAAAGATGCATTTATCGAGGCATTACAACAGTCAGCTTAGACAACTATCACATTAGCCCCAAAAGCTTGACTTCAGCAGTTAAGTTTTCTTGATGCTTCTTAAATGCATCAAACTCAGAGTTGTTATGCATTGAAAAATATATATAATTCTAATGATTCTTAGCACCACAAAGTGCAACATTTCATGTATCATATTACATGAACTCATGATGCATTATTTTCATGCAAATAAATAGTTTTCATAAATTCTCTTTTTAGTTCTTTCAAGAGTTAATATGTGATAGTTATGGATGTAAACATGCCTCCAGCACTCAAAATAATTTGCTTCCTCTTAACCGTCCTTCGTCTGTATAGGTTACGAGTCCTGTGTTCATAAGTTTCTAACTTAGATTTTAGTCTGCTTGTTTTTAGGCTTGAAACACATCTGATAGAAAGGCTTGCTTAATAACTGAAGAGCAAAATGAAAATAAATACAACCCTAATCTCCACACAATCAATGGGGAGATAGGTCGAACAACATACCATTTAATATAATTAAAATTAAGACCCTAGATAAGAAAATAAGCAAACAGTGAAATAAAATATGGTACATAGAAGAAAGAAAAATCAAGATGAAAAATCATTAGGACGTTTGAATTTTACTTAAACCCGCCCATTAGTCATCCCACGATATGGATAATGCCCATAAGCACCATTATTCCCATATCCATTGCCATTAGTCCCATTATTCCCATATCCATTGCCATTAGTCATCTTCTCAGCATTTGCAGCTTTCTTCCTCTTCAAAACTACAAACCATGTGTAAGCTTCTAGAATTGCTGCAACAATAGCTAGAATAACAATTATTCCAGTATAAGCTCTTTCCCATTTCTTCTCAGGGTTTAAGATATCAAAGCCCTTAAATATGTTAATTATGCCTAGAACGATGATGCTGTAACCGAGTGAGTGGTGGTAGATGTTCCAGAATATCCTGTGTTTATGTTCCTTCTTTGGTCTCACTAGTAAAGCAATCACCTATAAGGTAAAGACATTTAGACATATGCTTTGTGGATCAGATGTACCTTATATATATAGGGCAGTTAGTTTGTTTATATTAGGTAAAATTTGAGGTACCAAAAGAGGACCGTAGAAGTGGGAAAATGGTAGGGTCTGTGGTTTGGGTAGCTGGGGTTGCATAACCGGTCAAAACGGGTAAATTTTTGTTCGAGAGAAATTTAGGATGACCGGAAACACTTTTTTCTCACCGAATGTTTAAGCTTCTTAAAGATAACTACTTTGTCAAGTATTGTTGAAAAAGTTATTATATCAATAATGGATTAATTTTTAGAAAAAAAGAGGTTAGGAGGTTCTATAACTTAAAAGCAGACTTGGCAACTTTTGTACACATTCAACCTGTTTTTTAGGCAGTATTTTTGTATTACCTGTTTAACCCGTTAGAGAAAAGTGTAACTCGAAAATAACTCCCTCATAAGTTAAATAAAATAATTTTTGGGCTAGTGTTTACCTGGAGGGTGGCTACACAGAATAGGATGATGCCGATGATTCTGTGACCTGTGAACTGCACGCCTGGGGACTGGCTTCCGAGCCGGATTCCAGTGGCCCATCCGGAGACGCCAATGATGTAAGCAGAGGTTTGGCAGGTAACATGAAGGTAAAACCATGCAGGGTCAGCTGACGGGAACACCCTTAAATATCTTGCGATTATAGCTCCAATTGGCATCAGGGTACCCCAACTAATTGCATTTAGGACACCATGAATCTACAAATTCCCAAATGTAAGTCGTCATAAAATTTCCATACCTAACCTTAGATTATAAACACGATAACTTACATTACGTTTCTGGGTTTTTGAACTGGTTCCTGACGCCCCTCCTGAACTCCCAGATTGTCGTGAAACAACATTTAGAGTCCCCATAGACCTAATATTATCACCTGATGCCGCATGCGGCGTAGGAACATTCCCTGATAGCTGACCTTCTTGCCAAACTTGATTCATGGAAGTAGCTGTTCCGTTTTGTAGACCCAACTTCGCGAAAATAATAATCTCATTATTTGAATAAGTCGCTGACAAATCAGAAACCGGGAAGCTAAGATCCCCTTCCGCCAACTGTGTGTTGTAACCCGTGATTGGTGATGTGTAAACCCTCATACTCCCATCAGATTGCTGGAAAGCAACAAGTGCTTGTGTTCCAGCCATGCCTTGAGAAGTTGGATTAATCCCCCATGCAACCCACTTAGAAGAGTCGAAGTTTGTGTGACGATAGGCGATTGAGAGTGTTTGCGAGGATGGGTTGTATGTGTAGTGTAGAAACGAGTTTAAAACCGAGAGATCATTGCAAGCGCTAAACACCACGTTGTTTGCAAACGCATAGTTAGAACATGTTTGAGCATAGGTTGATAGAAACATGGTTGTTAGTACCATAATACAACACAAAGACACCATTCTTTGGTCTAGCCCCATTTCAAGTAAAAGTTTTATGAAATACTTGTGAATGTTATGGACTGTTGGGGAAGAAGAAAAGGTGGTATACTTATAGATAGATGAATCATGAATTGGGGTCTTTTTGGGATGGGGGGTTAGTGTTTTAGGTTAGTTTGGTGAAAAAAGATTCTGCTTTTGTGAGGGGTGTCCTATTTTGATGAAGCAGATTTGGTGGTAGTTTTAGGTTTCAACAACACACACATGCATCTATCTAACTCCAACTGCCCCTTGTGCAAAATAATATGTGAAGCCTATACAACTCATGGATACTTCATTTCTTCTCTTACTTTGTCTCTCTTTATCTATATATGTTGGTATGTATACACACACGGGCGTTAAATTAAAAACATGTTGTGTTTGTGGGTTGATAAGTCGTACACGAACCTAAAAATCTTACACAAACCCTGAACAAACTCGCGTATTCATGGTTTACATGAACATATATTGTTTACCATGATTCTCTCCATATTATTACAATGAAAATACTCATTTATAGAAAATAAATATAAATGTCTATAAGACAATAATGTTTAAACTACATAAGCTAATAGTCTTTTTCTTTAACTTTACGTTTTGACTTAAAGTACTTAATTAATTTAAGTTATGACAACAAATACCTGTTAAAAAGTGTAAAATAAATGGGTCAGGTTGCGAACCCTACCAACCACTCATCATCTTGACCTAAAATTGACTTAAATCCGTTTAGGCTAAAACCAAAGCCAAGCTTGTGAAATTTATGTCAAGTTCATCTTGTGTCAAAAATTTATACTCCTATGTACATTACACACGTACGTATGTATGTAACTATGCTTTTAAGAGCATCAATTTGTATATGCAATTATGCATAAACAAGTGAACGTTCTATTTACTGTGTCTTGCTTGTTAATTAGATATTTGATAATAACGAATGGAAAGTAGTTAAGCAAGTAAAACCTAAACCTACAAAAAGCATAACTTTAGACTTGAAAACCAAAGTCAAAACCAACATCAACGGTTCAACGTGGACTTGTATTTGACTGTTGACAAAACTTGGAAGCTAGCTATAGGATGTTTAATACAAAGACATGTAACATATGCAGATAAAGTTGTACAATGATTTGTGTTGGATTAAGTATGGTGGTTGGTTGTACCTCTCCCACCGGTAGTTGTTCACCATCTTAGGAGAGTTGGTATCCATCTCTCGTTTTGTGTTTTCATACTTTTGTCTATTTCTTGGTGGCATTTAGAGTTTTGGTTCTATAATAGTATTTATTTTTGTAATGATATGGCTTAGAGCAACAATATATGATTGATACTAAAGCAATTTATTTGTGTTAAAATATGATCTGGAATTTCATAAATTGATGCAACTTGTAGCCCTTTTTCTTCAATCACTACGGTATTTTAGACTTCTTTTTTTTTTTTTAAATGTTGTCCGTCTAACATGATCTAGAAAGTTATCCTTTTACTATATGTTGCTACAATTTCCTACTGTTTTTCTTGGTTAGATCGTTTCTAGCTATCGGGAACTTGGATCATGCCATAAATAAAATAAAAAAGGCCCTTATTAGAATGTGATTCGTGGTCCTTAGTCGAAGCCCCACCCTCCGAAGTTAGATCATCTCTAAAGAAGGAAGTTTATGATATCTTGGTGTGTTGTGTTAATATGTTAAGCGAAGGACGAGCGTGGGGACATTTTCACCTGCCAATAATAAGGGCGGTGAGTACTATTTATAAGAGTCACTTTGTGTGATAAGGTGTACCTTCAAGTGTCTACCGTAGAACATTCCTGGTGTCATTCGTCGATATGCATATGAAGTCCAGATCCATGAGTGAGCTATGGGTGGACTGTAAGGAAGCTCTGCATCACATTCGTGAGTGTGCTCTTACCCGGATTATAGGGATGTCAATAGGTCTTGTGGTTTATATCATGTAATTTTGGCTACGTTATGCTAGGCTCATAATACTTAAGACTTTTTCTTTTGGCTTGACGTCTTGGCTTGCAATTTCTTACAAATATATAGGATTATGACTTTGTGTGAGCAGGAGAGTTACTTACCTAGTCCGGGTGATGTTTGGTCTATCGAAAATATATACCTGGAGCGAAGGTTGTGTTTAAACTTTTGGTCCGACACAAGTTAACTACCTTTGATATACTTGTCTGCGTGTATTGTTGCCAAAACACAAACATGAAAATGTATAGCAAATAGTGAATTATGCATAAAAACCGTCTTGGTCATGATATAGCCAAATTCATGGTACGTGTTGGATTTATGAAGTTTTTTGACTTGGGCCCATGAGTTGTTTTCTTGTTCATTAAGATTGAGACCCTAGCTAGTCTTTATATATATATATCTATGTTATGTATTTATAATCTTTGTATTGAGCTAATAAATAGAAAATCTACTTACAGCACGTGGACGTAGGTCACACTCACCGAACTACATTAAATCCTTGTGTCATTTATTTATAGTCTATGTGATGTTTGTTTGTGTTCGTATGTTGGTTCCGTTGCGCAGCTTGAATCCTAACACATGGTATCAAAGCTTTGGCTCGTTGAATATACGTTTGCACCGAGACAATTCACAGTTTGGTTTGATTTTTTCTTTTGGTTCAAAGATTGCCTCTTTCTGTACTCTTGTGGGTTACGATTAAGCAAAGAAATAATAGAAACAAATCACCTTTGTGTTTTTTTTCTATGGTATCGTGTGCCCACTAAACATTAATAGCTTTTTCATACCTTTGGTTTTATAAAAATTGCTATTTGAATCCAAAAGTTTAAATTTTGTTATTTACATCCAAATGTTTCATTAAAATTATCATTTCAATTTATTTAACTACACCTAATTAATACCGTTAATTTTTTCCATTAACTTTCCAACATTAGAGGTATTTTAGTCAAAACAAGTACAAAATAAAAAATCAGTCCTACATGAGGGGTTTTATGTGTTCAGTCTCTTTTGATAATCACCAAATTGAATTCACTTGTCACATTAAACAAAATACAAGGATAACCACTTAAAAGTGACTTATTGTTAACTTTATAAAATATACACCAAAAAAAATATAAATAAAAAAACAAGTCATACTACACAAACTATCTGAATCATATCACAAAACGCAAATCATCGCAAAAGTAAAAGAACAATGAACAATATGACATTAACAATCCCTGAATAATAATCGTAAAACATCAATCATCGTAACCATAATTAAACTTTAAACGAAAGAATAAAACCCTCACGTGAGGCTGGTTATTTATTTTGTAATTGTTTTGACTTTAATACCCCTAATGTAGGAAAGTTAGCGGAAAAAATTAATAGTGTTAGTTGGGTGTAGTTAAATGGATTCAAATGATAATTTTAGTGAAATATTTAGATGCAAATAAAAAAATTTAAATGACAAACTTTATAAAATCATAGGGATGAAAAATGCATTTTACTCGGCAAGAAGAAAATGGGGCGCTTTGGTGTCGTTGCTATTGGTGTGAAAATTCAAAAGAAACAAAGTTTTTTTTGTTAGTTTGTGGTGTCTTCTTTGACTCTTTTAACCGAGAACAAGGAAGAAGAAGATAAAGGATTAGCTATTAACTATTTTTTTTGGGTGATATCTTCGATCAAGAAAAAAACAGTTGTGTGTTTTCTCCGTTGATTCCTTCGAATAAGAGAGAAAAACAATAGTATTTCATTTTTTTTGGTAATTATTCGATTTGTTGTGATCAAAATCCGGTACCAAGTTGAAACTCTTTGAAGCCATCGATTGGAGTTTGGTGAAGAACTTTTGTATTCGTAAGGTAAAGGTTAGGGTTTTGTATTTCAAGTTCAGATTTTTGACTATTTATCATCAATTGCTATAGAGAACTAGGTTTTGTGAAAATCAGTTGGGTTTGGTTAGATTTTTCTACGAGGTTTACTACACGAGCAAACTTGTTTGTTGTTTGAGATGGCTGAAGACAGGGAGGTTGTGATCGAGAAATTTAACGCCTCTGATTTCATTGGTGGAAAATACAAGTAGAAGCATTGTTATGGCAGAAGGACTTGGATGTAACACTAGGAGAAAAACCTAAGAAAATAGAACAAGCCAATTAGGAATTAAAGGACAAATAGGCTCGTGCGGTTATTACATTGGCTTTGACGAAGAGCATTGCTTTTAACATCAGGAAGGAAACCACAGTTCATGGTATGATGTCAGCTATGTCAAATATGTATGAGAAACTGTATGCAACTAATAATGTGTTCTTGATTCAAGAGCCGATGAGCACAAGGATGAAAGAAGAAAAGCTCACATTAACAATCTAAATTCAATCTTAGCAAAGACTTGTATCTGTTAGAATTAAGTTTGATGACAGAGTTTAGGATCTACTATTGTTGTCGTCTCTACCTGATAGTTGGTCTGGAACCATGACTGCATGGGGACTATGGGTTTTACTCTTGAAGGTATTTGATATCTAATTTCAGGTGAAGATGTCAGACGAAGGAAGCCGTGTGAATAGTTAAATAGTGAGCTATTAAATGTTGGCAAGGGTCAGGGTAATAATAGAAACAATGGGAGTCGAGGAAATAGTTCATTTAAACCTAGGAAGAATGTAAAGTGTTGGAGCTAGAATGAGGTGGGACACGTTAAAAGTCAATGTCCGAATAAGAAGGATTTAATTACTACTGGTGGGGATGTTTCTGATAATGATGTATTGATACTCAGTGTGGAAAACGATGTGGACTTTTGGGTCATGGATTTAGGGGTTTCGTTTCACGCCATGGACAAAGGGGAAGCGGTGATGAATCTGAAACATGGTGATTTGGAAAGGTACAATTAAATAATACGAGATACTTAAGGTAACAGGCATGTGGGATATTGATCTGGTTACTTCATTGGGAATTACATAGAAGCTAAAGAATGTTAGGATGATTCCGGTGCCGAAGAAGAAACGGATTTTAGTTGGTCAGCTGGATGAAGAAGGACTGGAAGTAAGGTTTGGTGGTGGTAATTAGAGGCTGATGTTATTGCTCGTGGTATAAAGCGTGGTCATTATATGTAATTGAGGTATCTGCGGATGGGTATGATTGTCCTGGTTAAGCACGATAAAATGTTGTGCTAAAAAAATTCATTTGGCAAACGTGAAGTCTGGAGAAAAGATGTTAGGTGAACGAGTTCGAAAGTCTAAACCATTCAGGGGATTCATTGGTACTGGGAGGGACGTGTTTCGGGTATAGTTATAAAGAACCGTTGGGTTTTGAATACTACTACTAAAAAATTCTCTCCTGATGTTGTTTGTTGGATTTGGAGAGTGATGGTGATCTTTGATGCATCTTTGAATCCAGTGGAGTGTCCAAATCGGTTGAGATAGAGGATGGGTCACTAGCGCAACTAGCCACGATGGAGTTGGAGCTCGGGGGAGCTTCAACTTGCCCTTCTAGTACTTGATGATGAGGAGCCACTGCAACTAGAAGATTTGAAACAGTCTTAGCTTGTTCTTTGGGAACTAAAGGCTTGAAAGACTTAATTTAAAGATTATTGAAGTTACTGGATGACTAGATTGTTTTATGCTTGAATGACGGGCTAGGATTTATTACAAAGCCTTCAATTAGGAGATTGTTAGGTTTATGAAGACTTTAAGCTTGGGTCTATGAGTTGTTTTATTGTTCACTAAGTTTGAAACCCTAGCTAGTCTCTATATATATATTCATGTTATGTATTTGTAATTTTTGTACTGAGTTAATAAAAAGAAACCCTAGTTGCAGCTTGTGGACGTAGGTCATACCGACCGAACCATGTTAAATCCTTGCGTCGTTTATTTTTTGTCTGTATGATATTCGTTTGTGTTCGTGTGTTGGTTCCGTTTCGCCACTTGAATCCTAACAGTGCGAACTAGAGATGTAGATGGAAGTGTATATATGGTCACATGCTATAAAATACACTTTCTATTTTCTTGATAATAAAAACATGATTATATGAACATGTGATACCAATGATATGCAAAAAATTTCATATGTTTCTATCCGAAAATCTAAAATCATCACCATATGAACATTAAAAAAACAATAAATCAATGAACATTTTACAGTAATTATTATCTGATTGTGCTGATCGAAAAACTGTTGTTTTGAATGATATTCAGTTATTCACCCTTTAGATTTAAGGTATTTGCTAATTGGATTTGGTTTGAATACTGGAGTTAGGTGTTTCCCTCCAATGTTAGATTTTTATGATACATGGGTAATTACTAATTGGGTTTAGGCTTCTACTCTATAAAAATATTAAATTAAACACCTTAAAGCTGGAAATCTAATTTTTATGTATGTGAACTTACTTATGTGTATGTGAAATAATAAATTAAAATTATTTGTGTGATTCTAATCATTGTAGGACTTTGATATCGCAAATTCAAATCAGAATTGAATCGAATATTGTTCGAAATTTACCTAAACATTATAGGACTTTGATATCTCCCATTCGATAACTTTTCATGTATTGTTAATCACCGTACAGGCTTTCTTACAACAAAAATCTAACATCTTAAAAAGAAAATAACACTAACAATAATGGCTATAAATCTAAAGTTCTATTCACTTTTCACTAAAGGTTGATACTCTTATCTTTCAAAAGTAACTACAACCACTAATGTTTTAAGCGTTGATAGACTTGCTCAAAATTCAAAATTGTTTAGTCTATGATAATCATCAAGTTTCATAACTATAATCATAATCATACCCAATACTTCTCACCCAAAGCATGGCTACCGACAGAGTCTAAGGAGGATAGGATGTAGCAAGTCGTACCTCTATGAGGCTGCTTACGGCGATACCCTCGGCTCCAATGCTCAATATGATCAAAGTCATCTTAGAACTCAATCACAATGTTCAACAAAACAATCAATATACTAGAGATACAAGAAGCATACACTAGCAGTAATCAATAATGTTGTACATACTAGTAAGCAATCATTATATAGTAAAGACAAACGTATATAATAATGAACAACAAACAAGACTGAATAATCAATTCATATACAATTAACATAAAAAAACAAAAAATGAACAACCATGAACTAGAAGATGCAAATCATGACACTAAATGTTACACCATTGAGTACAAGAATGCGCAATTCAACAACTACAAGAAACGAAGAAGACGAACTTCAAGATGCAAGAAAGAACTTTGTTATCAAATGATTATCGTGATTGTAAACTGTTGTTGATCCTCCTTTAAGATTACACATGATCCCTATTTATATCACTAATCGACCAACTAATTATAACAGTCAAATTACACACTCAACATATAATTGAGAATTTACACTTAGGACCCTAGACTAATACTTTGGAAGCAGGAAGTATCCTTTGAAATACTTCCGAAGCAAAACTCTAACACTTCCAATACTTCCGAAGCAAACATAACCTTCGGAAGATTCTAACTAAGCTTCGGAAGAATCAGATTAAGCTTCGGAAGATATACTAACTTCAAAAGAAACACTTGTTTTGACTTTTATATCTCACAATTTTCACCTTAAAATCAAAACAAGATTTTAACCAACACCTAATGCATCCAAGCAAGATTGAAACTTGACACCAGGTAGAGATTTAATAAACATATCCGCTGGATTCTCCAAAGTAGACACACTCTCTACTTTCACCATCCCAGCATTCACCACATCCCTTATGAAGTGCAACTTCACATTGATGTGCTTTTTTTTCTCATAAAATATGCTATTCTTTGACAACTGGACTGCACCCTGGTTATCACAACACACCACTGAGTCTGCAACATCAATTCCCAACTCAAAAACAAAACCATGCAGCCATATAGCTTCCTTAACTCCCTCAGTCAAAGCTATATACTCAGCCTTTGTGGTAGATAATGTCACTACATACTGCATTGGGCTTTCCAACTAACCAAGTTACCCAACACTTGAAATGCATACCCTGTAATAGATCTACCTCTATCAAGGTCCTTGGCAAAATCTGAATCAACATAACCAACAATCCGTTTACTTTCCCCATGTCCATGACACCCAAACACTAAGCCATAGTGTTTAGTACCCCTGAGATATCTCAAGATCCATTTCACAGCATCCCAATGAGCTTTACCTGGATTAGACAAGTACCTGTTGACTAAACTCACAGCATAGCCAATATCCGGTCTTGTACATACCATCAAGTACATCAAGCTCCCAACCATATTGGCATAAGGCACCTTCTTCATATAATCAACCTCAGCATCTGACTTAGGACAATCAGAGCTTGACAGTTTAAAATGAGCACCAATAGGAACAGTTACTGGCTTCCCCTCATCCATTCTATAGTTAATCAGTACCTTTTTCCAAATAAGAGCTTTGAGACAGTTTCAACACCTTGTGCTCCCTATCTCTCTTGATTTCCATGCCTAATATCTTCTTTGCTTCACCTAGATCATTCATCTCAAACTCAGACATTAACATCCTCTTAGTAGTTTCAACTTCTTCCAAGTCTGGACAAGCCACCAACATGTCATCAACATACAACAACAAATACACAAACTTGTTCAAGCTGTACTCCTTGAAATATACACAACTGTCATAGCTGCCCCTATTAAACCTATTAGTCACCATATGTTCATCAAACCTCTTGTACCACTGTCAAGGAGATTGCTTCAGTCCATACAAGGACTTCTTAAGGAGATACACCTTATGTTCCTGCCCCTTAACCTCAAACCCCTCCGGCTGCTTCATATAGATTGTTTTATCTAACTTCCCATGTAAAAACGTAGATTTCACATCCAACTGATGTAACTCCATATCCATAGAAGCAGTTAATGACAACATAACCTATATAGATGAATGTTTCACCACAGGTGAGAATATTTCATTATAATCCTCCCCTGGCTTCTGTGTAAACCCTTTAGCTACTAATCTAGCCTTATACCTAGGAGGTTCACCTTCAGAAGTCCCATCTTTCAGTTTGAACAGCCACTTACATGACACAGGCTTGTGACCCTCAGGTTTATCAACCAGCTTCCATGTGCCATTCTTATAAAGAGATTCCATATCTTCCTCCATGGCCTTACACCATTTTGAGCTTTCTTTCACAGAAATTGCCTCAGAGTATGACAACAGTTCATAGATACTTTCTTCTTCAGCAGCAATAAAGGCTAATGCTGATAAATCAATCCTCTCTCTATACCTGAGTGGAGGTACCATTTGTCTCCTCTGTCTATCCCTAGCCAATTGATAATCATCTAAACCATCCCCTTGTCTTTCAGAAGTGCCATGATCAACACCTTTATCACTCACACCCTACTGCTCCACCCCAATCTGAACCCCACTCTGCTCTCCAACTTTTGAATTCTTTTTTTCTTCAATGTCTTTATACAAAACATATTCTTGGAAAATCACATCTCTGTTTACTGTCACCCTGGGTTTGCCACCATCTAGCCTCCACAATCTATACCCTTTCACTCCATCAGGGTATCCTAGAAATACACATTTGCAAGCCCTGGGTTCTAGTTTTCCTTGGCTAAGATGAGCATAGCCAATGATCCAAACACTCTTAGGATACCATAGTCATGCTTTCTACCTGACCATGCCTCCATAGGTGTCTTCATGTCTAATACAGCTGATGGAGACCAGTTGACTAGATAAGCTGCAATAGTCACAACTTCAGCCCAGAACATCTTGGGTAATCCAGAACTAGCCAGCATACACCTTACCTTTTTAAGTAAGGTCCTGTTCATCCTTTCAGCCAAACCATTCTGCTGTGGATGACCAGGCACAGTTCTGTGTCTTGCAACACCTTGAGCTTTACAATACTGATTAAACTCATGGTTGCAAAACTCCAACCCATTATCAGTTCTTAGCTTCTTGACTTTCTTTCAGTTTGGGTTTCCATAAGGACTTTCCATTCCTTGAACTTACTAAAGGCATCACTCTTATTCTTTAAGATGATTACCCAGACCTTTCTTGAAAAATCATCTATCAAAGTCATAAAATATCTAGCACCATCCAAAGAATCAACCTTAGCAGGACCCCATAAATCAGAGTGAATGTAGTCTAATACCCCACTTGTGATATGCTTAGCCCTTGTGAATTTAACCCGTTTCCCAAGAATACAAGTTTCACAAAAACCAAAATCATAATTCTTCAACTCAGTTACAACCTGTTGCTTCTGCAACTCTACCAGTCCTTGCTGACTGATATGACCAAGCCTCTGGTGCCACAACATGGCCTTAGAACTACTATCACTTGAGGCAATTGCCACATGGGACTCTACTACACCAGCACTATCTAGTACATAGATATTATTATCCCTTTTATTACCAGACGGTACCATCATTGATCCTTTAATCAACTTAGCCTTACCATCCCTAAGACTAACATGGTAACCAGATCTCTCCAACAACCCTAATGATAACAAACTTGTTTTAAGATTAGGGATATACCTTACATCATGAAGATCTACTTTCATTCCATTCTTTATCTTTAAAGTCACTGTACCATGACCTACAATCTTGCAAGGTCTATCATCCCCTAACCTTACAGAAGCAAGATCTTCAAACTTCAAATCTTTGAAGAACTCCTTCACGGGTGTCATATGATATGAACAACCTGAATCCATCACCCACTCATTCTCATTACCGCTGCTTGTGATAGCCAATACATCTGCACTCTCATATCCATCAGATACATCATCTTGTGCATTGTGACTAGAATGAGACTTTGATCCACTTGATTCACCCTTCCTTCTTTTCCAGTCAGGATAATCTTTCTTGAAGTGCTTTTCTGACCCACATACATAACAACTACTCTTAAACTTGGATCTTGACTTTGAAACACTTCTCGGCTTGAAGTTTTTTTGTTCAGATCTTCCTCTGACCACCAAGCCCTTTCCACCATCTTCTTTATAATCAGTTATCTTCTTTAATTTCTTTGAATTGAAAGCTGCCAGCACTTCCTCCATGGTAAGAGTATCCCTACCATACATCAAAGTATCCACAAAGTGCTTATAAGATTATGGGAGAGAGGTCAAGAATATGATCGCTTGGTCTTCATCATCCAATTCAACTTCAATGTTTTCAAGATCTAACACCAACTTGTTGAATTCGTCAGTATGATCTTCAATTGACTTTCCAGGCGCCATTTGGAAAGTGTACAAATGCTTCTTGAGATACAACTTATTCGTAAGAGACTTCGTCATGTACAGGCTTTCCAATTTTGACCAGACCCCTGCCGCCGTCGTCTCCTTCGATACTTCTCTGAGTACCCGATCACCTAAGCTCAAGATGATTGAACTGTGTGCCTGTTCAAGCATCTCCTTCTTCTCCTTGTCTGACATTGTGTTCGGCAACTTAGATTCTCCAGCCAAGGCATCCAACATTCGTTGATGAACGAGCAATGCCTTCATCTTCAGTCGCCATCACCCAAAGTCGTTTTTCCCGTCGAATTTCTCAATCTCAAACTTTGTTGACACCATCATTACCGCCGAACGATCTTTGATTGAATCTTGTTCCTCAATTGAGCCTCTAACTAGGCTCTGATACCAATTGTTACACAATTGAGTACAAGAATGCGCAATTCAACAACTACAAGAAACGAAAAAGACGAACTTCAAGAATGCAAGAAAGAACTTTATTATCAAATGATTATTGTGATTGTAAACTGTTGTTGATCCTCCTTCAAGATTACATAGGATCCCTATTTATAGCACTAATCGACCAACTAATTATAACGGTCAAATTACACACTAAACATATAATTGAGAATTTACACTTTGGACCTTAGACTAATACTTCCTAAGCAGGAAGTATCCTTTGGAATACTTCCGAAGCAAAACTCTAATACTTCCAATACTTCCGAAGCAAACATAACATTCGGAAGATTCTGAGTAAGCTTCGGAAGAATCAGATTAAGCTTCGGAAGATATACTAACTTCTGAAGAAACACTTGTTTTGACTTTTATATCTCACACTAAACAAGTGAGAATAACTAATTAGGAGTAGCATACAGGGTAACCGACTAATGCTCATCTAAAATACCTCTAAACTCTCTCCAAAACGTCTTTAACATTAATCCTATGTCTCTACGTACTCTTATCTTGAACAATCATAAACTAATTTCTATTTTTTTAAGCGTTGATAGACTTGCACAAATTTCAAAGTTGTTGTCTATTACAATCATGAAGTTTCAAATTTTTATACGGCACAAGTCGAAAAAAATACATAAATGATACAACAATTGGTTGTATTTTGCTCGTAAGCAAACCCATATGTAAACATAAATAATATAACAATTAATGTTTTTCTTTTATCGATAATTGTCGAAAAACATTTAGAAAAATAATAATAACAATCTGTAAAATCTAAGAAAGAAAGAGCATGATTTATAACAATCGTAATCAAACAATTGTTGTGTAACTTCCATGACGACTTTGGAAGAAGCAAGAGTAATTTGATACGTGAAACAACAATGGATGAAGACGCTCTTGGAGGAAACCCTAGATCGAGAATGACATGCAGATGAATAGAATTGTCGGTGGGGACTTGAAGAATATTGTACTCTATACATCGGTTAAGAAAAAGACATTAGTATGAAAGTACAGAAAAATACATGAGAACAAATATTGATTTTGAAGCAAGAAAATATTTTCCGTGATCTAATTTGCCCCTTACAAATGAAAATATTGGAACACATGTTTGTTCAAACCTCATTTCTACTTTTTGGAAAAAAAAATCATTTTATGTCAATTCTTCCTTATATATATTATAATATAGTTATCATTCAAACTTTAAAAATTTACCCCCTTGTATTTTCCCCTATCTTTAATATTTTTTGGCCCCCTAAATAAGATCATTTGGGACCATTTCATAATGCAACATAACCTCTTGGAGACTTTTCAAAGAGTATGGGTGAACATATGTGTTGTCTTCCACAAGGCACCAAACCAAATGAAATGGGCCTACTTCTATCTAACAGACTAACACTATTATTGTCCTTAAATCTTTGTATCTTCACATGACATGACTCTGTAGCCCAAAATAATATAATTTACTGTGTGTAGATTGCGTGTGCAGACAGTGTGTGCTCTAAATATTTATTTAAAATTTTATAAAGGGACATTTCTTGTATGTAACAATGCAAGAAAATGTATAAAAACAATAAAAAGTGATTTTATTGAAAACCCCAACTTAAAAAGTTTAGAATGATTTTTTGATATCTGGAAATGTTGGACCCAAATTTATTCGAAGATAAAGATTGTTTTTCATTTAATAAACTATAATCAAAGGTTATGTGTCTAACAGTGCTAAGGTGTATAGTAAATTTATACATACTTAAGTGGTGAGTGTTCAAATCTTATGATTTAAATAAGATGTAAATTTAAAGATATGATTGAAGAGTGTATGAGTTTTTAAAAAATATATATAGTAAGTTATAATTTTTATTTTTAATTACTTCAAGAGACCTGCCAATACCATGCATGTCAATCAAATTAGGTAAAGCGTATTTTATGCTAGGCAAGATTCGTATCCGAGACATTAGCCAGAGGGATATAACTCTCATCCCTTGTCTTGTGATTTCCCTTTTAACTAAAAAATGAGACTGCATGTTGTCACAAGTCTCTTTTGAGTTTGGTTTTTCTACAGAATTTTGATTCACACGTTGTTATGGGTAAAAAAAACTCTATTAAATAATGAAAGAGTCAATGTCTCAAACAAAAATGTTAAAAACAACAACCTTTAAGCATTAGTAAATATAAACACAAATCATCTTCAATGAAATTATTAAAAGGAACGATTAGTTCCTAACAAAAGGTATTAAAATAGAATTAAAAGTATTTAATTTTTTAAGTAAAAATAGGTTAGGAATTTTTTTTAAAAGCAGTGAAATCGCTAAATGAAAAGGAGGAGGTTCTCTCACCCCAATGAGAGCAAACCAACTCCTCCAAACTCCAATTTGAAAAAAAAAAAGTGACAATTAATGTTTATAAACTCAAAAAAAATGAACTAAACAAAAAATAATAATAAAAAATACATCTTTAAGATAATAAGTATCAACTAAACAAAAAATAATAAAAAAGAAATACATCTTTAAGATAATAAGTATCAATTATTACTAGGGAATAATTCAAATAAATTTAAACCATCAAGTTTTTTAATCAATGGGTGAAATTAAATTGTATGAAATAAGTTTGCTAGATGGTATTTTAGACAAGATCATTTTTGTGACTTTTTTTAAAGTTCTTCCATTTTTTTAAACGTTTATAACTTTTATATACGAGATTAGTTTTTTATAAAAATTACACCATAAAAACGAATGTTATTTTATCTTTAAAGCGAATACAATATTGTTACATAAAAAGATTATAATTTTTTTATGTTTTTAAGCTCATATGATTTCTGCTTGTCATTTTGTTTTTATAGTTATGGTGTTTATTTTGAATGCTATTGTGTTTTTCTAAAAAATAAATTCTAAAACAGTATAATAATGAAATAATATTGTTATATATTTCTAGTATGTATAACACAATAATAAATTATAACTAATTATCTAATATAACAAGAACAACGATAAAAAACACAAAATGATATAAAACATAAAACACAATGATCAAATGTCTTATTTTTTTTTGCTTTTCATTGTGTTATCCCAAATAGTATGAGTTTTAAAAAACACATTGGTGAAATAACATAATAGTATACCTCTAATTGTATACACAATGATAAAAAACAATTAACATATAAAAAATAATAACAAAAATAACATGAAATGATTTAAAACGTAAAACATAATGACGAATACATATAAGACATGATGAAAGATATTTGAAATAATAAACTGATATTTAACACAATGACCTAACATATTTGACGCAATGTCTAAAATGTTATATGATTTAAAACAATAAAAAAACACATGTAAAGCCTAGAATCATTCTTAGAATTTTTAAATTATATATCATTTTTAGTATAAATCATTCAATTGTATAGACTGAAGCAAGTAAATTACAATTAATAAAAATTTATCTAATTATATTTCTCTGTCTATGTCTATGAATTTTATACTCAAATAAGTTATCTAGTTAAATTTGGTTTTGCTTCCCGATGTTTGATAAAATAATCATTTATCTCCAAAAGTTTAAATATATTAGTTTTCGTTCAAAAGTTTCATCATTTCTTTCAATTTCAGTTCGAAATTTCATATTGTTGGATTAAACTAAAACAAGTTGTGAAACTTTTGAACTAAAATTAAAACAACTAACTACACTTTGAAGGTAA
This sequence comes from Flaveria sonorensis, assembly GCA_025506505.1. Classification (NCBI taxonomy): domain Eukaryota; kingdom Viridiplantae; phylum Streptophyta; class Magnoliopsida; order Asterales; family Asteraceae; genus Flaveria; species Flaveria sonorensis. The sequence continues at coordinate 13,916,920 of CM046429.1, forward strand.
ACTGATTTTTTTAATCTATTAAATATAAATTATCAATTTTGTCAAACTTCAAGTAGTAAAATTCAGTTTAACTTTAAGTTATTTTATAATTGTTCTACGAAATAAGGATTTGTCGTTTTTTGGTTTAATCATCTTTTTGAGTTAAATTGGTGTTAAAATTAAAAAAATAAGCTTTAGCCTTAAGGTATTGGGTCTTTTGTGTGACTCTGGGAGCTTAAAAAAAATAGTAACGTAATTGAATAAAAATTAAAATAGTAAACCTACTGTAGAAGCCGACATTTTATTTTTATACATCTAAATAAATATTTTTCAAGCCCTAATTGACTTGAAATATTTGGTTGATTTAAAAAGGGAATAATTATGTATGAAAAAGAAATTTTTATAAATTATATTATTTATTTGTTAAATAAAGGAGGTGATAGGAAGTAGACGGCAGGTCAAAGTCTTATGGTTGGGTCATCTGCTTCCTAAACCTACTAACATTTAATACTCACTAATATTCACCAATTATTATATTATTTAAGTGTGGGTTTTATTTAAAAATGTATAATATTAAAAAAGAACTTTGCATGATTTTGTATCAATTTTTTAGTCAGCTTATTTTGACTCCGACTTTGAAACTTTGCTACTGATAGTCTTATCTTCTATTGTCGGTTCATTTAGTTTTACACTTTTTTACTATAGTCAACACAATGAATTAATTTTTTTCATCAGCTTCTGTCGAAATCATTTTTTTATTTAACATTTTGTATGTAAACTAGTAATTATCCAGCGCGATCCAATGATATCGTACTTGGCGTAATAATGTATAGACTACAATTGTTTCGGCTCATTTTCAAACTTAATTTACGCCAAAATGCATAGTTACTCGAATTCATATCGTCGAACGAAAACATAGTATGTTTGATTTCACTTGTTATCAAACAAAATTTATGTCAAAATGTAGGTCAAGTCAATTCGTATATAAAAGTTAGTACGAAAGCGCTTTATATTTAACTCAGCTCGCTTTGGAATAAAATTACGTCAAAACGTAAACGAACTCAAATTTACACTGACATGTACATAAAAATAAGGACGTAAAAATTTAGTTTTTTTAAGTTAAAATGTATAATGGGTAAACACAAAGCTTTAAAAACTCGAAATGATTAAAAGTAACAATTCAATAAATCTAAGAGCAAAGGACACTTAGGGTGAGTATATATGAAACTTTATATTACTACATAGAAATAAAAAAGCTTATGATTCGAGAATCAACATTTTGTCACTAACATGATGTTTATTATGTATTTGTACTCTATGCATTGAGTGTTGATTTATTCCCAAAAATGATATCCGAAAAAAATTATTTATATTAGTATTAAAAAGACTTATGATTTGAGAAAATCAACATTTTATCACTAACATGATGTGTATTAAGTATTTGTACCTTATGCATTGAGTGTTTATAATATCCCAAAAAGGATATCCAGAAAAAAAAAATTATTTACATTAATAATAAATGATTATTATAATAAATATATATTAGTTCTTCTACCTACGAGACTGAAAATATATACAATTTAAACAATAGAAAAAAAGTAAGAGAAAACACAGGGTGTGAAAAACCCGAAAAAAGAACTGTAGTTGGGACTCAAAATAAAATAAGTTAAAGCATTCACAGCAGGTTTGGTATATTTATGTGAGTGTAATCCTTAAATTATATGGAATGGTTGTAAGTGGTTGTGAGTGGAGGAGAGAGAAATGTTACTGTTCAATCTGTAAATTTAAGGAATTACTGTTCAAACCCTTATAATTTTTTAATATTTTTAAAAGTTGTTGTGAGTGTAGGAGAGAGAAAATGTAATGATAAAAGTATAAAAAATATTATTTAATTAAAAAGATGAGAGAAATAGTAGTGTTTTAATGTAATTATATGGATAAAGATAAGAAATGGACTGTGAATGCTTTTAATTTGTACACTATGCATATAAGATGATCAATATGCCTTTTAAAGTTATACATAATGAGTGAAACTAGGGGTGCAAACGAGTCGAGCCGAGCCCGAGCCCGAGCTCGGCTTGGGCTCAGCTTGTTTATTGTTAAATTATTAAATTTATTTTTTTATAATAATTACTCTTATATTTTTTACAATCAAACTTTTTATATATAACATAATATATATTATTTAATTATTTTTATCATAATAGTATATATAATAATATGATTTATGTAAATATATATATATCTATATATTTAATATGTAAATAAAAAATTACATAAGCAAAAAGCTCGTTTAGGCTCGCGAGCCGACTCGAGCTCGACATATGAAGCTCGGGCTCTAGCTCGTTTAGTAAACAAGCCATAATGTGAGCTCGAGCTCGGGCTCGAGCTCGTTTAAACTAGGTTCGATTCGAGCTTTTTTCGAACCGATCTCGAGTAGCTTGCGAGCCGGCTTGGCTCATTCACACCACTAACTGAAACAAATGATATGGATCTCAATTTTACCAAGGCTTAAGGAAAACAAAATTAACTTTCAAAAATCGTATTTATTAACATATATAATTTTTTCTGTTCTATTGTAACACTTTAATAATTATACTATTCTTTAAAGGTTCAAGAGCACTCACATTAGTATCCTCGTTTATATCCTTATCTTTAAATTATAGGTGAAACATAAATTTTTTTTATAATTTTACACATATATTATAGGTGAAACATAAAAAAATATATAATTTTACACCTACATCAGTTCTCCTTGCTTATAATTTTAGAAAAAATCATAATGAACCTTCCATATTTGGGGGTCATCGTCCAACCCTCAAATCTATTATTTTATATTTTTTTTATAATTGATTGTGAGTAAAATTAAAAGAAAACATAATAAAAAATGAATAATTAAATATTATTTAATTGAAGTAAGGATAGATGTAGAAAAATGATGTGTGAGAGTTCTAGAAAATGAATCAAATTTCTAAGAAATAATATTTTTTTTGTTAATTATAAGGGATGAAGATAAGAAAATTAACGTGAATGCTTTACAAAAAAATAAAAAATTACTAAAATAGCCAATTGATCAAATCAATTTACAATAATAGCCGTTGACTAGTGGATTTTGTAATTTAGCCACAATATTGTCACGTGACGATACCAAATCATGTGGTATCACCCAAGTGGCTTCTTAAAAAAACAATTATATGTTCGGAGATACACCTACCATGGTGTATCACCTCGTAAACAAAAGCGTATCTCTGACGTATCGTTGACGTATCGCCCCTTTTATGTCAAATCAGAGGTGTCTTTACTTTATTGAAAATAGTTGAACCAATAATATTCAAACACAACAACGATACGTGGGTCAACTTGTATCGCAAACATATCTCCTTGAAATAAGCGTATAACTGACATATCTCTTATTTTAATTTTTTAAATTTACATTTTTATTTATAAAAGTTATTAACAATTTTCACTTCGATTATAAATACGTATTCAATCTTTCCAAAAATATTGTCACATACCTTTAACTTCATTAATTTGAAAGAATTATAGATGAAACTTTGAAATTTTGAAAGAAATTTAGATCAATTTATAGACAACATAGTATATATTCGTTATAGTATATATTAGTCATTGATAATAAAAAGTATTTATAAAAATTTGTTATGAAAAAAATTTATTATTAATTAATTAAAACTAGTATTAAGCCCCTTGTTTTGCAGCGGGGGCGTAAAATCATGTCAAATAACACCAATGTCACATCACCACCAGCGACCACCAACACTGGAAAAACTTATATTAAAAAATGAATTACAATGAAAAAAATAAAAACCGAATGGAAAGTAAACGTAAAAACGTTGAACCACCCTTGTGAAACGTAAAACGTTAAAAACAATAAGTAAGTCAATCTAGGATCCAGACGTTGCAACAGCGCCGTTAAATAGGAAAAAAATAATCGTATCAACGTTGAATCACATATGCACGTTATGGCGTATTAACTCTCAAACTTTAGAGCGAAATGTAAATGGAAATTTTGTAAAAGAAGAAAATAATAGGTGACCAAAGTAAAGTAAAAATTATAGAGGTTAAATTATAAAAGATGTAGAAGTATTGGGTTTAAAATAAAAAGAATAAAAGAAATAGAAAAAAACCAAAAAACATGCACATCCTCTAATGCTTAAATTACAACCACCAATGCAACCTTAAGTTGCTAACATATCATATATTTATTTTGACATATTTTTATTTATTTTTTCTGGTGATAGACAATGGTTTGTGTATCGCTGATCATAGATACAATTATACTTTTTAATATTTTTCTGAGCGATACATACGCATATTGTGTTGTTGACCAGCGATGCATGTATCTTTTTATTTTTCAGCGATACCTAGGCGATACCACATTGGTATAGCAAGCGGGCGATACAACATACATTGGTATTGCCACAAAGAGATATTTGAACACGTGACATAATATGATTTGTGAAATATTTTGGATATTTTCAAACTCAAAGGTTATTCTTATAAACTCATTTGGTCAATTGGTTATTTTGGTATTTTTAGAAAAAGAATATGGTACACTTCTACGATTATTAAAAAACAACTTACTTAAATAGAGAAAATCAAATTTGTTGACCAACATAACATTTGTTTAAATAAAATGATCTAAAACCTTTTTTTAATATCTCATGTTACAAAGTTATTAGTTTTAAATTTAATAATGTAGTTTAACAAAAATACAAGTTTCTTTTGATTAAATGAGGTGTACAACGTCGTCTGATTGCCAATTATCCATGATGGTTGTTAGAATGCAAAATCAAAATTACACAAGCAATAATATCGTCTTTTAGTCCATTATGTGCCTCTTTATCACAATCAGATGTGTGTCTTCTACTTGAAACCACATATGGCACATGCTTAGCAAAATCCTAATTAAGTGAATACACGAGGAGTTTGAAATACCTAAAAGATTAGTCAATACTTGTAAAATATTCTCATTGATCTTGTCAAACAATTTACATCTAAATAGCAACTCAAATCAAACACCTATAAGCTTACGAAATCACTTGGCTAGCTATGCGATGATACACATAGTTGTGTCTTTCGTCTTTAAATAGAAAACTATGACATACACGGGTATGAGATAAATATGACGTAATTGTGTGTTTTGTTTATTTCTAAATTCTCACTTTCTAACAGACTGACATACAACTAATGACTATAAATACATATTAAATTATCTAAAATTCCCCCTTTTTCATCATAACACCAACATGCTAAAGCACCAAATAGTCATGTTCTAGCACCTTGCTAGTTTTCTCGTCCAATAAAATTGTTACTTTCTAAAAAAGTCCTTGATTTTCTCAAATTCTTAATTTTGTTTGTTATATATGGCACGATTATGTTCATAAATAACATAGTTGCGTCTTATATTATATTAAACTACTCGTTTTATCTAGAATGTGACACGATTACGTGCACAAAACATACTTCTATCTTGCATTGAAAAAAAAATATATTGATGTTTAAATTTGTCAAAGTGACCTATAATGTAAACATTTTAATAGACAAACATTCCAAATACATGTATATAATCTAAACAAACAATTGCTCAAAACAAAGTCAATTTCATCTTATAATCCGCACGTAACAATTTGATCAAACTTTGACCTTCTAACCAATACAAGCTAATACAGCCCAATGAATATTGTATAAGCTCATTTAATTGGACTATTCGTGTTCAATAAAAACACTTGTTCACATACAAAAAGATCATTCACCAAGTCTTAAGGCAAAACGTGTAGTCATAATTACTTATTATGTTACAAATCCAAGCTTATCGTACTTTTATTAGGTATATATTACCACGTATACGTTGTACTGGTGCCTCAGTCTGTTTACGTCAATACATTCATCGCCCGTACGCCGCGATGATGCCTCACATTACAATAACTATTTCACTAGTCTCATGGTATATATATGAGATGAGTCGCACTGCTTTTCAAATTAACATATGTACTCTCTCATGTATTTTCACTTGAGTTACTTAATTTAATCATGATTTATCACGTTATATTGTGAAATGTTGTGGTTGAGTAACACGCACAAGTCATCATGAATTTTCTTTGGGGTGGTGTGCTGTGTAGATACATGGTAAGGGATTTTAAAGGCATGAATGTAATGTTTCCTAAATCATGAAGTACTTTAAAATTATGAATGGTTATGTGTCAGGAATGTTAAATGCTAACAATTTAGATTTTTTTTAATGGTAAATGTACGACTTTACTTTGAAGGATAGATGTTATTTTAATTAGGTCCACCTATTCGTTTCCCAGTCGGGATCACATCCTCAACCCCCTCAGAAGAAAACTCATTGCTAGAAAAACTTTTTGGCTTAACTCTGAGCATATTGCTTAGAGTGATACTTGAACCCATAGCATCCTCATATTTATATGTCATGGATACCTCACCTTAACAAGTTGGGTTAAAGAGCGTTGGAAAATGCAACAATTTAGTGATGAGGAAAAAGGTAATGTTTTAATAAGTCAATACGTAATGGTACATTGGTACTTCTATAGATACAATGGTGTGGATAGTGCTTTTGTGGTTTGCAAACGCCTATACAACTGGGTTAGGGTAACGGTATGTATGAATACGGTAGCTTCGGGTAACGAAATGCATGAATACGATAGCTTCGGCTAACGGAATGTGTGAATACGATAACTTCGGCTAACGAAATGTATGAAGACGGTAGCTTCGGCTAATGGAATGGATTAAGACGATATATAGCTTTCGCCAACGTAATGTACGAACACGATAACTTCGACTAACAAATTGTATGAACAAGCTAGCTTCAGCTAACGGAATGGATGAACACATTAGCTTCGGCTAACGAAATGGATGAACACGATTGCTTTGGCTAATAGAGTGGAGTGATAAGGATCACTCATGGGCAACTTCGGCTAATGAAATGACATTATGATGCGTAGGATTATATAGTGTAATGTTATGTTATGCAATGTAATTTATTTATGTTGTTCAGTTATGTTATACTATGCTATGGTACTTTATGCTATGATATGAACATTATAATGCACTTTAGGTTTACTCCAATGATTTATGAAGTAATGATTAGCGTGGAAGAGAAAGACATCTTATCCATAGACCAACATTTTGTTGATTATATTTTCATACGAGTCTTTATGTTTGTTTAAAGATTATGGAATAGACATTGATGTTAAGATTGCTATGTTTGAATGTATTCTGTTGCACACAAGTGAAATTTGAGTTTGAAAACTATATTGCGAATGTGTAAATCGGACTTCTGAGACCCCCGGGTTTGAGGCGTTTCAGATCATAATAAAGGTTAAACTGGTTCTTAAAATATACGCAAAATGTTTAAAAAGCCATAGCAAAAATGATAACTTTTCTTTTATTGAGACAAAGGTTTTAAAGTGTACATGGAAGTTGTTTGTCCCTACTTTCCTTTCTCATACAACTATATAGGGATTGTGGGGATATTTGTTGAAGTAAAATTAAAGCTAAAAAGTTTTCTAAAGAAGCTAAACAAGAGTTTCTTTAACTTAAGATACATTGACATTTATGTAGAGAACTAATTACAGATGTGATGACAGAAACACTAGAAATCAAAATGCACCTAATCTTTGAAAAACGTATTACCAAACTTGATATAAATGGGAAATATTATCTCTATATGAGATGTATTAGACATATTATTACTAATAAAAAAGATTAGGTACATTTTGAATGAGCAGTTGAAGGTAGTTGATGAAGATGATAATGTATCCTTATTTGGATCTTTGGGTTTGAAGCTTTGATTTTTAAATAATCCTTACATTTATCACTCTACTTTGATATAGCGTTTCCTTTTTATCACTCTACTTTGATATAACTTGAAAATGATCACAGTATAAGGGTTGAATACTTCCCTTTTCCTTTGTGTCACACACAAATTTCTTCAATATCTACATTTTTCTATTAATAAGTAAGAATTACACCATCTTTTATAAACAAACAACTGAAATAACAAGCTTAATTACAAAACAAACTTGGTACACAAAAATCTCTAACATAGTAATCTAGAATATACTCCTTACATTCTTTTTATCACTAATTTTGTTTCTTTAAACACTTATAGAAACTTGAGAGTATTCAGATATAATGGTTTCTTTTTATTCTATGTACCTTTTTCATTGAAGAAGATTAGTATATATAAAAGGGAGTCGTTAAATTCTTGATATATTCTAGTCTTGTATTTGTTTTAGTATGTTTTTGTTATAATTTTGAAATGATTATTTGATCTGAATATGTATAAAGGTTGTTATATTGTTATACAAATCTTTGTTCATGTTTATCTTTGTAATCTTCTTTATCCAAATCTTTCTTATTTTGTTTAAGTCCATGATTTCTATACTAAAATAAGACTCTTATGCATTTTACAAAGCGCACACTTAGATCTCACAGTCACTCTCCTTTCATCTGGCTTGTATTCTCACAGTTGATGAGCATTAGAACTCCTATTTTTGTTTTTCACCTGGGCTTTTTGTTTGTTGAAATTCTCCAACACGTCAACTCGAAAGGAGCTCGAGTCTACAACTTCTTGTATAACATTAAGAACATCACAAAATAAACTACTCACAATAATAATACATGATCAATGTTGCTAAGTGTTGTCTACTTTATGTTGATAACTAAGTTGACTTTGAGAGATGTTCTATGGTGATTATATGTTTTAACTTTTACAATCCTATCACTTTTACCCATAAGTGTTATACATTGATTAACACACCATTACTTCTTTTGTCTCCACAATATTCATGTTCTACGTCAGAAGAGTTTAATCTATACAAATCATGAAAAAAAGGCAACCGTAATTCAAGCAAATATATTAATAAAATTTTACTTATAAAAAGATTATATTTATTATTTAGTTTTTAATTATAATTTGGATTGGGATTTGCTAAAAGACAAGTCATTTTTCCCTTGATTTTATTAATTTATGTTGCATATGAAGAGTTTCTAATGGAACATCACTATATATGTTTATTTTAAATTAAAATAGCAGTTAACTTTAATTTAGATAACATTAGATCTCATATTAGTGAAATGATGTCTTTCTGTAGTGGATGATTGTTCAAGTCTCATCGTGTTTCATTTAAACAACATCATAAACCAAACGTGACAGATATTCTAACGGTGAATTTATTCTCTATTCATGTCCTACTTGATTTACACATGTAATTATGTCTCATACGTACTATAAACCAGTGATTTTACTTAGCTAAAAACAAATTTCATGCTCATGAGTATGATAACTTTATCATTTTGTCATGATTCCTAATCATTTTAACATGTATCATAAAGTGCATAATTACATTTGAATAAAATTATAATATCTTTAATAGTAATTTAATTAATAATCTTTAATACAAGTGGTTAGGTACTTCAAGACTTCATTAAATAGAAGATATTTTGGTTTTAAGTCTCATCTGTGATAAAAATAAGGTTTCAGGTTGGGTCAGAGAGTTTTCTTTCACCTATAATGAGTTTCCTTCTAAAGGTGGTCTCGAGTTACGTATTCGAGTAATGAAGATAATCGAGTGGACCAGTGACCTGTCAATGATCCAATTAATCGTTAAAAAAAATATAGTAACTTAATTTGATGATATAATACGAGAAAATATAAACAACAATTGTGTTGATGATACAATTTCAAGTTTAATGAAACTTAAGACAATTAAGGAAAAGATGATTATCATGAAAGAGACGACATTAAAATGGTGTTACTCTTAAGTGGTAGATTGATTAAGTTTCATCTTATTACATGTAAATAACATCTGAAACCAATGGGTCATGGACATCCTTGTAGTAAATTAATATACTTTTCAATCAAAAATTATATCTTTAAATCCTAACACGTCTATGATTAATTTAAAAGTATAACCGGTGTATAACCAAAATACGAGTTCATCGCTTTAAAATAAAAACCAAAGAACTTTAAAAGCTAATAGTACCAAAATATGTTTTTTCTTATCCAGCTACCTGAGATATCCAATAACGAAAATACACCTCATACGCACGCGACCACAAACAGCGTTGGATAGTGCAAGCACATCAATCCTAAATTCCAAAAAAACTTAATACCCAAAGGCCTATTACTATAAAACCTAATCCACCAACAATATTTTGTTTTGTGTAGGACTAGAACATGATAAAAGAAAATAGTTGGAGCTTCTCATCTAGAAACTAACATTAGACATGGTATTAAGCTTGGTACATTTGTAATTTACAAATTAGCGAAAGATTCTTGTACGTCCAACGTTAACTTCAATGCTTAGCTGTCAAACAATGCTCTGTCTGTCACCCCTACCAGACGAACCACCCCGTCACCTTCCCAAAACCCAAAAGCAAACTCTACACCAATTCCACCATCAAAATGTAAAACGCACACATAATAAAATTAATCTCTCACTCATCACCCCTACACACACTCTCTCTCTAACAACAACCACCATCAAAAACCCCCAAATTCATCCACAATCATCAATTCAATCGATTCATGCTCAATCACTAATGGTTTCTCTTCAAGAATCCCACGGTTCTACTCCGGGTCGGGTCCAGATCACCCGCCCGTATTACACCCCTCCCCCATCTTCAGCTGCCTCTTCGCCCTCACGGTTCCAGAAGCATCTAGGTCGTTCCATGAGAACCGTACGGTCCAACTTCCACCAATCGGAGTTCACCAACAGCTGCTCCTTCGCCTCCACCGCTCCGCCGGAGCCGCCGCCGGAAAACCTTACGGATTCCGTCATCGACGTGCACTTACACCAGCTCGCTACGGCGAATTTGAACGCTAGTTCGTCGAAATCGTCATCTTCTACAGCGTCGGTTGAAGAGTACTTAGGGATTTCTCAGGTGTTCAGTGATTTCTCGGCGTGTAGCAGTGATATCTCCGGTGAATTGCAGCGTTTGGCGTGTTTGCCGGAGGAAACCGACGATGGTGATCGGAATCAGGACCAGACGCCGGAGGCGGAGCCGTGCTTAGGGTTTCTACAACGGGAGAACTTCTCGACGGAGATTATCGAGAGCATTTCGCCGGAGGATTTGCAACCGACGGTGAAGATCTGCATCGATAGCTTGAGTTCTAACTCCGTCGCCGTGAAGAGGTCAGCGGCGGCGAAGCTACGGTTGCTCGCGAAAAACCGATCGGAGAATCGAGCGTTGATCGGTGAATCCGGTGCTGTTCCGGCGTTACTTCCTCTTCTCCGGTGTGCAGATCCTTGGACTCAAGAACACGCAGTCACCGCGTTGCTTAACCTCTCGCTTCACGACGAAAACAAGCCGTTGATCGCCGGTGCCGGAGCTGTGAAATCGCTAATATACGTCTTAAAAACCGGTACAGAGGTCTCCAAACAAAACGCCGCTTGTGGGTTGTTGAATCTAGCCATGATCGACGAAAATAAGGTGTCGATCGGAGCCTGTGGAGCAATTCCGCCATTAGTATCTCTGTTAATCAACGGGTCAAACCGTGGGAAGAAAGACGCATTAACAACTCTATACAAACTCTGTTCTATGAAGGCGAATAAGAAGCGAGCTGTAACTGCCGGAGTTGTGAAGCCGTTGGTGGAGTTGGTGGTGGCGGCCGGCGAGGCGGCGGAGGAGCAGGCGGCGGTGGGGATGGCGGAGAAGGCGCTGGTGGTGTTGAGCAGCGTTGCGGCGGTGGAGGAGGGGAGGACTGCGATTGTTGAAGAAGGTGGAATTCCAGCGTTGGTGGAGGTGATTGAAGATGGTGTGTCGGTGAAGGGGAAAGAGTTTTCGGTGGTGACTCTGTTGCAGCTTTGTGAGGGTGTTAATGGTGGTAGGAACAGAGGATTGCTCGTCGGAGAAGGTGTGATTCCGCCGTTGGTGGCTCTGTCACAGACCGGAACTGCTAGAGCTAAACACAAGGTATAATCTTTATGTGAATTCGCTTACAAATTGTGTTTTCGACGACACCTAATCTACTTCTGTTAACTGTATGCCGTAGCAGTGTTGTAAAATTCAGCCAAGTATTCGCGAGTAGTCAGTAGTGGGTAGGGCGCCGAGTTGATGAAAATCAACTCGGTCAACATTAATCGGAATCGGCCCAACTTGGATTTTCGTTGTTTTTACTGATTTTCCTTGTTTTTCATCAATTTTTGTTCGATTTTCGCTCTTTTTCGGAGATAATTTGAAAGAAAAGAATTAAATAATTATTACGTCTATACGGTATAATATTAAAGAATAAATATCACTTTTTGAAACATTTTATTACGTGAACGAGTATTCTTTTGATTTAAAAACATATGATGTTTTTGTACTTTTTGAAAATTAATTTCTTTATAATATACCATTTCCGAGTACTCCCAGCCTGAATACTCACAACTGATCTGGCAGCGTGTAGTGACTTCTGCAAACATGTATTATAGTTGGATTAGAGTTGGTGGTTAGATTTTAGATCTTTTGCTTAGAATTGAATCAAATTGTCAAGAATTAATGCAGGGGGTTGGGAAGAATTATGGTTTCTGACTTTCTGTGAATCTTGGAATTCTTTTAGAAAGTGACAACCAATTTCATGCTTTGCTTTTCTGGTTTTGGGGTACCCTACCTTGCATTCAATGCTTGATGTACGCATTTTAATGCTTGATGTACATATCATAACTGTAATGTGCAAGGAAAGTGGGTCTACATACAGTATTATTATGTTTTATATATGTCAGAATAAAGATCTTGCTTGGGTACCCAAAATCAAGAAAAAACAGAATCATGGATCATATGATCCAAGTGGTTGTATCAGCTAAAGATTTTTGGTGTCTGAATTTATAGATTGCCCTGGATTTGTTCATTGCTTTTTTCAAAAGGTGAAACTTACTAAAGAGTTTTTGAAAGGGAATATTTGGTTTTTATTCAGGACAAATAAATGTTATTGTCACAATACCAAGATATAGAGATGGTCATTTAACACGAGTCTAAAACAAAATTTAAGTAGAGAGCTATGAGAACCGTATAAAAATTGTGCAAGTATCCATTTGAACACTTTTTTTTCATTTGAAGTATCTATGTTTTCATTTTTTTTTTCCATTGTGGAGTACTAAGTCAAAATTTTAAATTTTTGCAGGCTGAAACACTACTTGGGTATCTGAGGGAACCAAGGCAAGAAGGTTGTTGTTGAAGTCCAAAGTGAGGTATTGATGATAATAATAATAATAAGATGTGGTTTTCTAGAATCTTTTGACTGTGAATAGGAAATTTTATTTTTGGTGGTTTGTACAGAGTGGTTGAGGGTTTTCATAAGAAAAAAAATAAAAAAATATGGCTAGTTGTATATTTAAGATTAGTGAGCTGACCTTAGGTTAAGACCAAAGAGCTTTTGTAGCTTGTTTGCTTATTATCTTGTGGACTTGAGTTATCTTTCATGTAATTTGGTTTGGTTTTACTGAATTAGTACAACTTTGGTTTAGGATATTCATGCAACTCATAACGTTCACAGGACTTTCAATTAAAAACCATAAACACATAGATAAGAAGCGATAACTGTCGCTTTTATGATTTTTGCAGTGCCGTGTGTGTATGTGTATTGAAAGTTAAGTTTGAGGGCTTCTTATTTTGAACTTGAATTTTGCTTGGTAAAATGCTTGGACATTAAGAAAAATGAAACCAAATGATGGTTTTTATTTGTTTACATATTTTATTACTATTATTATTATTTTGGGGGGAGGGGGTCCAGGTTATAGGCATTTCATTGGTGTAAAGTTTGTAGCTTTCTTCAGCTGTACTGTTCCTTGGTCCTACAAAACCTTTGGCATCTAATATTAAAGCCGCCAACAAACCCCACCACTAAAAGTGTATATCTTCTATATAATAATTCATATATAGCTTCAAAGATTCAATAATAGAGAATTGGATCTCTTGGACCTGTTGACCGGACCTATGGTTAAGTGGTTATGATAACTGTCGTTTTGGTTCGGGTTCAGCCCTTCAGGTTCATATGGGGTTCAAATTATTAATGGTTCGTTTTGGTTCGGGTTCAGCCCTTCAGGTTCATATGGGGTTCAAATTATTAATGGTTGGATCTTGTTACGCTATCCGTTGTTGGGGGCGTGGGGGACGATGCCTTAACCTGTATATGCTTTTGATTTTGATATATTGAAAGCTTAATTTCAGTTCACAATGCATGGTTAATGATTTACATTTTGATATATCTTTATTTATTTATGGGAAATGTCTAAGCATGGCAACATGGGTGGCTCGGGCCAATACAAGGCCTATGTAATGGTCACCCTCAGTGGCGGAATCAAAATCTTTTTTAGGGGATCACTATTTTTCGTGATTTGATTTGTAACAAACCACATAAAATTTTCCGGGTTGTCAGATCGGGTCGGGTTGAAATATAATTAAATTGCGTTGAAAATGTTAACGAAACAACATAAAGTTTTCGGTTTTCATTCTAAAAATCATGGAATATCATCTAAATCAATTCTTGACAAATAACTATTACTAGATGCAGAATGAACGTTTGATGGTTTTTTTTTTCATGACAAAACAATTCATGTTCCTTAAATGTATCATATGTATATTATGAATTGTGATGAATCAAATAACTAATAGATACAAAATTAGGGCTTGAACACAATCTAGATTCTAGATTTCTAAATACAAATATCATCAAACAAATTAACTAACAAATAAGTAAAATAATAATGAATCTTCATTCATCAAACGAACACAATTTAGATTTCTAAAACACCAAAATCACTAATATAAAATCTAGAGGTTGAAACTTGACAAATTACAAACATATAAAAAAAATAATTTAGAAAACTAACCTTGAATCCTGGAAGATTTAGGGGTTGTTTGTTTCGTCTCACCGGGATTCTGACCACTGACTGGCTGACTCAGCCAGTCAACGCGTTTGCTGTTACCGACCGTGCGACTGACCCGGTCCCAAACTTCTGACCAAAATATTTTTCTTAACATCACTAACCACGTCTTTCTCCCCTCTAACCATAGATCTGCACATACCGGTTTCCTCCCCTCCACCCTCTCCTTTTCACCCGCCGCCTTCCCTCTGCCCCCTACTCCCTCTGTCGCCCTCCCTCCGCCCCCTACTCCCTCTGTCGCCCTCCCTCCGCCGCCCTCCTCCCATCAACAGCCCTCTCTCCGTCGCCCTCCTCCCTTCAACAACCCTCCTCCGTCGCCCTCCCACACTCTCCTTCTACCAGTCACCCTCCACCATCGCACTCCACTAGTCGTCCTCCACCGTCGCCCTCCTGTTCAAGGTATATTTTGATTTTAACTTTTGTTTTTGTTTTGAAGTTTTAATATTGTTCTTGTTTTGAAATTTTGCTATCTTGAAAGTGATTGATTTTAGTTATAGTTTTTGAAATCAGATTTTATTCTAGTTGTATGATTTTAGTCTAGAAATTTTATTCTAGTTCTTGAAGTTGTTCTTGTCCTTAATTGAAATCAAATTTGATATTAGTTACATGAGTTCTTGAAATCAGATTTGATATTGCTTATATGGGTTTTTGAAATCATATTTGATATTAGTTATATGGGTTTTTGAAATCAGATTTGATATTAGTTATATATGTTCTTAAAATCAGATTTGATATTGCTTATATGGGTTTTTGAAATCGGATATAATATTGCTTATATGAGTTCTTGAAATCAGTTTTGATATTAGTTCTTGATTTTATACTTGTATCTAGGCATGACAGAAAAAAAGCTAGAGTTATTTGAAAGTTGGAATGTGTCAACAAAACTTTTCTCGAAGCATGTATACATGAAATAACAACCAACGGTCGGGAGGATAGTAGCCTAAAAGGATGCTCATGGAAAGTTGTTGCGGAAAAACCAAAAAAAGATCATAATTTCAATGTTGACCATAAACAAATGAAAAATCGATATGACTACCTGAAATCAAAGTACGGGGCTTGGGTGAAACTAAAAAACAAAACAGGGAATATTTATGATCCTATAACCAACACTTTCAATATGACTGATGAAGAATGGGAAGCGGAGGCAAATGTATTTTTTTAATATGAAAACCTTTTTAATAAGATTATTTTTTGTTAGTAGCTTGATTATATCTGTAAAAATTTTCAAACAGTTGAACAAGTTTGTGGAAAAGTTGAGAAGTGCGCCCCTTCCTTGCCCTGATCTTTGTACCAAACTTTTTGAGGAGGTGACCGCGACCGGCATTCACAGTTGGGGGACATCTTCTACACTTCCTCATCCCGCTGAAGGATTTTCTAAGCCTGATGTGGATGATGTTCAATGCACTCAGATGGAAACAAAGCCCCTATCTGTAAGTGAAGAATCCTCTAGTCGGTCAAAACGCAAGGCAAGTACTAAAACTAGCAAAGAAGTTCGTAGAAAAACAATAGAAGACGACTTAAGAGAAGTTGGGAATGAAATTATCAATGTTGCGAAGATGTTCGTGGAAAAAAATAATATTGACATTGAAATGGACGCAATGGATAAGCTGGAAAAAATGGAATGGGGGGAAGAAGATCCGAGATACAACATAGCTCTTCTGCTATTCGGTGAAAGTGCTGATATTAGAAAAGTTTGGTTACGTCTTAAGCTGGTGAGTTGCGAGTCGTGAGTGAGAAATGCTAGGAGGAAGTTTGGATTATTCGGTTGAATTTTGTGTTTTTCTTTTAGATGACTTGCGTATGACTTTAGTATGACTTTTGTATGACTTTAGTATGAATTTTGTATGACTTGTTTAAGACTTTAGTACGATTAATGTATGACTTTCGTAAGACTTTAGTATGATGTTTTGAATGATTTCTAACATGTCAAATATGTATACGGATGGTGATATTTTATCTTTTTTTATACTATCATGGAATGGTTGAAGCTGGCCCGGAAAAATAAACGAGAGGGTAGAATTGAAAGAATAAGAGATAATGATTCTGTTTTAACTGGGCATGCATATACACATGAATTACTACATGGATCTTCTACACAATGTCAAGAAATGATGAGACTTACACGCGAGGCATTTGTACTATTATTCCATCATTTTACACAATGAAATTGGTTGCAAGCTAGTAGGACGATAAGCACTGAAGAGAAGATGGCTATGTTCTTACATATTATAAGGCATAATGAACGTTTTCGAGTGGTTAAACGGCGATTTCAACACTCCAATCAAACGGTTCATAAATGTTTTCACGAGGTTTTGGTTGCAATGATGTGTTTTGCTAAAGAAATTATAGTCCCAACATATTTAGATGAAACTACAAATACCTCGGAACGACTTCAAAGGCTAAGAGGCATATTTCCCGGAGCAATAGGTACTTTAGATGGAACTTTTGTACTTGCAGTTGTGCCTGCTGATCAAAAAACTTGTTTTAAGGGAAGAGAAAAAGGTGAATGTTATCAAAATGTGTTAGGATTATGTGATTTTGATATGATATTCACCTTTGTATGGGCTGGATGGGAAGTCGTAGCACATGATTCACGGGTTTTGAGAGAAGTTGCATTTAATCCGACCTCTGGATTTCAATTCCCTCCACCAGGTTTATCATATAACTATAACTTTTATTATTAAATATATTATTTGTATTCTTTATATAATAGGTGTCACACTCACATTTACAGATAAGTATTACATTTGCAACGCTGCATATACCAACACTCGTAGATTTATGACTCCATACCGCAATACCAGGCATTGGTTAGCCGATTTTCAATGGCGAAAGGCGTTAACTAAGGAAAAAAGATTCAATCATGCTCATGTGTGCCTTAGAAATGTTATTGAGCGTGCTTATGGTGTATTGAAGGCAAGATTCCCGATCCTAAAACAAATGGCTCCTTATCCTTTTCCAGTGCAAAGAGACATAGTCATTGCTTGTTTTGCAATCCATAATTTTATAAGTAAATACAATATTCAAGATGAATTATTTATAGACCTTGAAGAGAACACTATGGTTACCCCTGATGGCGAAGGTGGAGGAAGTGAGGGCCAAAACATACAAGACATAGAGTGGGGTTTAGAAGGCGTTGAATATATGACTACTTTGTGTGACCAAATTGCTAATCAACTACTTTCAAATGCTTCAAGTTAGATTTGTATGCAAACTCTTGTAATATGTTTGAAATTCGGTGTGTTTTATTTGGATTATGTATGATTTACGTTTAACTTGTATTTAGGATGACATTTTGAATTTTAAGCTATTATGTTCTTTTTAAAAATTTGGCTATTTTTATTGATTACACAACACCAGTTAAAATACAAGGGCAATATGGTTATTTTTATCATTCAGCAGAGTTAGTCAAATACAGAATCAAACAGCCAAATTTCAATCAAATGCAGACTCAGTCAGTACTTATAACTGGGTCAGCTTTTGACTCAGTCAGATCTTACTAAGTCAGCGGTAATTAAACAACCCCTTAATACTTAAAAGCTTGAATAGTTGAAAGAAAAAATTGTCAAATAGCCAAATACTCCACCGCCTCGCCGGAGTTGACAAGGCTCTCTTTAATCTTCAATCATCTTTGCTGGATCCCCTCCCTGTAATGTCGCAAGGTCATCCTATGTCGACAGGGCTCTCTCTAATTCTCATCTCCTATACTTGTCTATTCATTTGTCTCATATATATCTTATGCTTGACGATATAATACTTGGTACTAACTTAAGCGTCGGAGTGCCTTTGGGGTTAAACCCTCGGGCCCTCTAACATATATCTCCTTTGTGGTTACTCCAGGTTCAAAGTTCGGGAATGAATCACAGAGTCTAGGCCTAACCATACCCGATGACAATACCTGACCCGGATTTAGATGTAGCAACAAGTGGCGCCCACCGTGGGGCGAGAATATCAATTCGCATGAATGCTCGCGCCCTGCGTTCTAGACAAAATGACAAGATCTATAGTCTTTGTATACCATATTGGACATCCTGATCTATGTTTACACATGTGTTCACTATGACTTTGGCTTAGCATAGAGACAAAATTTTGATAAAAACAAGACTCAAACTCTATACCTCGGGTGTGGAGCCTTCTTTTTTCATTTCCAACATTTTCTCTAACAATATGTAGGGAGCTATAAGCTACAAATAACATTTCAAACTTTGCACTTACCATTACTAATATAAAAGGCACAACAAGAAAATACCACTCCTGCCATAGGCAGGTAATCACCTCAGTAAGAAAACAACCAAGGATGATCTTAGCCTGACTGGTCAGGTCATCTTGTTTGGCCAAAGTCCTTCTCACTTTGACTATCTATGGCAGAAATCATCTCTCATTTAGCCAAGGCCATGTCGCCTTGCCCTGCCAAGGCAAACCACATATTCTTTTACTGGAAAAAGGCAAACCTCTTTAAAATCTTCTTTTTTCCTCGGGCCACAGCCTAATCCTGGGTCATTCAAGACTCGCAAGGCCCAGCCTGCTAGCCTTCGTAAGGCCCGGCCTCCGAGCCTTTGCAAGTCCCAAACTCCTAACCTTCGCAAGGCCCGACCTCCATACCTTTGGAAGGCCTGGCTTGCATTTCTTCCCAAGACTCGACCTCCAAGCCTTCACAAGGCATGGCCGCATGTCTTCCCAAGACTCGGCCTTCAAGTCTTTCAGGACCCGGCCCGCATGTCTTCCCAAGACTCGACCTTTAAGTCTTTTCAGGACCCGGCCTCCATTTCTTTTCAAGACCCGACGTTCATACCTTTTCAAGACCTGGCCCCAAGCCTTTGCATGGCCTGACCTTCATGTTTTTATGATACTTGGCCATCATGTATTTCAAGGGAAGTTCTCTAAAAGGTGGTAGAAAATTCTTTCCTTGAAAGAACGCAAACTACATCTCCTGGCCAAAGTCTAAGTCATTCACCTGGCCTTGCCAAAACTCGCCTGGCCAAAACCCTAGTATGCTCATGTCTTGCCAAAACTCACATGGCTAAAGTCTAAATCTTTTCCTTAAAAGAACGCAAGCTGCATTACATGACCAAAAATCAAGCCACTTGCACTAACTTAGATACATGTCACCTTGCGCGATCAAAATTGAGTTCTTGCAAAAGCTCAGGGCTCAAGCCTTTCTTCACTCATAATTTTGGTGAGGCTCAAGCCAAATTTCCTGTTCGAAGCCCAAGTTACATCATCTGGACACCTACTTGGTGAAATTGAAATGGCCTAGTCAAAGCCAAGCCAGGATACCTCGCCTTACCAGTGATACAAGAAAAGTGAATTTGCCTTGCCAAAATCTAGAAGTCAAGGTTAAATTAACCTTGATAGATGTCAAACTCAAGCTACATTTTCATGCCAAAGTTCCAAGATAAATGAACCTACTTGGCTAAAAAGCCCAAATCAGATTAATTTAACTAGCAAGAGTCCCTAGTAAAAGTCACTTGCTTAGCTAAAGTCCTGGCCAAGAAACTTACCGGCCAAAACGCCAGGCTAAGTCACCCTACCTAGCCAGGACCCAGTTATTTCATTTCATGTCGTAGTCTGGGTAACTTCACGAACACCAAATTCACCTTGCTTGAGCAGAGCTCAAGCTGCCTTATTTTGCTAGAGCCCAAGCTGCCATGGTTGGAAAATCATAAGTCAGGACACTTTGCCTCATAACAGCGTAAGGTCAAGCCTTTTCTTGAAAAAGCCCAAGTATGTCACCTACGTGGTGGAGTGCAAGTTACCTTGCTCAAAATGAGCTTTGTCAACTTTCCATGGCAAGTGTTCTGGCCATCTTTATGGCATGTGCTAGAGCCATCCTTCATGGAAAGTGCCTAAGCCATCTTTCCCGATCGGGCACCAAGTCATCTGGCCTAATCGTAAGCCAAATATGCTAAAGGAAAAGGCTAATAGGCCACACAAGTTAGTTCACCAAGCCAACATCAAAGTCAACTTACCTGGAAACAATGCAAGGTGCCTTACCTTACAATAATGCAAGTCACCTTGTGTTCATCTTGTTTGACAAGAGCCCATGTCACTTTGCCTGGTAGACGTTAAAGCCACTCAGCTTGGTCAAAAGTTATTAGTCATGGTTGATAATGTGACAAGAGTTAATGCTCCTACCCAAGAAGAATATAAAGACAATACAACTTCATATATCTTATTTTCTCGTAAAGATCTTCAGCAGAGCACACGATAAGTTCAAATTTCTAAACAATGTCACAAAAACAATGAACTACGACCATCATGGTATCATACCAATGGTGTTGATGCATAACAAATGTCATTATCTGGGACGGTGGATACACTGACGATTACATTAATGAATACAAAACCTACTGTATTAACCTTTCTAGGAATTTTACAACACAAGACATCAGTGGCAAAACAATACAATCCTATAAGATCCAACCATGTCCTACTCATGTAAAGGTTGGACAGCCTAAAACAATACAATCCCATGAGGTCCGGCCATGTCCTACTCGTGTAAAGGTTGGGCAACCTAAAACAATACAGTCCTATGAGATCCGGCCAGTCCTATCATGTAAAGATTGAGCGGGCTAAAAGAATACAACTCCAGCATAATTGGTTTAGTCCTATTCATAGGAAAGTTGAGAACTTTAAATATATAATACTCTATGAGCTTAAATAAAACTAACTCATGACAAGGTTGAACACCCAAATATTACCATGCGATGCAGCCATCTTGCATGTAAGAAACATAAACATCCAAAGTGTAAGAAACATAAACATCATCTTAAATGTTGCAAGACATGATATTTCGGGCCAACAAACAGATAAGGCAAAATCGTTTTGTCCAAAGACCTACAAGCTTTCCGATGACATCAAGAGGTTTTCACCTAACAAAAGTAAGGGTACTCACTTGAAACCATCATCGCGAAAACTACCATGCCTACACATGTCCTAGCCAAACTTATCTTGAACATGTATGCCATGGCCAAACCTCCATTACTTGTTCAAGATTTTATTGTTCAAGATTGCAAACATAATGCTAAAGAGTCTAGAAAAAGCATGGCAATTAACAGCCTTTCCTTACATGTTCATAACGATAACCCTTTATGATTAGTTAAAATTTGCCTGGGAAGAATACTCAATCAGTATAGGCTGCCTAGGCAAACCCACAAGTTGGGTTATTTCGCCCAGCCAGAAGCCCAAGTCAAGTCACATTGTATCATTTTGCCTAGCTGAAGCACAGGCCACCTTGACTGGCCATAACCTAAAGCCAAATCATCTGGCTACCAATTCTAATATTTGGAATTCTTGTAAGTCAGGAGTGACTGCATCGCATGCAAATGTGTTGATAGTCTCGGTTCAAATGTAATTCACTATCAATATATAAATACAAGGACTTGAATAAAACATCAAGGCATGAATAAGGAACAATATCATGATTGACTGAATCATCCTCGATCCAAAGCATTTCACGAAGACTAGCAAAGTAGACATCTCATTAATCATAGGAACTACCCTCTTAATAACTCAGATCTACCCAAATTAGATAAGGTACTACACATGATCGCAGTGCTATTGTCCGGCATTCACATCCATATCATGATAGTTCAAATCATGCATAATCATAAAACAAGCAAGGACATTGCTCTTATATGTTTTCTAATTGGTGAAATGAAAGCCCACTTTAGTTGAAAGTCAACCGTGATAGAAACTTACCCAGCTGAATTTCAATACGTTTTACCTTGTTCGGTTAAAGCTTTTTAGCTTCAACATTAACAAACTACAAAACTCAATAAGCACAAGTCCATCCTATTGAGGTTCATCATGTGATGGTTAAAGCTCATCAAACGTACGCTCATTAAAGCAATATCAAAGAAGGAAACACCAAAGAGAATGAATATGAGTCTAGTGTAATGTAGCTAAATTTAATGAAGTTACAACTACATCACGCTAGATTGGGGGCTGGTGATGTAAGTAGGTTTACAGCCATGAAGAGGCACCTTGGGCCACCTGTCATGCCTCAAAGTTACCTGACGTTTCTTTCCTTATGATTCATTAGTTTGGTCTTACTCAACCCTGCCTTAACATATGTTGCTTTACCTTAAGCTACCATGCATACTCTAGCATTACCTGATGTGCTTTTCCTTGCTACTTCCTGGTTTCGTCTTACTTGTTATTATCTAATCTTGTCAGACATTCCAATAGCTTGGGCTACCTGGCATGGCTTTGGATAACCTTGCCTTGTCTTAACCCGCATTACCTTATCTCAAGCTATTTGGCTTGGCCTTACCCAACCTGGAATTGCCTTAGGCTGCATCGCATGGCCTTACCGACCAGACTTAACCTCAACACACCTAAGGATGGGGTTATCTTACGTCAACCTCTAAATTACTAGGCCAAGCACATGGACCCAATCAAAATAACTCATTGGGCTTGGCCCAACCCACACTAATCAAGCCTATTAGGGTTTGAGGATTCCCCCTCTATAAATAAGAGGCAAACCTGTCATTTAATGGATCCCATTTTTCTGTCTAGGAACCACCCACACTTGTCTCCTTATCCATTCTCCCTCTGAAGTGTTAGTTTCTTCTTCTTCTTCACTCATCTTTGCTGGATCCCCTCCCTGCAATGTCGCAAGGCCATCCTGTGTCGACAAGGTCATCCTGTGTCGACAAGGCTCTCTTTAATCTTCAGTCATCTTTGCTGGATCCCCTCCCTGCAATGTCGCAAGGACATCCTGTGTCGACAAGGCTCTCTCTAATTCTCATCTCATATACTTGTCTATTTATTTGTCTTATATATATATATATATCCTATGCTTGACTATATAATACTTGGTACTGACTTGAGCGTCGGAGTGCCTTCGGGGTTAAACCCCTCGGGCCCTCTAACGTAGATCTCCTTTGTGGTTATATCCGTGTTCAAAGTTCGGAAATGAATCACGGAGTCCAGGCCCAGCCATACCCGATGACAATACCCGACCTGAATTTAGATGTAGCAACAAGAAACCTCCACAATCAAAGGAAAAATGAAATGGCTTTCGCTTTAAAATACTACTTTAAAAATTCATATAACTAATACTTAAATTCATAAATTCATGTATTTATGTATTTTCTACTCTTTTTCTATTCTATTTATATGCTATTTCTAGTTGTTGGCCATGCTATATGAAATGGCTTTCGCTTGTACTTAGGTGGATGTTTCGGAGGATCCTGTAACCGGTGATGTTTTAGTATGTACGTTTAATGACAGTTGAAAAGTTTAGTGACATTTAGAAGAACCTCCACAATCAAAGGAAAAATGGTATGAGTTATATGGATGCTTTAAAAACAGCTCCCACCCGATTTCGAGTACAAAATAACTGCACGTCATTTAACTAGATGGTGGCTAAGGAAGTTGTAAGGTACTCTCCTAACCAGTTGTCACTTCTAGAGACGAGACAATCCTCGAAATGAACAAACACATTTTGAGTCCAACGAGTACCGTATAAGTACTTTGAATGCAAAAGGAAATCCATTTGTTAAAGGGCATAATCGTAAACCATACCTGAAAAGGAACCACCACGAAAAAAAAAAAAGGCATAATAGTGAACTATACCTGAAGCCAAAACTATGAATTCTTTATAGGGTAGGTTGGCAGAACTTATTGAGATACAATAAAACAACTCTGGTTGAAACAAGAAGTGAATGAGAGAGGATATTTAAAAATGTTGGCTACTCCTATTGATCGTTTAAGCAAATAAGGCGCTTAGCAGCAAAAAAAACTCACTGCAAAAATTGTAATAAAATATATACTTAATGTTGTTTACTTCTAACCACAGGGATCACCCGTGTAATTAAGTCTATTATGATCATCTTTTTATTATCATGTAATGTTAATTTTTATTAATTAACCTTAATTTACGTATTTTTTTTTCCTTTAAAAAGCAAAAATTTAGATTAATATCAACATGAAATTTGTATATAAAAATATAATTAAGAAAATGTAAAAGATGGAGTGAAAATGAGTGTTGACCATTACATATGGTAAAAGATGAAGAGATTCGATGTGGGTGATAAAAGATGCTGGAAAGTGAAAGATAATCATTGTGCTAATGGCTAGCTTGAAATCATTCTAAAAATTGTTCAAATTGGTGGCATGAAATCATCTTTATCTTGGGGGGTTTCAAATCAAATAGAAAAATACAGTGGTTAATTTAAATTTACAATAAATTAAAGAAGAAAGATTAGCGAGTGTTTAACGGTACCACTAACCCGAAATACCCAAATCAGCATCAGGAGATTGATCAATTGAGATGGTTAGCTCAATCGAGCCTGCATAAGGTGCCTCGTGACAGTTCTAATCAATATGCACATCTAATGTACAAAACTTCTTGTATATGTTGAACTTAGACAAGCTGTAGTAGTGAGCTAATACTGATAGAAATTTGTTGTTATGCGGACAATCACGTCAGCAGTGCATGATAGTTAAAAAAGGAGTGTAGTTGATGTGTGATAGTAATGGAGTTTGTAATTATTATAGTTGATAAGGTATAGTATTATGTTTGGCTGAAAAATAAAAAACTAAAAACGCACACACATGCACTCACGTCTGTGAAGGGCTTCACCTTCCTCCGAAATTCCCCATCATACACAGTTAAACACTATCACATTGAGGGGGCGGCGTTGATGGCATGATAGGGTGCCAACTCATCTTATTCATGCCCCATTGCGACTGCCTTAGAAATCAAATAACATCATGGCATGCATGTAGTTGACGATGCAAGAGACAACTCAAGCACAATCCAAAATAGTAATATTAGAAATTAGCGTGTAGTTATGAAAACTTAATTAGAAATTAGCGTGTAGTTATGAAAACTTAGTTCTCAATTATGTTTGATAACATTGTTAGAGAGTATTTAGAAAGATTAAATCATGTTTTAGAGTGAAAAAACGAAGAGCTAGTGAAATTTGTTAATTTTCAAGTAAATGTGATTTTGATCCAATTGAGGGCCCATTAGCCTAAAATACATATTAAAGTACTTGTGAGATGCTAATTAGATATTCGATCTAAATGGTTTAAGACGGGTCAACTAGTTGAAAACCCTGAGTACTACTCAGTTTGACTAATTATTCCATGTATATGAGATCATGTTTTTGAAATGAAAATTGATTGATAAAAAGTTGAATCTACAAAAATTATATTTAAATATATTTAAGCAATTATATGTGCAATGGTAGAAAAACTAGAAAAGTGGAGTTGGTGAAATATAGATGATTTGTTTGAGAATAAGTAACCAAAAATCTAGAAGATCTTACTCGGTCAAACACTGATAAATTGTTGGTAAGAAACCACACATGTAGAAAAGCTTAGGTGTGAAACGCTTATTATTTGTTTAATAATAAGTAATCATAAGGCAAACAAATCTTAGTTGGTAAAATGTAGATACTGTGTTTGATGGTAAGTAACCACAATGCTAAAAAGTCTAGCTGGTGAAAAACTTGCAATTTGTGTAAATAGTGATAGAAGTAACCAATGACACACTAGCCTATTGTACATTCCTTATACCCACGTGACGAAGTGTGCGTGGATAATATGGCAGGGTATGAGACGTGAATACCGCCGGAGTGGCCTTTGAGATTTGAGTGTGGTCACGCGCTTTGCCTGTTGTACATTCCCACGTCTCCCGTGATTAGGCTTATGCCTAGGGTGTGGAGTATTACACATCGCATTAATCTCAATGTTGAAATGTTTTTAGTAGTTTTGATGTTTACAAGGGAATAAATAAGGCTATAACCAAATGAATTGTAA
This sequence comes from Flaveria sonorensis, assembly GCA_025506505.1. Lineage (NCBI taxonomy): Eukaryota > Viridiplantae > Streptophyta > Magnoliopsida > Asterales > Asteraceae > Flaveria > Flaveria sonorensis. Next base: position 13,943,586 of record CM046429.1, read on the forward strand.
CAATGTAATAGTTTTGAAAAGAAACGAATATCACTATAAAAAAAAGGATATCATTTGGAATGACTTTTGTGGTGATTCCCAAATCGGGTTAAATCACACGTTATGTAAATGCACGCACATATGCAACTCTTGAATGATTAAGCAACAAACTCATCCTAATTTCACCCACAGTTGCAAAATGGATGGAAAATTCTGAAATGCCCTTGGGGGTACGTGATGATGAATAATAAGCAACAACTCTTGAATGAATAAACAAACACAACATAGGAATATGAAGAATTCATATCCCTTTTTGTCTATACTTCATCTTCATCCAAATCATGAGCTTCATCTTAATTTTGGTGATACTTAAAATATCCGTAATGGATTAGTGATAGTGATGAAAAAGTGGTGTCACGTATGCAGTGATTGCTATCACATTCAAAAAGTGTAATGATGTTTGTGTTAATGTGAGGTTTAATTGAAAAATCCAAATCCTCATGCAAGTTGTAGCTATCACAAAGTGCTCCATAATTATGTGTCATATCACACCAGGGAGTGGTATTCATGGTGTGATTGGGTTGCCACCTAGGATGATCGAAACCCTCATGCACGTGTTAAGTTGACTTCATGATTTGACGGGCGTCAAGAGCGCACCGACCACGTCTTAGGTGGAGTTTGGAGTTTGTTTATATAGTAGGTATTTTTCTAGATGATCTTTCTCAGTTGTGTTATCACTTTATTTTTAATTTGAAACATTTCGACGGGTCACTCAAAATATCGATTAAACAATTTAGAAAAATTAAGAATAAGTATGTATGTCTTTTGAGATATTGCACCAAATAGACCAAAGATTGTGTTTTTATAGACAATGAGTCTTCATAATGTTTTGTTGAAATGACAAAATGTTAAATAATGTAAGATTGACACATATAACAGTTGGTGGTTAGAACAGTTATCTAGTAATCGATAGTTCCTACTCTTGGCTTGTGTCATCACAAACTTGGTAATTATTACTAATGATTGTGCAAGCATTGATAACATAGTTCCTATTATTTGCTAAATCCTACTCAATTTACTAATAACTTAGTTCTTTATAATTTAAAAAATATTATTCTAAATCTCAAGGTTTTACATCTTATGATGATTCTTTTTCGTACCCATACTTCTTTTGAAGTTTAAATTTGGGAGTAAATTTTTGTGTCTTCTTTTTTGATTTCTAATTGCACGTTGGATGGCACTATACTAATGACATTCTTTTTTATAAGGATATAGAAAGCTATGTTATTTGATATAGCTAGGAGTTGGTCTTAGGTGTGTTTATTGTTAAGTTGAAACTTATCAAACTAATCACTGTTAAAGAGAGATTCAACAACTAAAAGATTGACTCTTTGGGATCCTTCCTTTCTTCAAATGGAAGGAACAAAGATAGAATCAAATCGATTTTCAAAATGCCTTTCTGGATATTCCTCAATGTCCTAACACTATTTTACGGAACGTGAGAAACATATGATTAATCTCATTGTCAATAACTTTTGATTGGTTAACTTATACATGTATAAACCAGACAATCCGATTTGATTTACAATTTAGAAAAGAAAAAAAAAAGCAAAATATTGATCATAACTACATATGTGTAGGGATGCTTAACAGTTTGGTTAACGGTTTATTCGATTTTGAAAAACTGAACTGAATTGGAAGTAGGCATACCCAAATTAAATTCAACCAATTAAATCATTTAAACTGATTTATTCGGTTGAAATAGGCATACCCAAGTTAAACTCAACTGATTAAATCGTTTATCCTAACATGGTATGACCCCCCCCCCCCCCCCCCCGAGCGAGTTCTTCTCATCTCAACATTTTATCTATAGGTGTTTACTACCAGATTCGAGTTGTTTGAAAGTATATTTCAGGCACCAATTAAAGTACAAATCGTCCTGCTTGGTTTGAGGGCTCCAAATCAGCCAAAGTGTTTTCGCTTTGGCAATTTGAACTAATATTTTTTTAATTTGTTACTTTGTATCAACATTTTAAAAATAATAAACATGGTTTAGAATTTTATTCAAAAATAGAAAAACCAATAAAGGTTAAACGACTCATTATGAACAAAACCTTGTAAATCTATAAATTCATGCTACTATATTAACCAACATCCTTTTCCATCCTATTTATGTAAATATATCATAAATAAACAAAAAATGAAACGTGAGTGACACCTTTTATCATTTTCTTTCATTCGTCTCATTATCTAGAAAACCTTCACGCATTGGGATGCCTTGTAAACCATCCCATAAACAATAAATATTAAATATTTTATTTTTTTTTTTAACGGCCAACGAATAATTTTTTAAGCCCGGTCACCCGGGTAAACCCATTGGCGAAAGGCCACCCATGCCCGCGAACACAGACAGCGCTGGTGACCCGGCTCGCCCACCATTCCAAGGGAAACCCACCACCCAAAGGTCCACTGTGATAAAACCCTTGGCCCACTTGGAGCATCTTGCACCTAGTGAGACTCCAACCCATGACCTTCACTTTGAAAAGTAATAGGATGCCTCTTCCTAAATCAGTTGATCTAAGACTCATTGGCAAATATTTTATCCTTTTAATAATAGTTTGACAACTCATCATGAAAATCACACATTTAAAATTGCTGCCGGTGCACGTTGACTTCTTAAAGTTCAAGTTGGACTCTTCACAATATAAAAAGCCCATCTCAAGGCCCATTTACCCAAATGTGTCCTGTAAATGAGTAAATCTACCTGCTTCTTCATCGTCTCCATTTCTCCTCAATTCAACCCTAATCCCCTTTTATATCCCCAAATTGATCAAAAAAATCATACATTCATCATCAAATTGATAATTATTTGTATTTATTCTTTTGTTATACGAATCTACGTTCTTCGATCTGCATTGTCGATTGTTCAAACACTGACAGGGTAAGTTCTGTAAATTACTGTAAGTTTAGTTTAATTTTGTTTTTATACGGCTATTTTTGGTTGATTGGATGCGAATGTGGTAGATCTTTTGGAGTGTTTATCGGAGAAATATACGTGATTTGGCTTTATATGTTGGTGATCGTAGAACCTGTGTAGAAATACTTGTTTTGCGGGATTGTTCGGAAAATCAGGAACGTTGACCTTGTTTGTGGATGATGTTTAATTTTGAATATGGGAAGTATGGCTGACTTTGATCGGAGAGTTTTGATTATGAATCGCTAACAGTAGATCCTACGATAGTTGATTTAGCTTACGTTCATTGTTAATGAAAATGGAATTGTGTAGGAATTGATCTAGAAACACCTTTAGAAGTCTAAATTTGTCTGAGCATTTTGTTTGATGGGTCAATTGGCAGGAAGAATCAGCAGATAGTGCAGACAATTGTTTTTTTTTTCTTTTCTTTATTGTGTTTTGGATGGTGGCATATTGGAACAGATGGCCAAGAGTCTCAATTATTGGTTTTCTGTAGTTAATACAGAAGATGTGGTCCTTCCTTACATGTTATCTGAAATTCTAGTTAATTTGAGTTGTCATGGCCATCATACTTTATGTCTATGATGTTTGTTTCTATTGGAACATCACAACAATTTCAGATTTCTTGGTCTTTTCTATTAATGTGCATATATTTTTAGAGGATCTCACAATACATTTATGAGGGTAGCATGACCCTACAAGCCATTCGCTCCATAAATCGGTCCTGGTTTGGTTCAGTGAACCTTTCAATTCCTACGGACTGTGACCATGCCCTGTGTTCATTTAGTTCGGTAGCATTGTAAATACATTAAGTTCATATTATTAACCACTAGTATTAGATTTAGCTAACATTGCTTGTTTAGTTTTTGAGAAATTGATCTGAAAACACCAAGAGAGGTCCAAGTTTATCTGAGCATTTTGTTCGATTGGTCAATTGCCAAGAAGAATGAGTAGGAAATGTAGACGGCAGTATTCTTTTCTTTTCTTTGGTTTTAGATAGTTGCATATTGAAGCAGAAAACCAAGAGTCCCAATTTTTAATACTTGATATGGAAGATGTGGTCCTTCCTTACATACTATCAGAAATCATAGTATTTTCAGATTTTGTGACCCTTTCTATTATTGTGCATATATTTAGAGGGTCTGACAGCAGTTTTATGAGGATACGATGACCCTACAAGCCATTTGCTTCACAAATCGTTCTGGGTTTGGTTCAGTGAACCATTCAATTCCTGCAGACTGTACCAATGCCCGACTTCATATTCTTCAGTAGCCTAGTAAATACTAAGTTCATATTATTAACTTCTAGTAGTTGAAAGTGGACCAGACAACTAGCAATGAGTGCTCTGAATTCTGAAAACCTATCTTATTCAGCTTCTTCCAGCAAATTGATGTTAGTTTTGTAGCTCAACTTGTACTTCAGTTAAATCCTTGATTTAAAATCACAAGTTATATTATTGGCTTGGTTATCTGTGTACTATCAAAACTTTGGGTTACATAAGGATTTATTTTGTGTCGTTTACTTGAGGATTAACTTGTATAATAAAAAGGTATCAAAGCTGTGATGAAAGCCATATAGATTTAATATTGTAGTATCTCATGCACACTTGATTACATGAAAGCACACTTGAAGTTCTTTGAACATACATTTTAGCTGTCATTTTCTATTATGTAAGACATGCTTGATTCATGTAGGCTGTTAAGTAATGACATATGAGTCTAAAAATATAAGATAGTTTATGCTTAAAGGAAAATATCGATTCTTGCCCTTTCACCAAAGGTAGCCAAAAAAGATAATTATTCTCAAAGATGTGATATTTTTTTATAATAACTAAATTTTTGAATAAGTTGGTTAGGAGGTTTTATGAAATTATGCGTTAAAAATATATATGGGTGAGTTTTGACTTGTTCATCCCATTTGACATGTTTCCTTTCAAGCCATGTTTTTTTCTATATTACCTGTTTGGCTTGTTAGAGATGCAATTAACTCAGCGTCAGCCCATAAGTGGACAGGTTGATGTTGCCACTTCTAGAAGGAATAACTTAAAAGGTCAAATAATTTGAGTTGGAGCATAACCTCCATCTGGGGTTTGCAAAAGTTTGAGGATATGTTAAGATACCTTGCTTACATGTCTTACGTTTTAAGTTTTCCCTTTTCTTTTGCCCATCTTATAATAATATCTTCAATTATTTGACAGTGCTGATTAGGTAAAGTTTGATGCTTCACAGGATTGAGTTCCAGAGGTTGCATTTTTAAGAAGCAATATATTGATAAACATAATGGTATCACATCATTATATCAGATAAATAAATATACAAGGGGTAGGGAGATGGCATTTTACTCCCAAGAGGATTCTGGCGACGATTACCTGTTTAAGATTGTTTTAATTGGTGACTCCGCTGTTGGGAAGTCAAACTTGCTTGCTAGATTTGCTAGAGACGAATTTTACCCAAATTCAAAATCAACAATAGGAGTTGAATTTCAAACCCAGAAAATTGAAATTAAAGGAAAAGAAATTAAGGCCCAAATTTGGGACACTGCTGGTCAAGAGCGGTTCCGAGCTGTTACATCTGCTTATTATAGAGGTGCTGTTGGAGCTCTTTTGGTTTATGATATCAGTCGACGCCAAACGTTTCATAGTATTGGCAGATGGCTCAATGAACTTCACAGTAAGTGCTTTCAAATAATCATTTTTAGATAATTACTTTCATACAAAACTGGTTACTCAAAACCTCATATAATCACTTTTCAAATGCATATCCAAATCCATTATCCCCTTACAGATATTATCCCTTGTTGAAACTATGCACGGATCTCATTCCTAGGGGTGAGCATAAAAGCTGATTAATCGAATCAATACAGAAATAACCGAATCGATTGAGAAACTGCTAGTTCCGTTATTATTTTTTCTGTCGCCAACTTTTATGCTCCGGTTATAGTTATATGTGTATGAATAACCAAATTAATCGAACCATCTTTCCCAATAACCAAATTAACTAAACTGTATAACCGTAACCGATAGGTTATGAAAATTTAAAAACTGAAACATCAATTATAGGTTTGGTCTTTAGCACATAACCAAACCGACCCACTCTCAGCCAATTATCGCCCCTATTTTCTCTGTTTGCTTCTCCTTTAGTCCATCCAAGTAAAATGACCAAAATGAAAGAAAACAGTGAAATAGTGACGAGATCCATAATTTAGTCCATGTGACTTACTCTTTTTTATGACGAGATCCATAATTTAGTCCATGTGACTTACTCTTTTTTATTTTTTCTTGGGCAGCTCACTCGGATATGAATGTAGTTTCAATACTTGTTGGAAACAAATCAGACCTTAAAGACACGAGGGAGGTTTCCACTGAGGAAGGGAAGTTATTGGCTGAATCTGAGGGTTTGTTTTTCATGGAAACTTCAGCCTTGGATTCATCCAATGTGAATGCTGCATTCGAGACCGTTGTCAAAGAGATTTACAACATTTTGAGCAGGAAAGTTATGGAATCTCAGAAACACGAGCCTTCGTTGTTAGGAAATGGAAAACCTGTTGTTTTGGAGACCGATTCAGACCAAGATAATGTTCCTAAGAAAACCTGGTGTTGTTCATCTTAAATTCAAAGATATAAAGAAATGCACATTTTCTGTCCTTAATTGTGATTGTGAATGTTTTTATCAGTGTTTTTGGTTTTGTGAGTTTTAAGGTTAAAGTGTATCAGAAGATAATGTATATGATGTGATGATTTAGAAAGAAAATGAGAGGATTTTTTTTTTGGTACACTTACTACAATACTAGGTAAGAATACTCCCTCCCAAGTAGCTTCAGTGACCAAGAGAGGACACCAATGAGCCAAAACCCAAACACCTGGTCGATTACTCTTACGCACAAACTGGCTATCCACAACAGAGTGTGGTTGCAAGGTAAAGTGTGGTTTAGCTGGAAGAGTAGTCGTAGGAGAATGAGACCCACGAGCTGCCTTTAATAGAGAGACATAAAAGGTACAATGGATTTTTGAAGATGCCGAAAAAAAGAATATGTAAACTACTTCTCCAATTCGTTCAATAGTGAGGAGAGGTCCATAGCACTTAGTACGCAATTTGCGATGTTGATGCTGCTTGAGACTGGTTCAAACATAGATCTGCAATTTAGCTTTAGACCCAAACCCCCACATTATATGATCTTTCTAACCAATGTTGGTCAGGTAGTTGTTTCGTTCTGTTTCTTGCCTTCGCCAATGTTGCTTTCAAGATGGCTAATTTCACCCCACGTTGCTTTCTTGCATCAATACAACACCTAAACCTTTAGAGCATACATCAGTTTCCACCACAAAAGTTTTATTAAAATCAGGTAATGCCAAGACAAGGCTTTTTTGATTTCAGTAAAAGTTCCTTGAACTTTATGATTATGATGGAATGCATCTTTTTTGAGTAAGTTGGTTAGAGGTCTAGCTATACAACCAAAAGAATTCAACCCTTGTATCCACTGTATACCCAACATTATATCATAATTGCTGAGTGGTATTATTAAAACACCTACACTAAACTAGTTTCCTTGCGTTACCTATCGTAAATTTGCACATATACTATTCTAACTCATACTATTTCCATTTGCTATAGTAATCTCAGCGTATGTGATTTCTTATTTAGGTTATCCTACGTTTTTTGCAAAATTTTCATCTAAAAATTGTGTGTGAACCCTGATTCAACAAGTATTTGTAAGGGTTTAGTACTGATCGTGTGATCTTCATTGTAAAATATGAAGGTACTCTCATGATTGCATTCAATGAAATTGAGGATCGTGCAACTTATGTACTAAGCGATCCCCATTTCCTATTAACACGTCATATGCTCATCTTTGTCATTGACTTCCATAGATCATAACTGAATTTTGAACGTATTAAGAAAATAATATCTACGTTATGAACTGTGAGTTATTGAGATCTATGTCCCAACTATAAGAATTTCTCATTAGATATTACACGATTAGTAACGTTTAGGACGAAACCTTATTCGTCGAAGAAACAAATTAAGCGAATCAGGCTATTAACAAATTATGAAATTAAAATTTAAATTTTACCATTTGCATCCAAATGTTTTACAAAAATTACCATTTAACTATTCCTAGTTAACAACTTTAACTTTTTCCGTTAAGTTTCCTGCGTTAAGGTTTCCTATATTAGAGGTATCTTTGTCAAAACAAATACACAATACAAAATCAACTTCACGTGAGGGTGTTGTGGGGGTGGTGCCGGGCGGCGCCGATGCTCGTCGTGCCTCACGGCGCGTACACCCCCTCCACCCTAAGAAAACAATAAACAATATAATATTAAAGGTCCACAAATAATCATCATAAAATATCAATTATCATAAACATAATTAAATTTTAAATTAAATAAATCTATTATTTTACAAGACATGCAAAAGTAACATAATTACTAAATTAAAATAAATTAACAAAATAAAATTGAGTCAAATCGTAACTGCAATTACCAAAAAATACTGAACAAATAAAACCTTTTGCTTAGAGTTGTTTTTTTTTTATTTTTTAATTGTTTTGACAAAAATACCCAAAATGTAGGAAACTTAACGGAAAAAATTAACGGTATTAATTAGAAATAGTTAAATGGTTTCAAATGATAATTTTTGTGAAACAATTGGATCAGATAGCAATTTTTAAACTCTTGGACTCAAATGACAATTTTATGAAACATGAAAAACGCATTTAACTCTATTAAATATAATAACATGCTTATCTTGTTTATTTTGTTTTGATTTTAATTTTTTTATATTAAATTAGAGAGACGTTTGGTTCTCATGGAGTCATGGACTCCATTATAGTTATTGGAATTTACAGAAAACGAACTTGTTAAAGGGACATGAATATAAAGCTATTAGAACCCGTGAAAGTTTGTAAATTTGTTAAAAAATTTTGAACATGGCGACGAAAGGATGGTGTCACTCAGGGCGACACCGACAACAATGGGATTGGGATGGTTGGCTGCAGGGTTGTGAATTTCATTTTATTTTGATGAATTTAAATTTGACATTAAATTTTTTGAAGAATTCATTTTAATTCAGGTTCTCTCCGGTTTGTAACCGAATTCACTTTATTTTGTAAACAAAAAAGGAAGAAACAAAGAATTGCTTTTCATGAATTTGAGTGAAATAATGCACTTAACACTTATAGAATCCAACAAAATCCCCACCGACTACGCACTAAGTGACCCTAATTAGTAATAATCAAGCCACATGCAATCTTAAACAATGTACACCGGATTACAATTTAGATTGCACACCCAGATTCGGTGATGCATTAAAATCCCCACTTTTAACAATAAAGGTGGTGGTGTTAGTCGGTGGTACGGTATTAGTATTTATTTTTTGATTAACAATAACAATAATATTAACATACTTCCATGTTTATATAATTCTAGAAAATCAAAAGATTTAATCCACTCATAAGAAAAGTTTGAAACTCAACAACGAAATGAGAAAGTGAGTTGAATTTATATGATAGTGGCTCGTTTTCTCAAAATTTGAAAGGCTATAGTGTTTCAAAATAGGACAAATTGAATATTAATGAAGTATCAATTCCCGATGACTTCCTTAACACATCTTGATTTCTTGACATAACTGATTATTTGATGACATATCACATTTTCCTTATTTCTAACATTATCAAAAGGGTTTCATGATTAGCAATTTAAATTATTGTTTTCTCAACACTTAGGCGTTATTATTTTGGTTTGGTTCATCTTTTGATTACGTGACTCGAACAAAACTCGACCCTAGTTGTACCGAAATATCTAAAAAGTTCGAGCAGTGAAAGTTTCCGACGTCAATGAAAATTCTCCTAGATCTAACATTGTGTGTGTATGTGTGAACGTTTAGTACGAATCAAGTTTTTAGCATAGAACAAAGTGAACCATGTTTAATACATATGCACATGTACTTACTTTTAATGTGATATAAAAGGTGACAATATGAATGCATTTTTTCTCTCTCATTATATATCTTACGGTTGTTATTATAAATATTTTTTACGTTCTCTATTTAAATTGCTTTTTGTCTTAAGTATGCTTTTGTTATACACAGACTTTGTATAGATAACTATTGACGCATAATCTCATCTCTAGTACCATTGGCCTTTGCCCATCGTTGTTTTGCTTTCCCTTATATACGTCATTCATGCTCCCCCTATTTATATCGTAGGGTTTCATGCTCTCAAATGGCGTTCAAGTATGATCTATGGTTGCATACGAATGTCCAAGGACTCTACAGTCTTGGATATGGATGGTGGTGGAGAGGCACGATGTTAAATTAAGAATGTAAATTAACAAAACAAAAAGATATAATTTATAATTAAAGCAACCTAAAGAACTCAATTAACTAAAAATAATAAAATTATTACCTATTCGATCAATAAAATTTGAATACAATCCTAAAGAACTCAATTAATTAAAAATAATAAAATTATTACCTATTCTATCAATAAAATTTGAATACAATACTAAAATAAAATATGAAAGTAAAATCATTTACATTACTAATTAGGATTTCAATAAGAATTGGAGTTAATTGTGTTTCCATTTTATTTAAACATTATAATAAAACTAATAAAAAATTTCGTCACTAATGAGCCACCAGCTATGTCATCAATCAAACACAACAAAACAAATTAGGGTTCAACAAAATGAGAAGAATATGAATACAAACTAACTAATGAAAATGAAAGTCGTCGACGATTATACATTTTGACTTCATTGGAGGCATAACATAGAACAAATGAAATGAAGTGGATGTATCATACATGATCTAAGCAAGAACAATTCCAATCGGCAAATAGATCACCGTCACCCAAGAAGTCATAACCTAAAGTCGCATTAAATTGAATTCTTAACTTACGATACCCACTTATTTGTTTGCACTAAAGTAACCTCTAGATGATTTGACATATTATCAAAAGAAATTGATGCGACGTGATTTTATAATGTCATAAAAACTAGATGTTTCAAGATAAAAATATACATTAAAAATATTCAAAGAGTATAAAGGTGATTCTAGCCTTTAGGGGTTTTAGCCTTTAGGGTGCATTTGGAATTCCTTATTTAAATCTAAAAGGAATTTTGATAAAAAATCCTTATCAACTTGTAATTTTTTAAAACAAAGTTTTTTAAAAAATATTTGGATTAGCTTATAAGTTAATAAGTCAATAAATTGTTTTTATAAAATGTTTGGTTTAGTTTATTCATGTAAAATAATAAAAAAGGACATTTTTTTATTACTCAATAAGTTAGCAGGGGAAGTTATAAAGGGTATAATGTATATTAAATAATAATTTAATAAGAAGATTGAAAAATTATACTTTCACAAATTATCAGAACCTTCTTTTTTACCGTAAATTAAAATCCAAAAGTCTTTAAATTTACCAAACATAAAGACCTCATTATTAACTTTTTAAGAAATTAATAAGTTATAAGGAGGTCGAGATAAGGAATCCCAAACATACCGTTGTGCTTATAATCCTAAAACTTGTTTTTGCGGTTGTTTTTTTTTTTTAAACCGGACTGGATCTTATGCTATATCGTTGTAGAGTTGGACTATACCGGCCTGTGCTTTGCTTTCTCAAATATGCATTGAAGCAAACTAACATTTGAGTACTTTGTAGTTTGAGCCTTAGCTACTTGAGTTTGTACATTTTATATCAGAGCATTCACAATCCATTTTCAATCCTTATTCAAATAATTCCATCAAAAATCATTCTTTTTTTAATTAAATAATATTTCTTATATTATTATTATTATTTTTTTATCTCCTTCAATCACAACCACTTAAAATAAATTAAAAACATTATAGGGTTTTTAACAGTGTTTCCTAAAAATACAAATTGAACAGTAAATTTTTTATATCATTCACTCACAACCACTTATAATCTTACCGTATAATATAAGAATTGCACTTACTTACGAAACGAACTATAAAATTGATTAGTGCTTTATTTTCCCAATTGGTTAGTGCTACTTTTCCAATTATGTTTATGCGATTTGCTTTTCTATTAATGATTTAGTCATCTTACAACTAAAGAAAAGAAACAATAGTGTTTATTTCAAATAGCACAATCATGACATTTTAAAAAACAATAGTGTTCATTTCAAATAGCACAATCATTTCATTTGAAAATATCTTTACCAATCGTTAGTTATAATGTTGGATATAAGATTATTCCTATGCCCGAATCATAAAACCAAACCGCCAGTATCAGCTTTGTTTGTTTTGGTTTTGAACATCAACCGTTTTGACTTTGGTTTACAATTATAAACAAACGTTACCAATTTTCTTTTAAACACATGAAACCTATGAAGTAACCAAAAGTCGAACCAAAATATGAATATTATTCATCACAAAATCAGTTTAGTACGTGTTACATATATATAATTAACAATATACCTACTCAAACTTATGCCTAATCACCTCCAAGCTGAACAAGTTACCATGGGTCTGTTCTTCCAACCAAGAACAAGCGCCCCATCCTTCTCCCCGAGCCGATAACACTCGCTAAACTCCCGCAACACCTCCTGAACCGCGGTCACAACCGCATAACTCAAAGGCTGGGCCACGAACCCAGCCGCTTGTAACCTAAACCTCCACTTATCCAACGGCTCGTGTCTTTCCACCCGGTCTGTATCCTCACACGCCACTATGTTAACCATGTCCCGAGCCACACAGTTCTCCTCTGCACTGATCCTCCGCCTGTCGTCCCGTGGCATTACTATGTTCCTCGGCAGCTTAGTGTCTATAGACTCAAACATAGCCGTGTAGTAATCAAGAGCCTCTATGAACCGTTTGGAGAACGACGAGGTGTTTGTGTTTGACTCCTGTTCGAGAAAGGTCACGACTTTTGGATTCAACCGTCTGACCAAACGGATTAGCCTGTCTCGATGGTTGGTCGTGCTCACGCTCTCGTCGGGCATGTGGTGTAACATGTAAGGGAAGTTAACCGCTAGTGCTTCACCGGGGTGGACCCTCAGGTTCCCCCAATGTACCTCACTTCCTGATCTAGCGGCTTCATGAAACTCGAATGGGACGCCATGTTCCTCAGCAACCTTAGCCAGCCTCTGACCAACAAGGTGCAGCCCGCCTCCTCGGGCGTACGATGAGTCGTAATCATCGACTCCTGTGACCCGAAGCCTTGGCGGGCCCCCAGGCCGCTTGGCAAAGTCCTCAATCAACATGACCCATTGACTACCCTGAGCTATGAGGAAGTCGATCACGTGGACTTGGGTCTCGTACTGCATTGTTTCTTTGATGACAACGTTTGCTGATGTGTACGCAAACTTGTAGTACGGGCAGATTTCATAGAGGATCGACATATAAGACATGAGCTCTTTCGGGTTGGGCTCGTAACACCTTAACTTTTTGTAAATCAAGCTTCCTGAAGATAACTGTCGCGCTTTTAGGCCTTCTAACATGTAAGCACCCACCCGTTGAATGGGCTCACCAGTAACCGACACCTTGCTTTGCAAAGCTTCCATAAGTGCATCTGCATCTTCAGTAGCACCATCATCAATGGCATGAGCAATGTCAATAAGGGTTTGCTTCACATCAAGATTTGAAATATCAAGTTGCAGGATCTTATGATACTTGTTTTTGTTGTCAAACGAGCTAGTAATCGACCCGTCTTCAAAGTCAGATCCAGGGCCTAAGAGCTCCATTTCCACCTCTCTAAGAGCCTGTTCGAATCCACTGCTGCTCGGGGACCCATAAGTGTTATCAGGGGAGGAATTGTGTAGATTCGATAAACATGATTGAGATGACGCTTGAGGGGAAAACGGGCTTCGACTGTTTGATGACAAACTACCACCAAATGGCGAGTTATAGCCCGAAGGCCCCGCATACTCTACAGCTGGAGATGATTCCAAGGTGAAGAACTGGTCATTCAAAGTCTGAGACGATGTAACAGAGGCATCTTGGTGGCGCGTTTGATCAGGGTAGCTATTGTTGTTCAAGATTTGGAAATGAGAACCCGTTAAGCAGAACGGTTCAATTGACTCAGGTTGGTGGTACACTCGGTTATGGATAGCTGCTCCCGAGCTTCGACTTTTTGGGATGTTTGCATCTAATCAAACCCTTATGCGCCCACGAGAAGACCGATAACTAATCAGCAACACTTTCTACTCGGCTAATAAGTCACTATGTCAAGAGCATGATACGTAATTCGCAAGATTTGCTGCAGCAAGCTGTATCGTGTTCCTGGAATCCAAAATGATTCAAGAAATGATAAATTTGCAGATAACCAAGCAAAATAAACATGTATTGCACAGAGATAACAATATACAAAACAGAAAAAGTACAAAATTAATGTAAAGAACCCTAAAACAGATGAATACAGATTGTTGAACAGAGTCAAACATACATTTAATATTACAACGACCCAAACAGATAGATCCACAAACATGATGATGACGATGCATATAGGACCAAACATGATTTAAATACAAATCAACAAAGAATCTGAAAAAGATGATGCTTTTCTTCAAAACCCTTGAGCAGAATCTAATTTGAGTGAAAACTATTAAAAACCCCTAATTTATCGTTGCACCCTGATTCTAAAGAACCCTAATTTCATTGGGGTTAACCAAATACTCCATAGAAAGAACAAATTGCAGTGATTTCTTCACAGAAAACCAAAATTAACTTGTCGATTCGATTAATTTAGGCTGAAACGAGTAACATCAAAGGAATCACAAAACCCTAATTACGAAAAAACTTCGACAAAAGATCCGAAATTGAAATTGAACCATAAAAGACGAAATCCACACGATTCAACAAAAACCCACGAATCAACAAACCAAATCTTGATGAATCTATACACGAATCAACGAACCCACATACGCAAACCAAAATCAGACGAAGAACATCATTTGGGAAAAATATCGAAACTTTACAACAATTTGACAACAATAATGATGCAATCATACCTTTGGGCTATCGTGATATCTGTAACTGATGTTCAAAGGTTTGAATTTGAGGTGAAATGAGATGATCTGAGTGTTATTGAACGTCTTCAATTGCGTGTTGTTCTAGATGGTGGAGACGATTTTAGTGAATATAAATAAGGGGTGAAGATGAGAGATAATATTTTTGAATAAGACGAAAATGCCCTTCAGCAGGCAACAACCAATGAATGTGGTGTAGGTCACTCTAGTCTCAACTCTGCAAACTGACTTCGGAGAATGAGCATGTTCTTTTGTGTGGGTACGATTGGAGGACAATAAAAATATTCTATCATGAATATTTTTAATAATTAAATAATATTAAAATTTTTTATTATAGGCTAATTATGTTTAATAGTTTTTAGGTTGGTTTATGTTATTTTGTGGAAATTGAGAAGAATGTATTTTTTTTTTGTTTAAAGAGGTTTGGATTGGGGGATTTTTATAAACTACAAACCATAACTTTATTTAGGTGTGAAAAAACTATATGGTGAATGGGTGATGTTAGAAAAAAAGTAGGGCTTCTTTGTTTTTTTATGAAAAATATAGGATAATATAATGGATACATGATGGGATTATTATCTTCTAGATGAGAGCTATGATTATTTGTCTATAAAGCATGATTTTCTTTTAGAGTTAATTACGCAAATGGTCCCTGTAATTTATTGAAAATAACAGGTTTGGGTACTAAGAGTTTTTTTATTACAGGTTTGGGTATTGTGTTTTCAATTTATAACAAGTTATAGTATTAACACTAACGGACGTTAACTTTTCTGTTAAACATAAGGGTATTGTAACACCCGAAACCTTGGTCAAAATAAAAAGAAAAGAAAAGTGTTTTGAAGAAAATAAAAAGAAGGCAAAGTTGATGGTGCTTTGTGTAAATAGTACCGAAAAGTAAAAAATGCACTTTATATGGGCATGGCCGCCCATATCATCTTGTTGTTGCTGTTGTTCGACCGAAAAGAAGAAGAAATAAAGCTGCAGATCAGCTCTCTCGGTTCCAAGAAGGAAATAGAACTGAAATCTTCAAGGTTAGTGGGTTTTGTTGATGTTTGACTCGGTTCGTTGAGGTTTTCCACCTTAGAAACCGATTTCTAAGTGTTGTATGTGCTTTGGTTGGTTGCTTTGCTTGTTTAGGTGTTTGGACCTGTGTGTAAAAGCAAGTTTGGAGGAGTTTTACTTGTCTTCTACACTAGGTGAGTTCTAGGACCCCGGTTTTATGTTTTTAAAACTTCTTTGGGGCTGAAAATGCATATAAAATGTTTTACAACCGTCATGAATGTTAACCGTGTGTATATGTGTATGAATTTTTGTATTTTATGAGGATGTAAGCTTGTTCTAAGAGTTTAGCATGATAGATCTATGTTTAGAATGTATGAGAATGAGGTTTTAGAACTGGTTATAGCATAAGTCTCATTTACAGGTCTGATGGTTCATCCGCATTTGCCTTAATTCAGCCTAAGTGTTCATCAGCATTTCTTTTTGTACATGCACATTTGCTACAGTGTCCATCAGCATTTCTTTTGTATATGCGCATTTGCTACAGTGTTCATCAGCATTTCCTTTAAGACAACAATTTGCAAGTTGTTCACCTGCATTTGCAAGTTGTTCACCCGTATTAGTTTTGTTCACCCGCATTTGCAAGTTGTTCACCCGCATTAGTTTTGTTCACCCGCATTTGTTCTCATTCATCCACATTTCTTTAGGCCTTAAGGAATTTTTATGGGATTTTGGAAGATCAGAAATTAGGGTCTGACCATGGTTGACTTGATGCTTTTATTTGATTATCTTATGCATGTTGTGGGCTGCCCTTATGTGCCTATTATGATATTATTATGTGGCCTTATGTGGTTTGTTCATAATTATGAAGTATTATTAATCAAGTGAAAGATTAATGCTAATGAAAAGTGGAACATAAAGAACGTAAGAAAGTCTTGCAAGCAAATTCACAATGAGGTTCACAACCGCTAGGTTGTTAGCTCAACTGTGTGTGGTTTAGCTAACCCCAAAGGATACACACAGGGTCAATCTTTAAGATTGAGGGGACCACTGTTGCTGGCCCGGTACTGGAGTCAGCATTAGTGCACCACAGATGGGGTCTATTTATAGACCTCAGGCGCAGTACCAGGTTTATGCGCATTATATGGGGGTATAGCACTTTGGTCCATATCGAAGTGAAAGATTAAAAGTAAAAGTTCAAGTGAACGACCATGGAAATGGTGAAGAAAGATATTAATGTTGATAATGAATAATATTTGAATGTATGTATGACGTATGATCACATACAAAAAAGTAAACAGTATTTTAAGGAGTATTTTCATATACAAAACTCATAAAGTATTTTCACTATTTTAAAACTAGAACTCACTCAGCAAATCTGACTTTTATGCATTTTCAGTTGGCAGGTAATATTCTGAGGATGGCACTCGGGGGACAAGGCTGACATCCATTCATGAATATAACATTGTTGTTTTGTAATGCAAACTAATGATCTTTTGTAACTATTAACAAATATGTATTGCTTAGCAACAGTGGTTATAAACTAATGAATGGCTTTTGATATTTAAGTTCTGCTGCAATGTTTGATAAATTATGAAATGTTCTATAAATTGTGCTGTGAATGTCCAACTGTGATGTCACCGGAGACGGGGCCTTACAAGTTGTTATCAGAGCCAAAGTTTAAGAGAAATGGGTAAATATTTTCAAAAACCTAAACTTAAATTGAAAATGGGACCGAATGGAGGGATGCCAGCCCGAGTAGCTACGTGCCATCAGGTATTTCTTTTCATTATGATAACCGGTATTATGTGCGCATGCTATTTGATTTATATGCTTTAGTAGATTTGAATACTGATGTAGTTAGGATAGGAAATGCTCGGGGAACGAAGAGTAAAGTAAGTGGCTAATCACAACTGGCCACTGTAATTAGGGACTTACTATACTTAACATTAACTGAGCTATTACCTTGAATGACTGTGTGAGTGTTTGAATCTTATAGTGTTAGAGGATGGCTGGAGGTAGATCATCTAAGGATTCTAGAGGTGGAGTACGGGGTGGTCGTGCTGGTAGACCACGGGCCGCAAAGGACAAGACGAGAACTGCAGAGACGGCTCCTGCTGAGCCTGAGCTTCATCATCCGGAGGGAGTGGATGAGAGTGCCAATTTGAGGGCCTCAGTGAAAGAGGCAGTGGTGGAGGAGGTTCACCAAGTCATGCAGACGATCCTACCGTCTGTCGTGATTGAGGTGATCAGGGCCGTAAGGAAGGATGAGAGGAAAGAAAAGGAGGAAGAGAGAAGGGCTGCTGCTGGGAGAAGGGAGAATAAGGGAGATCATGATGATGAGGAGGAGATGAATGTTGAAAGGGGAGCCTCCAGTGATGAAGAAGATGTAGAGTTGGGGGAAACCGCTAGGGGATGCAGCTACGGGGCATTCCAACGGTGTAAACCCCCTACTTTTGATGGCAACGGTAACGCTGCTACTGCCCACCGCTGGGTTAGAGAGATGGAGGCAGTGTTTGATATTAGTGAGTGCAGGGAGGATCAGAAGGTGAAATTTGCCACTCACTCATTTGTTGACTCGGCTTTGTGTTGGTGGGACAATATTATCCAAGACGAGGGCAGCAGGGCCATCTGGAGGATGAGATGGGGAGATTTGAAGAAGTTGGTTGTTGAGGAATTCTGTCCTCATAGGGAACTAGACAAGATAGAGAGAGAGTTCCTACAGCTTGAGGTGGGAACCATGACCCACCAGCAATACACCACCAAGTTTAACAAAATGGCGAGGCTGGTGCCGGATTAGGTGACGCCAGTGTCGAGGAAGATTAGGAGGTATGTGTAGGGATTGCCAGCAGACATTCACAGGCACTTGATCGCCGCCCGACCGAGCACTTTTAGATCGGCGGTGGATTTAGCTGGGAGACTATATGATGAAAGAGAAGTGGAGGTGGTGGAGGTGAAGAAGACTGGTGGTAATAACGGAAGTTGGAACGGGAAGAGATTCGGGCGTGGTGGTTTCGCCCCAAATAGCAAGAGGCCGAGGATGGATGACCGCCGGGTTGTTGCTGCAAGCTCGGGGTTGAAGCGGTGTGACAAGTGTGGGAAGGAACATAGAGGGGAATGCCGTTTGGGATCGAATATTTGCTTCAGATGTGGGAAGCCCGGTCATATGGCAAAAGATTGTGGAGTGTCGAGGTGCTTCCATTGTGGCGGGACTGGCCACAGAAGCCACGAGTGCAGGAAGCCGAGGGCTGAGAGCTCCGGGGCGAAGAAGAGGACAGATAGTGAAGGGCAGAGGGCAAAAGCTAGAGCATTTACAATGACCCGGGAGGAGGCCAGGGTGGATCCCGATGTCGTGTCGGGTATGTTTCTAGTAAACCAAACTTGTGCCTCTGTATTGTTTGATTCTGGTGCTAGTAGGAGTTTCATATCTGCTGCTTTATGTGCTAAGCTGCCTGTTAGTAGTAGAAGAATTGATGAGCCATTTGATGTAGAAACTGCTATTGGTAAGTCTACCAGAATTTCTGATATGATTGAGGATTGTGGCATAGAGTTAGAAGGCTATATATTCTCTGCTAAACTATTTGTGATGCCCCTAGGCGGATTTGATGTAGTTCTGGGGATGGATTAGTTGGCAGCCTATGAGACAAACATCGTGTGTCGGAAGAAGATGATTTGGTTAGTTGCACACGATGGGAGTTCAGTGACAGTTTATGATGATCACGTCACTACGGTTCCGAAGGTGATTTCGATGGCGGTGGCAGAGAAGTGTATGAAGTGCGGATGTAATTCCTATGTGGATGCGTCGATACCGCAATGGTCCAATGTGTCGGTAGTGTGTGACTTCCCGGACATGTTCCCAGAAGATCTGCCAGGTGTGCCACCTGATCGCGAGATCGAGTTTCAGATTGACTTGATTCCCGGTGCAAAACCAGTTGCCAAAGCACCGTATTGGTTAGCACCATCCGAGATGAAAGAGTTGATGGATCAGCTATAGGAACTAATGGACAAGGGGTTTATTAGACCGAGTATCTCTCCTTGGGGTGCTCCGGTATTATTCGTAAAAAAGAAAGACGGTAGTATGAGAATGTGTATAGACTACCGAGAGTTGAACAAGTTGACAGTAAAGAACCGATACCCCCTACCGAGAATTGATGACCTATTTGATCAGCTTCAGGGTGCCAGTTGGTTTTCCAGGATAGATCTTCGATCTGGCTACCATCAGCTGAAGGTAAAGGAACAAGATATCCCGAAGACAGCGTTCCACACGCGTTATGGACATTACGAGTTTCTCGTTATGTCATTCGGTTTAACTAACACGCCAGCTGCCTTTATGGACCTGATGAACTGAGTGTGTCGGCCTTCTGATTTATTCGAAGAACAAAGAAGAACATGTCGGCTACATACGTGAAGTGTTGGAGACACTTAGAAAGGAGAAGTTGTATGCTAAATTCTCTAAGTGTGCTTTTTGGTTGCGGGAAGTTCAGTTTCTAGGTCATGTGGTGAATACCGAAGGAATTATGGTGGACCCGGCAAAGGCTTAGACGGTAATGCAATGGAAGTCTCCAAAGACGCCATCCGAGATTCGTAGTTTCTTGGGTTTGACGGGTTACTACCGAAGGTTTATCCAAGACTTTTCCAAGATAACCTCACCTTTGACTAAATTGACACACAAGGATGTGAAGTTTGTGTTGGGACAAGAACAGGAGGATGCTTTTGAGGAGTTAAAGGCAAGATTAACTCAAGCTCCTGTTTTGACATTACCTGAAGGGAGTGAAGACTTAGTGGTGTATTCGGATGCCTCCTATTCGGGACTGGGTTGCGTGTTAATGCAATATGGGAGAGTAATAGCCTACGCGTCCCGACAGTTAAAAACCCACGAGGTCAATTATCCCATGCATGATTTGGAGCTCGCGGTTGTGGTCTTTGCATTAAAGATTTGGCGACATTACATGTACGGGGTGAAATGCACAATCTTCATGGACCATAAGAGCCTAAAGTATTTCTTTGAGCAGAAAGATCTCAACATGAGGCAGAGAAGGTGGTTAGAGCTGATTAAGGATTATGATTGTGAAATCCATTACCATCAGGGTAAAGCCAATGTAGTGGCTGATGCCCTCAGCCGAAAAGAGAGACCCGAGCCAATCCGGGTGAAGGATTATCAATTGGTGATGACCTCTGACGTGATGACACAGGTCAAAGAATTTCAGGATGAGGCATTGAAGGAAGATCGTCTTAACTCTGAAAGGATGAGAGGTCTAGTCACGGAGTTGGAAGAAAATACCCACGGAGTTAGAACCCGCTTCGGGCGGATGTGGATTCCCCGCTACGGTGATCTACGGGGACGAATTATGGATGAAGCTCATAAGACTCAATACTCCATTCATCCCGGTACCACTAAGATGTCTCAAGATATAAAGAAAGACTATTGGTGGTCGGGTATGAAGCGCGATATAGTGAAGTATGTGAGTAAGTGCCTTACTTGCTTACAAGTGAAGGCAGAGCATCAAAAGCCATACGGGAAGATCCAACCATTGGATATACCCGAGTGGAAGTGGGAGCACATCACCATGGATTTGATCACGAAGTTACCCTGTACTGCGAAGGGGTACGATACCATATGGGTGATAGTTGATCGTTTGACAAAGAGTGCTCACTTCCTACCGATCCGCGAGACGTATTCATCCGAGAGGTTGGCGGATCTGTTCATCAAAGAGATTGTAGCTCGTCATGGTGTGCCGGTGTTAATCGTGTCAGACCGTGACACTCGGCTCACATCGAGGTTTTGGAAGAGATTCCACGATGCGATGGGGACGAGGCTACACTTCAGTACGGCTTACCATCCTCAAACAGATGGTCAGTCTGAAAGGACAATTCAAACGCTCGAGGACATGCTCCGAGCATATGTGATCGACTTTGGAGGAAGTTGGGATGATCACCTACCGTTAGCAGAGTTCTCATACAATAACAGTTATCATGCCAGCATGTATGCCACCATATGAGATGCTATACGGTAGAAGGTGTAGAATACCCAAGTGTTTGGGAGACATCAGGCAGAGAGAGTTGGGAAGTATCAAGGTGATCGAGGCTACGACTAAAAAGTTGGAAAAGATCAAAGCCTTTATGAAGGCGGCGAAAGATAGGCAGAAGTCGTATGCCGACAAAAGGCGTAGACCGATTGAATTCAATGTGGATGATAGAGTCATGTTGAAGGTCTCATCTTGGAAAGGGATCATCCGGTTCCGGAAGAGGGGCAAGCTGAGCCCGAGATACATAGGGTCTTTCCGAATCATTGCACGAGTAGGGGAGGTAGCCTATCGATTAGAATTGCTTGAGGAGTTAAGTGGAATTCATCCGACATTCCATGTATCTCATCTGAGAAGGTGCCTAGCCGACGAAGACATGATTGTACCACTGGAAGATATCAAAGTGGATGAACGACTTAACTATGTAGAGCAACCAGTGGCAATCGTCGATCGAAAGGAGAAGAGGTTGAGGAATAAAGTGGTCCCACTTGTGCGGGTGCAGTGGAAACACCGGAAGGGTTCCGAGTCTACGTGGGAGACTGAAGAAGAGATGAGACAGCATTACCCACAGTTATTCGAAGAGTGATAGTTTTCGGGGACGAAACCTCTTTAAGGGGGGGGGGAACTTGTAACACCCGAAACCTCGGTCAAAATAAAAAGGAAAGAAACGTGGTTTGAAGAAAATAAAAAGAAGGCAAAGTTAAGGGGTGCTTTGTGTAAATAGTACCAAAAAGTCAAAAATGCACTTTATATGGGCATGGCCGCCCATATCATCTTGCTGTTGCTGTTGTTTGACCGAAAAGAAGAAGAAAGAAAGCTGCAGACCAGCTCTCTCGGTTCTAAGAAGGAAATAGAACTAAAATCTTCAAAGTTAGTAGGTTTTGTTGATGTTTGACTCGGTTCTTTGAGGTTTTCCACCTTAGAAATAGATTTCTAAGTGTTGTATGTGCTTTGGTTGGTTGTTTTGCTTGTTTAGGTGTTTGGACCTGTGTGTAAAAGCAAGTTTGGAGGAGTTTTACTTGTCTTCTACACTAGGTGAGTTCTAGGACCCCGGTTTTATGTTTTTAAAACTTCTTTGGGGCTTAAAATGCATATAAAATGTTTTACAACCGTCATGAATGTTAACCGTGTGTATATGTGTATGAATTTCTGTATTTTATGAGGATGTAAGCTTGTTCTAAGAGTTTAGCATGATAGATCTATGTTAAGAATGTATGAGAATGAGCTTTTAGAACTGGTTATAGCATAAGTCTCATTTACAGGTCTGATGGTTCATCCGCATTTACCTTAATTCAGCCTAAGTGTTCATCAGCATTTCTTTTTGTACATGCGCATTTGCTACAGTGTCCATCAGCATTTCTTTTGTATATGCGCATTTTCTACAGTGTTCATCAGCATTTCCTTTAAGACAACAATTTGCAAGTTGTTCACCCGCATTTGCAAGTTGTTCACCCGTATTAGTTTTGTTCACCCGCATTTGCAAGTTGTTCACCAGCATTAGTTTTGTTCACCCGTATTTGTTCTCATTCATCCACATTTCTTTAGGCCTTAAGGAATTTTTATGGGATTTTGGAAGATCAGAAATTAGGGTCTGACCATGGTTGACTTGATGCTTTTATTTGATTATCTTGCATGTTGTGGGCTGCCCTTATGTGCCTATTATGATATTATTATGTGGCCTTATGTGGTTTGGTTCATAATTATGAAGTATTATTAATCAAGTGAAAGATTAATGCTAATGAAAAGTGGAACATAAAGAACGTAAGAAAGTCTTGCAAGCAAATTCACAATGAGGTTCACAACCGCTAGGTTGTTAGCTCAACTGTGTGTGGTTTAGCTAACCCCAAAGGATACACACAGGGTCAATCTTTAAGATTGAGGGGACCACTGTTGCTGGCCTGGTACTGGAGTCAGCATTAGTGCACCACGGATGGGGTCTAGTTATAGACCTCAGGCGCAGTACCAGGTTTATGCGCATTATATGGGGGTATAGCACTTTGGTCCATATCGAAGTGAAAGATTAAAAATAAGAGTTCAAGTGAACGACCATGGAAATGGTGAAGAAAGATATTAATGTTGATAATGAATAATATTTGAATGTATGTATGACGTATGATCACATACAAAAGAGTAAATAGTATTTTAAGGAGTATTTTCCTATACAAAACTCATAAAGTATTTTCACTATTTTAAAACTAGAACTCACTCAGCAAATCTGACTTTTATGCATTTTCAGTTGGCAGGTAATATTGCTGAGGATGGCACTCGGGGGACAAGGCTGACATCCATTCATGAATATAACATTGTTGTTTTGTAATGCAAACTAATGATCTTTTGTAACTATTAACAAATATGTATTGCTTAGCAACAGTGGTTATAAACTAATGAATGGCTTTTGATATTTAAGTTCCGCTGCAATGTTTGATAAATTATGAAATGTTTTATAAATTGTGCTGTGAATGTCCAACTGTGAGGTCTCCGGAGACGGGTCCTTACAGGTATTTTAGTCTTATCATTTTACATGGACTATTAATGTACTTAAAAGGACTATTTATGTCATTTAGTATATATAAGAGACTGCTTGTGTATTTAATATATATACATACATACATATATACATATATATATATATATATATATATATATAAATTACTATGGTTTCAGAATAATTTCAATTTCTTCACCACCACCGCGATCCCTCCACCATCGGCCACCACTACCAACAGCCCCCCTGTTTGCCACCATCACCAACAGCCCTCTTAGTCGACCACCACCCCTTCACATCGTCCTCACCGCCACCATTTTCTTCAACTCTTTTAATGAAACAACACCATCTTCATCGTCGCATCATCACCACCATCGTAAAATCCAGCGCTGCTTCGTCTCCATCGAATTACTACATCTACATACAATCCCCAAAACCAAGAATCCCCAATTCAATTTTAGGGTTTTGAGAAAAAGTTGAGATGGGGGGAACCGATGGTGTGGTTGGTACTGATTGTGGTGGTTTTGTCGGATGGATGTGGTCGGACGCAATAGTGGTGATATTGAGCGATGCTAGTTGCTAGATGGCGATGGTGGTAATAGTGAGCGGTGGTGGATTTAGTGGTGATTTGGGGTTTGAACTAAGCTTTGATGCTTGTGGTAGTGGGCGATAATGATGATGGGTAACAGTGGTGGTGGATTTAACTTAACCTTCCTCCATTATGATGAGTTTTGTTAATCTATGATTAACCAAATTTCAATATTAAATAATAATAATTATTATTATAAATAAATAAGTGTTATTGTAATTACCAACTAAACAAATTTGGAAAACAATATTGAGCGTGACAAGTGTTGGTAGTTGATGTTAAATACTTGTAGTCAGCACATGTTCACCTGGCCCAACCCGAAAGCCCACGAAGGACCCTTTACATGCAAGATAATGTACACACCCTATGCAAAACCCTAATTCCCCCCCCCTCATCGACTGTGAATCCCCTTCCCCCCTCTCCAATCGGCAGATCACCTCAAGTTCACCCAAAACCGCCGCCGATCACCACCATTCCTCCCCAATTGACCATCCTCTCTCCTCCTACATCCATTCTCTTGATCCTCTAGCCATTACAACGTGTTTTCTTTCTGTCCACTTCGAATTATAAGGTAAAAACCGTTTTCCTAGGGCTGCGTTTTGTTGTTCTTGTGTGTTGTATGTGTTATTCCTTGATTTGATCATGTTTTGCTTTGTTCCTTGTTAGAAATCAAGGGTTTCATGTTATGGTTGATACAAATTCAGATTAGGGTTGGTAATTGGGTTGGAAATCGATTAATGTGGGGGCAAATGGGTTGGGTTTGTCGATTATTATGTGAAAACGTAGTTATCGGGTCGAGTAATGATCATTGGAAAGAGTTTGAATATAAATCATATGGTTTGGGTTTTACTAAAGCCTATGAACATGCAAAGACACTTGGATGAGTGTCTAAACTTCTTTTAAATGATAACATGGCCTTGTGAAGTCATTGAACATTGTTAGGATGCACGTTTAGTCAAAACTTGATGTTTTTTTTTGATTTTGGCAGAATCTGTTAGCAAACTTGTGCACGTTGTAACTTAATGATAATAAACTCAATCACTGCGTTTCTTGTGTCCAAATTGTGTATTGTTTAGTCTAGTTTCCAGAAATTACAACCACACTCAATTTTGACGTGTAAAACTTGAGTTATTGCCTTTTTAGTGAAGGTATTTAACTCTGCTTTTGGGAAACCCTAATGTTAATGAGCAATTATGTTTTGTAACTGGTGTGTCGTTTGGTGTAACTGGTGTGTCATTTGGTGTAACTAGTGGCTAAGATCCTTGTATGTCATGCCCCTAACGGTAATACCCCTTTGTGGAAATTGAGGGTGTGACAAATTGGTATAAGAGCCAATGGTTATAGCGAACTAAAATAAAATTTGCATTTCATTTGCATTGCATTAGACTATAGCCTAATGCCTTAATTAAACGCATATAGACACGCTTAGTTCTGTTTGCTGGCCTTGTCTGTTTGCTTTGCCTTGTTGGTTTACTTGTTGTTGCTCATTCCTGTGAGCGGTTCTCTACAGGAATGGCTTCTTCTTCTGCACCCTCTTCTTCTTCTTCCGAGGAAAGAGACCCATTTACTATGATTTTATACCTCCACCTACGGGTCCGTATGACTGGCCCGTGCGGCCTAATAATAACGAGGATTTTGATTATGACCAGCCGTTTGCCTTACCACAATACCCACCAGTTCGTAAGTAGGAATACTATCAACAATATATGACCAGTCTAGTTCAGGACAAAAATGTTCCTCTACCTCCTGAACGTCGGCCCCGGACTAGGTCCACTCCAGCTAGGAACCCTAATACCCTTACCTACCTCCCCTTCCCTGTCCTCCTGAGCAGACCATGGCTGCTATGGCAGCCACTTTACACCTCGAGCGTAACTGCGTTGCCGAGCTGTGGGACGATAATGGAGCGTTGAAGATAGTGGTGCGGGAATCAGCCGAAGAAATCAAGGAATTGAAGAAACTGCTCAACGTGTTGGTTGATCATCATAACAAGCATGTGGGCCATGTCACTGACTTATTTGAGCGTGTAGTTGGCGACGAGGTGGACATAGTTGCTAATAGTCAGCGACTCGATACTCTTAATGGTCAAGTCAACGCACTGAACGCAGTGCAGGAGCCTGTTGAGGAAGATCCAGAAGAGGAATCAGTGAAGGCGCCAGAAGAGGAACCTGAGAAGCAGCCTGAGGAAGAGCCTGAGGATAACACCGGATCCGTCGATTCACATTGATTTTCCTTTCTATTCATTTCATTCGTTTATCAGACTTTCGTTTATTTCACACCTAGATGGGAAGGGTTGTTTCCCATCCGACTTATGTTTTTGAATTTTGATATTTGGTTTGATAATTGTAGACGTACTTACAATTTATTTTACCAGAGATTATTATTTGAACATTTAGCTGTGTGTGTGCTAAATTCTTTTAATTGCTTATACTTAAATAAAGTTGATATGTTGCATATTTACTTATTTTCGTATGTTATGATTGTTAAGAATGTTTGGACGTGGACATGGACGCGGACGCGGTCGTGGTACGATCAACATGACCCCAGTGGAACTGGCCTCCCTAATCAATCAGCATGTGGCTGATGCACTGGCTAACCGCAACCCCAACCCTCAGCCCACTCCAATCGGTAAGCAATACCAAATTCATCCCTGACGTTAACATTCCGTCAGTCTTGTCAAGCTATAACATTCATCTCAATTCCAATTCCTGATCTAAATCTGTTGCAGGTCAAGGAGTTTGTACCTTTAAGAGTTTAAGTCCTTTATGGACTGCAAATCGAATCCATTCACGGGAGTGGAAGGAGTCGTAGGATTCCTATGATGGTTCGAGAAGCTCGAATCTGTATTTGAGATGTGCAACTGCCTGGTGGCAAGTTAGGTTAAGTACGCTACCGGCACTCAGGACAGAGCTGCTCTATCCTGGTGGAACACCCAGATACAAATGTTGGGTGTCGAGATTGCCAACCAGACCACCTGGGAAGATTTTAAAAATCTGATAAAGGAAGAATACTTCCCCCGTGACGGGGTGCACAAGCTGGAAATGGAATCCTGGAACTTTAAGATAACGGTTTCTGAGATCGAGGCGTACACCACTCGCTCTCATGAGCTTGCTACACTGTGCTCTAATATGGTCAACCCTCCTCCTTGAGGATTGAGAGGTACTTGCATGGATTGTTTCCGAAAATCCAGGGCATGGTCACTGCTTTTAGACCAAACACCATACAGGAGGCGATTAGACTGGCCCACAGGCTAACCGACCAGGCTGTCGCGCAGGGTAAGCTACCTCTGCGCGGTTTTATGTCAACCACTGCTGACAGCAACAACAAGAGGAAGTGGGAGTCTGGTCCCAATAACAAGCAGGGTACTTCTCAGCAACAATCACATCAGTCCCGGAAGTTTGACAACTCCCGTTCATCCAACCAGTCTTCCTCTTCATCTCATCATGGTGGTGGCTATACCGGGACATTACCTAAGTGCAACTACCACCATAACGGGCCTTGCAACAAGAATACGTGCGAAAGGTGTGGTAAGTTTGGCGACGCTACTAAAAATTACTAGGTGAATTTAGCAGCTAAACAACCAGCACAAACGAATGAACAAAAATCCTGCTATGAGTGTGGTCAAATCGGGCACTTCAAGAGGAATTGCCCAAAGCTAAAGAAAAACAATGGCGGTGGTAATGGTGCTGACAACCGCAATGGCAATGGCAATGGCAATGGCAATGGTAATGGAAATGGCGGTGCCAAAGGTAGAGCCTTCGTCATTGGTTCAGGTGAGGCTTAAAATGACCCTTCCACTGTAATTGGTAAATTTCCTATCAATGGTTGTTTTGCCTCTGTTCTGTTTGACTCTGGTGCTGATAGGAGTTTCATTTTGCATAAGTTCAGTCGATTACTAGATGTTAACCCTACAACCTTAGACACGAACTATACAGTAGAAATAGCTGACGGTAAAATCATAGAGTCTTCCCAGATATACCGAGGTTGTAAGATAAGTCTGTCTGGGCACGATTTTGATATTGATCTTCTATCTATTATGCTCGGTAGCTTCGATGTTGTTAACGGCATGGACTGGTTGTCTAGGAACCAGGCTGAAATCATCTGTCGTGAGAAGCTCCTCTGCCTACCTTTGCCTGATGAAGAGATACTATGGTGGAAGGTGACAAGAGTGATGTTGTGGTCGGCATCATCTCTTACATGAAGGCTCAGAAGTGTCTGAAGAAAGGGCATTTAGCGATTTAACCCTAGTTACTGAAAAGACCACTAAGGAGAAGCGACTTGAAGACATTCCTGTTGTTAGAGATTTTCCTGAGGTATTTCCGGAGGACTTTCCTGGTCTTCCTCCATACAGACAAATAGAGTTTCAAATAGAGCTAACACCAGGAGCTGCCCCTATCACTCAGGCGCCGTATCGCTTGGCACCGAACGAGCTTCAGGAATTGTCGAAACAGTTGCAGGAACTATTAGACAAAGCTTTCATACGTCCAAGTTCTTCACCTTGGGGAGTACCTGTGCTATTCGTTAAGAAGAAAGATGGAATTTTTCGCATGTGCATTGACTATCGGGAATTGAACAAGGTGACCATAAAGAATCGTTACCCTCTTCCACGTATCGACGACCTGTTTGACCAGTTGCAAGGATCAAGCTACTATTTCAAGATTGACCTGAGATCAGGTTATCATCAGTTACAGATGCGGGAGGAAGACATCCCGAAGACGGCATTCCGGACTCGCTATGGACATTTTGAGTTCGTGGTTATGCCTTTCGGACTGACCAATGCCCCATTAGTTTTCATGGACCTCATGAACCGTGTTTGCAAGCCTTATTTGGATAAGTTTATCATTGTCTTCATTGATGACATACTAATCTACTCTTAGAATAAGGAAGATCATGAGGAACACTTGAGAATTATTCTGGATTTGTTGAAGAATGAACAACTTTATGCAAAGTTCTCAAAATGCAACTTCTGGATGCGAGAAGTGCAATTCCTTGGGCATGTGGTGAACGAAAGGGGTATACATGTAGATCCTTCAAAGATTGAAGCAATCAAGGACTGGCCGGCACCGAAAACGCCTACTGAGGTCCGATAGTTCCTTGGTTTGGTAGGCTATTACAGAAGATTTATCGAAGGATTCTCAAGGTTGGCACAACCTTTGAATTCCCTAACTCACAAGGGAACCATCTACATATGGGGCAGAAAAGAGGAATCAGCATTTCATGCACCTAAAGACAAACTCTACAGCGCGCCGATCCTAGCTTTACCAGAGGGAACTGATGTCGTTGTTTACTATGATGCATCCATCCAGGGTTTGGGATGTGTACTGATGCAACGCAACAATGTCATAGCTTATGCATCTAGACAGCTCAAGGTGCATGAGAAGAACTACACAACGCATGATCTGGAACTAGGAGCTGTAGTGTTTGCCCTGAAGATCTGGAGGCACTACTTATATGGAACCAAGTGCACGATCTATACAGATCACAAGAGCCTCCAGCATGTATATGATCAGAAAGAGCTGAATATGCGGCAACGACGGTGGTTAGAATTTCTCAATGATTACGACTGTGCAATCAAGTACCACCCGGGTAAATCTAATGTGGTTGCCGATGCTCTCAGTCGAAAGGAAACATCGAAACCTCATTAGGTACATGCATTGAAAATGACCATCCACTCCGATATGCCAGTGCAAATCAAGGCTGCTCAATCTGAGGCCTTGAAAGTTAAGAATCTGAAGGCAGAATCCATGCGAGGCATGGAGAAGCAATTAGAGATCAAGACTGAAGGAATCCATTATTTCATGGAACGGATCTGGGTACCACAGTATGGGAACTTACCAGAGCTGGTAATGGATGAAGCTTATAAGTCACGTTACTCGATTCATCCGGGTTCAGACAAGATGTACCAAGATCTGAAGGAGTTTTACTGGTGGCCAAACATGAAAGTTGAGATTGCTACCTACGTAAGCAGATGTCTAACTTGCTCTAAGGTTAAGGTGGAATACCAGAGACCATCAGGTTCACTTCAGCAACCGGAAATTCCAGAATGGAAATGGGAGCAGGTCTCGATGGACTTTATCACAAAGTTACCTAGGACTTCTAGCGGATGCGATACCATTTGGGTTATAGTAGATCGCTTAAAAAAATCCACGCATTTTCTGGCAATCCGAAAGAATGATCGAATGGAGAGCTGACACAATTTATTTAAGGAAATAGTCTCTCGGCATAGTGTGCCAATATCTATCATATATGATCGTGACGCTCGATTCACTTCTTATTTCTGAATTTTTGCGGCGATCATGTGGATATGGCACTGTATCATCCGCAAACTGATGGTCAGAGTGAGCCTACGATCACACTAGAAGAAATCGTGCCTGTGGATTGTAGTAGTAGTTGGTTGAGATACAATAACAGCCAACTTACAGGCCCTGAGCTTATGCACGAAATGACTGAGAAGATCGTGCAAATTCGTAACCGTATGGCAGCGGCACGAGATCGACAAAAGAGCTACGCAGATAAACGCCGTAAGCCATTGGAATTTCAGATTGGTGACAAGGTACTCCTGAAAGTATCACCTTAGAAAGGTGTGATACGCTTTGGGAAGCATGGAAAGTTAAACCCTAGATATGTTGGACTGTTTAAAATTGTCAAGAGAATTGGTCAAGTAGCTTAAGACTTACCTGTGGAACTCGACGGGGTTCATAACATGTTCCACGTTTCAAACCTAAAGAAGTGTCTAGCCGATGAATCACTCGTCATTCCATTAGAGGAACTGGAGATTGATGAACTGTGACACCCTACATATAGCCCATATCGGCCGTGGACAGGAGAGATTCATGGTTCATAAGGAATGTCCGGTCTCTAATATCATCAACGCATTTTGGGCGTATTAACTATGGATGAGAGTAGAACTCCACAGTTAAGTGTGCTCAGGTGGCAGCAATCTAGGGATGGGTGACCTCCCTGGGAAATTTTCACCCGGGCAACCAAAAGCAAATCCGTGAGCTTCTTGTGAGCAAAGCGGACAATATTGGTGGTATAAGGGGCCGAGTGTTACAGAATGGTATCAGAGCCACTCCTATGCTGTTCGGGATGGTGGGACAAACCTCACCAGGGAGGGTGAGTTCTCGGGCTCATTGAGGACGATGAGTCCAAAGGGGGGGTGATTGTGACACCCTACATATATCCTATATCGGTCGTGGACAGGAGAGATCATGGTTCATAAGGAATGTCCGGTCTCTAATATCATCAACGTGTTTTGGGCGTATTGACTGTGGATGATAGGAGAACTCCACAGTTAAGCGTGCTCAGGTGGCTGCAATCCAGATGGGTGACCTCCCTGGGAAGTTTTCACCGGGCAACCAAAAGCAAATCCGTGAGCTCCGTGTGGGCAAAGCGGACAATATTGGTGGTATGAGGGGCTGGGTGTTACAAATTTTTATAATTTTTAAAATAAAAGAATAGGGATTTATTAATTGAATTTCTAAGAAAATTTAAAAGAAAATAATTTTATTTGGTTTTTGGTTAAAAAAATGGTTTTTATATAATTAATAATAATATTAGAATGTTTTCTGGATTTTAAAACTCAAAAAGACCATTTTAAAAATAAAAGCAGGGACTTGGGTTCGAACCTGGGTCCCTAGCCACACTACACCATGCTTAAACCGCTGGGCCAAGGCCCTGTTTCATGTCAAACACCCGTTCCCAAATTACAAAAACAATTTAAAAAGAACACACCCAAATCACCATGAACCCTAATTTCGGTTTGATCCAATTGATCCGCAAAACGAGTTCAATAATGAAATTAAAGTTAGGGCTTTTGTTCCCCATGTAAAACCGAGTGTAACACCCAGTTCAATTACCTGTTTTGGTTATGGGATCATCGGGTTCGACTTGAGTTGATGTCGCGGCTGAGACTAGAATCGAATTGAGATGTGTGCGAGAGTTTTTGTGAAATTTTGCTTACAGAGAGTTGGAAAGGAACAAGGTGAACCTTTCCCCTCTGTTAAATAGACTCAATTTGATCGGTTTCCACACTAACGGCTTCGAGTGTGTTCACGGGGGTTACAAGTCGATTTTGGTTTGTAAATAGCCGTTTCAGGAGGAATCAATCATATTAACAGCTTTGAAATGATTAGGTGAACGTTTAGACATGTTTAATTGCATTTATATCATGGTTTAAAGGGTTGAATCGGTTTTGTTTCGTGAAGCTTTCGGTTACATGCTCATAGACTAAACAAACCGCGATTAAAATCAAATTAATGTTCGTACATGGGTTCGAAACAGTTCCACGGTTCGAATGACTCGATTTGGGGTCTTAGAACTTACGTTTTGGGGTTGGCCGGAGCGCTGCCGGAGTCCGGCCGGATCACCGGGAAAAACCGGGGGGGGGGTTAGGTGTTTAAAAAAAAATTACACTTTAGCCCCTGTAGTTTTATAATTATTATTTTAAGTCCAAAGTTCAAGTTTTATTTTTTTTAAACAAAATTACAGTTTGATCCCCGGGGTTTTAATCTTTTTATTTTATGCCCAAAAGTAAATTACAAGTTTTAAACTTATAAAACTTATTTTGTTTTATTTATTATTAAAGGTTATCACCTATTATTATTATTATTATATTATTATTATTATTATTATTATTATATTATTATTATTTTTCCATTATTATTATTTTATTATTATTATTATTATTATACTTATTATTATTATTTTATTATTATTATTATTAACTTAAATATTAATAATAACACAAATTATAAGAAATCTAAATACCAAAAGAGATTAAGATACAAGGATTACAAATGAGCCCTTATATTTGTTTTAATGATAAAACAAACACTTACAAGAGGTAACGAAATTAACAAACATTTAACAAAAAAAAAAATACGAGAGGTCACAGTCTCCCCAACTTTAAGAAATTTCGTCCCGAAATTAAAGATGAGACTAATCGAACAGATAGGGATATTTATTCTTCATGTAATCATCGCGTTCCTAGTGAACTCAGCTCCATATTTATTTTCCCAACGAACCTTGACGATTGGCGTGGTAGTTGTTCGAGTCTTCTTCAGCGTTCGGTTCATAATCTCGACAGGTTTCTCAACAAAATGCAAGGACTCGTCAATTTGGATTTCCTCCAAAGGAACATGCAAATTTTCCTCGGCCAAACATTTCGTCAAGTTTGAGACATGAAAGACGGGATGAATCCCGCTAAGTTCAGAAGGTAGTTCCAGTTTGTAAGCCACTTTCCCAACTCTTTTCAGAATCTTGAAGGGTCCTACGAAACGTGGGGCTAACTTGTCCTTCTTCCCAAAGTGAACAACACCCTTCCATGGTGAGACCTTAAGAAGAACCATGTCATTGACTTGAAACTCCAATGGTTTGCGTCTTTTATCCGCATAACTCTTTTGACGACTTGTAGCCACCTCAAGGTTATTATGGATTTTGGAGACTTTATCGGTCGTTTCTTGAATAAGTTCCGGACCGGTAATGAAGTTTTCACCAATGTCAGTCCAGCAAATCGGAGAACGACATTTACGGCCATATAGAGCCTCGAATGGTGCCATCTTGATACTTGAGTGGTAGCTATTGTTATACGAGAATTCCGCTAACGGTAGATGCGTATCCCAGCCATCACCAAAGTCAAGGACACAAAGACGTAGCAAATCCTCAAGGGTTTGAATTGTTCGCTCGGTTTGACCGTCCGTTTGAGGATGGTAAGCCGTGCTTAAATCCAGTTGAGTACCCAAGAGTTCTTACATAGAAGACCAGAAGTGTGAAGTGAAACGAGCATCACGATCGGAAATAATATGCAAAGGCAAGCCATGACGACTCACAATTTCATCGATATAGATACGAGCCAACCTTGAAACCTTGTAAGTGTCTCGTATTGGTATGAAATGTGCCGTTTTGGTCAAACGGTCAACAATCACCCATATACTATCATGGCCTCGAGGAGTACGTGGTAACTTGGTTACAAAATCCATGGATATATGCTCCCATTTCCACATAGGGATCTTGAGTTGCTCAAGTAAGCCACTAGGCCGTTGATGTTCAGCTTTGACCCTTGCACACACGAGGCATTTGGATACATAAGATACGATATCCTTCTTCATCCCTGGCTACCATATTGGCCTCGCAAGTCTATATACATCTTATCAGACCCAGGGTGAATAGAATAACGTGTTTGATGAGCTTCGTTCATGATGAAGTGACGGAGATTGTCGCGATTTGGAATCCAAAGCCGGTTCAAGAAATACAACATGCCATTGGGTTTTGTTTCCAATTGTGACCGAACGTTAAACACTAGTTCCTCATCCTTCCATTCCTCGGTTAATGCTGCTTGTTGAGCCTCGCGGATGCAAAACTCGAGATCACTATCAATCCTTATATTTTGAAGCATGATAGTAGCCTCGTTAACATCCACGTGAATCTCAGTATCAAATTCTCCCAACGTGTCAAACCATTGCCTTCGATCTCGAGTTTCTTGAAGTGAGACAGTCTTATTATGGATCTTGCGACTCAGCGCGTCAGCTACAACATTCGCCCTTCCGGGATGATAGCGAATGTCACAGTCGTAGTCGCTAATCAACTCAACGCAACGTCTTTGTCTCATGTTGAGATCCTTTTGATTGAAGATGTGTTGAAGGCTCTTATGATCGGTGTAGACTATGCATTGCGTCCCATAAAGATAGTGCTGCCAAATCTTCAAGGCAAAAACCACGGCACCAAGTTCAAGATCATGGGTTGTGTAGTTCACTTCATGAACCTTCAATTGTCTCAACGCGTATGCTATGACCTTTCCTCGTTGCATGAGAACACAACCAAGGCCTTGACTAGACGCATCACAGTACACGGTAAAATCGTCATTTCCATCGGGGAGAGTCAGAATAGGAGCATTACATAGCTTGCGTTTCAGTGTCTCGAAAGCCTCTTCTTGTTCGGGTCCCCATTCAAAAATTCGATTCTTTTGGGTTAGCGTCGTAAGTGGTTTAGCAATCTTCGAGAAGTTTGAAATGAACCTACGGTAATAACCAGCTAAACCAAGAAAAGAGCGGACTTCAGTTGGGGTCGTGGGAACACACCAATTTTTCACGGCTTCTATTTTAGCAGGGTCGACGTGAATTCCTTGACTGTTCACCACATGACCTAGGAATTTAACTTCTTCGAGCCAGAATTCGCACTTAGAGAACTTGGCGTACAGTTGTTCCTTCTTTAAAA
Organism: Flaveria sonorensis; assembly: GCA_025506505.1. Classification (NCBI taxonomy): domain Eukaryota; kingdom Viridiplantae; phylum Streptophyta; class Magnoliopsida; order Asterales; family Asteraceae; genus Flaveria; species Flaveria sonorensis. Next base: position 13,979,835 of record CM046429.1, read on the forward strand.
GTTCGATAACTTGTCGCAAACGCAACTCGTGATCGGTTTTTGTCTTGGAATAGATGAGAATATCATCGATGAACACAATCACGAATTTATCCAAGTACGGTTTACATACTCGATTCATGAGATCCATGAAAACAGTAGGTGCATTAGTCAAGCCAAAAGGCATAACCATGAACTCATAATGTCCATATCGAGTACGAAAAGCGGTCTTTGGAATATCATTGTCGTGAACTCGCAATTGATGATATCCAGAACGTAGATCGATCTTCGAGAATTGCGTAGCTCCTTGGAGTTGATCGAAGAGGTCATCGATTCGAGGGAGAGGGTATCGGTTTTTGATGGTAAGTTTGTTGAGTTCCCGATAATCGATACATATACGAAATGATCCATCTTTCTTCTTCACGAATAGCACAGGTGCACCCCATGGTGACGAGCTAGGATGAATGAAGCCCTTATCGGTCAATTCTTGTAGTTGACTGTCTAGTTCTTGCATTTCAGAAGGCGCAAGACGATAAGGCGATTTAGCCACAGGGTTTGCACCAGGGATCAAGTCAATCTTGAACTCAACTTCCCGAACGGGAGGTAACCCACTAAGATCCTCGGGAAACACTTCGGGAAAGTCACGTACAACGGGTATATCCTTAAGTTCCTTCCCCTTGTCTTACGTGTTAACTACGTAAGCCATAAAGGCTACGTAATTTTTACTCAAACACTTTCGGGCCTTGATACAGGACATGAGTTTGAGTCCTTGAGACGATCTCTCACCAAAGACTTTTAGTGTATCTCCCAAAGGTAGAGGAATTCAAATGCACTTCATGAAACAAATGATTTCCGCGTGCTGTTTGGCTAACTAATCCATGCCAATAATGATGTCGAAGCTCCCCAGTTGCATAGGAATAAGATCGATAGGAAATTCGTGCTCGTTAAGATTCAGGACGCAATCACGTATTACGACGTCAACTACAATTGATTTTCCATCGGTGACTTCGACCGTAAAGGATTTTCCTAGCTTAGAACGCGGCTTAGCAAGAATAGGTTCGAATTCTAAGGATACAAAGCTCTTATCAGCACCCGAATCAAAAAGTACAGACACATAACAGTTATTTACAAGATACATACCTGCCCAGATATAAAACTATCGTTGGTACATGGAAAGCAGGTAGAAATTTTACACAATAAAAGATCGATTAATAGGGAAGAATTACGTACCATTCACCACGTCGTTGTTGGCTTGCGCTTGATTTGCATTAATGTTGAAAGCCCGTCCTCGAGCCGGTGGGACATTCCCCGTAAGACGAGGGCATTGTGGACGGAAATGACCTGTTTCGCAACAGTTGTAGCAGGCTCGGTTAGCAATCATGGCAGCATTGTTTGGGAAATTAAGGGAGATTTATCACAATTTAAAAATTATAAAAATTATTACAAAATACAAATTTTTATTAATTTTAAATTGTAATAAATTTCCCTTAATTTCCAAGAATTTAAATTTAATAAATTCTTTATTTTTATAAAATATATTCACAAACTAAATTTTTATATTTAAATGAGAATAAATATATGTACATATTTAAAATGTGAATTAATTTAATCATTTAAAATTTTAAATTTACTATTGAATCAAATAGTTAATAATAATTCCTTGATAATACAAGTTTAACTTTTATTAATGATTTTATCACAAAATTCTTATTCAAACATTAAAATGTATCTATCTTATAATTTAAAATCATGGTTTAATGATTTATAAACAACATCATTGCAATTGTCATCCAAAATCACAAATTTAAACCGTGAATTCCCGAGTACCGTTAACACTATAATAATCATGATTAACTTATTACGTCGTTCATTTAGGTTGAACCTTAACGAATCTTCGGCGTTTAATACAAGACATCTTATTTGTTCATCATTATAAGTCATGTGAGTTTTTCATATCCCATTTTATATTATTTCACACTTTTGGGGTGAAACATGTTAACCTTATCATAAACACACTTGTAGATACGTTTTTACTCTTGTAACACTTGTGCAATTCATCTTATTTTGTCATGGTCATTTGGACTCTTGTAATTACCATGTGATAACACTTGTAAGATACAATCATTAACTATTGTTAGCCTAGCGACGTCATAGATCTATGGGCCTGACAAGCCTATTTGGTGCTAAAGCCGAGGTATTGCCGGCTCCTAATGACGTATTCTTGATCACTATGGGAACCAAGTACACTTAGCTAATCGTATAATCATGTTGTGGCCATATTTGTCGAGGTTTGATTGTTACATTTGTTTATCCATTTATTATTACATTATTCATTAACCTATGACATGAATTGCCAACTTATTGTTTATATATATATGCATGTTAAATCTATGGGAAACTCACCAACATTATATGTTGATATTATTTTTAACATGTTTCAGGAAATGATCCCGCTTAATTGCTCATGAAGACTTGAAAACATCTAGGATTGGACCTAGAGAATAATAAAAATGACATATTTTTTCATATGATGCTATTTGAATTCTTGTTATATTGGTTGTTTGAAACTTATGTTTTTCATTTATGTATGTTATGAAACTTGGAATTTAATAATATTCACACTTTGAAATAGCGTTGTGTGGCATGAACAATCTTAACCCTCACATCTCAACCTTTTCGCCGTTAAGGTTGGGGTGTGACATGAACAGCTTCATTTCATTACAGAACCAGTTGAGATTATGGATCGAGAAGTCAAAACCCTAAAGCGTAGTAAGATTCCTATTGTGCGCGTTAGGTGGAATTCAAAGCGTGGACCAGAGTTTTCATGGAAACGCGAGGATCAAATGAAGAAAAAGTACCCACAACTATTCACAGATCAGGCATCAACTCCTAAGGTATCATTCTTAAGATATTTTTTCTCTAAATTTTGAGACGAAATTCCCTTCAACAAGGGGATGATGTCACAACTCTCGTGAAACCTGACATTCCTTACATTCCTTTGTTTTGAGTTCGTTTCAGATATTCTAGAAACCGTACCCAACGCAAGCTTCTGAACACCCTTTTGTCGTCGTTGTTGAACTTGTTGTTTGTTCTAATTTTTGGGACGAAAATTCCTTCAACAAGGAGATGATGTGACAACCCGAGTTCTAAGGTTAACCTTGTTCCCTTAACTTAACCTTCCTCCGTTATGATGAGTCTTGTTAATCTATGATTAACCAAATTTCGATTATTAAATAATAATTATTATTATTATAAATAAATAATTGTTATTGTAATTACCAACTAAACAAATTTGGAAAACAATATTGAGTGTGGCAAGTGTTGGTAGTTGATGTTAAATACTTGTAGTCATCATATGTTCACCTGGCCTAACCCGAAAGCCCATGAAGGACCCTTTACATGCAAGATAATGCATACACCCTATGCAAAACCCTAATCCCCCCCCCCCTAATCAACCTTGAATCCCCTTCCCCCCCCCCCCCTCCAATCGGCAGATCACCTCAAGTTCACCCAAAACCGCCTCTGATCACTACCATTCCTCCTCAATCGACCATCCTCTCTCCTCCTACATCCACTCTCTTAATCCTCCAGCCATTACAATGTGTTTCCTTTCTTCCCACTTCGAATTATAAGGTAAAAACCGTTTTCCTAGGGCAGCGTTTTGTTGTTCTTGTGTGTTGTATGTGTTATTCCTTGATTTGATCATGTTTTGCTTTGTTCCTTGTTAGAAATCAAGGGTTTCATGTTATGGTTGATACAAATTCAGATTAGGGTTGGTAATTGGGTTGGAAATCGATTAATGTGAGGGTAAATGGGTTGTGTTTGTCGATTATTATGTGAAAACGTAGTTATCGGGTCTAGTAATGATCATTGGAAAGAGTGAATATAAATCGTATGGTTTGGGTTTTGCTAAAGCCTATGAACGTGCAAAGACACTTGGATGAGTGTCTAAACTTCTTTTAAATGATAACATGGCCTTGTGAAGTCATTGAACATTGTTAGGATGCACTTTTAGTCTAAACTTGATGTTTTTCTGATTTTGGCAGAATCTGTTAGCAAACTTGTGCACGTTGTAACTTAATGATAATAAACTCAATCACTAAGTTTATTGTGTCCAAATTGTGTATTTTTTAGTCTAGTTTCCAGAAATTACAACCACACTTAATTTTGACCTGTAAAACTCGAGTTATTACCTTTTTAGTGAAGGTAGGTCAAAACTGTTCTTTTTGACAGCAAACAAAGGGTCAAGTGTTTTGATATGTGGTTTGTATTTTGATGAGGTTATGGTCAAAATAAATGATTTGGGAAGTTACCCTATGAGTCTTGGAGCACCTCCAAGTGGATTCAACTCCAAATAGTGTATTGATTATTTGTAATGAATTCTTGTGTGAATTGTTATCAAAGCTTGATTTTATGCGTTGAATTGGGTTGAACTTTGTGTGATTTGACTTGGGCATTGTAAGCATGTTTTGTGCACGAACTTATAAACCTATTTGTGTAATTGGTTGAGGTAACCGTTGTGGTATTTGTTTTCATTTGTCTGTCGTGCACCCTTAAGGTGAGTTTACAGCCCCACTTTCATACTATACTCTCTTTTTTTTCATAAACTGTACGGTACTTTAGGTTAGTAATACTGCATATACTGGTTTACTATTATGATACCACTACGTCCCATTCGGACCGTTAATATGGTATTAGCGAGATGATTGTTAGTAGATCTACTGGGTTTGACAAACCCCGCCCTGGCTAGTCGTTCTAGCTTTACTAGAGGTCAAACGGGTGAATGGTTAGCCTGTTTTACTATGCTGTGGTCTGGTATCCACAGCCGGGGCATTCATTACATTATTACTGTCAGTTCGGTTGTGAAATTTATACACATAGTGACTTGTTGTAGGCTAGCTACCTACTTATATGCTTTGATTACTGAATCTGGATTTCATTACTATTACTTACTGTTTTCTGTTAAACCTGTGAACTTACCAACCTTGTGTTGACACTTTAGCATGTTTCTTTCAGGTTCTTAAGGTGCGCATGATTTAGGATCATCACACGCTGCATTCATCATCGTTGGGTCAAATAAAACATTTACATTTTCTACGAACTATATTTTATTTGATTTGCGCGTGTCTGCGCCATTTGATTTACAAATTATTACGCTTCCATAATTACTCTTATGTTTACGTATTTAACTCTGTTTTCGGGAAACCCTAATGTTAATGAGCAATTATGTTTTGTAACTGGTGTGTCGTTTGGTGTAACTAGTGGGTGAGATCCTGGTATGTCACGCGCCTAATGGTAATATCTCGTTTGTAGAAATTAAGGGTGTGACAGTGGGTGGGGGTGGATTTTTCTAACTTATAGGTAATTACACAGATGGTCCATGAATAAAAGAGACATATATAATTACTAAAGTAGTCCCTCCAGGGGTATTTTAGTCATTTTATTTTAATTTAACAAAAAAACTAACGTCTGTTAGTCTTAATACTCATTCTCGTTACAAAACTGAAAATACAATACCTCAACCTGTAAAAAAAACCCTTAGTACACACACCTGTTATTTTCGATAAACCACAGGGACCATTCATATAATTAACTCTTTTTTTATATTAAAATAAGATTAAAAGTTAGATGTGTTCTAGGTAAGTAATTATTTATCATTTATATTTATCATTTTAGCTGATATTTCATGTCCCTAATGAATAACTTGGGATCTTAAACAATCAGAGGAAGTGCACATTGGTCACCACTCAAAATCATGTGATTTAACGATTATTAAGAGGACACGTTTTAGAATGCAATATAGGGATCACGTGTCATCTATAACACTGGGTATGGAGATACTGATGTCATCTTACATTTCTGAAAATCATTTAACCAAAGATGCTATGAGAAAGGTTACGCGCAAAGTATTGAAGACTTATACTTCTATGGCTATCTTAAGGTTGGTCGTATACATACCTAAATTATTTTGAGAGCAAGATGAAATTCTAGGTCAACTACTTGAGGAAGTAGTCCAACATTGATTGTCGAATTATTATAAGTATTTAAGGCTCTTTTTATACTCTAAATAAACATAACATTTAAAATACAAGTTACTACACGTGAAACTGTGATACGTAAGATGATTTTGCCCACATGTTTTGACCAATTGTTAGTTCTACGAGATGTATTATGAGTTGTTTCATTTGTCTGTGACGCCTTTAAACTTTACTGTGAATGGTGATACGTTAACATAGCGAACATATTATCTAAGTAAAGGTTTTTATGATACAATAAATGTACATTATTTATTTCATAACTTATTTTACATCTACTTATCCTAATACATATTAACAAAAAAAAATATGGTCTTCTAATGAGTTGTGCTACTTTATTTCATAAGTAGAGTTACATTAGCGCAATAATAAAGTCTCCCCGAAGTTGAATTTGTCAATGATGTTTTATAAGAAACGCTAGGTTTAGAAAATCTGATATGTTTTTTTCATATTACAAAGAATTTAGCTTAAGATAAAATAATAAAACCAAAAGTAGAAGATAGAAAAACTGTTGCAAATTACACGTACTTTATATCTCATGAGTTACATAGCATCTGTTGTATGTCCGAAACAATAGAGACATACAATGTTTTTTTCTAAATTTAATACATTTTTAATGGTTTGTTTGAACCGTAACATTTAATAAAAATAAACTTAACACAAAATTACACCAATAACTAATAGGTATATAAGTAATGTGAAATTGACTCTTAAAATCTAAAGTATAGTAAAAGGGTGTATTTATTATTAATGATGATTATCATGTTTAACGATAAATGCTAGATTTTTTAAGAAAAATATATTAAAACATGTCTCATGTAGCATTCGAACACCCAACATTTTGGTTGTGGGACACAACAATTAACCAGAGATATCCCATCATGACTATTTATTTAAACTTAAATTTTAAGAAAATCAAAACTGATATTGGTGTATTTTGTTGATCATATTTGAGATCTTCAATATTATTATTTTATTAAAATTAAGAGTTATATATTTATAAACATGGATCTAACCATCCGGTAGGACAGGTTATAGTGAGAATCAATTGAGCCACTGATTCAAGGGGGTGGGGTGCACAAATGGGTGTCGATGATCGTGGTAGTTTTTACAAAGTCTCGATTGAAGCAGAAACCACATAGATGGAACTTTGAGAAATATGAAACTGCAAGATTCTTAAAACAATAAAATAATAGAAATAGAAAAAAGATTTGAACACCTAACATTATATGTGGAGCTCATAATATTATCCGACTCTCATTTCCACTATTTTAGGTAATTAGACAAGTATACATATATTATGGTCTTACGATCTACATACTTAATAATTTTCATTTATTGTTGAATGTATAGGGTTAGTTGAAAATTACAAAAAAAAAACCCTTAAAAATGATAGAAAGAAATCTCAGTCATAAGATCATTGTGCTTTGTGGTTAACATTTGTGTTGATTTATGAAGAGAATGAATCTACCGAAAACTCAAAGATTCGGCTCTTGCTGTCAACTGTCGAATTCTGTCAAGTGCTGAATCACTGTCGATCAGCACTCAAAGTAATAAACTGCTAATTGACTACTTATCAACACTTAATCTGATGAGCTGCTAGTCGACTGTTACACTAGACAAGATTATCTGTACCGAAGTACATTGGCGGCTGTAGTGCTCTACCTTTTGGAGACAAAATTGTACTGAAGCGGTTAATCTTTGATGTGCCGATTGTCTGTCTACGATGTACATATGTTTTCCTAAACCAGGAATAAATGTAAAGTGATTTATTCTTTGTGTTTAGATTTCTTAGTATGAATACCTCTCACTTGTATACTTTTAAGGTCAGCTTGTTAGCCCACCTGTTATCTGTTGATATTTACTTTTGTAATCACAAAAGATTAATCAAGTGAATACTTGGAAAGAACATCTTATGTTTTTATGATTACTCAAAGTATCTATGTTTGTTAAGTAAGATAGTTGACTTGGATTTCGTATTTGTCATCTGCCGATCACTTGAAAAATCTTGTTAGTCCATAACCTGATCCAACAATTTGCACGATGGTACTTTAGTATATAGTTACAAATTAAAAACCATCAAGATGAGTCGAATGAGAAGATTTAACTAAAACCTGCACATGCAAGTCACATACATATTCCTTAATCTTTTTTAAACATTCATAACTTTCAACGCGTTATTATCTTTTAAACAAAATTACAGAGCGTTTTTTTGTCTTTAATATGAGTATGATATTGCTATATAAAAGTTAGAAAAAAACTAACCGGGCGAATCAAGACATGGTGTTTTTAGCCTGTACATAGTGTTTTCTAGCTTGTACATGATTTTTTTTAATCTGTACATGTTGTTTAAGTCTATACATGATGTTTTTATTTTGTACATGGCGTTTTCTAGCTTGTATATGTTGTTTTTAGTCTATACATGTTGTTCTAAGTTTATATATGATGTTTTTATTATGTACATGATGATTTTTAGTCCGCACATTATGGCTTAGTCTGTATGATGTTTTTAGTCTCAATATGGTGTTTTTAGTCTATACATGTTTAAGTATGTACATGGTGTTATTGGTTGGTACATGCTGTTTAAGTACGGATATGATGTTTTTAATCTATAAATAATGTTTTAGTTTGTACATGTTGTTTAAGTATGTGCATGGTGTTTTTAGTCTATACATTATATATGTTTTTAGTCTGTAAATGGTGTTGTTAGTCTATACATGTGAATTAATGTTAGGATCATATAGGTTCAATTTCATTGTAACCCAGTTCAAAATAATAATAATAATAATAATAATAATAATAATAATAATAATAATAATAATAATAATAATAATAATAATAATAATAATAATAATAGTAAAGATAACGATAACGATAACGATAACGATAACGATAACGATGATGATGATGATGATGATGATAATAATGATAATGATATTAATAATAATAATAATAATAATAATAATAATAATAAAAGTAATAGTAATAATAATAATAACACTAATACTAATAGTGATGGTGATGGTGATGGTGATGGTGGTGGCGGTGGTGGTGGTGATGATGGTGGTGGTGGTGGTGGTGGTGATGACGATGACGGTGGTGGTGGTGGTGGTGATGACGATGACGATGACGATGACGATGACGATGACGATGACGATGACGATGACGATGACGAGGACGATGACGATGACGAGGACGAGGACGAGGACGAGGACGACGACGAGGACGCGGACGACGACGAGGACGAGGACGAGGACGACGACGAGGACGAGGACGAGGATGACGATGATGACGATGACGACGATGACGATGACGATGACGATGACGATGACGATGACGATGACGATGACGATGACGATGACGATGACGATGATGATGATGATGATGATGATGACGATGACGATGACGATGATGACGATGATGACGATGACGAAGATGACGATGACGATGACGATGACGACGATGATGACGACGATGACGATGACGACGATGACGATGACGACGATGACGACGATGACGACGATGACGACGATGACGACGATGACGACGATGACGATGATGATGATGACGATGACGATGATGACGATGATGATGATGATGATGATGATAGTAATAGTAATACTAATAGTAATAACAATAACAATTTTTTTAACAATTGTCCCACTAAAAAACACTCTAAAGTACCTAGTTAAAAAATACCATAAAATTGCTTGATTTAAAAAAACTATATAACACCTAGTTTCATGAACACTTGTAAAAACACAATTCCCAGTTTTATGAACACTTGATTCATGCTGATTTTTTTTAAAATAACAAAATCATACTTTTTAGAAAAATAAAAATATTTGATTTTATGGTGAATTTCTTTTAAAAAAATAATAATAACGTATATAAAATTATAAAAGTTTTAAAAAGAAGAAAATGTAGCATGTAATTCGGATGTGCATGTTGCTTGCTTTTTTTTTTTTGGACTTGTATTCCTTTTAGCCTCTTTTACTGTATGTCATTCTCTTATGACTTCCTAAATTTTTTAAGTTTTCCTCTTTTGTAAAATATCTATTTCTATTATTGAATATCTACGTAAACATAAAATATTATCATATTTAATTTTATATGTATTGATATATCATATGCAGTCATCATATATTTGGCTAAAAAATAATGAGTGTATAGACTTGTGATACGTCTTCTTATGTTTCTAATTTAATTATAGTATTCTTATCTTAAAAATAAGTGGGTTTAACCTTAATTACAAGAGTTTAGTCAAAAGAAGGTGGAAGGGAACCTTTTACATATGTATGAGCTTTGTTTCTTTGAAACCGTTATCTAATAACAAACCTTTTGATCTTGAAATAGCACTTGATTTTAAAAGCTATTTTCACACCTTGATTGTGAACAAAGATTGTCAAAACTTTAATAGTGAAGTCTTTACCTCATCAGTCACAAGTATTGAAATGGAATGGTTTAGAGAACACCTCACTTTCTGATAGTCTTCAACCTTATCCTCTTATATGCTTCTTTATGATGTCCATTTCTTTAATTACTTATACATCGGGACATTGTAATTTTAGAAAAACTTTCTTATATTCTTCAAAAGTGCCTACATCATGAAACAAACCTTTTGTACAAGTATAGATCATTATTTTTACTTTCCTTTAATGAACTTTGAATACTTTTCACAAATAAATTACTATTACCAATGATATTTCTCAAGACACAACTTGGTGATTTAGGATAAGTACTCACATAGTATATTTCAAGATAAAAGGTTGTAGTGAATAAACATAGGTGTTGAGTTTAGGTTCTCACTAGAAACCCTGAATTTAAATCAAAATTTTGTATTTTAGTGAAAATGAATTTGGCAAAAAAAAAAAGGCCATCCAACTTGCTATGATACCAATTGATATAAGGGGTTTGATTATGTTGTTTTCAAAATTGATATCTACTTTAAACTACTTTCATGTTTTCTTGTAAATAGTATGAGATTTGCTAGTATATAAACAAAAAAAAGGTACAAACGGATGTATAGCGGTTACGATGGTTGTTAGCAGATCCGTCATACGTTCACTCGTCTACAGTCAACTGTGTGTCAATTTGAATTATTTCTTAATTAATTGGGTCTAGTTAAACAAACAGGAGAAGGAACAAAGTTTGTTTTAGTAAGCATATTTGCTTACGCTAAAAAACTGCTTTTGTCTCTTTTCTATTTTAGTTGATCTCTTTTTAGTTAGTGCAACTTCACTTTCTTTGACCAAGTTTCAATGACTAAGTTTCAATTTGCACTATTTCTCTTCAAGGAAAAACGTGTCCACCAAATTTGGGCAAAATAATTGATAATGTTTATAATAACTTTTGACTTGTTTTATAAAAAGTTTAAATTCTTAACTTATTTTATAAACATTTTTGTTTATATAAAATGTTTAAAGTCTTAAATTTACTTTATGAACATTTCTTTATCAAGATCTTGTAAGAGTATTCTCATCCTATTCTCCATCCCCATCCACATCCCTATATATAATAAAAATCATCAAAATATTCATTTCATTTGATTTCTCACCCATATACACATCCCTATAATTTTAAAAGAAAATAATCTCATCCCTCATATACAGGGGTTTATTATTCATCAATCATATCTTTTTTTAATATATTTTATTAATTGATGTGAGTACTTGAAAAGGAGAGAAATAATAGTAAAAGAAGAATAAATGAGTATTATTTAATTAAGATGGTGAATGAAATGAAGAATAGGATATGAGAGGTTTTACAAAAAGATTGATAAATTTAAAAAGGTGTATTTTTTGAAATTATAAGAATGAAGACGGTGAATGAGATGTGAATGCTCTAAGATTTTGTTTTATAAACAATCTGGTTTTATAAAACTTTGTTCAAATCTTTTATTGAAGTTTTTAGGTGATCTATATGTCGTGTACATCTTAATTTGTGATCTTCCACAATAACTTATCGTTCTTGATGCAAGATTGATTTTGGTTTGTGAATTTTTAAGAGTTTTTATTTCTCACACGGACGATACCACGATCGAACCATGTATCATTGTGGGGCTTTTGTTGCTTTGAATCTTTAGTCATTTGCATCACACTAGGCACAATCAACCCATTAATAGACTGTGACATCGATCATGATGCTTGTTATTGGATGTTTTAGTTAGATCCTCATCTTGGTAAGGTTGATCCATGATTAATCCGTGATCCTTTTGTTTGACATTTCTTGATCGTCTTGGTGTTATTTGTGACATTTTTTTTTTGCATAGACATCACGCGAATAAATTATGATCATATTATCGTTTGTAAGTAACATCTTATATCACATGTTTATCATCATGAAAAATGATACATTTATAACTGTGACCATTTGTATACTAACCTATGTGGGCTAAAGATCGGGTTTTAGACAATAGGCATCTCAATAACTTTATACAATAAAATTTCATAAACCGGTATACCCAATACTAGCAAACTTGATCATCATTGAGTAGTGGGCACCTAACAACAAGGGACAAGTTTTATAATCTGGTATAGGAATTGAATTATCAAAACTCATCTCATGCCCGACACATGGTCACCCCTACTCACAGTGGCGAAGCTAGAGTTCTTTTTTTGTTGGTGTCACTTTTTTCACCGCTCGTATGTTTACCAACTCGACATAAGAAAGTTTCAGGTTGGGTCATAAGTTTTTGGTTGAGTAAACTCTTGCATTGTATAATAGAGTCTTTAATAAAAGACTATCAAGCTGCCACTATTTATCAAGGTTAGTAAATCGTATGTAGATAATTGTGATTTGTGACTTAAACTTGCATTAACCAATTTGCCAACACTAATTTGATTTTCTAACTGAGTTTACTATCAATTAGAATCAAAAACAAGTAAAATAAGGGTTTAAACAAGAACAAAAGGGTTTATTTGGTGAACCAACAAAAAATCAGTCAAAACATGAGCAGAATCCTCTTTGATGTCTCATTCATAGTTTGATTCATATGTATATTAACACAATCTTATAAATTTGAAACAAGATAGTCTTGTTACACATGTGAATTGACATACAAATTAGCAAAATCCTAATTTCACACGTGACTTAACTTAGTGAGTTACATAGTCAAGAGATTCAACACAATCTAAGATTAATTATGCATAACTGATTTCAATAATGAACAAAAACTAAACCACCTAAAGTTACTTGTTTCTTTATTGTTAATATAGACTTATTAAACATATTATGCTCTTGTTGATTAAAAAATTATTTGTTCTAATAATGTTCCTCATCTATGAAAGTTCCTTTTGATTGATATAGCATCAATAAACGATCAGACAAACAAAACAGAGTTTGATTAATACGTTAACGCAAAGTGAAATGAGTTTGATTAATTTTTAGACTTGTGACATTAACAGTATAGAATTAATCATACTTTTCAGATTTGGTAATTAATCATACTTTTCAGATTTGGTTTAAATTTGTGAGATGAATCTACTTTGAATAACCATTGCTAGTGATTTTAAATGGATGATTTCAATCGTAAAACATTTTTTAATGTTAATTTTAAGTACTATTTTGTCTCGTGGTCTATATGTTTTGATGACATCTTGAAGAATCACATGCAAGAGCATTCATAGTAAGTTTCTTATCTACATAATTATGTTAAAAGTTATTAGTTTTTTTTTTCTAATTAAATAATATTTTTTATACATTTATCATTATATTCTTTATTTTTCATTCACAATCATTTTCAGAATATATTAAAAAAGTTAATAGGATTGGATAATGTCTTATCAAATATAAAAATGTACAATAATATTTTATCTTTTCTTTAATTACTATCACTCGTAATCATTACATATAATGCAGAAAACACACTTTTATAAAATATAAAAAACCTAATATCAACTCTCTAATAAATATATGTATAGGTACATGAGTTTGACAAATTTGAACTTTCTATGTAAAATCCAATCCATTACATGATTTTCAAAGCCACTTGCGTTGAATAAAAGCCTTTTTTAGTATTTAAATAATCACATGTTGTCTTAAAAATTAAAATACACTCATAAATAATGACTAAAATCAGAAATTATAAAAGGATCATCCAAACATGTGGGTGAAGTGTACTATAACTATTTACCAAATTTTAATATCATAAACATTCATAGTAGGTTTTTTGTTTTTAATGTAAGTGTGTCTCTTATATTATGAAAGATAATTGTGTGTGATTTTGAGTGAAGAAGTAAGAAAATTCATGAGGATTGTATCGTGACTTTTCATATTTGGGGAAACACAATACAACCGCATAAATTTTTTAATATTTTTAAAAGTGGTTGTAAGTAAAGGAGAGATAAAACATAATGATAAAGATATAAAAAAAAGTATTATTTAATTGAAATAAAGAGTATAAAAATAATGTTTTTAATGTAAATATTAAAATGGAGATGAAGATGATAAATATAGCGTTAAACTCTAAAGGGTGATCGGTTGTGTGTACTTTTGGAAATGCTTATTGTATTTATCTCCTCTTAAAAAAACTTTTATGGTCTTTTTCTATGAATTTTTCCCATAATAGTTACAAGTTTATTAAATACAATATTTCGATAACATTTGTCTCATTCGTTACATATATTGGTTTCGGAGATGTTCAACTATAAAGTTTTGAAAAACTAAAAACTGTAAAAAGTATTAAAATGTTGACACGTATCCCTTTTATCAGATTAAGTTGAGAGCAAAATTGTCAATGTTTCTCTTCTCAAGTTCCACCTTTTTTTAAACACTTGTAACCTTTACATATGACATTATTTTTTTTTTTAAAGTTACACTATAAAAACAAGCATTTTTATCCTTAAAAAGCGTATAATGTTGATATAAATAAACAAAGTTTTTTTTTTATATTTTTTAAGTTATTGTGTAATTTCATCAGGTCATAATGTAATCTTCTGATTGACAAAAATTACACAATGAACTAAAAACATAAAAAGTACATATTTTTTATTGTTGTGTTAGTTCAAAAATATATATTTTAAAAAACAAAATGCATAACACAATAGTCAACATTAGACACAATGGATAACATAATTATTAGAACCTGACTCGATGATTAGCAATAAACACGATAAGCTACTTGACGAGAATTACATAATGATCTAATCAGGATTACACAATGAATTGAACAACGGTATAAAAATTACATGTTCAACATTGTGTTATTTAAAAATTACTATAATAAAAGCACAATGATCAGCATTAGATACAATTATCTAACGAATATTATACAATGACTTGATATTAACACTATGATCTGATTAATATTACACAATAATCTGAAATAAAATGAAAAATAACTTTGTTTTTTATGTATCAACACTATCCCCATTCTAAAGATAAAAAACGCTTATTTTTATGGTATATTTTTTAAATTAACTTTGTATGTAAAAATTACGAGCTTTTAAAAAACTGGATAAAACTTGAAAATATGGCTAAGATTAAGATATAGATGGTCTATCATTTAAAGATTTAATGGATAATGATCATTCTCATTGTTTTTAGTTGTTTCTCTATTTTTAGAATAATTCCACCCTATTTATTTATGTGATAGGTCATGCCCAATCTCATGATCTATTTTTTATAAATACATATATTTATAAATTGAATTTTAGTAATTATTTATATATTACCAAAAATGTCATTCATTGTATAATATACCATTAAATAACAAAATACATTGGATTATAATACTTATATAAAAATTAACATGTCATTCATTAAAATTTTTTTTTTGAAACGGCGAAACTTCTATTAAACTAGCGGAAAGCTAGCAAGAAACTTACAATGTCATTCACTAAATAATGAAATTTATATTATAAATACTAAAATTCATAAATACCAAAAATGTTCTCATTAGACGTTTTAAATTTAAATGAAATGTGAATAGATTACTATTACAACTCTTAGTGTTCTTAATCATCACGTCTTTAAATTCCATTGAAATTATAAATACTCCCCCTATTTTACTAAAAAAATTTAATTCCCTTAATTTCTTTAAAATGGAACAATTTCAGTTCATTCCCTTTTTCCCAATCAAATACCTCCAATTCTTTTAATTTTGTAAACCACTAAAGTTATATAACCACATTCATATTCCCGAAGATTCCACCTACCCAAAGGGGCTAAGATGGGATTTCTTAAAAGAAATTTCAATCTTTATAGACGTGACTTTAGGGTAATTGGTGATAATGAAACGAGAGCGATATCATTAAAAATCCAAGGGGAAGCAAAGTCTAGTCGTCTAGATATATTCTTCTGGTCATGTTTTTATAAATAGTTATTGTTTTGTTGTTAAATTAGTAAACTCAACTGAAGTGACTTGTTTTTCTAAATCAAACTTTAGACTTTTGTATAACGTTTTTGGAACGGCATAAACTACAAACTAATTTACTTTTTGTTTGGATTTGAATCTAAAACCTTTTTTAAAAGGCAAAATTCTCTACAACTGAGCTAGCCCATTTGCCATTTTTGTATAACTACATAGATTTTTAGAAGGTAAAAGATCACCGTTTGACATATATATTAATATTTATTATAAACTATTACATTTGAAACTTACATTAACTGTGATTATTCTTTTTTCTTATATGCATAAGGAACAACTTGTTTATAGTACTTCTATCTATCTCTACTACCATATAATGCAGGAAAGATGGGTAGAAATGTCATTTTGCACATCTTGTAAGATGCGTCTGTTTCCCTACCCCTTCTTCGCCCTCACGACCTCACCTCTGCGTCTTCCGGTCGTTACGTGTGATTGAGGGAAACCTCCGGCCTTACCACCCTTACCTCTTTCCACCGTTACCGCTGCATTCACTCCTCACCATCGCATTCATTTGATGGTTGTGTAAACGTCTGCTCCAAAATTGGTTTGCATTCACTTTCCCTGTCGCATTCTATAGCATTCAGGTTCGCACAATTGTAACGATTGAGAGAAGGTTCGATTCAACCTTCCATTCAATTACGGCAATAAGTTAAATGGCTTTCGTTTTCAGATCCTCACCCTAACACACACACACACACCCCTTTACTTATAGTCAGGATGCAAGCTAGGTCTATCACCGTGCCATCGGTCTCAATTACCTTACCTAGGCATACGAATTTTGCTCTTCACCTCCAATCCTCCCTGCCAATTGGCACACTTTAGTGTTGGATTGATTTCATACATCAGTGACCTTCAATCAAAGCCGCAACTGCCGCCGGGATTTTCTGTCTCAGGTGCCAAATCTGTTCTTCTTTTCTGTCTCATGTCTTTACCTATGCTTTACTATTGTGATGCAAATAAACAGAGTTCGTATACAAATTAGATGTTGGACTCAACAAGTGCATTAAGAATTAATGCATAAAAGTATGATGCTTGCCATATCATACATATATCAAACATAATATGTTCTAACATCCAAGACAATCATTTACTAACACATTAGCATCATTAACATTCATAACAATCACTAACATTTGTTTAAATTTCTTTTTCAGATTTGTAGATAAAAGAAATTTTGACCAAGTGTCTGCAGCGGATGAAGAGTCTCCACAGCGGATGAAGATCATCAGCAGCGGATGAAGAAAATTCATCTAAGTGTGTGCAGCAGATGAAAGAATCCCACAGCGGATGAAGAACATACAGCGGACAACATCCACAGCGGATGTTCATCCACAGCGGATGACATTCCACAGCGGATGTTCATCCACAGCTGATGAACATCCCTAGCGGATGAACAACCAAGCATCCACAGCGGATGAACAACCAAGTATGCACAGCGGATGAATAGTCTTCTCCACAGCGGATGAGAAAAACTCCACAGCGGATGACTTAATTCCATAGCGGATAGCTTAGACACTTAGGATTATTTATGTAATATTCGTTTACATAAGGGTAGTTCAGTAATTGTATATAGCTTTTGTGTATAGGCTATAAATAGCACACTACTCTAATCCTTTGTAAGCTTTTGAACAATCAATACAATCAAGCAGCTATTATTATCAAGCATTCAAACACATGCAAACACGCACACACACACTGATTTCATACACTTGAATCATGGGTTTCTGCACCATGGTTCTTGTTTGTTGATTATTGAGAGATATTGAAAAGGTCCTTGGGGGAATCAACTTGTTCATATTGAATATTGTTCTAATATGTTCATGTTTAACATGTTAATGTAAAGTTGATTTCATCAGGTGGTATCAGAGCCTTGGCTCAATCATTCATTGATTTCGATCCTCTCATTCAACAACATTGATTTCAGTGGTTCATTAGCTTCAAAAAAACACACATTCAAGCATCAAACTCATCTTCTTCTTCTCATAAACATTCACTTAATTGCAAACATCATGATAACTGAATCATTTTGTGCATTTTGAAGAAGTGTTGTTGATTTTTGCTTGAACATCACACTACCACACAAGTTTTTAGTGGTTTTTGCAACAAACAATACACGGGTATTGTTCATACATTGTTAAACAACCTTTAAACAGAAGGTTTTTAACTTTTTACATCATTCAAACCTTAAAACCCTAATCGGATTTTAAGGGTTTTGTTTTTAAACACTGTTTCATTGATTTTTATTTGAAACAAATCATTTTTTCAACAATCTAAGTAGTTTAGATTGTTCATTATCATCACAAACTAGTGACAATCTCACTAGAAACATATTTTGTTCATTGTTCAACCATAGGGTTGAATATTTTGAAAAATCATCACCGCAAAAACCCTAGGAAAACCCTAGTTTTTGCAGAACACAATTCACGGGAATTGTTGTAGTTTTGATAAAACCATCAAAAACAAATTGTCTTGTTTGAAAAGTTTCAGAATCAACTTTTTGATCCAAAAGTTGTTTTACATAAGACAAAATCTGTTTGTAGGGTTTTTACAAAAAGAATATTGACTTTTTCATAAAAGGATAAATATTCCCATCATCCACAATCTTTCTTGTCACCGTGACCTAGAAAGCAACATTTCATAGGACATTAATTAATTAATTAATTAATTTTTTTATTTGGTAAACAATTAAAACAAATTAGTTTATCAAATTAACAAACAAATCCTAGAGACAATTAGGATTAATTAAATTTTAGCACCGGACTAAAATTTTAATCAAACAAAATTTAACTTAAAAAAATTATTATTAAGTTAAAATCAAATTATTCAAACATGGCTGATGATATGATGAGTTCAAATAATGGACTAAAACCCCCAAAGTTGAAGAACAAATCAGATTTCAAGCAATAGAAAATAATGTTTAGGAATTGGATTACATATCAAGATCCAGATTTATGAATATCAATTACTGAAGGTCCTTACATCCCACTGACATTAGGACTAGATTATAACATACAAAAACCAGTTAGTCTGAAAAGTGTAGCTGGTGATGACCTTAAGCGTGTCAAAACAGACATGAAGGCATACAGTATTCTAGCTATGACTTTGCCTTTTGAAATTTTGACACGGGTCGAAAATTTCAAAACTGCTCATGAACTCTGGAAGGTTCTTCACACCATGTGTGAAGGAAGTGAGGAAATAAGAGAGATCAAAAATAAAAAATTAAGAACTCAATATGAAACCTTCCACCACATCCATGGAGAATCAATTCCTCAACAGTTACACAGATATGTCCAATTGGTCAATGAAATGATAGTATATGGACTTAATTATGACACTGTTGAAATCAACAAGAAAATGTTGCATACATTGCCTGAGAGTTGGACTCAGTTAGTGTCTCTCATGAAAGCAACATTGGACTTGGAGGGACTATCCCTTGACTCACTTGTAGCTAAGGTTGAAGCACTGGAAATGGATGAAAAATCCAGGAACAACAACCAAATCAGACATGTCGAGGCCTACAAGTTCAAAGAACCACAACACACAGACAGTGCTTTCCTCACAAGCACTGGAGAAGATGAAGAAGAAGAATTTCTGGATTCTCATGATACATCATTCTTCTCAGCACCAGAATCATCCAACAACAAACACAAGTCTTAGAAGACTGGAGTTCATGCTTCTCATGAAGTTACACCCCAAAGTAAACATCAACCTCATAACTCCACCTCAAACAAACAGTTAAAACCTCAAACATCAAACATACACAGGCTTGAAAAAACTATGGATGCTCTTACTATTATTCTATAAAGTGAAGAGTAAAAGTAGCTTATGCAGTCTTTTCAACAAGCTTTGAAGCATTCTTGGGAGCAAGTCTGACTCCATCTCAGATCATCCAACAGAATTTGTATGAACTTCCACCAGATATGGTAGAAGAGATGGATCTTCAATGGTTAATGGCTATGATAGCATACAGGTCCAAAAGGTTTCTGCAAAGAAATAGAGGTTTAACCATGGACAAGAAAACAAGAATTGGTTTTGATAAAACCAAAGTTAGTTGCTATAACTGTCAACTTTATGGGCACTTCTCCAGTGAATGTCAACAGCCTAGAGTTGATAGAAACACTCATCAGGCACAACACTCAAGTGGAATTAATTCAAACAGACAAGTGCCTCCACCAATCAGTATTCCAAATGCACCTACTCAACCTCAGATCACATAATTCAGTCCAACTCAACGTCCAACATCTTCTGCAATGATAATCAAAAAGGATGGAGAATGTGACTGGAGCCTTTATGAGGCTGAAACACCATCACCTTCAGATCATGCCCTTATGGCTGATATTGAAGACAAATTAACAGACATCCCGAAAGAGGTAAAAGAAACCCTCTGCAGTCAAGCATGTATTGATGAGGTAAACAGGTATAGAGAGCATGCTGACAAGCTATCAAAGAAAGTAACTGAAACAAACATTCTTAATGAAAGTCTAAAATCAAAACAAAAGCAGTATGCTACAAAAATACTTTCATTACAATCAGACATAGACAAACTACTTTCTAAAAAATTAACATTGACAGCTCAGGTCGAGCAGCTCTCTATCTCATTAACTGAGTCAAAAACAAGTCAAGCTGAAACTGAAGTTAAACTTCAGAAGTTTCAGGTGAGCAATAAGAAGTTCAAAGAACTTCTTGCTCAACAAAGGACCTTTAAGGATCCTACAGGACTTGGATATCATAAGGTAAACCCACCTTATAATGATAACTACATCCCACTTCCTGAGTCAATGACCAACATACAAGATGAGTCAACTGAATCTCAAGACAAACCAATTGAATCAAAGTCATCATCATCATCATCTCTAACAATGTTGAAAACACCATTGATTAAATTTTTAAAAAGTTAAGAGATTTCATAAATCAAAACTACAGATTTTTATCAAGGTGAAAACAATGAATATGATAATGAAACTAGTGATGATGACATTGATATTTCGAAGGATGACTCGGATCAACCAATTACTGAAACTCAAAAGGTTTCAAATGTGGCTGATACATCAAACAACCAATCGAAACAGATTCAAGGATTTGATATCTGTTCCGGTGGAAGGAAAGCTGTAACTTCCATTGCCCCTCCTAAACAGGTAAATAAAGGAAAAGGTAAAACCATAATTCATCCAAAACAACAGTCTGTAACTTATTTGAAATCAAAAGTTTTCAGCAAACAAACAAAAACAGAATTGCCATACTGTAAATGGTTTGATCAATTCTCACATTCAACTAAAAAGTACAGATATGGCAAGTACTGCAAGTACTGTAAGATGAATAATCACAGTACAGAAAAATGTTATTTTCACAATTATTGCTCCATTTGTGAAAGCAACAATCACAGCACGGCAAATTGTTTTTTCAACAAGAAAAACAAGAAACAAAACAAACAAGCTCAGGTTGAGAAAACTATTGAAAAACAACCTGTTGCTCAAAATAAGAGCAGAGTAGGAGTTCCTAAACATACTCCTCATCAGAAAATTGTTTTAGATAATGATAAAACCTTTTATGACAATTTTCAACACACATCAAGGAGACATAAGTCTCAGAACAGACAAACCACTGACACTAGCTCACAAAAGAGAAGAGCACAAAGCACTTCTCCAAATAGAGCTAAATCAAACCAAAGGAAATCTAGTGTCTCTAGAGCTCCAAAACCTTCAGACAATGTTGTCTTGGAAGAAATCTGCATTGTTGGAAAAGACGAAAAACCCAAGACCATATTAGCTTGGGTTGCTCCAACTAACTGATTTCTTTTGTTTTTTAGGGACATCTTAGAAGGATTGACAACATCTGGTATGTTGACAGTGGATGCTCCCGTTATATGACAGACAACTGTTCCCTCATTCGGGATTTTAAGAACAAACATGGAGGCAATGTAGCCTTTGGAGGAGATAAAACAGGTGGGAAGATAACTGGCGAAGGAATAGTAACAAACAGGTTGATTAGCTTTGAGAACGTCAACTACTGCTCCAATCTTCAATTCAATCTTCTGAGTGTATCCCAAATCTGTGACAAGGGATATGTCACCCTATTTGACTCCAACAGCTGCTACATCCTTAAGACGAGTTTTTAGATTCCAGAAGATCATATCCTTTTGAAAACTCCTTGTCTAAACAACACATACATTGTTGATATGAATAATGTTTCAGCATCAACCCCTGAAACTTGTTTATTATCAAAAGCCACAGAAGATGTATCACAATTATGGCATAGATGATTAGGTCATTCCATTTTTAACCGAAGGAACAAACTTGTTAAAAATGATCTAGTCATAGGTCTGCCACAAAAGGAATTTTTTTGTTCAGACCACTGCACAGCATGTCCGAAAGGCAAACAACATAGAGTTTCACATAAATCAAAATTGATAAACTCTAACAACACACCACTCAAATTGCTTCATATGGACCTTTTTGGCCCAACAAACATCCTAAGCATAGGAAAGAAGCAATACTGTCTTGTCATAGTAGATGATTACTCTAGATTCACATGGGTTTCTTTCCACTACACAAGACAGAAACAGCACAAATCATTACATCCTTAATCACAAAGATTGAGAGTCAACTTGATCTTAAAGTTAAAACTTTAAGAAGTGATAATGGCACTGAATTTAAGAATGACTATATTTCGTCTTTTTGTACAGAAAAAGGAATAAGTCATCAATTCAGCGTAGCAAGAACTCCTCAGCAGAATGGAGTAGCTGAACGAAGGAACAGAACATTAATAGAAGCATCTAGAACCATGCTAGCTGACTCTCTATTGTCCATATCCTTTTGGGCTGAAGCCATAAACACAACATGCTACATACAAAACAGAACATTAATCATCAAAAACAATTCCAAAACTCCTTATGAATTAGTGTTTAAAAGAAAACCATATATAGGATTTCTTAAGGCATTTGGATGTTCTGTTTCCATATTAAACACCAGAGAACAATTATCCAAATTTGCTCCAAAAGCAGATGATGGATTCTTTGTTGGATATTCTGGAAGCTCAAAAGCTTACAGAGTATTCAATCCAAGGCTAAATATAGTGGAAGAAACAACAGATGTTGTTTTCAATGAACATTCTTTCACTAAGAAAGTCATTGGATCTAACTGGCTGTTTGATATTGATGCATTAACCAAATCATTTGACACACCATATTTTGATGTTTCAGGTTCAAAGGAAAATAATGAGTATCCAATGGTTCCACCATCAACCATTGATGTTCCATTGACTGCTGATCCTCCAAGGAGAACCACGAACACACCATCAAGCACAACTATGTCAACACCTCCTGATCAACCAAACACCTTAAGAGAAACATCATCAGACACTCCAGTATCTTTATCTCCTGTACCCACTCAATCACAAGATACCAACAAAACAAAACAACCTGAAGATGATGATGACTACCATTCTCTACCAGACACACATCATGAAGATGAAATCCCAGATTTCTTTCATGATTCCCCTCAAACATTCACTGAACCTCCTCAATCAAATAATCACACATCACCCAATACTCTTGCTCAACCCTCATCACATGATCAGACAATCACCAATTTTGATTCAACAATCCATGTTGATCAGATCACCACAACAAGAATTCACAAAGATCATCCCATCGAAAAGATCATAGGTGATCTCAACACCAGATTGACTCGTAGTCAATCTGATACAGCAAACATTTGTTTGTATTCCTGTTTCTTATCCTTAACTGTACCCAAAAACATCACTGAAACCTTAAAGGACAACAGTTGGATAGAAGCCATGCAAGAGGAACTACAGCAATTTAAGAAGCAAGAAGTGTGGAAGCTGGTAGATCTGCCTAAAGGTCAATATGCAATTGGCACAAGGTGGCTATTCAGAAACAAAGCAGATGACAGAGGGATTGTCAAAAGAAACAAAGCAAGGCTTATAGCTCAAGTGTGACCTCTTCTATTTTTATGTAACGTTTTGTTAACCTTGTTATCTCTTGTAAGTATGTTTTGTCATTAACTCAAATGCGAGGATTCGTTTGAAATTTATTGTACCTTGATCTCTTTTGGTATTCTTAAATAATTAAGTAAATAATAATAATGATAATAATAATAATGATAATAATAATAATAATAATAAATAATAATAATAATAATAATATAATAATAATAATAATGGTAATAATGTTAATAAAAATAATTATTACGATAACTATAATAATAATAATAAAAATACTAATAAGAGATAACTTATTAAATAATAAAATAGTTATATAAAATAAAAATCTATTTATAGATTAGGAAAAACTTGTAATCAAATTTTTGGCATAAAATAATAAAACTTTAAACCACAGGGACTAAATTGTAAGTTTAGTTTAAACTGAAACTTTAGATTAAAAGGGACAAATCTTAAACTACGGGGACCAAATGTGTAACATCCTTTAAACCAAATCCCCACCCCCGTCATTCCGGCCAAGAACCTCGGCCGAACTTCAGAGGCTCCGACGACCCCCCTAAACTCTATACAAACCCATTCTTAACACATAAAAATGAACCGAACCGGCTCTGGAACATGATTAATTCGAAATTAACAGTGATTTCACTTACATACAAGTTGAAACCGAAATCACATCAAAGTCCAAAACCGTTTCTACACGTAATCGATGTAATTATTTAATTAAATGGGCATAAACGTTCACGCAATCATTTAGAAGCTATTGATGTGAATAAAATTACCTGAAACAACATTGAATCTGTCCAATACGACCTGAAACGGCCGACTTAAACACCATAGCCGTTGGGTACCAAATCGACCAAATTAGACCTATAAATTAGAGTGCTTATACTCGAAATGGGTTTTCTAACCTCTCTGCAAGCTCAATTTCACTCGAAATACACACACACATCGATTTTGTCTCTCGAAGAACAGTCGGCTACACATACGATTGTTCTCTTTCAAATCCAATTCGAACAGGTAAATTAAAACCACCATTCTACTCGATTAACCAAGGGGAATCAAAGCCCCATGATTAATTTCATAATCGATCTCAAAATGATGTTCGATTTCTTTGATTTCAAAATTAGGGTTCTTGGGTTGAAATTAAGAATTTCTGGATAATCCTTTTAAAAAAATTGATTTCTATGTTAAAACACAAAATAGGGCCTAGCCAGCCGGTTTAAGTCATGTGTTGTTGGGCAGGAGGTCCCGGGTTCGACCCTAGGCACCTGCCACTATTTTTCTAAAAGGCTTTTTATAAAATCTAAATTTCAGAAAAGTATTTAAATATTATCAATAGTCATATAAAATCATTTTTTCTAGAAAATAAACAAAATCATTTCCTTTTAAATTTTCTTAAAAATTTAATTAAGAAATTATCATTTTTTTAGTTCAAAAATTATAAAAATGGAACAAAATTTAATTTATTATTAATCTCAAAATTTTAATAATTACAATTAAATAAATTCTTTATTGTTATTGTTACACCTTTATTTTCTTATATATATATTGTAAGAAAATAAATATACATGTACATGTATAAAATGTACACTTATTGTAATTAAAATAATTATTTTAAACATTTGAGTCTACAAAATTATTATTTAAATAGTAAATAATAATCATTTGATAATAAAAGTATAACTTTTATTAATAGTATTAATCACTAAAATTCTTAGTTAAATCGCTCAATTACCAAACAATAATAAGTTACATCTGTTTAATAACATGAAAAATCATGGACTAATGGTTTATAAATATAATACCAAAATTACTATGATTAACTTAATACGACGTTTCATTTAGGTTGAACGTTAATAGTATCCTCGGCATTTGTGACAAGACTCTTTTATTTGTTCATCTTTATAAACCAAGTGAGTTTTCATACCCCTTTTATATATTTTCATATTTTTGGGGTGAAACATGTTGACCTTATTATAAATACACTTGTAAACCCGTTTGAATCTTGTAATCACTTGTGCAATTCATCTTATTTGTCATGGTTATTTGAACACTTGTAATTATCATGTGATGACTCTTGTTATATACAATCATTAACTATTGCTAGTCTAGCGACGTCATAGATCTATGGGCCTGACAAGCCTATTTGGTGCTAAAGCCGAGGTATTGCCGGCTCCTAGTGTCGTATTCTTGAGCACTATGGGAACCAAATACACTTAGCTAATCGTTTAATCTTGTAATCTTGTAATGGCCATATTTGTCAAGGTTTGATTGTTACATTTGTTCATCCATCTTTATTTACTTTATTCAATAACCTATGACATAAATTGTCGTCTTTGATATATATCTATGTATGAAAATCTATGGAAACTCACCAACATTATGTTGACCTTTATTTTTAACATGTTTCAGGACTTGATACCGCTTAGCATGCTTTGAAGACTTACTTACATCTAGGATTGGACCTAGATTAAAATAAATGACAATTGTTATCTTTTGACGTTGGAATTATTATGTTTTGTTGATTGTTGGAACTTATGTTATTTCTTAATTGTATGTCATGAATATTGATATTTAATAATATTGTCATTTTAAATTAGCGTTGTGTGGCATGAACAATCTTAACCCTCACATCTCGACGTTTCCGTCGTTAAGGTTGGGGTGTGACATCAATGATATACTTAAGAGGAAGGCATTGATCATGATGATGTCTTTGCTCCTATAGCTAGATTGGAAGCCATCCGAGTATTCCTTGCTTATGCCTCATCACAGAAGTTCAATGTCTATCAAATGGATGTCAAATGTGCATTCCTTTATGGTAAGATAGATGAAGAGGTGTATGTTGCTCAACCTCCAGGGTTTGAAGATCCAGATTTCCCTCACAGAGTATACAAGTTAGACAAAGCTCTGTACGGTCTTCACCAAGCACCAAGAAAGTGGTATGAAACTCTATTAAAGTTTCTACTACAGAATGGTTACACCAGAGGTAAAATTGATTAGACATTGTTCTTAAAAAGAAAAGAACAAGACTTGTTAGTAGTGCAAGTCTATGTGGATGACATAATTTTTGGCTCCACAAACATACAGCTTTGCAAAGAGTTTGAAACTCTTATGCAATCAAAATTCCAGATGAGCTCAATGGGAGAACTCACATTCTTCCTAGGCCTACAAGTTCAACAATCAACAGATGGAATTTTCATCAATCAAAGCAAATATGTGCATCAGATACTCAAGAAGTATAACATGACTGATTGCAATTCAAGCAAGACACCATTTGCAACTGGATTGAAGTTTGGACCAGATCTAGAAGAAACATCAGTTGACCAGAAACTTTACAGATCTATGATAGGTACTCTGATGTACCTAACAGCAAGCAGACCAGATATCATGTATGCAGTATGCATGTGTGCAAGATATCAAGCAGATCCCATAGAATCACACATAAATGTTGTAAAAAGAATCTTCCGATACTTGAACGGCAAACCAGCTCTTGGTTTGTGGTATCCTAAAGATGGAGACTTCTCATTATGTGCATACACAGACAGTGACTATGGGGGATGCAATAACAACAAGAAATCAACCAGTGGAGGCTGCCAGTTTCTTGGATTAAGATTGATCTCTTGGCAATGCAAGAAACAGACAAATGTCTCTGTGTCCACAGCTGAAGCAGAATATATAACTGCTTCTGCATGCTGTTCTCAAGTGTTATGGATTCAAAACCAAATGCTTGGTTATGGCTTTAATTTTCTTAAAACACCCATACACATTGACAATTCTGCAGCCATGTTTATAACAGACAATCCTGTTCAACATTCAAAAACCAAACACATAGAGATCAGATATCACTTTCTGAGAGATTGCTCAAAAAAAGGTCTAATCAAGTTGATCAAGGTCCACACAGACAACCAATTGGCTGACCTTTTTACAAAACCATTTGATTCAACACGATTTGAATTTTTGGTTCAATCTCTTGGTATGATCAATTATGAAACAAAAAATTAATATTTTCAAAACATTCAAATCAGACACACTTGATTTTGTCAAAGTCCATGATTACCATCAGCTTTCCCTTTTTCAAAATCAAGATATCATGTAAATCATTCATTTTGATAATATTGAATCACACATACACTTCATGAGAAATGATAGTACACTAGCATAATTCTTCACTTGAGTCTTTTTCCACTAAAAAAGACTGACAAATTCTTTGTTTGATATGTGGATAGGCTCAGCATGGGACACATAAAATCATATACAACAGTGAAGAACTAAATTCTCATGGCTGTGTGGTTACACATCTTGGTTTATGGTGAGTATTGATCTATCCAATATAGGTTGCTTTCAAAGTAACTACAATACACCAAGTGAAACAGATTATAAATTGCTCAATCATTCAAGTGTCTCCTTTGTTATGATAATCATAGACTTGGAGTACACCTAGGCATTCTTTGTTGTGCTAAGCACAGACCTGAATGACCTAAATCATGATCCAAAAAGATTCCTAAAGAGGAACACATCCATCTTGGATGAATCATCAATAAAGTCTTTATGACTACATTCCTTGTGAATGAATCAAAAGAATCCCAAAGAGGATCAACTTCCAAAGTGAAGTGAAAAAGAATCCCAAAGAGGATCAAACATCATGGATCAAATTAAGCATTTATACTCCTAAGTAACTAGGTTTTAAGTATTGAAAGTACTTTCTAGCGTATCTTGAGGAGGGTTGTATTAATCATACAATCAGACGTGGGGTACATACATCTCATGTCACTAAATTCAAAACATGATAATCACTCACTGTTTTAAATCAATCATTAATACCATGCTTGAATTTAAGGGGATCAATATATCTGCAATCAACATTGTACTTGTCTATGTCTATTCTCCAAATCATACAAACAACTCAGTGAGAACTATAGACTAGTATGATCTCATGGTATGTGTAAAAAATTAATGTGTAAAACATGATAAACATCCATTTTTAGTAAGATTCACTCTTCTCTTGCTAAATGATTATCAAACAAGCAAAATGGACTTTGATAATTTCCATATTAAATCATATAAATTTTTGACATTTTATAAAAGACTTTTATAAATATGCAAAAATTTAGGGGGAGAAATTAAACATGGAATTATCAAAGGCAGCAGAATTATGCATTATCATACATTTCAAATTTTGAAAAATAAACAAAGCCAAGTCAAGCCAACACTAACAAACAACAGGTTGACACACATATATTTGTTTATTTTATTATATAATATTGCTTATGAGTGATATCAAAACATCCATATATTGAATATGTTAAAATTCAATATTTTAACATACAATTTAATCCAAAAATTTTAAACTAAACAAAATTTAACATTCAGAATCTTCTTTTGCAAAAAAAAAAAAAACAAACAAACAAACAAATTTGCAATTTTATGTGCTTCGGAAGCAAGATATTTGCTTCGGAAGAAATGACTTCAAAACATACAAAAATTTTAAAATTTTTAAAATTTTGACAACTGTTCACACAACGGATGAACAAATATCTCATCCGCTGTAAGAACAGTACCATTCATATCATCAAAGTGTCCACAGCGCATGAACATTGTTCATTCGCTGTGAACATCTCTCAAAAATTACCAAGTGTTCCACAGCGCATGAACATTATTCATCCGCTGTGAACAAAGCATTCAATCCATTCAAAGTGTCCACAGCGCATGAATTAGGTTCATCCGCTGTGTATATTCATTCAAACATTCAGGTGTTCCACAGCACATGACTAATGTAACCTTTCGTAACCTTTCGTGTTTTCGTTAATTGATAGTTAACCTTGTTATGTTCTTGTAAGGACCATTTATGTCATTTAAGAAACTATATGGGTTGTTTATGAATGTTTCTTTTATTGTGCATTAATTCTTTAATTTAAGAGTTAATAATTTGTTTTTAATATAATAAACATAATAATAATAGTCAAAATAAAATAAAAATAATAATAATAATAGAAATCATAAGTTATAAAAGTTAAATAATTAATAAGTTATAAAAGAGTTAAAACTTAAAGTTTAATTAAGTTCAGGGGGCTTTAATGTCAATTTAGAAACTTTAAAATAAAGTTGTACTCAAAATAAAAGGAATTGAAACTATAGGGACCAATGGTGTAAAATCCAAAAAAAAAAAAACCCAAACCGGATCTTCCCCATATTTCCGGCAGCCACTCTCCGGCCACCCTCCGGCGACTTCGAAACCCACTAATCTCCTTCAAATTCCGACCCCAATCGTTTCCAACCGCTTCGTGAAGATGTTTCGAACCCCGGGATGAACTTTAATTGAATTAAAACGACGGTTACGAACTCGAATCACCGATTAACCGTAACCTTTAATCATAGAACCGTTTGATCATTGAAACTCAATAATAATCAAATTAAATGAATCATAATCGAACGTTTATCTAATCCCAAGCTACCATCCAACATAATTTCATCTGAAACACACTCAAACATCCCAAACAAGTCACACTCTTCATCGCGTCTGCATCCGTGGTGTTCATCGACCTTCGAGCGATCTCAGTTGAAATTTATAGGGGGCTTTCGTTCATTGGGATCAATAGAAGCTTTCTGTGCAACGAGTTTTGTTATCATCATCATTTGCACATCGATTGATTATAGCTTCGGTCGCGGCCTGTTCTTCGTCTGCCTTATCATCAATTCGACTTCAACCGGGTAATTTAACCCACCTACATACTCGATTTTACATGGGGAACAAAAGCCCCATGATCTTTAGCGTTATCAGTAACGAATTGATCTTCAATTTGGTTCAAATCGTTCTAGGGTTCATATGGGTTGGGGTGTCTTTGTATTTGTGTTTTAAGAATTAAGAACCAACTCTTACCAGGCTTAGGCGCCCTCGCCTACTGGTTAAGAGCCCTGTTTCGTTCTTGAGGTCCCGGGTTCGAACCCGGGCACCCTCAACATTTTTTAAAAACGTCTTTTTAGCAATTTTAATTACAGAAAATTTTAATTATTATAGAAAAATTTTTGTTAACTTTAACAATTTCTAAGAGCACCAAATTATTTTCTGTAATTTTTCAAATTTAAATATTTATATACTTTTTAATAAAACAATATAACAAATGTCATTTTTTTAGTTTATTTCTGTAAAATGGACTTTAAATGATAGTTTTAATTTAATAAATTATTATTGGTTCATACGTTACTTTTAATTATTGTTTAAATCATGTTTACATCAAATGATTATAAAAAAAAAATCATTTAAACTTTATATTTAAACTTTACCAATTATTATAAATGATATAATTGCAATTCTTCATATTAAATTACCTAAATGGGTAATTCTTTTCGTTGAATCAAAATAAAAGTGAATCCATTATTTATTCTTTTGTTCACCAAAACCCCAAATTCCTATTGAAACCCTAGTTCACGTTAATCGTTAATATTACCTCTAATCTTAACCTTGAAATATATACGTTAGGTAACTCGAAAAAGAATCGTTGGAGCACCGTTTATTTCTTGTTATCATCATATATATATATATATCATGTGAGTTTTCCATGCCCCTCTTTTACTTTATTTCACACCTTTTGGGGTGAAACATGTTAACCTTATAAACTTGCACTTGTAAACATCTTGATACTTGTAAACGCACATGCAATT
This sequence comes from Flaveria sonorensis, assembly GCA_025506505.1. NCBI lineage: Eukaryota > Viridiplantae > Streptophyta > Magnoliopsida > Asterales > Asteraceae > Flaveria > Flaveria sonorensis. The sequence continues at coordinate 14,011,833 of CM046429.1, forward strand.
CATCCTTACTTTTTGTCATGGTTATTTGTAATATTGTGAGCCTTATATGATGAACATTATATGTTGACGATCATTAACTATTGCTAGCCTGGCGACGTCATAGATCTATGGGCCTGACAAGCCTATTTGGTGCTAAAGCCGAGGTTATTGCCGGCTCCTGATGACGTATGCTTGTTCATCATGGGAACCAAGTACACTTAGCTAATCGTTAAACTTGTAAATGATATTCTTGGTCAAGGTTTGATTGTAGCTATATGTTATCTATAAACTTGCTTTATTCGTAACCATTGACATGAATTGCTACTTGTCAACTTTTATATATATATAGATATGTATGCTTAACCCATGGAAACTCACCAACTTTTAAAGTTGACCTTTTATTTTTAACATGTTTCAGGAAATGCACAAGGTTGATGAATATCTTTTGAAGCATGCCTACACCTAGGATTTGGACCTAGGAAAAATAAATAACATATCTTGAAACTTGAAAGTTGGACTTTGTTTATTTGCTTATTTTCTTTTGTTGAGACATTTGTAATGTTTATTTCAACTTATGAATTTTTATATTTATAATTTATGGTAGTGTTATGTGGCTGTGAACAATCTTAACCCTCACATCTCGACGTTCCGCCGTTAAGGTTGGGTGTGACAGATTGGTATCAGAGCCCATAACTATAGGGATTTAGGTTATTAGAAATGGTGACCTAGACTATAGTTGATGCATGAACCTCATAAGAAAAATCTTTATGATCTTGTAATATATCTTGTTGCATGCTACATAATGCTACTTGTTAGGGATGGCCTTTTGATGTGCAACTTGATGCCTTTAGTTAGGATTGCCTTATAATTGAGAAACTTGGTTGCCTTGTCTCCTCTAAAACTTATTCTTAATCTTTTATTCTCTCGACAATGAAATATCTTAAACTTATTCTCGACGACACGGGGAACGTAAGCTTTATATCAAAAGGTTCAAATCTTTAGACTTTATGTCTAATCTATGAAAATCTCATCAAGGTTTTAATTCCATGAACCTAAAGAAATATTGTGTGACACATAGACACCTGTATTCTGGACTTCCTGGCAAAAAGCCTTCGGGCTAAGGTAAGCATTTCGCATAAATCCCGTGGGACTAGTTATGCTTACCTGGGGATTTCTGGGATGAGTGATAAACTATGGTCAATATACACAAGTTTCTAAGGCAATTGGAGTTAACTCACCTTGACGTGTCAACGTTTCCAAATGGTAAAGTGTACCAAATGGAATCATTCCTTATGTGTTTTACAAGTCTTGAAAAATCTTTGTTTTGTTATCTTCTTCTACTCCAAATTTCTGTGACTAACGTATTTTATATCCAGCATGTCTCGTCATCATGGAAAGCGTGGTAGCTCCGACCGCAAATTAGCCGCCATGATTGCCCGTCAAATGGCTGCCGTCATTCCGACCATGGTTGCTGAACTGAGTAGCACCTTGATGACCAACGCTAGTGACAACACTAATGGCAATGGGCAAGGAGAGAATAGTGCCAATCAAGGAAGAAACAACCAAACTTGCACGTTTAAGCACTTCAATTCGTGCAAACCCACTAGCTTTAGTGGGAAGGAAGGAGCCACTAGACTTCTCGAGTGGTTTGAAAGCATGGAGAACACCTTCATCAACTGTGAGTGTCCCGAGGCACTCAAAGTCCGTTATGCCACAAGTGTTCTTCAACAAAGAGCACTTACGTGGTGGAATAGTGAGAAGAGGAATCGTGGTGCTGATGCTGTGTTGGCACTCACTTGGGAAGAATTCAAGAACATTGCCATCCAAAAGTTCTGCCCGAGAAGTGAGTTGCAAAAGCTGGAGGAGGAGTTTTGGAATCTCAAGCAAGATGGTGGAGATCATTTGGCCTATTCAACTAGGCATCACGAGTTGAGCATCCTGTTGCCTCACATGGTTGACACAGTTCCTAGGAACATTGAGAAGTTCATCAAGGGGTGCCACCTCAAATCCAAGATGCCGTGGTGGGAAGTAGACCCACAACTTTGGAAGATGCCATTACCATCACCGCTCAACTTACTGAAAACCATATTCGAGCGGGCACCTTGTCTGTCAAAGGGGCTAAAAAGACTGAAAAGGCGGTCCCTGAAGCAGCTAAGGAGAATAAGAATGAACCGTCTTACAACAACAAGAAACGCAAGTTCACACCGGCGCGTAATTTCGCTGTGGCTACACCCAAAGTACCTCAAAGACAACCCGCTCCTGGTACACAAGCACCTGCTGCTAGAACCTATGCTGGTCCTCTACCATTGTGCAATGTCTGTAAGTATCATCATGCAGGTAATACCCCGTGCCGTATCTGTACACTGTGTGGTAAGTATGGACACTTGGTGGCTACTTGTCACCGTGCACCAAACAATGCCGCGTTAGTTGCTAATCGTGCTTGCTACAACTGTGGGGAACCTGGTCATTTTCGCCCACAATGCCCTCGTCTTGCGGGTAACGTACCACAAGCTCGAGGACGTGCCTTCAACATCAATGCAAACCAAGCACAAGCAAACAACGATGTGGTGAACGGTATGTCAAATCAACCCCAACTTTATGATCCAAGTTCTTTTGTTGCTTTACCTGTATCGTTAAACGTCTTTAAAACTGAACAGGTATGTTCCTTATTAATAATTCTTATGTCTACGTTCTGTTTGACTCTGGAGCCGATAAGAGTTTTGTCTCGATAGAATTTGAGCCTATACTTGCTAAGCCACATACGAAACTAGAAAGACCTCTTACTGTCGAAGTCGCCGATGGTGAACCCATCACCGTTGATGTCGTTATTCGTGATTGCATTTTGAGTCTAAACGAGCATGATTTCTTTATCGACCTTATTCCTATGAAACTTGGAAGCTTTGACGTTATCATTGGCATGGATTGGCTAGCCAAACATCATGCTGAAATTATTTGTTTCGAGAAATGCATTCGAATTCCTTTGCCTTCGGGGGATACATTGAAAGTATTCGGCGAAAAATCATCCAAAGGACTCAAACTCATGTCGTGTACTCAAGCCCGAAAATGTCTAAGCAAGAATTACATGGCTTTCTTGGCTTACGTGGTCAACACGAAAGTCAAAGGGAATGACCTTAAGGAGGTCCCGATTGTACGAGACTTTCCTGAGGTGTTTCCCGACGATCTTAGCGGTTTACCTCCCGTGCGTGAAGTCGAGTTTAAGATCGATTTAATTCCGGGAGCGAACCCTGTGGCTAAATCACCATATCGACTTGCACCGTCAGAAATGCAAGAGCTGGCCAGTCAACTTCAAGAACTGTCCGACAAAGGCTTTATCCGTCCTAGCTCATCACCTTGGGGTGCACCTATTCTGTTCGTGAAGAAGAAAGATGGATCATTTCGTATGTGCATCGATTATCGTGAGCTTAACAAACTTACCATCAAGAACCGCTACCCTCTTCCTCGCATCGATGATCTTTTTGACCAACTTCAAGGAGCTGCTATTTTCTCAAAGATTGATTTACGTTCTGGCTATCACCAATTACGAGTTCATGATGATGATATCCCAAAAACTGCGTTCCGTACCCGATATGGACACTATGAGTTCATGGTGATGCCCTTTGGTTTAACGAATGCTCCTGCTGTCTTTATGGATCTCATGAATCGAGTATGCAAGCCGTATCTAGACAAGTTCGTGATTGTCTTTATTGACGACATACTTATCTACTCCAAGACCAAAACCGATCACGAACACCACCTGCGACTAGTTCTTGAGCTATTGAAGAAAGAACAACTATACGCAAAGTTCTCAAAGTGCGAATTTTGGCTTGAGGAGGTCCAATTTCTAGGACATGTGGTGAATAGTCAAGGAATTCACGTTGACCCTGCAAAGGTGGAAGCTGTGAAAAATTGGTGTGTTCCCACAACTCCAACCGAAGTTCGTTCTTTCCTTGGTCTTGCTGGGTATTATCGACGTTTCATTGCCAACTTCTCTCGAATCGCGAAACCGCTTACTTCCTTGACCCAAAAGAATAAACCATTCGAATGGGGGTCTGAACAAGAGGGAGCCTTTGAATCCTTAAAGCACAAGTTGTGTAATGCCCCTATATGACCCTTCCCGATGGGAACGATGATTTCACCGTATATTGTGATGCATCTAAACAAGGCCTTGGTTGTGTTCTCATGCAACGAGGAAAGGTCATAGCATATGCATCGAGACAATGAAGGTCCATGAGGTGAATTATACGACACATGATCTTGAACTTGGTGCTGTTGTTTTTGCCTTAAAGATTTGGAGGCATTACCTTTATGGGACGCAATGTATAGTCTACACCGATCACAAAAGCCTACAACACGTCTTCAATCAAAAGGATCTCAACATGAGACAACGACGTTGGGTTGAGTTGATTAGTGATTATGATTGTGACATTCGTTACCACCCTGGAAAGGCAAATGTCGTAGCCGATGCACTAAGTCGTAAGATTCATAATAAGATGGTCTCGTTTCAAGAAATTCGCGATCGACGACAATGGTTTGATATCTTGGGGAATTTGATACTGAGATTCGTCTGGATGTTAACGAGACTACGGTGCTGCTACAAAATTTGAGGATTGAGAATGACATCGAGACTTGTATCATGGAGGCTCAACAAGCAGTTCAAGAAGGAGGAAAAATGGAGAGGAATTGGAGTACAACCTTCGAGCTCAACTAGAAACAAAACCCAATGGGTTGATGTATTTCTTGAATCGAATTTGGGTTCCAAACCGTGATAATCTTCGTACCTTTATCATGAATGAAGCTCATCAAACTCGTTACTCAATTCATCCTGGTTCCGATAAGATGTATATGGATCTGCGTGGTCAATACTGGTGGCCTGGAATGAAGAAAGACATAGCAACTTACGTAGCTAAGTGTCTTACGTGTACAAAGGTTAAAGCTGAACATCAACGTCCTAGTGGATTAATTGAACAACCCGAGATTCCCATGTGGAAATGGGAACACATATCCATGGACTTCATAACCAAATTACCTCGCACCTTTCGTGGTCATGATAGCATATGGGTGATCGTTGACCGATTGACCAAGTCGGCACACTTCATACCCATACGTGACACTTACAAAACATCAAGGTTAGCTCGTATATACATTGATGAGATTGTGAGTCGTCATGGCGTACCTTTGCATATCATATCCGACCGAGACGCTCGTTTCACTTCGCACTTTTGGTCATCTATGCAAGAACTTTTGGGTACTCAACTGGATTTAAGCACGGCTTACCATCCTCAAACGGACGGTCAAACCGAGCGAACCATTCAAACTCTAGAGGATTTGCTACGCCTTTGTGTCCTTGACTTTGGTGGTGACTGGGATACGCATTTACCCCTCGCGGAATTTTCGTATAATAATAGTTACCACTCGAGTATCAAAATGGCACCTTTTGAAGCACTCTATGGTCGTAAATGTCGTTCCCCGATCTGCTGGACTGACATTGGGAAAATTTCATCACTGGTCCTGAGCTCATACAAGAAACAACCGATAAAGTTTCCATGATTCGCAAGAACCTTGAAGTGGCTAGAAGTCGACAAAAAAGTTATGCCGATAAACGACGCAAGCCGTTGGAATTCCAAGTTGGGGATATGGTTCTTCTTAAAGTCTCACCATGGAAGGGAGTCGTTCGCTTTGGAAAGAAGGGTAAATTAGCTCCACGATTTGTAGGACCTTTCAAGATCCTGAAAAGGATTGGGAAAGTGGCTTATAAACTGGAACTACCTTCCGATCTTAGCGGGGTTCATCCTGTTTTCCATGTCTCAAATTTGAGAAAATGTTTGGCTGATGAAAGTCTGTATGTCCCATTAGATGACATCCAGATCGACGAGTCATTACATTTTGTTGAGAAACCCGTTGAAGTCATGGACCGCATTATGAAGAAGACTAGGACCACTACTACCCCAATCGTCAAGGTTCGTTGGGAAAATAAGCGTGGACCTGAGTTTACTTGGGAGCGTGAGGAGCATATGAAGATGAAATACCCGTATTTGTTCGTCTAGTTCATTCTTAATTTCGGGACGAAATTCTTAAAAGTTGGGGAGACTGTAACCTTTCGTAACCTTTCGTGTTTTCGTTAATTGATAGTTAACCTTGTTATGTTCTTGTAAGGACCATTTATGTCATTTAAGAAACTATATGGGTTGTTTATGAATGTTTCTTTTATTGTGCATTAATTCTTTAATTTAAGAGTTAATAATTTGTTTTAATATAATAAACATAATAATAATAGTCAAAATAAATAAAAATAATAATAATAATAGAAATCATAAGTTATAAAAGTTAAATAATTAATAAGTTATAAAAGAGTTAAAACTTAAAGTTTAATTAAGTTCAGGGGGCTTTAATGTCAATTTAGAAACTTTAAAATAAAGTTGTACTCAAAATAAAAGAATTGAAACTATAGGGACCAATGGTGTAAAATCCAAAAAAAAAAAAAACCCAAACCGGATCTTCCCCTATTTCCGGCAGCCACTCTCCGGCCACCCTCCGGCGACTTCGAAACCCACTAATCTCCTTCAAATTCCGACCCCAATCGTTTCCAACCGCTTCGTGAAGATGTTTCGAACCCCGGGATGAACTTTAATTGAATTAAAACGACGGTTACGAACTCGAATCACCGATTAACCGTAACCTTTAATCATAGAACCGTTTGATCATTGAAACTCAATAATAATCAAATTAAATGAATCATAATCGAACGTTTATCTAATCCCAAGCTACCATCCAACATAATTTCATCTGAAACACACTCAAACATCCCAAACAAGTCACACTCTTCATCGCGTCTGCATCCGTGGTGTTCATCGACCTTCGAGCGATCTCAGTTGAAATTTATAGGGGGCTTTCGTTCATTGGGATCAATAGAAGCTTTCTGTGCAACGAGTTTTGTTATCATCATCATTTGCACATCGATTGATTATAGCTTCGGTCGCGGCCTGTTCTTCGTCTGCCTTATCATCAATTCGACTTCAACCGGGTAATTTAACCCACCTACATACTCGATTTTACATGGGGAACAAAAGCCCCATGATCTTTAGCGTTATCAGTAACGAATTGATCTTCAATTTGGTTCAAATCGTTCTAGGGTTCATATGGGTTGGGGGTCTTTGTATTTGTGTTTTTAAGAATTAAGAACCAACTCTTACCAGGCTTAGGCGCCCTCGCCTACTGGTTAAGAGCCCATGTTTCGTTCTTGAGGTCCCGGGTTCGAACCCGGGCACCCTCAACATTTTTTTAAAAACGTCTTTTTAGCAATTTTAATTACAGAAAATTTTAATTATTATAGAAAAACATTTTTGTTAACTTTAACAATTTCTAAGAGCACCAAATTATTTTCTGTAATTTTTCAAATTTAAATATTTATATACTTTTTAATAAAACAATATAACAAATGTCATTTTTTTAGTTTATTTCTTGTAAAATGGACTTTAAATGATAGTTTTAATTTAATAAATTATTATTGGTTCATACGTTACTTTTATTATTGTTTAAATCATGTTTACATCAAATGATTATATAAAAAAAAATCATTTAAACTTTATATTTAAACTTTACCAATTATTATAAATGATATAATTGCAATTCTTCATATTAAATTACCTAAATGGGGTAATTCTTTTCGTTGAATCAAAATAAAAGTGAATCCATTATTTAATTCTTTTGTTCACCAAAACCCCAAATTCCTATTGAAACCCTAGTTCACGTTTAATCGTTAATATTCTCTAATCTTAACCTTGAAATATATACGTTAGGTAACTCGAAAAAGAATCGTTGGAGCACCGTTTATTTCTTGTTATCATCATATATATATATATATCATGTGAGTTTTCCATGCCCCTCTTTTACTTTATTTCACACCTTTTGGGGTGAAACATGTTAACCTTATAAACTTGCACTTGTAAACATCTTGATACTTGTAAACGCACATGCAATTCATCCTTACTTTTTGTCATGGTTATTTGTAATATTGTGAGCCTTATATGATGAACATTATATGTTGACGATCATTAACTATTGCTAGCCTGGCGACGTCATAGATCTATGGGCCTGACAAGCCTATTTGGTGCTAAAGCCGAGGTTATTGCCGGCTCCTGATGACGTATGCTTGTTCATCATGGGAACCAAGTACACTTAGCTAATCGTTAAACTTGTAAATGATATTCTTGGTCAAGGTTTGATTGTAGCTATATGTTATCTATAAACTTGCTTTATTCGTAACCATTGACATGAATTGCTACTTGTCAACTTTTATATATATATAGATATGTATGCTTAACCCATGGAAACTCACCAACTTTTAAAGTTGACCTTTTATTTTTAACATGTTTCAGGAAATGCACAAGGTTGATGAATATCTTTTGAAGCATGCCTACACCTAGGATTTGGACCTAGGAAAAATTAAATAACATATCTTGAAACTTGAAAGTTGGACTTTGTTTATTTGCTTATTTCTTTTGTTGAGACATTTGTAATGTTTATTTCAACTTATGAATTTTTATATTTATAATTTATGGTAGTGTTATGTGGCTGTGAACAATCTTAACCCTCACATCTCGACGATTCCGCCGTTAAGGTTGGGGTGTGACAACTAACATAAGTCATCAGTTGTAGATATAGTGCATGTGTATACAGCGTATGCACACAGGTAATCATATGCTGTAAACATTCACACCACATCCCTGTGTCCACAGCGCATGAACAAATGTTCATCCGCTATGAACAAACAATCAAATGTTTCAAGGATCCACAGCGCATGAACAAATGTTCATCCGCTGTGAACAAACAAACCATTTCAATAACATATAATCATGCAAACAAACAGTTTAAGCGATAACACACAATCAGTACATCTTTCATATCAAATACATACACATATTTTCTTAACAAACAAATCATTAACAAGCACCAACACACACACACACACTCATTATTAACAGACAAAACAGTAACAAGCAATCATTAAATTGATGGCAACATCTTACTTAGGGGGAGTATTGTTAGACTCAACAAGTGCATTAAGAATTAATGCATAAAAGTATGATGCTTGCCATATCATACATATATCAAACATAATGTGTTCTAACATCCAAGACAATCATTTACTAACACATTAGCATCATTAACATTCATAATAATCACTAACATTTGTTTAAATTTCTTTTTCAGATTTGTAGATAAAAGAAATTTTGACCAAGTGTCTGCAGCGGATGAAGAGTCTCCACAGCGAATGAAGATCATCAACAGCGGATGAAGAAAATTCATCTAAGTGTGTGCAGCGGATGAAAGAATCCCACAGCGGATGAAGAACATACAGCGGTTAACATCCACAGCGGATGTTCATCCACAGCGGATGAACATTCCACAGCGGATGTTCATCCACAGCGGATGAACAACCAAGCATCCACAACGGATGAACAACCAAGTATGCACAGCGGATGAATAGTCTTCTCCACAGCGGATGAGAAAAACTCCATAGCGGATGACTTAATTCCACAGCGGATAGCTTAGACACTTAGGATTATTTATGTGATATTTGTTTACATAAGGGTAGTTCAGTAATTGTATATAGCTTTTGTGTATAGGCTATAAATAGCACACTACCCTAATCCTTTGTAAGCTTTTGAACAATCAATACAATCAAGCAGTTATTATTATCAAACATTCAAACACACACAAACACACACACACACTGATTTCATACACTTGAATCATGGGTTTCCGCACCATGGTTCTTGTCTGTTGATTATTGAGAGATATTGAAAAGGTCCTTGGGGGAATCAACTTGTTCATGTTGAATATTGTTCTAATATGTTCATGTTCAACATGTTATTCTAAAGTTGATTTCATCATTAGAGTTCATATGCGTTTTGGTTTGTTTATTTTGTTTGGCATAGCATTTTGGTAGCAACAATCTGAATATGATATTTAAGGTTATATATGAGTTGCATATCATGGTTCTGTGTGTGTGACTGATAAAATATTAGGTTATTTCACTATCATAGTCTATGCATTTGGACTGCACTTTAGATCACCAGGTGCAACTCCTAGAGGTTGTTTTCTTTTTTCCATTGGAGCCAATGCTGTTTGTAGAAAGCAATGACTGATAAGTAAGCTTACAAGCTACATATAGTGACATATAACTTTAAATTTTCATTACAAGAAGTTAAACAACTTTGAGTCTTCGTTTGGGAATCCAACTTTCATAATTTAATAATAAATTGATATACTGAGTAAATAATGTTACTCAATGACTTCTAGAAGTAATGGTGTTAGATAAAATTTTTGGAAGTGTGTTTCATTTCTAAAGATCATATTTTCGTTGGATAAACAACTTCTGTCCATTACGAAAATTGAATTAATAAGGGTAGATATGATATGATGGATGGGGCAATCTTATAAGGTCTATGAAAGTATGACATTATCCAACAAATTGAAGTCTGAAGTGTTGGCATCTAATTTTCTAACTCAAAACAATTTATAATTGTCACTTCTGATCAACCAATCTGATAGCATTTATACATGGTATAACAACATAAAAAGAAATTATTTGATCAAAATTTCCTTTGACAAATCAAAAATAGGTATAGCAACTATCATCAAAGTGAAAGATAAAAAATGGTTAATAAATCATAGATGATTATTGTAACTCATGCTAGAGTAGTGACCAAACTTTGTTATCTTTACTTGAATTAATCAGAAAGTCAAAAACATATTCAATTTTCAAACATTTGTTGACTTATTATTTGACAGCAAATCACAAACACAAATTCAAACACACCTACATTATGTAAATAAGGGAGCACTTCATTTGTGAGATTAAGTGAGATTAATTTGCTAATCATTAAAGGGTTGACGTATAGTTAAGTACTGATGTCAAGATCAAGTCCTAAGTGTTATAAAATATTGGTGATATGTCTAGATTCTACTAGAACTGTTGGTTCATTTATAGATTTAGCATGTGAAGCTGCTTTGATTTCATTTGTAATGGATATCTAACAAAGTCAGGTTACTCGCACTTTTAGGTTATTTGATTTTAGATTTTAAGTAGTAACAGCTTAGAATTGATGGTTGTTTATTTGAACGTCAAAAGTGATGGTATGAATTGAACTTGTCAGATCATTATATTTATAGTTAGATAATCGAACAATCATTTTTAAAATGCAAAACCAAGCATTACCCGTATATATGTGCTTTTGTAACCCCATCATGGGTTCTAAGTTATCTTATGTTTTCCCATGTGTCTTTAAATGAGTGTATTTGAAGGTCTTTTCCCATATGTCTAAGGTGTAACCCCATCAAGGGTTCATTAATAAATTAACTTACAAGTCCCTTTCTGATTATCCAAATTTAATAATCTTTACTATAAATAATCAACAAGTCAAAATCAAATCCATTTTTCATAAACTACTTGTTGACTTATTAATTGACAGCAAATCAAACACAAATTTAAACATACCTGCCTTGTGTAATAAGGGAACACTTCACTTCATTATTTTGCTTTTGAAAGATACATTGGAATTTTGTTGAGTCAACTGTTGAGTTTATGTGAGTACCCATATTTTGGTCATAACTTCATTGGTCGCAAACTCAGTTAGTCATAAACTGATATGTTTATAAACTCAACTGGTCGTAGGCTGATCTGCTCCTAAACAGACTTGGCAATGAACTCAAATTATCATAAAGGGACCTGGTTACAAGCTCAATTGGTCATAAGGTAAACTGGTCATAAATTGATATACAGATCTGGTTGTAAACATAAATGGCGTTTGACTACATCTTTATGCTACATTTTGGCATTTTGGCATTTTGGCTGCATATTTTAACAGGTTAAATTGTTAAGCAAGGTTCCTCTAAGTCACAATGGTGAAAGGGAAAAGTGGTTAAATGGCCAGTAGAGGTGTATTGTGCTTTATTCAAGGTAGCGTGTGAAAACATCAACCATTCGACCACTTTGTTTAGTTTTCATCGTATGTAATAATGCCTTGTTCTTCCATTTTTATCTTTCCAGTTGCTTATCGCTCAAGTTGGTGGATTTAAAAATAAATAAATAATTTGTTTTATTTTGAATTAAGGTTGAATTTGTATGTCACAAAACATGTCATGGGGTACGGTAGTTTTGAACTTTGAAAGATAAGTTGTCTTATACAATAGATACCATACTAAATTTGAATCTTGTTAATCTGTGTATTGGACAGGAGTTCATGCCTATTTGCAATGTTATGTTGGTTTTGGGGTTACATGAGATTTATCCTTGAATTTTATGAATGGAAGCCCATACATTGAACCTGTTCATATCTTATGTGTTTCAGTCTCTTGACTCACCTGATAGGATTTAATTTATGATAGGTGTTACGGACATGATTAGCTAATTGACTCTTGAAGTACGCCTTAGCTTACTGTAGGTGTTAAGAAACCTTATCAGCTTAGTTTTCAAATCAGAGCTTTTGAGAAGTCAAGCCTACCATAGAGCAGATAAAATTATATATTTCATAAAAGCCCTATTTTTTGCATAATTATTTTTAGGTTTCTATATTGAGGATTGAAGTAACGCTCAATATTGTTTTATTATATGCAGCTATAATATCAACCATATCAACCTCTCTCTATCCTTACTTCTAAGAATGCTATTAACCGCCCATATACAATTTCTTTTTAAAATTAATAAAAAATAATTAAAAGACATTACAGTTTGTCGTGAAATCTCGCATGTCACCTTCAACAATTAGTTAGTAACCACACCGCATGACTAAAGTTGTTAAGTTCACATGGTTGGGCTATCTTAGAAGCTTAACATCTATCCTTTGAATCTTCATATCATATTCCCAGCACACTGTCAAACTAAAAACCATTTTGTATCATTTGTAATTATCCACATGTGTTGCACTATCTTAGCCTTGTTGCTACTCAAATGAGATAGGCATTTTTAACCTTTCATTGGGCAAAGTTGGATTGTTAATTTGATAATTGCTTAGACCATTTCATTATGGAATAAGGATGCAGGGAAGGCATATAGGTAAAGTAAAAGTTGACTTGTAGCCGTTAAAATGAGATAGGGATTTTAACTTTTCACTGTGCAAAGTTGAATTGTTAATTTGGTAATTGCTCAGACTGTTTTGTTTGTGGAATAAGAAAGCAGGGAAGGCACTTTCTGGCATAAACACTCATCCGTTTTCGATTTTGGTTTCTATCAATGGTTGAGCCTCCAACAATATGAAGAAATGGCTACATGATGTCTATGATTATCAGTTGCTTGATATGTAACGAGCTGCACTGGTACAATCAATTAGCTATATATGTAGCAGCAATTGAATAGCGTTTGCCAACTCTTGCTTGTACATTCCAGGTTTTCTTTATGTTTTTATTGCTTTACATTATTAGTTTATTAGGGGAATAATGTATTACCATGATCTTTGATTTTATGCAATATGGATGTTTACATAGAGTCAAATAGCTTACCAACATCTGTAGAAACACAAGTCCTTAAGATGAGACCCCTTCCTACACATTAATGAACTCTTTACATGCATTTTCAGATATGGTTGTTCAACCCTTAGGAGGTGCTTAAGATAAGTTACTAAAAACATTTCAACAAAACTGATAAACAATTTTATGAGTGTTTGGGAAGCTTTTAAATTGTTTAATTCTACTTCAATTTCAAATAATATTTTGTGGGGTGTGAATTCTAGAATATTTGATTGTATACTAAATTGTTTAACATCAACAATTTGCCGTCACCAAAAATTCGGTTACTACAAATGGTGTACTTTTTGGTGACATTGCTTTCGAGAGTGAATTGGAAAAAGGGATGAGTTTTCTTCATATTTTTTTTCCTATTTATAAATTGTACCCATTTGATTTGTTAAAGATAAAACATACCTTGAACCGATAATTCATCTCTTAGTTTGTTTATGATGTTTTGCATCAACAAATGGCTTCATATCCACATTTTGTAGCTTATCATTGTATTGAAGTCACCCTTGGATAGGTCATATGAAAGAATTCTTCCATGTAATTCATATCATGATATCTCCCAAAAAGAAACTAGCTACCACTTTTCTTAAAAAATTAGATCCATGACTCGAACTACATATAATAGGCTATAATGCAGCAGTCATACGGCGTTTTTTTTTAAGATTACACTTAAACTTTTAAAAGCATTCACATTTCTTACCTGGGTATATATATATATATATATATATATATATATATATATATATATATATATATATATATATATATATATATATATATATATATAAAGATATGATGGATGAACGGTGAACTTCTATATTTAAGGGATGAGAATGTTTTTCTCTAAAATTATGGGGACTGGGTATAAAGATAAGAAAAGAAATAAAATGAATATTTTGTTAACTCTTGTTAAATATGATGATACGGATAAGAGGTGATGAGAATACCATAAGAAACCCACTTCATTCTGATGTCATTGATTCCATTATTTCCTAAGTACATGTTAGTTTGAATTTAATGTAATGCATTGGGTTTTCATATAAACATCTTAATTTTAAAATCTAAATTTGATGTTTCTTATAACACCATAATATGCCTTGAGGATTCTGTGCATAATGACGTGACATTAAAAGAAACCCGCCGCAACGCTCGGGGTTCCTACTAGTCTATATTAATAAATGAAAATTTTGAAGTGCTATGTGTCGAAATATTATGCTTTCTCATTTTAGTTTTTTTGTCTTTTTCTTCTAATAAATGATAATAGTAAATACTAATTATGTTATTTAAAATATTTCCATATTAAAAATAGATATTATAAAAATAGCCAGAGTTTTTATATTTAAAAACAAACTTTATAAAAAAAAGATATGAAATTTTTCTTAAACATTTTTTGCATACGAACTTTTTAGAACTATGTTTTAAGTATTATAAGGATGATTTAAAAATGGAATTTAAAAAAAACAATTTTAAAAACAAAAGTGTAAAATGATATTATTGTTGTTTTACTTGAATAACTTATTTATGTGTAATTCAATTATATTTTATCTAAAAATATCGTTTTATAATTTCAATTTATTATTTCATACTATTTAATCTTTTATTTATTTAATACGTATATTAAACATGATACCAAGCTAGCAATGAGACATAGATAAAAGGTAAAAGTTTCCTTTGATAGGAGGTTGGAGGAGAATATATGTGTGTTAATTTTATAGATGGGTTGATGTTGTGGTGTGTTGATGACCGCAGAAAGCTCATTTTCAAGAAGGGGCTCAAGTTTTTTTTTTCTCTGTTTATGTACTGTGATTTGATTTTTATGTGATAACGCTTCGTCCCTACTACCAAAAAAGATTAATTTAGAATTTTACAAGTATAAATCTATTATAGACTAAAGTAACTAGTAATTACTTAATTAGATCCATTCTCCCATTGATTTGTATAATCCTAATAAGTCAATCTTTACTGTATATTAATTTCAAATTTTGTTTTGTATTATTAGTTGTATTTTTGGTAAATTTGGTTTTACCCCACTTGGTTTTTTTTTTCTTTCTGATTTTTAATTATTTTACCTTTAACCACATACTTTTACATTTATACTATTTCACTTTTAAAATATGTTCGTTTTTCGTTTTGGTCTAATTTTTGCCAGTTAACACGTCGCAACGTGTTGTGTGGGTCAATGTTTTACGCCAATTTTTTCCCATTTATGGCCTCGTCGTAACTTGCAGATCCTAGATTAAATTAGTTATTGTTTTCTGTGTTTTACGTTTCACGTGTATGGTTCAACGTTTAACGTGTACATTTTTTTCGTTTAGTTTTATCTTTTTCATTTTTTATTTCTTTTTTATACGAGTTTTTCCGGTGTTAATGGTCATTGGACATGGTTTGGCATTGGTACTACTTGACATGGTTTTAGGCCTCCCGTCGCAACGCAGGGGGCCTAATACTAGTTTGTTTTAAAACCTGATGGTCGTTTTAAACATATTCGTGCATCTATCATTTGCATGGTAATCATTTAAGTCAATGCCTCTTTTAAACACTTAAAATAATATCCTAATTAACACAAAATTCTTTAGATCAACAATTTTAAATTGAAGAACTGAAGTAACGATCAATTCCAACAACTCAGGTTCATTTAACTATGTAAATAAGTTAGTTGCTAACAACATTTTTTTTTTCATTTATTGTTATAACAATTATTATTGTACTAACAAATTTTGCTTTTCATAAGATATTTACATAGAAGTATTAAAAAACTATATTAAATATAGAGTAAATTATATTTTTTGTCTTTTAGGTTATATTAATTTTATGTTTCGTCCTTAAACTAAGAAAAGTACAGTAAACGTCCTTTATATTAAAAAAAAAAGTTTTGAAGTTTTGTCATTCTCATTAATGGTTGTCTATTTTAGACGTTAAATGAGTGCATGTGTTTATCATGTGAGAGCAAAATAATCCTTTTATATTTTATTATTTAAAATCAAAATTAAACAAAGAAAAAGTAAATACTTTTACTTCTTTTCTTTTTTTAGAAATCATAAAATCTTCACACCACACCACAAACACAACCTTGAAACTCTAGTCATCACCACTCTCTAAAATCCAGTCAACTTACCCCTCTAAAATTCAGGACACCATCACCTATTGAATCTATTGTCGGGTCAAAGTTGTTAGGGACCCACCACCATCGCCTATCACCACCTCCCCAATAGAGTTGATCTCTTCCGGTGATATAAAGATGCATCTCCGACAACCACCACCATTGCCTATTCCTCACTCTCATGTCTCTCTTTCTATACCATTTCCGATGAAGGTGATGATAGATAGATATGTTTTTGGCTTCGAGGTGCGGTTGCTAGATCTGTTGTTAGTTTTGTTCTTGGCTTTTGATTTGCTGTTGTGGATGGAAGTGGCGAGGGTCGACTGTGGCGGCACCAACATCACTTTATGCAACGTGATGGACTGATGAAGGAGCTAATTAAGGTTGGGGGAGATGTGCGGTGTTCTTTGTGTGTAGAGAGAGATTTGAGGGTGGGACAGCGAGTGGTGGTGGCGGTTGATGATGGGGGAGGAATGGGGCGAGTGGCAATGTTGTTTTTGTGTAGAGAGAAAATTATATATATATATATATATATATATATATATATATATATATATATATATATAGGTTTCTGAGAAAACTAATAGTTATGCGAAAACCAAAGAAAATCATTGAAATCAATAACATAATTCATAACTTTTTTGTTCTTTTAATTGGTAAAAGGTTACTTAAGTATTTTTTATATATATGGTGAACATATATACGAGAAGGAAGAGTATTACGTATACGTAACACTATTTTGAATGAAAAATGGTTACACATACGTAACATATGTGTGACGTATATGTAAAACTATGTTATGGTTTTTATTTGACAGATACCTCTATACACACACACACATACATAAAGTGTAATGATAAAAAGTCTATAAATTATGTGTTTGGTTTTATTGGTTTTCTCTAGTTTTTCATAACAATATGGTTTTCTTAGGATCCCTCCCCTAAGAACTATAGGAGGATCAGATACAAACACATTGTAGCCTAAAAATTGTAGGAACCAACATAATTATGCCATGTGTCATAAGTATTAATTACTCATTAGGGGTATTATTGTCATATACAAATCAGGTTATTTTTGGAATTTCCTAAAATCATGTAACTATTTATTATTTTAATTTTCAAACGTTGATTACTCAAATTATATATTTATTTATAATATATTGAAGTTGAAACATAAATACGTTTGATAGATATTTATATAAAATATAATATCAAATATACTAGTCCAAAACATAACATGATTTATTTACGTATCTTCACATAATAGCACATTACATTTGGCTAAAATAGCATCACATATGTTTAAAGTAGCACAACATATGTAGAAAATAGAACATCATAAGCGTAATGTTTATCAATTGTTTTTTGGTATTATAAAGTGATGTTTTGATGTTTATAATGTGCTATTTTTATTAAGTGTTATTTTTGAGACTTAATAAGTATTGTATTTATTTTTAATGAGTGTTGTTTTGGTATTATGCAGCATTGTTTTTCTATTTTTGAAGTGCTATTTTCCTAACTTAATAGTTTTAATAAACATGATAACAACACTCTACAGAATGTATAATAGCACCATTATATCGCAATTATAGCGCTTTTTTCTTATAGTTAGCACTTTTGTAGTCGGTCAACATTTTTTGGTGTGCTTTTATGTATGATTGTCTGATAAAAAAGTAAAAAAAAAGTCGTTTGTATTTTGTAATGACACTTTTGTATTTGATCAAAGCTAGTTTTGTATGTTTTTTAAAGTTGCTCATCATTAAAAAGATTTATAATAACACTATGTAATTTTTATAATAGCACTATGAAATTTTTAGTATGTAAAACTACAAAAATAATAGCACTATGTTGTTTTTTAGTAGCACAATTGTACAACGTATTTTTATGAACTTCTAAAGACGTCATTTAAAAAAAATAAAATATAGCAATAGTATAAAAATACTAAAAATTAAAACATGATTAATTTTGTAACATATTTTCTTTAAATATAAAACATATAAAAAATTAATTTTAGTTCTAAAAGTCCGATGGATTTAGTATTAATTGAAAAGGTCAAAATTTAGATCATTTACTTTTCTTAAGGAGCTTGCAGTTATATTGTAATTAATAATGGGAATTATATAATATATTAAAAAGTTACAATGTTGATTTTAACTTTTGAAATTAACCAGTATAGTTTTCTAACTTTAAGTTTTCACACAGACATATATATGCGTTGATATAACTTTTATTTTTTAATCCATTCAAAGTTAATATTATATTTTAGTTATGTTTGCATTTTATATATATAAATTTAGATTTTAAGACCTTGTGCTTTTAGTTAAATATAAAACATTTTAACAATTTGTATATTGTAACATATAGACTTAAGTATATATTGTATACATATACATGTTTATTATGGTTCTAGAGCAGGTATGTCTTTAGGGTTTATTTTATAAATGTTACGGTATAATTTTTTTAAATAAGAGCTGTATTTAAAACCGCATAATTTTTTTAGAAGCGTAGGATATAGTAAGCGACATTACGGTATCTTGACGAACCTAACCGTTTATGAGTGAACTACATTGTTCCCGATGTCTAGGTATTATCAGAACAAGTATCGGTGTTTGCTTTTATGGTTTTAACTAGCTTAACCGATAACGACCAAACTTTTATTGCGTTAAACGGGGAAAAACTACCACAATCCCGCTGCGAAGCGCGGGCGATAAAAGTAGTATTTACTAAAGTGCCCTTAGTCCCATTACATATTAGTCAAATTAAATATTGATGACTTGTAATCAATCATAGCCCTTAATCCATTTAATCAACGTACTAGATCTGTTCTCACGTCTTTAGATAGCATGAGGTTTGTACCAGAACCATTCTCTCTCTCTCTCTCTCTCTCTCTATATATATATATATATATATATATATATATATATATATATAGGGGAGAGTTCAAATGAGAACTCACTTTTTTGTAACTCTAGGAACCAATATGAGCCACTAGTTTTTAATGGTAAAATGGTAATTAATAAAAATATAACAAACAAAAGTATAAAACAAAAAATAACATAAAAGTAAAAAAAATATAAATACAAAAATGTTTTCTTCGTTTCCCTCTTTCATAAAAAAATAAAAAAAAATTATAAAAAATAAAAAAGTTCTTGTTTTTTTACGAAATTCATTTTACACACGTGTAAAACGGGATTTACACACGTGAATAACCAGATTTATACATGTGTAAACAATGGGTGGACGAGTTTTTTAGAAAAAGTATATCAATATGGTAGGAATAAAAAATACTGAAATTAATGGTGAAATTTAAAAAAAAAAAATTCATGAAAAAAAAATTATGAATGTTTAAAAAAAAAGATGAAAATAACATGTAACTTGCATGCGACTAAAATGTGTAGCTCATATTGGTTTTTAGAGTTCTCACGAAAAATAATGATTCTTAAGATAACCCTAATATATATATATATATATATATATATATATATAGAGAGAGAGAGAGAGAGAGAGTTGAGGTTGGGGTGGGGTGGGTGGGATGGTATGGTGTTTAAATTTTTTTATTAATAATAGAAAAAAGACCGATTACCCTCACATGTAAAACATATGACCTGACATAACAAAAAAGCTAAAATCCCTTAAAAGAATGACGTAAACTATTACGAAATTTAATTATAAAAATGCATTTTGCTATTTTTTTAGTTTAAAAAACAAAATATGAAGTTCGCTGCCAACCTAAAGAAACAATATATATAATTTACTCTAAAATAAATACATATGAAAATTTTGTGTAGGACAGGGCTCCAAGAAAATCAGAGGCAGATATTATTACAACGAAAACTGGCAATTTGGTAAATAAAATCAAGACGAGGGCTAAATAATTGAGACGGGAGGAAACGCGTATTGGGGCAATCGTGGAAGCAAATAGAAACAGTGAACAATATTTCACCTTTTCTTTTGTCTTTATATGTTTGATTATATTAAAAAATTAAATTCAATAATTTAATGATAATATCTTCGTTTCGTCTCCCTTTCATTCTCTTTTCCTGCCTCTTACCACTTTTTATGTTTTTTTTCAGTTTTCTTATTTTATATTTTAATTTTGTGCACCACTCGTTTAGTAATATAATAATTACTCTGGGACCGCCTTTCTAATATTTTAAAATAAAAGTACTACTTTGCATATATGCGTTATCACCATTTCGTACGGCTTTCCTCTAGAATGCTATAAATACAATATTATTTCTAAAATTAGTACGGTGATTTTACATTTGTTGAAAATTCAATAACAACCATATTATTATTTTAGTATTTTCTTCTAATATCTTATCTTATGTTATTTGTGTTGAATATTGTTTTTCCGTTTAGCTGATTCAGTGGGCTTGTGCTGGTTACTTGATGTTGTTAGGCTAAAGGTTGTTTGGGCCTAATTGGGCCTAATTGGGCCTCATGGCTAGTGAGAGATTAAGAGAGGAATCGAGGATCTCAACATAAAAAAGAGATGACCCCATCTTTAGCATTCAGTTTCATCTTATTCTCATTAACGACAAGAATACACGATCTCTAGTACCGTAAACGAATCGAACATTCAGTGAACTGTTCGTAAAGTGTTTGACGGGAAGTTTGTTTATGTTTTTTTTGTTAAGTAATTGAACGAGCACGGACTAGAATCAATCATCAGAACAGTCTAGAAAAAAACATATGAAGTGATATGATACTTAGATCATATATTGTGATGGTCGTTTATGTTTATTTGTATAATAAAATTTGTATATTTATACGTAGAGATATAAATCATCATCATAAATAAATAAAGAAATAAAATTTGTATGTTTATGATAATGATATATATCTCTACATATAAATATACAAACTTTATTATATTAGATTAATAAAAAAAAGAATTCCTTATATCTTCCGATGCAGGTTTACAAACTCACATTTAATTAATGTTCCTTTGAAGTTGTTGATTTATGTATCTTCTTCCTCCATTAAGTTCAACTAGCATTAGACGTGAAAAACCTCGTATCAAACTAAGACTAATGGTGAATTATGGGTCTCGCCCAGGGGCGGACCCAAGGCAAGAGGAAGGGGCAGCCGCCCACCCTAAAAAAAATTTTTCAGTGTTATATATACGTGAAAATCTCGTTCGCCCCCCATAAATTTTGTAATCGCCCCCTTAAAATTTTGAAAATGAAAAAAGAACAAGATTTTGTCTCAAACATATTGTCAGGTGTGGAACTATATTGAGGTCCAATTACCCTCTGACAGTCCGACGAACAATATTTTCTTACTTATTAGGGTTTGTAACCAAATAGGTTTTTAGTATTTTTGTCCTCAAACAATCAAATAGTTATATAGAGATAAAAAAGGGGGTCGATTGCAAAATTTATATCGAAATCATTGTTTATGACAATAAAACATACTAAATTTATATTGTTTTTAACATATGAGAGATCAAATGTTATATTTAATGGATGATATTGTTTTCAACATGTTAAACATTATCGATATTAAAACCTATTTGACACTCTTCACAATTTTGCAAAAATTTCTATTAAGACTATTCAAATGAAAAGTTTTAGTTCCGCCACTAACATTGTCATTTTTATGAGTATGATTACTTCAAATATCACATATCATCATTTTTATGAGTATAGTTGTTTCAATACGGTTATTGTTTTATTGATATATATACATACATACATATATATACATACATACATACATATATATATATACATACATACATATATATATACATACATACATACATATATATATACATACATACATACATATATATATACATACATACATACATATATATATATACATATATATATATACATATATATATATACATACATATATATATATATATATATGTGTGTGTGTGTGTGTGTGCGCGCGCGCGCGTGTGTGTGTGTGTGCCGCGCACGCAAATACAAGTTTGGGAAATGTTTTAATGAGGTTTTTTTTACAACGAACCGGATCCAACCTGATTTGACCCGAACCCGACCAAAAAAATATAGTATATTATAATAATTAAATTACTAGTAAGAACTTCTACCCCTTATAAAAAAAATTCTAGGTCCGCCACTGGTCTCACCTATATAGATCATTACGGTTTTTTACAACTGCTCAGTTGATCTCTCACTTATGTCAACTATGAGTTAGGACCGTCAATGCGTGATGGAGGCACTTGTCTCTTAGATTGAAGATCCTGGGTTTAAACCCAAACATGAAATAAGTTATTACATCTTTTGCAATTGTTTTATTACATCTTTTGCAATTGTTTGTGTTGTTTTCGGCACATTACCTTTGATAGACTTCTTTTGTTGCTCGTCTTAGCGGTATTATACCAAAACTCAGCCCAGGGAAGATATTGTACCCATTGTTGAGGGTTATCCATAACATAAGCCCGTAAATACATCTCGAGACATTTGTTGAGAGCTTCCAATTGACCATCGGATTGGGGGTGATAAGCGGCATTAAAAAGAGAGGGTAGTGCCCTGAAGACGGTGTAATTCTTGCCAAAAGGTTGTCATAAATCTGGCATCGCGATCAGTAACGATGTTTGTGGGCACGCCATGGAGGCGCACAAATTCATTGATGAAGGCCGAAGCAACGGTCAAGCTCGAGAAGTTGGTAGGAAGACCAATGAAGTGACCGTACTTGGACAGCCGGTCAACAACTACCATGATAACGGTTTTTCCTTGTGAAGATGGTAAGGAAGTAATGAAATCCATGGCTATCTCATAAAAAATCAGCTTGGGAATTGATAGAGGTTGTAGCAAACCCGCTGGTGACAAGGGTAGGGATTTGGTTTGCTGACAAACCTGACACTCAGCAACAAACTGAGAGACATCAGCTCGCATTCGGGGCCAATAAAAATTCGAGCTTAACCTGTGAAAAGTACGATTAACACCCGCATGACCTCCTACCACCAAGGCATGAAATTCCAATAGTAACTGAGAACGGAGGTTAGATGTTGCCGGCACAAATAAATCGATTGTTGTAAAACAACAATCCATCTCGAAGCTGAAAGGAAGCTAATAATGGTGCATTAGTAAGCTGGTGAATGATAGTTTGAGCCTCGGAATCAGAGAGAGTGGCGCGATGGATGTCTTGAAGCAAGGATGGCTCTTGAGAAGATAAAGCCAATAAGTGAGAGTTCGTCATGCGAGACAAGGCGTCGGCAGCCGTATTCAGCTTCTCCGGTCGATATAAAATATCAAAATCAAAACCCAATAACTTGCCCAACCATTTTTGTTGTTCAGGTGTTTGAATTACTTGATGTTGCAAATTCTTTAGTGATTGTTGATCTGTCAAAATGGTGAATTTATTGCCCAGTAAGTATTGCCTCCATTTACTGATAGCTTGAGTTATTGCATACATCTCCCGGTGATATGTAGACGCTTGTTGCATTCTAGGGCATAATTTCTTGCTGCAATAAGCCAAGGGATGTTTGTCTTGTGAAAGGATTGCACCAATTCCCACCCCTGATGCATCAGTCTCTATGATGAATGGTTTAGAAAAATCCAAAAGACGTAATACCGGGGTAGAACCCAAAAGCTGTTTTAATGTAGTAAAAGCTGAATGGGTTGTCTCATTCCAAGTAAAAGCGTCTTTACGTAACAAGTCAGTTAAGGGGCCGGCAATAGTTGCATAGTGACGGATAAAACGCCTATAATAGCTGGTGAGGCCTAGGAAGGCACGAACGTCCTTAACTGAAGATGGAGTTGGCCATTGCAAGATAGCATCAATCTTAGAAGGATCCACTGATACACCTTGAGCAGAGATAATATGGCCTAAATAAGCCACTTGAGCTTGGCCAAACACACACTTGGACATTTTGGCCACCAATTGGTGATCACGAAGTAGTTGTAAAGTTAATGCCAAGTGTTGCAAATGATCCGACCATGATGGGCTATACACAAGAATATCATCAAAAAATACCAAAATAAACTTACGAAGATGTGGCCGAAAGACATCATTCATTAGGCGTTGAAATGTAGAAGGGGCGTTCGTCAAGCCGAATGGCATGACCAGAAATTCAAAGTGACTGTCGTGTGTTCGAAAGGCCGTTTTGGAAATGTCATCTTGAGCAACCCGAATCTGATGATACCCAGCTAGTAAGTCTAATTTGGAGAATACTTTGACATTGTTTAACTCATCAAAGACTTCATCAATTGATGGAATAGAAAAACGGTCACGAACAGTGATGGCGTTCAAGGCACGGTAGTCCACACAAAATCGCCACGTGCCATCTTTCTTCTTTACCAAAAGAACCGAAGAAGAAAATGCACTCGTGCTAGGGAGAATAATACCCTGAGCTAACATTGCAGCGACCAAGCGTTCGATTTCTTGTTTCTGAAAATGAGGGTAGCGATACGGCCGAATGGACACCGGTTTACTCATTGGTAGAAGAGTAATGCCATGATCCTGAGCATGGGTAAGAGGTAAACCTTGTGGAGCTTGAAACACAGTGGCAAACTGATCCAGCAGTGATTGTAAATCAGGCGGAATGGCAGAGCCGACGGAGGTGATGGATTAAGAAGCTGGAGATGAAATAGTTGACCGATGCTTTGCGTATGTAGTAATTGCTGGAAACCATGAAACTGAATTTGTTGAATCACCGGAGAAGAATCTCCTCGCCAACAAATACGTTTTCCCTCCGAATGAAATTCAAATGTGCCAAGTTTATAATCCGTTATCACTGGACCTAATATAGCCAACCAAGAAGCCCCTAACACCATGTCCCATCCTTGAAGAGGAAGAACAAACAAATCGATGGCAAGGGTCTTATTCTGAATCTCAACTACCACTTGTTTAGCTATGCCAGCACAATGTAACCGCTCCCCACTTCCCACCAAAACAGAAAAAGGGAAAATCGATTCGATGGTGAAACCCAGGAATTGAGCAACACGCGTTTGAACAAAACTATGGGTACTGCCACCATCTAATAATATCTGAACAGAATGACCTAAAATTTTACCAGAAAATCGAAGTGTAGTAGACAAAGTATCACCGGACAATGCATTATAAGAGATAGCGGAGTGAGTTTTAACCTCCTCCATTTGCAAGGATTCTGCTAAGTTACCATCAGAAACTATAGAAGTAGGGGAAGCCAAGGAGGAATCGGAATCTGGTGGATCATCATCAAAAAATAACAATTGAGGGCCGGATTTGCACTTGTGATCCCAACTATATTTCTCATCGCATCTGAAACATAATCCCTGAGAACGTTTGGTTGCAATTTCTGCTGGGGAAAGCTTCCGAAAACCAATTTTAGGGGAAAGTGATTGTAATTGGGTTGGGGAAACTGAACTAGTGGGCGGAATGGTGGTTTTTGGAGTGGGTAAAAGACCTTTAGACGAGCCCAATGAAACTCGGCCCACTCCTTTTTCTAGAAGTAGCCTATGTTCATGTTTTAACGCATACTCCATGGCATCATCTAGGGTTTGTGGTTTATGCACCAACACAGATTGTTTAATATCGGGGCGTAAACTGGAAATAAAACAACTCACCAGAAACGCACGAGGTAGGAGGATCGAGCGATTCGAGGTCTCCTCAAATTTATTCCGGTACTCACTGACAGTGGAGGTTTGATGGAGCTTAGCCAATTGCCCTTCAGGTTCTTCCAGATCTGGGGAACGAAATCGTTTCTAAAGAGCTACTATAAACGCCTCCCAAGTGGTCAATAGATGATGACGTTGGAGCCAATCGTACCAATCAAAAGCAATATCATCCAGATAGAATGAAGAAATCGTTAATCGATCTACATCTGGAATGGAGTAAAAATCAAAGTAACGTGATGCTTGAGCCACCCAACGTTCCAGATTAGCGCCCGAAAAACGAGGCAGAAGAACAGGAGCTGGTTTGTGGTGACCAAGGATACTAAATCCCTCATGCTCTGTTTTTCGATCGACTTCTGAATCGGAATCACCCCATCCTTTCAACGGTAAACGTCCCAACTGTTGAAGAACCTCTGCTAACATCTTCTCTTGACGAGCCTGAGAAGAGGCTAGCTGCTCAACCGTCGTTCGAGTTTGAACTTGGTCGTTTTGTAATTGATGCAGATCAGCTTCCAGGGTTTTGAACCGAGTTCCCTCAGCCATCGTTGCCAAGGGACAATGAAAGCACCAATGTAACAGGTAGGATAATAAGAAATTGATAATAGAAAATTAGACAATAACAATGGAGGAAAGATTAGAGAATTTTATTACTGGTAAGAAATGGGATGAGAAACAGAGGATTGGATGGGAAAAGAGAAAGCATAATGCTCATACAATTCACATAATTAATTAAATAATTCTTCTCTTCTTTTATAGCCCTCAAGAGTTTGTTAAGAGTTTGTTGGATCTGGTGCTGAGGTGTCATTCCATGCATAACCTTGCATTCTTCTAGAAGGTTGCCTGATTCGTTGGCTTCTTCGTAGGTGTGCTGACCCGGTATCCATAACAGTTTCTTTTATTAATAAAAAATCTAGAAGTTTTGGAATATTGAAGATTATATTATACTATGTTAATAGATGAATGAAAGGAACAATGATTTAAAACTTTTTGTGCTTTGCTATGTACAACTTAGGGAACTTATAGAGAAGTACATACAATTAAGTAATGTGTGAGCTGATGGCGTCTGTGTTATGACCGCCCCGTCCATCTCATCTCTCTCTCTCTCTCTCTCCGATACACGTGTCACGCCATTTGACTCTTTTGGGTTTTAAGATCCAGGCATTTGTTTATTTGATTACCCTTTAACTCGTTAGGGTTTTCAGCTACTAATTTGTGTCTAACAACGATGAGGTTTCTCATCAAATCTGTTGCTCTTTGACCCGTTTGGGTTTGCTCGATGTTTGGACCATTACGGTTGTTAATGTGATGACGTTAAGTTTATAGAGCTTGCTTTTTAGATGATGTTCACTATGGTTTTGATTTAATGTTTGTGGAAGCTGGATAACATGCAGATCTTAATTTTTTTACCATGTTGAGTTATCATTTTTGAGATTTCTATAAGATTTTGTATTTTTTATGGCTGTGATGGGTCAATGACGATGAGCATAAGCTCTTCCGTGACAAATAGGTTGGCTCTGATTTCAACAAATGTTTATGATTTATGGTATTATGTTTCTTTGATGTTGGTTTTTCTTTTGTAATTTATGCCACGTCGATGATGATGAACCGTTGTTGTTCATTTGAGATACGTTGTCTGATGTATGATATTAAGCGTATATTCATTGAGACATAGTATAAGCTGTCATCCGATGCAACTTCATGTTGTTGAGGTTGTCATCTGCTCTAGGTTGTACTGTGCATTATCATTTGTAATTCATGTTAAGTCGACGATGATGAATGACTGCTTGTTTGAGATATGTCGTGTTGGTGTATTGAGCTTACGCTCATATAAGGCGTTGCAGCTTCGATCGGGAAACTAACGTTGAGTCATACTCATTTAAAAACCTTTGTATTTCAGATGGAGTAATTTTAGTAATTTGACATTGAATAGTTTACACTTTGATTTACGGAAGGGATACACCCCTTCTTAATCGTTTGAAATTACTGTAGAGTTGGATATAATCTTGACGACGGTCCCCTTCCATTCTAATGACGCCATTGAATATCATATATGTAGAGGCTATGACGATACCCAAAAAAAATGTTCACTGTTTGACGTAGCATCAATTCTGTTTTGCAGTCATAATAGATCACCTATTATAAGTCTCATAACTATAACATAATCTGTGATTATGTTTGTTTGAGTTAGCAATATGGATTATATCAATCACTGTCATTAGAAAATCTATCACTATCGTTAGACTGGCCATCAAATAAATGTGTTATCATCGATTGTTGTATTAAACATCTTTATAAACTTTTTTATATTATATCAGTAACCGTTAAGGTCAAAAAAGAACACCTAAAAAAAGTCGCGTGATACGCGAATAAAATACCACTAGTTTGCTTTAGTGAAATTCTTTCACAAGAAAAACACAGTGACTGTCTCTTTGACCTTTTCTTCTTCGAATCTCCCAAATTTTAACACTTTAACCAAAGTCTTGTTCAGGTCTACTTCGATAATCACAAAATCAAAAGTGTAGAGATCTAAAATTATTTGCATATCGTGTTTTATCCACATGATTTGAAGCTGATTCTCTAATCTCTCGACGATTAATTGATTTTTGGTGAGGATTCTTTCATTTCAATTCTACTAAATTTGATTCTTCCGATTTTGAACTTGCTGCAGATTGAATTAATTGTGTCATTATAAGCATGATTAAAGTTACGAATTGTAGTTTTAGCATTAGGGTTTCGTCAATTATGTGTTCGGGAGCATGGATATTAGGATTTTTAAATCCCCAAATATTGATCTGAAAATGAACACGTTCTGCACCTGAATACAAGCCCTAATTTGAGCACTTCATTTATTGAAGATTACTATGATTTGTTCCTGTTTAGTCTTAATCACAGTAATTAACTAATTTATTATTTATCTTATAGGTTAATAGTTTTAAATCTCACTGAGTTTTGTCTGATTCACATTCACAGACATGTGCATCTTCCTAAATTAAGCTTTGATGAAATGGAATTCATGGTTTATGTGGTTGTAGTTGGAAAACATTTGTAGGTGCTTCTTGTTGCAGCTTATAACCAAGTTTAAGGTTTAATTATACATTTCTAACCCTACACAGGGTCGTTTTCGACATAAAATCACACCCTATTTAACCGTTTAAGAGTTAGACTTTGAAGACATAATCTTGACTTATTCCGTCCCATTTTCTTGACTGTATTTTCATAAATTTTGAATCTCAGGTAGAGTAGTTATTTGAGCTATTCATGAATGATTACAAATTCATTGTTGTATGCAATTTACCCATCTTACTTTGCATTTTTTTTCATCTTTTTGTATGATTAGAATCAATCTGTGCGATATTGTATGGGTAGTTCTTCAGGGTCTCATTTCAACAATCAACCTTCACCAAAAATGATGCCTCCACGCCAGCAAGTAGGGTCTGGAGTGCTGCACACATCTTTATCACTTGTTCCACCGACAGATGGTTTTGGGTCACCAAATGTTCAAGAACGTGGCTCAAATTCTGATCAGGTCCGTGAGTCACCAACCGAAAGTGCTAGCTCACGCGATACCTGGCCTGACCCATTGATGGCATCCAAGCAGCTGGAGAGGGAGAAGCCAAAAGAGCATGAAAATAACTTTGCTGAAAATTCTGTAACCCGTCATATTTCACGGTTGGATAAAATGTCTCTTAGAGACGTATGTAGTGAGAGAGTTGATGTAATTGCAGAAAAAATGCATCATCTACCTTATGAGTTTATCGACAATTTAAAGAACCAGCTTCGTGTTCTTATTGAAGGAATGAGTGGTGATCAAAACAAAGAAGAATATATTTTTCTTCAAAAAATGGTTCTGGGCAGGGAAGATTTAACTGAAAAAACACTCATGATGGCCCACAGGGGACAGTTGGAGTTATTAGTTGCTGTCAAGACTGGAATTCAGGCATTTCTACATCCAACCGTTAGTCTTTCACAAGCTTCTCTTATTGAGATATTTCTATACAAGCGATGCAGAAATATATCATGTGGAAGTCAAATTCCAGCTGATGGTTGTGAGTGTGAAATTTGCTCAAAAAGGAACGGTTTTTGTAACCTCTGCATGTGTGTGATATGTACCAGGTTTGATTTTGAAGTGAATACTTGCCGTTGGATCGGTTGTGATGTGTGTTCTCATTGGACACACACAGATTGTGCAATAAAAAACGGGCAGATTGGTGTGGGACACGTTAAAAATGGAGAGATGCTTTTCAGGTGTCGGGCTTGTATCAGGACATCTGAATTATACGGGTGGGTTAAAGATGTGTTCCATCAATGTGCACCATCATGGGACCGTGAAGCTTTAATCAGAGAACTCGAATTTGTGAGGAGAATATTTCATAGAAGCAATGAAAATAGAGGGAGAAAACTGTATCTGAAGTGTGAAGAGCTTGTGGAAAAACTTAAAAATGGGTCAACAGCTGAAGCCGTAGCTTGTAAAGCAATATTGTCATTCTTTCAAGGTAAACGTCATCCTTATGGAGTAACAAATTTCTTATCGATGTTCTGATAACTGCTTGAGAAAATGCTTGATCTCCACGTAACCTATATACTAAAAGCATTTTTACATAGAATACCGATGCAATTTCTTGTTTGCTCCAAATGTGATAACTTGATATTTTTTGCTTGTACTGAATTACTAAAAGATGGTTTTGTGTCTGTTTCGGGTTGCTAAAAGCTTTTAAAATTACTTATTTGTATGACATTTATCATTTTATATAAATCTTATACATCATGTTGTAAATCTACGTATAAATTTTATATTTTTTATTATTAAGATCAATTTTATATACAAATATGTTAGGTCATGTATAATGATAATTACCATATACAAAGAATTAATTTAAAAAGTTTTTAATGACCCAAACTGGGCACAAAGTGAGAAACTACATTGATATTCTATGTAATTTACCTTTTTAACTTGGTAATTGAGATCAAGAATGTTGCAACATCTTTTACAGAGGTGGAGGTGGAGACTCCAAAAACCGAAGAAGGTGGAGTGATGGCTCCACAAGAAGCTTTCAATCGAATAGCTGACGTGGTGCAAGAAGCAATTAAAAAAATGGAAATGGTTGAACAGGAGAAGGCGCGTATGGTTAAAAAAGCCCGATTGGCACTCGAGGCATGTGATGAAGAAATAAAAGACAAAACTCGCGAAATGACAACACTTAACATAGAAAGACAGAAGAAAAAGCAGCAAGTAGACGAGCTTCAAGGTATCGTACGCCTTAAACAAGCGGAAGCTGACATGTTTGACCGCAAGGCTACAGAAGCTAGAAGTGAGGCCGAAAGACTTCAAATGATCTCCCTTGCAAACACCCAAAAGTCGGAGGACGATTATGTAAACAGGTATTTAAAACAGCGGTTACATGAGGCGGAAGCGGAAAAACAGTATTTACATCAGAAAATTAGGTTACAAGACGTAAGTTCATCACGCGATACTGACCCGTCACAGGTGATCATGTATAACAAGATCCAGGATCTGCTCAAAAAAATATGAATTTTTGTTGGTTTGGTTTATATTTTGTTGCAATCTGTTCTAAACTTTAATAACATGAAGTGTAGGTTTTTAAGTTCTGTGATAGAGTTTTGGAGGCTTGTTATCTACACATCATGTTGGGTGGAAAATTGGGAAGTAAAGAATCTCCTCCTTTTTAATCTTTAATATTTTCAAGACAACTTACATTATCCAGATAGAGTATTCTAGGTGAAATATATCTTATGCTTATTCTCGTTCATGCATCACATCTATTTTTTTAAATAGTTAATATACACTAATGATTTTGATTAGAAAAACCCAGTTCGAATTGTTAAACTGAACCATTTTAGTTGGATTCAATAACCCAGCCTGATCAATTCGGTTTGCAGGTTTTAAAATCATAGTTAATGGTTAAGAATTTTTTCAAAAAATTCTCTAATCAAAATGTGATTATCCGTAATAATCAAGTATCAATAATCAATAAATCTGGCCTTTGGATAGCAGATGAATTTTACTAGCCAATTTAGTGGCTTACATGACTAGTAAAAGATTAGTTTTGTGATTTTTTCTAGTGGAAAGTTGAGAAGTATAAGATTTTTTTTTTTTTTTTTTTTTTTTTTTTTTGTAAAGTTAAGAATAAAATTGACTGGATAATACTTTGTTATATAACAATATAATTATGTATGATATTACATCTTATTGTTATACTAGTGGGTAACCTCGCGTTGTGGCGGAGTGAACAATTTACAAGTCTATACGTGTTATATTTTACGTAATTTATCAATTGTTTTGTTTTATGGTTAAATCTCTTACAAAACTAATTAGCATTAACAAGAATAGTTGAATGACTCGATTTTTAAGTAAACATAAAGTGTTGAATATGATTAAAGTTTAACGAATATTTTCAAGAAAATTCATATTCAACATAGTATATATTGAATTGATTTGATACAACAATGAAAAGATTTGTTATGACATTAGATATTAAATATAAATATTTTAATAGAAAACCATATGGTACATTTTTTTTAAACAGAATAGGAGTATAATATGAAGTTTTCTTATAATATTAAATATTAAAGCTTACAATCATTTATATGTTATCTTAAAATTATTATAAAATTACAATTTTGTCTTAAAGGAATGTTTTATAGATAGTAATAAATAATAGATGATATAGATATAGATTATTATTATCATCATTATTATAAAAGTATTTAGTAATTATATAGTTAATTATTCAAATAGAATAATACGCATTTATAAATTTATTATTATTATTATTATTATTATTATTATTATTATTATTATTATTATTATTATTATTATAATAAAAGTATTTAGTTAAGTATTCAAATAAGGTAATACTTATTTATAAATTTATATGTTAATTTAAAATATTAAAAAGTATATAATATTTAGTGTAATGAATTAAATAATCTTACAGTATTAAATAATATATTAATCAATGTATTAATTACAAGAAGTTTATTAATAAGGGGTAAAATAAGAATGATTGTATTAAACACTTGTACCCAATGCTTAAAAAGTTGTATTAGGTGTCTTAATTTTTTTTTGTAAAATTACATTTGTATCCTAAGGTTTTGCTTTATATAGTAGTATAGTGGACACCCGCGCTTCGCTACGGTTTGATTTTAAATGCATATGTGAACGTCGCAATGATAGCCTTTGAATTATCATGATTTTAGTGAGTTCAATGATATAAGTGCTCGGATTCTCATGGATATCTACACGTGCTTTAGTGATTTGTTATTATATTGTCATGATACTATTATTGAACATATGATATTTAATAAGTTGTGGATATCAAGTAAAACAAATATGCTAAAAGTATTTGAATAAAAACTATCATAAAATGTAGAATATATTATCAAGATTAATGATATGTTATTATTAGATTGTTACAGATACAAGATACAGTAACATGACAAAATCACAGTATTAAATTTTAACACAATATTGTTGTTGTTAACCTTTTAATAAAAATAATTATTACTTTAATATTATTATATTTTGTAGACATATTAAATAATATGTCATTTACTAATTACTAACAAATTTAGTCATCACTAAAGTTATCGACTACCCAAAATACCCCTAGAAAATATAACTATTAGTTATTATAAGAGTAAATTACTATTTCGGCCCTTAGGGTTAGGGTCATTTAACCCTATTAGCCCAAAAATAAATCTTTTGACATATCAACCCTTAATATTTTATTTCTTAACTATTTTGGCCCTTGACACTAACTCTGTTAACTTTTTTCAATTAAGTGTAAGGGTATTTTGATCATTTTCCACCTTATGTACTATTTATGTAAATATTAAATCTTTAAGGTTATTTATGCATATTTTTAACATTACCAATACAACCACCACACACCACCACCACCTAACACAACCAACACCACCATCATCAACAAAATCGACCTCTTCCTTCTTTACTCTATCCTTAAATCTCCTCCCCTCCTTCCTCCCTTCCCTCTCCCCCCCATCCTCATCAACACCAACTCCGTCCTCAAAACTCTGCCTTTCCTTCCGCTCATCCGTAACCCTATTTCACTTATCTCAAGCGTCATTACACCGACCCTCATCGTTAAAATATCCTCTGTCTTTCCTCTTGTGATGTCGTCTGTTATCTGCCGATTTCTTGATTGAAATCCCTATCCTTGCTGCCTTCTCTATCTTCTTCGAATCTCTCGCGTTCGGACCTTCGACGTCGATCATCGTCGTCGGTGTCTCGGTGTTTATCATGTTTGGAGTGGTGGTGGCTGTCGGTGTGTTTGGTGCTTTGATGGTTGTAGTCTTTGGTTGAATCGGTGTCTCTTTCGCGATTTGAATCCCTGTGTTTATGGCTCGATCGTTCCATTTCGTTAGGGTTTTGGGAATCTTGAGTCGTTCACCACCAGGAACACGAGATGAAGATGAAGATAGTGAGATTAGAGTACAAGCCCAGATTTGTGAAAGAGTGTAAGGCCCCGTTCCCGGGACGCTTACAGTTGGTCAATCATCGCATAAAATATTTAAAACACATCATTTTGCAGTGGAAATATAACTTTTCATTAATATTAAAAAACATGTCAAATTGTCATAACATTTTATTTACATCCCAAAAATCGTATTAATACAATAACATTCTTAAAATATGGATGCCAGACTTGAATCATCCCCAGTAGCTTATGCATCCAGGCCTGCACCTCCTTAGCATCAACAATTACCTGCTAACTATTATACATACAAAAATCAGTGACGCTGAGTGAGTTCTAGTTTTATAATAAAATACTTTACTTTCGTTTAAACCATTTTCCTTACTTTCGTACGTGATTATACATTATACATACATCTAGATAATAATTATTATTATCTTCCATCATCGTTCATCATCATTCATCATCATTCATCATCGTTCGTTTTAGTACTTTCATTCATTAACATCTTTCACTTTTATTTGGATCCTGCCATATGCTATACCCCCACGTCATGGAAAAGCAGATACTGTGTCAGGGTTTATAAATAAACCCCCCACGTCATGCAAAAGCCGACACAGTACCGGGGTAAGCGACAAAGATCCCTTCACATTTTGGTTAATCTCAAGGATTAGACCCCTGTGCGCATTAACAAGGGTTAGCTAAACCGCACACAGTTGAGCAAACAACTATCTCGTTGAGTTGTGAACCTCCATCATTTTTCTTGCAAGACTTTACATTTATTCATTATGTTCCACTTCTCGTTAACGTTATCTTTCATTTTCATTACATAATACTTTACGTACATATACATATCACGCCACGTAAAGTCACATCATAATACATAACAAGAAGTATATCATAACAGCAACCCATAAGAAAGGGATATAACATCAACAAGCATAAACCTCCACTAAACATAAGTACTCAGCACTAGAATTCTATTCTCAAAATTTCAGAAATAACCTAAGTGTCCACAGCGGACAACCAAGGCCCACAACGGACAACCAAGGCCCACAGCGGACAACTAAAGTCCACAGCGCATGACTAAGATCCAAAGCGCATGACTAAGTCACCACAGCGCATGACTAAGTCTCCACAGCGCATGACTAAGTCTCCACAGCGCATGACTAAGTCTCCACAGCGCATGACTAAGGTTCATAGCGGACAGTTTATGTCCACAGCGGACAGCATAAATCTTTCCCAAGTGTCCACAACGGACATGCAAAGCCTACGACGGACATGCAAGCCCACAGCGGACAATCTATATGCCTAAGTGTCCCCAGCGGACACCCTATCAACATTCAAGTGTCCACAGCGGACGCTAATGTCCATAGCGAACACCAAGTCCCATACCTGCGAATCAACTTATGCAGTTTCTAGTCCCATACATTATTTCTAAACATATACTTAGCATAGATCTACCAGATTCACACTTAAAACATAACAAACATCATAGAAATTTGTTAAAAACATTCATCTTCATAAACAGTCGTACTTTTCATGAAAAATCACAGTTTGGTTTAGAAACCTTCTTTTCAGTACGCATAACAGTCCCAAACAAGTAGAAAACGAGTAAAATAGGGGATCTAGAACTCACCTTAACAGCTTTCGAGCAAAACTCCACAAACCCGAGAGCGAACCTAGAGTTCGAGCACCTAAACACGTGAAAACAAGCAACTAAACACATAAAACTCGGTCCAGAAGCTTGAACCCGACTGAAACCGAGAAGAAAACTCCTTAAAATCTTACCTTCTGAAGATTTCTTCCACTTTCTCACTCTAGAACCGGATGGGAGCTTCTTCTTTCACTCTAGCTGAAAGTTGAGTGTATGGGAAAGAAAGTATGGGCGGCCATATCACCCATTATGGGCCGGTTTGGCCCTTGTATACATTTAACCCTTGCTTTTTGAAATAAAATCCCATTTGCTCCCTTATTTTTCTTTTCTTTTCCTTTTCCGAAATTTCCGGGTGTTACAAAGAGATTATGTGGGTGTTTGGATTGCTTATTTTTTTCTTACTTTTGATTTATTAAATCATGTATGGTAGCAGGCAATGACGGTGAAGATGCTGGCGACAATGACTTTGACGATGATTTTTAGGTGGAGAACCACCCTTGCAGCGATAATGGCGGAGATGAGGAAGATGATCGCTACTGTGACGATGGTGTTGGATTCTGATGGCATTATGCGATGGTGGTTGTGTAGGTGGTGATCCTGGTTGTGTTAGGTGGTGGTAGTATGTGGTGGTTGTATTGGTAATTTAAAAAAAATGCATAAATGACCCAAAAGATTTAATATTTACATAAATAGTCCTTAAGATGGAAAATGACCAAAATAAACTTACACTTAACGAAAAATAGTTAACAGAGTCAGTGTCAGGGGCTAAAACAGTTAAGAAATAATACGTTAAGGGTTGATATATCAAAAAAAAAAAATTTTGGGCTAATAGGGTTAAATGACCCTAACCCCACGGGCCAAAATAGTAATTTACTCTTATTATAAATATGAGTTGTATACTTAATTATTTAAATAGTATTTAATAAATTTAAATGTCATTTTCAAGTATTACAAATAATATAATATTTAACATATTGAATTAAATAATATCATATTATTAAATAATGTATTAATAATATGTATTAAATAGTGTACTAATTAAAAGAGTTTATTAAATAGGGGTAAAAATGAAACTATTGCATAGTGCACTTGTACTCAATGCTTAAATATTATATCAGACGTTTTACAATTCGAGTAAAATTACTATCTTGTCCTCATAAATGTAGAGCAAATTATATTTTTCGTACTTTAGTTTTGTAACAAATTTCAGATTTCGTCCTTAAATTTAGAGAATTACAGTAAATATCCTTTATGTTTAAAATAGCTTGCAAGTTTCGTTCTTTCTTCTAACGGACATTAAATTTGGTCATTAAGTCAGGTCACATGTCTTGCATACGAGGGTAGTTTGGTCTTTTTATCTTTAATAATAAAAAATGATATATTAAAAATATATTAGTTATTAAAACCCACCCCGCCCCTACACCTCTCTTTCTCTCTCTACCCTCTTTCTCTATCTTCACACAAGAAGCACCACTACCATCATTCCACCGCCACCATCCGTCCACCCGCCCATCGCCACCATCCACCCAACCCCCACCTCAACTCTCTCTCTCTCTTTATCTATTTCACTATATATATATATATATATATACATATATACCCACACACACAAAAACAACCAGCCATCATGTAATGCCTTCACACACCACCTTCACCAACAAACTCCGACCACTCCAATAACCACCCATTTCAGTATCGTGGGTCAGAAGATGAATCTCTTTACAAATTGATGGTTTAATTGAGATTGAACAAGAAGATCTTCAACTTCGTAAATTTTTACTTCAAAAACAATATCTTGAGTCTTAAAGTTTCTGGTTTTGATGGTAGATTTGCAGATCTTAAGAGAGAGAGAAAGAGAGAGAGAGAGAGAGAGAGAGAGAGAGAGAGAGAGAAAGTGTAGAGAGAGAGAGAGAGGTGTGAGGTTGGTTAAAGACCTCCTAAAAAACATATAAGTTCGTACTTAAAA
This sequence comes from Flaveria sonorensis, assembly GCA_025506505.1. Classification (NCBI taxonomy): domain Eukaryota; kingdom Viridiplantae; phylum Streptophyta; class Magnoliopsida; order Asterales; family Asteraceae; genus Flaveria; species Flaveria sonorensis. The sequence continues at coordinate 14,050,080 of CM046429.1, forward strand.
AGTGGCAGTGGCGAATGGTGGCGGTGGGAAGGTGGTGGCGTGGGCGGGTGGTGGCGGTGGGCGGGTGGTGGCGGTGGGCAGGTGGTGGCGATGGTGGTGGGCAGATGGTGATGGTGTTTCCTGTGTGAACATAGAGAGAAAAAGAGGGTAGAGAGAGAAAGAGGGGGTAGCGAGAGATGTGTGGGGTGGGGCGAGTTTTAATAATTAAGGATAAAAAGACTAAACTATCCTCATGTGCAAGACACGTGACCTGACTTAACCACCAAATTAAAGTCCGTTAGAGGAAAGGACGAAACGAGCAAGCTTTTTTAAACATAAATGATATTTACTGTAATTTCTTTAGTTTAAGGATAAAACCTGAAATTTGCTATAAAACTAAAAGATGATAAGTGTTATTTACTCTAAAATATATTATATAGTAATAAAGATTACGTATGATATTACATCTTATTATTATATTAGGTACGATATTACATCTTATTACTTAGGCTTTAATTTTGTTTTATCTTTTGAAATAATCTTTAATGTCGAAAAGGAACAACATCCCAATGAAGATATCATGATTCAAGAGAAGTGTGTATGAGACATTTTCAACCAAAGCAAAGGTGATTCTAATAACCCATTCCGTAATTTAAAATCCAAAAATTAGATAAAAAATATTCCATAAAAATAAAATAAATAAAAGCTCACAATATGCATGACAATCACTCTCTTCTTAACCTTCATGCACAAAACACAATTTTCACAGTTGAGAAACCAAAAATGGCTCATTCCTGCATCAAGATTCTTCTTCTCATAACCATTTTCATAATAACCTCACCATATAAATCAGGTTAGTATATGCTCAATTGCGATATTCATTTCACTTCTCATGTGTCGGTTATTAATTCATTGAATACGCGTTTGTTCATTTAAAAGAACCAAACTTTGTTGAGGGTGTTTAGTGGTTTGGGTGTAGACGGGCAGCTTGAGGACTGGTGTGTAGCTGATGAGCAAACCCCGGCCGATGAGTTGCAAAGGGCGCTCGTTTGGGCATGCGAAAATGGTGCAGATTGCAGCAAGATTGAACCAAGCCAGCCTTGTTTTCAACCAAACACAATCAAGGACCATGCTTCTTTTGCATTCAATAGCTACTTTCAAAGGATGAAAGACAAAGGAGCCACTTGCTATTTCAATGCTGCTGCTTTTGTCACTGATCTTGATCCAAGTGAGTATATCATCCATCCATAACTTTTTATCTTTGCATCTAGCAAATTGATAGAGTATGTATGCTTATTTGTTTTGATTGGGTGCAAATTTCATTCAAAATTAATGAAGTTGTGCGTCATAATGTACAAGTTATCAAAACACAGACGTACAAACCTTCAAAGCTGCCTCATGTTTTTTATTTTTATTTTTACATTTTCTTTATTTTTCTCTTACAACTTTTAAAATATAATGTTTTATAAAATCCGTGTTTACTGTTATGACGTGTTTATTTTTATCGACGTTTCTACTGAATTTTTTTAATAGTTTCGTTTTTTTTGTTGCATCGTGCTTATTTTCATCAACACTTCAACGTGAATATTTTTAACAGTTTGGTTTTATTACATAAAGTTTTGAATACTATCAATGGCCATTGCAACACGTGAGTTTGTGATAATTTCGTGTTTTATATGAAGTTTCAAATGCTACCAACATATATCAATGTTTTATTTTTCATATATAAAGTTATGTATATTATTAACGCATGGGTTTACATCTATGTATCGACTTTAGTTTTTTTTTTTTTTTTTTTTTTTTTTTTTTTACGATTTAATGTCTCCACCACAACTAACGGATATTAAACTAGTTATTTATGTCTTTACATTTCTAACTTTTTACTCATTTATTGTCATCATAATACATTATCAACTATGTAATTTGAAAAAAGGTAAAATCATATTTTATATAAGTTATAATGTTCATGATCAATATTTGAAATACCGTTCATATGATTAAATCAATTACTTTACAAAGTAATAACATGAAGATGAAACTTGTTATTTGATGTCTCGTCTAAAAATGACAGGCCATGGTTCATGCAATTTTGAAATCCACGGATGAAGGTGAAGGAGGGATACCAAGATTTGAGTATTTCAATATTGATCAAGTGGGTTATAGACAAAATATGATATCTTTATATTAAATTATCTTGTTATGAAATGTACTAATTTAATTATTCCAGAATAGTATATTTTTAATTTTTTCATTTCTGTCGAAATATAATTCTCAAGCATTTGAAAGGTTTCGAAATTTTGCGTCTCAAATAACAATGATACAAATTATATATAGAGACTCACATAGTACCTAATGCAAACCCCTCTTGGGCTTAACCCTAACTATAATATCCGTTAATTTGGAGTCGCTTACTATATAACCAATCATAAGTAGAGAAATACATAAGACGGTTATTTAACTGCTTCTCTTGCTTTATCTCCTTAAAATGAATTGTCTTTCCTTACTTTGTAATTCTCTGCTTAGTTCTTTGCATATACGATTTCGTATATATAAAGTTGGCTATGTTAGAAATAGGACCAGAATTATCTTAAAGACTTAAAAGCTTGTGAGACAAACTTTTAGTAAAGATGATCAAAAGATCACATTATAGAAAATTTTATAAAATTTCTTGAAAAAGTAGTGTCTCAAAACTATAAAAGTAGCTTTTAAAATATAGCTCTTCAACACACTTGGTTTCAATTCCATGAGATAGTTAATAAAGAACACACTTGTGAATCTTTCTTTCACCTAGAAATATTAAAACATTTGGATGAAAGGGGTGTTGATTTTCCTTGGATTAGATGGTCGTCTTGTGATGGTGAGCTTGTAAGTTGTAACCAAATCACCTTATCATGGAGTGCGGTATTGTCAAGAGACTTGTAAGGAAAATTTCTTGTTCTTTATCTTAAACCTATGTGACATCTTTAACACTCATAAAACCATTATCCATCTAGTTGGATGGATTTTGAAGTTTTCAATGATGTTGTGCACACCACACTATGGAGTGCTTGGAGACATATGATAGATATCATGTTCAAGCCAAAAGAGCCAAGAAGTGATACAAGTTAAAACTAGATGTATTTTTGTTATGAAAAATTAGATTTTATTAATCTAAACTATTAACTATTAGTTATTATTAATCTCCTAACAATTTAACTAGTGTTAATCCCAACTTTAATTATGTTATTAATAACAGTCTCAGTCTAACTGTTCGTTATCTCCGTTAGTTTTTTATGACGTATCACGTGACGTGGCTCGTGACGTTACGTATATGATAGTTACATTTAAAAATATAAATATATTACTCAATTATTTTTTAAAGATCATTTTCCGAAAATTATTCATCGTAACCATTTTGTTGCCAGTTGAGTAGCTTGAAAACAAATAAATGAAAAAACTGAGTGATATATTTATATTTTTTATTGTAATTATATAATAAGTAATGTCATATGCCATGTCATAAAAAACTAACAGAGTTGACGAACAGTTAGATTGAAACTATTATTGATAACAAAATCAAAAGTTGAGATTAATATTGATCATATTAGTTGATATTAATATTCACCAATATATACTCAATAATTGATAACACCTTTAACAAGATGTAAACCACTAATCTACATACAATAGAATCAAAGATTGAAAGAGAGGAGATAGACAAGAGATATCAAGATCATTGAAAGACTACCTATACATATCTCAGTGTCAAGCCGATCGATCCCCCTATTTTCTCAGCATCCACTTATCTTTTATATGTTGTAGTGTATCTAACTTTGACACTTCAACTTTCATTCTTGACTGCAACGACCCTTTAGCTTCCGATCTTGATCGGCCCCGCACACGACTCCACAATCTCCGACTCGATCACAACAAGCCCTTAGTCGCCCCTTTTCTCCTCCTATCAGTCGGACCTCACCTCATCACCTCTCCTCAACATTCGGTTCGCCAACACTCTCTTTCTTGATCTTCCTCCTCTCTCTTCGCTCTCTCTCCAACTTATTCTTTCTTTCAGTTGAATATCACATCCTAATACTTCTAAAATTCCTCAATGGAAACTCCCTAAGAAAATAGAAGAGTCCCCATACTTTAATCTTGCCTTAGCCTCCAGGATATTCATTAATCAATACCCCTTAAACCCATTTTCCATGTAATCATAACAAGACATGCTAATTCAACATATCACATATATTTTAGTTATAATAAGCATGCTAATTCACTAAAATCATATCACACATTTAACGACTTATTATTTAATCCACTCGTCTCATGTAACACGTATATTTTAATTATTACTACTATTAGTAACCCATGCTACACGACGGGGATACCAAATTTTTTCATACTTATAGTCGTAAATCGTTGTTGTATATTTAGAACGCCGATACAACAGAAGTGTTAATATTTTGTATCGTTAAAATAAAAAGGAAAAAATATCTCCATGCATACTAAAACAAAACAACAAACAAATAAAAAAACTTAGAAAAAGGAAAACAAAAGAATAAAGAAAAAAAAAAGCAGGTCAACAAAACATTAAGCAAAAAAAAAAAACAAAAAAAACAAAAACTAGAAAGAAAAAAATAATAAAAGAAAGAAAAAGGAATCAAACCGGCAAGATGGGGTGCGGTAGCAAGGATTGAACCGGTGATGGGGATAGGGGATGCGTGCCTTACAATTGGATCAATGTCTATTTTAGTGTCATATCTCCTGTCATTGCGCTATACACTTGAACAAAACTTGGTCTAGTAAACAATGATGTATTAGTATTGTAGACCCCCCATTTGAAATGTATTAGTATTGTAGTTTAAAAACACGTCTGTACATGGGTTAAATAAATATATTAAATTAACAATTAGTAACTAATATTTAAAAAATTTTAAACAATTTTTTGAAATAATATATTATTGAATTTACGTATAATAAACTACTTTAAGTAATAAAACAATAACAATATCTTTTTAAAAATTCGTCTTTAAAAACCTTTTATTTAAAAAAAAAAAACTATTTTTTAAACATTCTGTTTTTAAATATATTTTTAAAATTTCATTTTCTATTATAAAACTTCATATTTCATGAAACTTTATTTTTAAAGAATTACGTTTTTAATAATAAGAAACATGTTTTTAATTTATTAAAAAATCCATTTTATAATTTGAAAAGGATATAAATAATATCATTAGTATTTAATATTACCATTGATTGGTTCTCTTGTTATGCTATAAACAAATGACAAAATGATTGTTAGAATATGAGATGTGGTAAAAATTATTTTACTTTATTAGAGCAGATAATAAGACATGCTAATCCAACAAAATCATACACACCCTATAACTAATATTACAATGTGGCTAAACATGATTACCGTGATTATGACTGACGTTTGCTAACTTTGAAGAGAAAATTGATAAGATTATGATGATAAAGAAGTTCATTCAAGTTATCCTTATAAGGTTCATCTAATTTGTAACATGAATCGAGCATATGACAGTCTAGGTAGCATGACTTGTTGAAGAACTTGTACGTTGTCTAACGATGTGTTACGAAGTTCATTTAAGGATAAAAGACAAGTGAAGCGGAATGAAAGAATAAAATGATTATGTTCTAGATTTTTTATTGAAAGAAAATGAAAGAAAAATAAAAAAGTTGTTTTTTCGAGTTCACTTAAATAGAAAAAAAGAATAGAAAGGGAGGGGAATTGGGGGCTAATATTGGGAGGGAAGAGAAGAGAATGGAGAAGAAGAAAAAAAAAGAAAAAGACAGAAAAAGTGATATGTTAATAAATATACATGTTAATAATGTATACCGTCCCCCCATTTTCGTACCTTTTTTGTTGCAAATATATTTGGATGGATGCTTAATTATATGCGATTTGAATTTTGTAGTTTTGGATGGCCGCTGTAAGGCCCCGTTCCCGGGAACCCCACAGTTGGTCAATCACAACCTCATTTATATCAAAACATATTAAGATTTATTAAGTAAATAAAATATTGCAGCGGAATAATTCATCAGAAATAACCATTTCATGCTTTAATAAACATATTTGCCAAGTAATATATCGTTGTTTAAATGATTACAAAATATCACTTAGTTGTATTACAAAACAACATCATTATCATACATGAAATGGATGTCAGTCTTTGCCCGCCAAGTAGCTTCACCCTCATGTCATCCTCAGCAACAAGCTACATACCAACTGAAAATACATAAAAAGTCAGTGTTGCCGAGTGAGTTCTAGTTTTATAAGTAAAATATTTTACCTTTAGTAAAAACCTTTCATTTACTTTCGTTTGTGATCATATAACATACATATATCTTGATAATATCATTATTATCTTTTATCATCGTTCATGATCGTTCATTTCGCACTTTTTCATTATCTTTCACTTCTATCTAGATCCTGTCATAAGCTATACCCCATCATCCACCTCAGTCTAGGGGTTAAGCGACAAGGATCCCGTTTCGCACGTATGGATCAATCATCAAGACTGACCCCCCTATGTGTACACCCTCATGGGTTAGCCAAGATCGCACGCTACATTGCACACAGTTGAGCTAACAACTCTTCATTGAGTTGTGAACCTCTTTAAATTTGCTTGCAAGACTTTCGTTCATTCGTTATGTTCCACTTTTCATTATCTTTAATCTTCCGCTTCTTTTATGATAATACTTTACGTATAAGAACATTAACACACCACGTAAAGTCACGTAATAATACGTAATAAGGAACATTAATAACAGGCCACAACATGCATAACATGAATAAACATAACCCACCAAAACATTCCAAAGCTTAATCATTAATTTCTATTTCCCAAAATTTCAGAAAAATTCTAAGGCAACTTAGGCGCATGAGCACTATGTGGGCGCCTGGGCACTATGCAGTCGCATGGACAGTTGGGCGCATGGGAACACCTAGGCGTATGGGGAAAAACTTAGGCGCATGGGCAAACACTTAGGCACATGGGTACTATGCAGGCGAATGAGTACTATGGCGCTTGTGTCACGCCCTCAAAATCCGCGTGCGAGGTTTTACCGCTAGGCGTGTGACATACCAGGATCTCAGTCATTAGTTACTCAAAACGACTCTATATGAACATACAACCAAAATCAGAGTTTAACTTTAAAACGATGGGAAACGTTTAACAAACATGAAAACCAGAATAATGTAACACAATGTAAACATGCGCAAAAACGCGCCCAACGTTGTGCAAAACAAATTCATAAATGCTTAATAACCAAAAACCAACAAAGGGTTCCAACAATGCTGACATCACAATGCTGACATCTACAATGCTGACCCGTGAATGTGCACTTATGCAATAGTAACTTCAACCTGAGAATAGCACACTAAAAGAGTCAACACAACGGTTGGTAAGTTCAAGAGTTTTAGTAAAACATAACTGTATCAATATAAAATATAAGAGTACATGAATTAGATAGCTAGTCTAAATTCACAAGTAATAATCATAGTGATTTCACGATCGAAGCTGACTGTGTTTCGTTTGTTGCCTCCCGTCACGACTTACCAGATCGTGACAATGTTTATGTTAGGACAAAATTGCACCCGTTTGACCTCGAGTTGCATAGGTGGGGCTCGTCAGACCCAGTAGTACTACCCAAGATTTCCCGCTAATTACCATTATTAACGATCCGAAAGTGTGAGGACTTTGATGGTATTCAACACTATATCATACTTTACACATCTTATAATAATAAAGCGTTTGTAAGTCAGTATGCTATCTCCCCTAAAAGAGAGGGTATAAAAGAGTGTGGCATGAACTCACCTGGTATGCACACGAACGATATAAAAGCTAACTTGAAAGAGAGAGGAAAGACAACCTTCAGAGTTTACCTAGAACACGCAAGTGCATGAGTACGTGTACACAGAATCATCATCAACCCTAAGTGCTCTATAAACACATGGACTCAAGGTTGTGGAAAAACAAGACACATTGACCCAGTTGACCCGTTTGACCCGTTTGACCCGTTGGTGATATTATTGTTGAAATCCTATTTAATCAAGCATAAAAGTTCATCATACATGGTTATCATACAAGTTGTTCACGTATGTCACTTCAACAACCACTTGTTCTACCTAGATCATCACACAACTAGATTATCATACAACTCATGCGAATCTCAAGTAATCATCATGCTCAATATAATTACACCATAACTAATGCATCATACACAGAGTCCAATCATGCACAACATGCCATGTGAAGCCACTCACAACTTCACACCCTAAACCCTGCCAATCCTACTAAGTAGGGGCCTCAGATTTGCACGCGTGTATGACGATCATTATCACATTATTCAACAAGATTCATGCCAATCAATTTAGCCAACAAAGACTCATTACAATCCCAAACATGATCCTATAATCTCCTATCATAAGCCATCATCATGTATAATCCATAAATGTCCAAATTTCCCAATTGACCAATCAAGTATCCATACAACCTAATTAACACATTCCACCACATTGGGCATCATTAATAAACATTCTAACATGATCCTAACCCCATAAACATGTCCAATTTATCATATCCAAGATTCTACACAATTAAAGTTTCCCTTTTGGGAAAGTACATCCCAAAATCTATCCAACACCCACCATATTCATGAATTCATTAACATTATGCCTAATCAAGTCCATGCTATCATCTAGACATGTTCAACACCATCAAAACATCATAATTCACAATTCCCATATCCATAAGTTTCTACTTTTAGCAAGGTATGAACTACACGATCAGTTCATGGATTTTCTTGCATAACAATCACTATCCAACATTCATACAACATCATTATCATCATAACATCATCAATTCATCATCAAATCACCAAGTTCATACAATAAAGTTACTATTAATAGTAAGCTATGAACTACGCATCCAAACCACGAATTTCTTGCACAATCCACGTAAACTATCATCAATACAATCAAACTATCATCATACATACATCAAACAATCAAAATTTCGACATCCAAGTATCAATTTCGAACTAGGGTTTCGGCCAAGATAAGAAAACATGAAAAACTTGTAAAAATCTAACCTTTAAACGCATAATGGACAAGAATTGATGTTTCTAACGTGTTGTAATACTTGGAACCGATCCAAATCGATGCACAATTGCTTGTTCTTGATCAATCTTGAAGTGTGTGTGTGTTTCTTGGTGAAGTCACGGCCGAATGGGAGGGTGGGGATTAGGGTTTGGGTTTTTGTTTTTTATTTTTGTTAAGTTTTAGTTTTAGGAAATTACACTTAACTCCTATTATTTATATTTTATAAAACTAATCCCTTTAACACTTTTTAAGAGTTTTAACTTCAAAATACAAGCATTATAAATTAACAATAATAATATTGCATAATTTTCACTAGCCACAAAATACACAAAATAGATATAACACGTTGCCACGTTACGAGATAAAATTCACAAATAATATTTAAATCGCGTAAGCATATAAGTACGACTTAATAATCACATTATTAGTTAAATTATTATCTGTTTATCATTGTTAATTGTTATTAAGTCACCAATATTCAACGACAACTAGTGTGTGCTCACGACACGTGTATGCAAGACCTAACGAAACTAACGGAGTTTGGTAACGGAAAAGTACCGGATGTCACATTATCACCATGTTGAAAGAATTTTCGTCCCGAAAATTACGTTACATGGTGTGTGTTCCATCACTGATCTATTGCATCGACACAAAGTAAATGAGTGAGTTTTGGGTGAGTTGTCACATCATCCTCATGTTGAAAGAAATTTCGTCCCGAAATTTAATCAATACCTTCGTCGACTGGGATCGTCTTTTCAAATAGTTGAGGATACTTAAGCTTCATCTGGTCCTCACGTTCCCACGTGAATTCCGGTCCACGTCTAGAGTTCCAACGACTTTGACTATGGGTATCTTGCTTTGCTTAAGCGTCTTTACCTCACGATCCACCACCTCGACTGGTTCTTCAATGAAGCGTAATTGCTCATCTACTTGCACTTCCTCAAGTGGTACTACCATTGTTTCGTCGGTAAAGCACTTCTTCAAGTTTGAGACATGAAATACATCATGAATTCCACTCAGCGAATCAGGTAGGGCTAATCGATAGGCTACTGGACATATTCTTTCTAATATCTCAAATGGTCCAACATATCTCGGATTTAGCTTTCCTCTTTTGCCAAACCGAATCACGCCTTTCCACGGTGAGACTTTCAATAAGACTTTGTCACCAACCTGAAATTCTAGAGGTTTCCGTCGCTTATCTGCATAGCTTTTTTGTCTGTCGCGCGCTGCAGCCATACGGTTCCTTATTTGACAATCTTCTCAGTGGTCTCGTGTACTAACTCGGGACCCATTAGCTGACTATCACCAAATTCAGCCTAGCAAACTGGTGATCTACATTTTCACCCATACAAAGCTTCGAAAGGTGTCACCTTTATGCTGGTGTGATAACTATTGTTGTAAGAAAATTCCACCAATGGTAGGTGAACTTCCTAGTTATTCCCGAAATCAAACACACAAGCACATAGCATGTCCTCCAACGTTTGTATAGTACACTCACTTTGACCATCGGCTTGTGAATGATAAGCAGTACTCATGTCCAATCGCGTACCCAAGGATTTCTGCAATGACTGCCAGAAGTGCAATGTAAAACGAGCATCGCGGTCAGAAATAATTGAGACTGGTACCATGTGTCGAAACTATTTCTTTCAGATAGAGTTGGGTTCACTTCTCCATTTTGTCCGTTTCCTTTATCGCCAAGAAATGAGCGGACTTCGTTAATCGGTCTACGATAACCCATATCGTGTCACAACCAGTAGGAGTCCATGGTAGTTTGGTAATGAAATTCATTGAGATTTGCTCCCACTTCCACATAGGGATCTCAGGTTGCTGCAATAGTCCAGATGGTTTCTGATATTCTACTTTTACCTTCGAGCAGGTCAAACATTTACTCACATATGTAGCTACATCCTCTTTCATATTAGGCCACCAGTAGTGCGCCTTCAGGTCATGATACATCTTGTCGGATCCAGGATGTATAGAGTATTTAGACTTGTGTGCCTCACTCATAACCAAGTCTCGCAGATTTCCATGCAGAGGTATCCAGAGTCTATCCATGAAATAACGAATTCCATCCGCCTTTACTTCCAACTGTTTATCCATTCCCCGTAACAATTCAGAACCATTATTTTATGTCTTCAGAGCTTCGGCCTGAGCCTCTCGGATTTGTTCAGGTAATTGTGTGCTAATCGTAAGTTGCAAAGCTCGCACGCGTCGAGGCTTAGCAGTTTCTTTTCTACTCAGTGAGTCAGCAACTACATTAGCTTTTCCCGCATGGTATTTGATAGCACAATCATAGTCATTCAATAACTCTACCCAGTGTCTTTGCCTCATATTCAATTCCTTTTGCTCAAGGATGTGCTGGAGACTCTTATGATCGGTGTAAATAGTACACTTGGTACCGTACAAGTAATGTCTCTAGATCTTTAAGGCAAAAACTACCGCACCCAGCTCCAAGTCATGGGTGGTATAGTTCTTCTCATGAACTTCAGTTGTCTCGAGACGTAAGCTATCACTTTATCTCGCTGCATCAAGACACAACCAAGTCCTTGAACAGAAGCATCACAATAAACTACGAAGTCATCACTTCCCTCTGATAATACCAGTATCGGTGCACTACACAGTTTTTGCTTCAGTAACTGGAAAGCAAACTCTTGACTATCACCCTATTTGTATGGTGTTCCCTTACGAGTCAAGGCTGTGAGAGGTTGAGCGATCTTAAAAAATCCTTCAATGAACCGTCGATAATATCCTGCCAGTCCAAGAAACTATCGTATCTTACTAGACGTCTTGGGAACTGACCAATTCTTTATTGCCTCAATCTTCGCTGGATCGACATGTATCCCTTTCTCATTAACAATATGACCCAAGAATTGCACTTCACGTATCCAAAAATCACAATTAGAAAAATTGGCATACAGTTGTTCTTTCCTGAGTAATTCCAAGATTATACGCTGGTGCTCTTCATGTTCTTCCTTGGTCCTTGAGTAGATCAATATGTCATCAATAAACACAATAACAAACTGATCGAGATAGGGTTTGCACACACGATTCATGAGATCCATGAATACTGCTGGTGTATTTGTCAAACCAAATAGCATGACCAGGAACTCGTAATGACATAACGTGTACGAAAAGCTGTCTTCGAGATGTCCTCCTCTCGAACTCTCAATTGATGGTACCCAGACCTCAAGTCAATCTTAGAGTAATAGCTTGATCCTTGAAGTTGATCAAACAAATCATCTATACGAGGTAGTGGGTATTTATTCTTGATCGTAACCTTGTTCAGTTCCCTATAGTCAATGCACATTCGAAATGTACCATCCTTCTTCTTAACAAACAGAACTGGTGCTCCCCAAGGCGACGAGCTCGGTCGGATAAATCCTTTATCCAATAGCTCTTGTAGTTGAGAAGATAATTCTTGTAGTTTGTTCGGAGCTAACCGGTAAGGTGCTCTCACGATCGGAGTGGCTCCGGGAGTTAGATCAATCTGGAACTCAACTTGACGATGAGGTGGTAATCCAAGTAGATCCTCTGGAAACACCTCAGGAAAGTCACGAACGACGGGGATATCCTCTATCCTCTTTTCTTCTGGTTGTTTGTCAGTGACGAGTGCTAATATGGCTAAGCGACCTTTCCGCAACAACTTTTGTGCTTTCATGAATAATATGATGCCCATCACTGCACCACTTGTATCGCCTCTGACCGTAAGAATTTCTTCACCAATAGGGATTCGTATGTTCTTCTCGTGACATATGACTTCCGCCTGCTTGTCGGAAAGCCAATCCATGCCGACTACTACATCAAAGCTCCCGAGTGTAACAGGCATGAGATCTATGTCAAAGGTATGTCCAACAAGTTCTATCTTACAACCCCTAAGGATATGTGTCACGTGAACCTGCTTATCGTCAGCTAACTCTACGATGTAATTAGATTCTAACGCTGAGGGCATATCACTTAAGAGACTACTAAACTTAGTGGAGATGAAACTTCTATCGGCTCCAGTATCAAATAGTACGGTAGCAAAACGACCGTTAATAGAGAATTTACCAGTAACAGTATTAGGGTCGTTTAGAGCTTCACCTGAACCGATGACAAAAGCTCTTCCTTTTGCCCCACTGTTGTTGCCATCGTTATTGCTGCCATTTCCATTGTTGGTGTTGTTGTTGCTGCTGTTGTTGTTGTTGTTCCCACCATTTCCGTTCTTCCTCAGCTGTGGATAGTATCTTCTGTAATGGCCCTCTTTCCAAAATTCAAAACAACCTTTTGGCGTTTCTTGAGATTGTTGTGGCTTTCTCATCAATTCACCACGGCAATCTTTCGCTGCGTGTCCAACTTTACCACAACGCTGGCATCGGAAACTGTCACACCTGCCGGTGTGGTGGTAATTGCATCGGTTGCATTTGGGATTTTTCCCCACATAGCCTCCTTGTCCCTGTGGTGCCGAATATGACTGATTAAAGTTACGATTGTTATCGAACTTTCATTGTTGTTGGTGAGGTTGGTGCTGCTGAACGTACTGCTGTTGTTGTTGTTGCTGGTTGCTGGAGGATGAGCCTTTATTACCAGTATTCTCCCACTTACGTTTGTTATCAGGTACGCTAGCCACTGCGCCCCGTTTGGGTAATCTTTCCTGCTCTACTTCCTGATCAGTCAGCCTGTGGGCTAACTGAATAGCATGTTGTATGGTCGCAGGGTTTGAGGCTGTCACCATACTCTGGATCTCGGGCACAAGTCCACGTATGTAATGCTCAATCCTTTTGTGCATCTCATTAACCATTCCCGGGCATAGTGTGGCCAACTCATGAGACCGGGTCGTGTAGGCTTTAATCTCGGAGCCTTGCATTTTGAGTTGCCAAAATTCCATTTCTAGCTTCTGCACCTCGTTTCGGGGGCAATACTCCTCTGTTATAATCTCCTTGAATTCATCCCAGGGTAGGTCATTAGCCATTGCCTGACCTAGCATTTGTACCTGGGCATTCCACCAGGAGAGGGCTGCGCTTTCAAGGGTTCCAGTCGCGTATTTCACTTGATCAGCTGGCGGACAGTTTCATTTTGCGAAGACTGATTTAGTCTTCTCGAACCATCGTACTAGTCCTACAGCTCCTTCAGTCCCGTTGTAGGTATGGGGCTTGCAATCCATAAAGGATTTGTAGGTACAGGGTGGGGGTCCTGTTTCGACAAACCAAACATTAGTTGAGTAGCCTAGACAAGCAGCTAGGATAATCGATTAAACTAGTTTTATCATTGACCTGCTGGCTGTCCAGTTTAGGCAGCAGCCACTGCCGCCTGTACATGTTCATTTATCAAAGCAGCCAGCTCAGCAGGAGTCATGTTCACCGTAGCCGCGCCGCGTCCGCGTCTTGCGCCGCGCCGCGTCCGCGTCTTGCGCCGCGCCCGCATCCACGTCCTCTTCCGCGTTCGTCCATATTTCACTTTACATTCACAAATACAATAATGAGTAACATCCAACACATTAATCTCATTGAGGTACAGTAAATAATAAGAAATAATGAATTTGTCACAACCACAACGTTTATAACCAAATAATAACCAAAGATAGATAAATTGTAAATGATTCACAAAACATTTCATCAATGTCAAAATTTTAATTTTTCAGTTGGGTGGGAAACAAACCTTCCACATAGGTTTCAAAAGAGAAGAAACACTATATAGTCCAAGTCATGAAAAAGTAGAATCAATCCAACACGTCAGATCCATCACTGTCTTTTTCCATTTCTTCCGGTTCTTCTTCCTCCGGGTCTTCCTCAGGTGCTACTTCCGGTTCTTCCTCCGGATCTTCTTCTTCAGGGTCTTTTGCAGGTGCAGGGGCTTCGTCAATCTGAAGCGCTGCTAGCTGTGCCTTTAGGTTAGCAAATCTATCATCTACCACTATGTTCTGATGATCCTGCGCGTTCATGCACTCGGTAAGCGTTAGCACATTGCCTACTAGAGTATGATGCCCACCAATGGCCATCGATAGTCGCTCCTGGAGTGTCTCTACCTATAACCGTAACTGTCGCATCTCGTATCGTAGAGCGGAGTTCTCATTAGTGGGTCCTCTGATACGTTGTCGCTCAGTGTCAAGTGTAGCCACCAATGCTACAAACGCCTGCTCGTGTGGAATGTCTAAGGTAGGAAGTGTGTGTACTGATGAAGATGTCGACGATCTCGTCCGGGGTCGGGTAGGGGCTATAGGTGGTACTCGCTCCCGGTAAGTCATACGACGTCTGTAGGTAGGGTAGAAATCCTAGTTCCGGGGAGGGTCGAGTTCAGGTATCGCGAATGGTTGATCCCAGTCAATTTCTTTAGATGGGTAAGGGTGTCGGGGCCAGTCCGATCCCCTATCAGGTACGGGTGAGAAAGGAGGTGATTCAGACCGTGCAGGTCTCTTGCCCAAATCACGGGATGACAATGCCATGCTGCGAAATACGTGATGCGTATGCCAATGAGTATACAGTAAGGAAGTAAGTGACGAGTAACTAACAAACTGTGCGGTTATAGTCTAGTGTGTTGATGTAAGGGGTTTGGAATGATGTTTATCATGGTTGAGTGGTTAACTTTAATGTATTTTATGTGTTTAAGTAGAAGAAATTGTATGGAATAAGTTAACTACGATGATTTGGTGTTTTATAGGTAAAACACAATCATTTGATTTGTTTTGAATAATACACATGGATGATAAATGAAGATCATGATATATGAGGTGATAGAGAATTCAATTACGAGAACGTGGCCGCAAACGGTGAGGAAAACGGAGTCCGAACGAAGAAGTTACGACGAAAACAAGAATCAGAAAAAGCCCCCGAGCGTAACCTACGGTGGAAACAGGTCCTACGGTATAAGCCTCTAGAGTAACTTACGGTGGAAACATGACCTACGGTTCATCAGTTCAAAAATTGAGCAGAAAGCCTCTAGCGTAACCTACGGTGTTCAAGTGACCTACGGTACGTGATGCGCTGAAATCACTTATAAGACGGAAAAATTAGGTTTTCAGGGCTAGCTTTCATTCCAAGCCGTCCCCAAGCCCTAGGAACGACCCCAAGTGATCCAAAAGGCTCCCGGAGGTGATTTCAAGTATCAAGATCTTGTTTTTATCATTCGGTTTGAATCTTTAACGTTAGATACAATGTTTGCATTCGATTTTGATTCGTTTTTCGTTTCGATGTCTGGCTAAGCCACCCGTGATCTTCTCCGGGTGTTAGGGTTTATACTATGACTTGTTCTTGATGGTTTTGGTTGAGTTAATGTTTGAACACGGTAATTTAAGCCGAGTAACATTATTTATTGTTTAGAGATTCTAAAATACGTGTGTTACTTTCAATTCAATTGTTCCTGTTTGATTGTTTTAGATTTCTTTTCATCTGGAAACATCAAGTTTGGATGGGGTTGGGTAATACAAACGTAGGATATGATTCGAGTAGTTCATTAACAACAGTCTCATTCAATCTATTGTCTTTAACCAAATCAACCTGGTTATGTCTATGTGACCACTTTTAACTATCAAAGCAAGTCTAAGTTATAAACCTAAACCTGGAGAGGATTACTCTTTCCCATCATTGTTTACAATCAATTTCACTTTTCAACTTCAACTACTTTTTGCAATTTAGTTAATTTACAAGTATTTTCAATAAAGCTTTCAACTTTACGAATTGAACCACACTTTCCACATATTCCCTGTGGATCGACCCGACTTACCCTAGCTATCTTAGGTGAAGTTTGGACCGTTATAAATTGTTTTTGATTAGGCCTGACAACCCGCATCATGTGTGTATGCAACCTAGTTCCCTATAACCAATGGCTCTAATACCAATCTATCACACCCTCAAAATCCGCGTGTGGGGTTTTACCATGAGGCATGTGACATACCAGGATCTCAGTCATTAGTTACTCAGAACGACTCTATATGAACATACAACCAAAATTAGAGTTTAACTTTAAAACGATGCGAAAGCATTTAACAAACATGAAAACCAGAATAATGTAACACAATGTAAACATGCGCAAACACACACCCAACGTTATGCAAAACAAATTCATAAATACTTACAACCAAAAACCAACAAAGGGTTCCAACAATGTTGACATCTACAATGTTGACCCGTGAATGTGCACCTATGCAATAGTAACTTCAACCTGAGAATAGCACACTAAAAGAGTCAACACAATGGTTGGTGAGTTCAAAAGTTTTAGTAAAACATAACTGTATCAGTATAAAATATAAGAGTGCATGAATTAGATAGCTAGTCTAAATTCACAAGTAATAATCATAGTGATTTCGCGATCGAAGCTGATTGTGTTTCGTTTGTTGCCTCCCGTCGTGACTTACTAGGTCATGACAATGTTTATGTTAGGACAAAATTGCACCCGTTTGACCTCGAGTCGCACAGGTGGGGCTCGTCAGACCCAGTAGTACTACCCAAGATTTCCCGCTAGTTACCATTATTAACGATCCGAAAGTGTGAGGACTTTGATGGTATTCAACACTATATCATACTTTACACATCTTATAATAATAAAGCGTTTGTAAGTCAGTATGCTATCTCCCCTAAAAGAGAGTGTATAAAAGAGTGTGGCATGAACTCACCTGGTATGCACACGAACGACATAAAAGCTAACTTGAAAGAGAGAGGAAAGACAACCTTCAGAGTTTACTTAGAACACGCAAGTGCATGAGTACGTGTACACAGAATCATCATCAACCCTAAGTGCTCTATAAACACATGGACTCAAGGTTGTGGAAAAACAAGACACATTGACCCAGTTGACCCGTTTGACCCGTTTGACCCGTTGGTGATATTATTGTTGAAATCCTATTTAATCAAGCATAAAAGTTCATCATACATGGTTATCATACAAGTTGTTCACGTATGTCACTTCAACAACCACTTGTTCTACCTAGATCATCACACAACTAGATTATCATACAACTCATGCGAATCTCAAGTAATCATCATGCTCAATATAATTACACCATAACTAATGCATCATACACAGAGTCCAATCATGCACAACATGCCATATGAAGCCACTCACAACTTCACACCCTAAACCCTGCCAATCCTACTAAGTAGGGGCCTCAGATTCGCACGCGTGTATGACGATCATTATCACATTATTCAACAAGATTCATGCCAATCAATTTAGCCAACAAAGACTCATTACAATCCCAAACATGATCCTATAATCTCCTATCATAAGCCATCATCATGTATAATTCACAAATGTCCAAATTTCCCAATTGACCAATCAAGTATCCATACAACCTAATTAACATATTCCACCACATTGGGCATCATTAATAAACATTCTAACATGATCCTAACCCCATAAACATGTCCAATTCATCATATCCAAGATTCTACACAATTAAAGTTTCCCTTTTGGGAAAGTACATCCCAAAATCTATCCAACACCCACCATATTCATGAATTCATTAACATTATGCCTAATCAAGTCCATGCTATCATCTAGACATGTTCAATACCATCAAAACATCATAATTCACAATTCCCATATCCAAAAGTTTCTACTTTTAGCAAGGTATGAACTACACGATCAGTTCATGGATTTTCTTGCATAACAATCACTATCCAACATTCATACGCATCCAAACCACGAATTTCTTGCACAATCCACATAAACTATCATCAATACAATCTAACTATCATCATACATTCATCAGACAATCAAAATTTCGACATCCAAGTATCAATTTCGAACTAGGGTTTCGGCCAAGATAAGAAAACATAAAAAAACTTGTAAAAATCTAACCTTTAAACGCGTAATGGACAAGAATTGATGTTTCTAACGTGTTGTAATACTTAGAACCGATCCAAATCGATGCACAATTGCTTGTTCTTGATCAATCTAGAAGTGTGTGTGTGTTTCTTGGTGAAGTCACGGCCGAATGGGAGGGTGGGGATTAGGGTTTGGGTTTTTGTTTTTTATTTTTGTTAAGTTTTAGTTTTAGGAAATTACACTTAACTCCTATTATTTATATTTTATAAAACTAATCCCTTTAACACTTTTTAAGAGTTTTAACTATAAAATACAAGCATTATAAATTAACAATAATAATATTGCATAATTTTCACTAGCCACAAAATACACGAAATAGATATAACACGTTGTCACGTTACGAGATAAAATTCACAAATAATATTTAAATCGTGTAAGCAGATAAACACAACTTAATAATCACATTATTAGTTAAATTATTATCTGTTTATCATTGTTAATTGTTATTAAGTCACCAGCGTTCAACGGCAACTAGTGTGTGCTCACGACACATATATGCAAGACCTAACGGAACTAACAGAGTTTGGTAACGGAAAAGTACCGGATGTCATAGCATGGGAAAACTTAGGCGCATGGGAACTATGCAGGCGCACGAGTACTATGCAGGCGCATGGGTACTTGGGCGCATGGGAGAACTTAAGCGCATGAGCAGTTTGGGCGCATGTGCACTATACCAGTTCTAACTTATACTAATTTCAGTTTCCAATCATCCTAACGTATTCTTAGCCCAAATCTAACATATTAAGCACATAAAACAAACATGCAACCACAAGATTCAGCCAAACATTCACAAACACACATACCCACATAAAACAAGGGAACACATACGGTTTCAACATACCGAGTGTTATAAAAAAATAATTTATATGCATTTCAGCCCCAAAACAAGTTTAAAACAGAAAAAAATCAGGGATTTAGAACTCACCTACAGCAGCCTTCAAGTAAAACTCCTCCAAACTCGAGAGCACTTGGAGTTCAAACACTTAAACACACCAAAAACACCCAACCGAACACAGAGGAACATATAAGACTTGGTCCACAAGCTGAAATTTCAGCTGAAACTGAACAAAACACACGAAAAACTAACCTTCAAGCCGATTCTTCTTCTTCTTCTCTCTAAAACCGATGGAAGCTCTTCTTTTCTTCTTTTATGCTGTCGAGCAGTTGGTGAGCAGGAAGAGTGGGCGGCCATGCCCACCTTTTAAACATAATTATATTAAAGTTTGCCTCCTGCACAACTTTAACCCCTTAACTTGGGTTATTTCACCTTTCTTTCTTTATACTTATCTTTTCTTTTCTTTTTCTCTTCTTTTTTTTTGCAAATTTCCGGGTGTTATAGCCGCTTGGTGAGTTTTATGGAAAAAACAAGAAAAATAAGTGAAGTTGTGAAGCCTAACATTCTGCTATGGCGTGTGATATTTTCACATGGCCATATGATGCTGAACTTGCTGAAGAACACCTCACACGACTGTGTCACTTTAGGACACAGCCATGTTCAGGCCCAGGCACTCTTTTTAACCTAGTTTGAGTCTCATTTGGGTCATTGGCACTTTCAAACAAGAAACCCTATCCCTCTCCAGCCTCCAAGTCGTTTTTGAAGCATTTATTGAAGGAAGAAGGCTAAGATTGAAGATCTATTGCTCCAAGGAAGAATCTAACGTCATACAACCCACCTCTTCTTATTTTGGTTTGATAAACTCTCAATTCTTGATGTTATCATTCTACTCTTCAAGTATGGTTGTGGTTTTTGTAAGCCTTATGGGCTAAACACTCTTAATGGCTTAGACTAGATGAAGCTTAGCATACTTTGACTTGGTGTATGCAATCTTTGGTGATGATTATGTCAATGTTTATTTCAAAGCTATGAATGTCTTTTAATGATAGTGTGTGCTTGCTTGACTTGATGAAATGTTGAACCTTGTAGGTGTTACAACCATATTATGTTGGAAAACTATGTGTATTAGAAGGCCTATTCATGAATTGCATATTCTAGTGTGTGGTTTATGACATTTAACTAAGAATAGTAAATGAGGGTTGAATATTTAGTAATGTTGAACAAGTGTGCATTCTTATACATGAGTTTGTGAAAACCTTTGTATTTGTTATGAATTTCTCCTAGCTTTATTTATGTGTAGCTGTAGATAATGCGCAAATTTATGGTTCATGTATTCATGTTAGGACATTCATAAATTGAAAGATTTACATAGCTATTGTTACATTACGCGAATTGAGGTTGTTACCATGTATTCATCGTGTTAACTTTCCAAATATTTATGGGTTTGGTATCCTTGACGGGAGTCCTAACCATCTTCAACTTTGGCTTAATAATATCATTGGGTCTTCATGGCATAACTTTAGGTGGCTATTATGTGTTTATCGTTTTAGCTTTCCAACAAGTTATATAATTAGATAACCTTGACAGTAGTCTAGTTTACATCCATGTTGCATGTGTAGAAGATGATCTCACCATAGGTTCATGCATATTGTAATTGTTGTGCTAAGCGGATTCGAAGTCTAAGTGATATCTTCCATTGATTGATTATCTTCATCTTCGTCTACTTTCTTCATTAGTTTAATTATTAGCTAAATTAGTTAATAATATTATTCACAAATCATCTTTATCGGCTAGATAATGACAAAGGCTTAGTATCAGGAGCTCTCGTGTCCATGGATTGATACTTGGTTCTTACCAAAAGCTATATTACTATCCGATAGGTACACTTGCCTATTGTGTGTGTAATTAGTCATAAGTTGAAAATCATTTCTATAAATTTAAAGCTTAATTGTGTAAAATCAATTATTAAAATATTTATATATATCAAAACACACATCAAAAAGAAAGAGTTTAGTTTCTCTTCTATCCTTAAGTAAAGTTGAGAACACAACGTAAAAGTCCTCGAAAAGAAGACTCATGGTTTCCAAGAGCGAGATAGTAAGAAAGGTTTGCTCCACACACAAGCCAAGTTGGTGGCTAGGTTAAGACAACAAGACGAACAACTTTTACAATAGCTCAATAGGAACGTGTGCAAGCCACGCTTCAGAGGATGTGGTCAAGCTGAGTCAAGGTCAAGGGCAAGGGCTGGTCAAGGCCGAGGTTAAAGTTCAGGATGTGGGTGATAGAGAAGGACAAAACAATTTAAAGTATGATTACTTCAAAGAAGAGGGTGGAACAAGGGAGTGGGGCATTAGTAGTATAAAGGCAATGAATATTGTATTACTATCAAGGTGGTTGTGGAGGCATAAACTAGAGCAACACTCACTATGGGCTCGGGTTATAAAGGCCATTCATGGGCACAACAATGTTCAATAAAGATTCCCCGTGAAGAAAACATTCTCAGGGCCATGGAAAAATTTTGTGTCAACTATTGATTACCTCACATCTCTTGGTATTGATTTTGACTCAATGTTATTATGTAAGCTTGAAAATGGGTCCAGTGTTTAATTTTGGCTTGATAAATAGGCAGAAGTTGGTTGTTTAAAAAAAGGCTTTATAAACATCTTCATATTGGAAAAGAAAAAAGATTGCTTAATAAAAGATAGATTGGAGTAATGTGATGGTGCTGTTCGTTTTAATTAGGAATGGAAGCATGATCCACGAACTGTGCAAGAGGTATCACAATTAGCTTGCATGGAAGAATTCCGTGAGAATGTCGAGTTGTTGGGGGGCGAGGATAAATGGACGTGGGAGGCTGGTGTTCAAGGCATTTCTCCACAAAATTAGTTAGAAATCTAATTGAGCAAAGGCTGCTGCCCAATAATCATATTATTTGAATGGACAAAGCTCCTTCCCTTGAAAGTTAATCTAATATGTTGGCGAGTGATTCTGGATAAAATTCTGATGATGTGTATCCTTAATAAACGTGGGATCACAGATCACTCCTTATATCCCACGTGCGGCCAGATATCAAAAACGACAAATCATATGTCCATGCACTGCCCGATAGCTTCTGCATTATGGGACTCTATTCGGTGTTGGTGTCGACTACCAGTGTTCCATTCCAACTCCATTTCAAGGCTTCTAAAAGAAATCGAAACATAGCACCTGACAACATATCAAGAACAATTAATCAAGGCAATCATATATGTGACGGTATCCTTAATTTGGAAATACAAAATAAGGTCTTTGAAAGCAGAACCGTGGCCCTAAAAGAACTAATTGGAGATATTAAAGTTATGTCATTCTAATGGATTAAACATAGGGAAAATCTAGAAAATGTTAATCGGGAATCATGGTGTAATTCTGTATTATAATGTCTTATTCTACCCTTGTACTGTCTTAGCTCTTTGCTAGTTTTTTAATAAAATCTTCACGGTTCAAAAAAAAGGTAAAGTGTTATTATTTTGTATCGAAATATCTAACCTAATAATCCTTTACATGTGATGACACATGTCATTCATACAAGCCCTCTAACCTTAGTTTTTCCGCTCATACTATTTATTTCATTTTAAAAGGTTAAATAACTAATTTCTGAAATTTTCCCTTTCTCTTTCTATATTATAAATCCAAGTCTTTTTTTAATCATTATTTTTAAAAACATTTTTTTAATAAAAACTAAGTATTTTGATTAAAAATATACTTTTTTCAAAATCAAAATTGTTTAAACCTATGTGTTTTTTCTAAAACAACAAAACTTTTTTAAATTATGAAATATTTTAAAATCAATCTTTTAAACAATTAGATTTTGAAACAAACCCAGAGATTTTGATAAAAAAACGAGCTTTTTTTTCAAAACAAACCCAGAGTTTTAATCAATCTTTTAAAAAAAATAAAAGTTTTATATGAAAACATTTTTTACAAAACAAACCCAGAGTTTTTAAACAATGAGATTTTGATAATAAGACGAGCTTTTTTCAAAGCAATAATTTTTAAAATGAAAGTTTTAAAGATAGTAAAAATGTTTTATAAGCTAATCAAAGTACTTTTATATTTAACATTTTACAGATCCCAACTCTTTATTAATAAATATTTAGTATTTTTCTTATTTAACATATGTAATACATGGGGTTAATACACGGGATTATAACCTGGTGTTGTTTATATAAAAGAAATTATAATAACATGTAACAAAAATCAAACTATAGTATGCAATAAGAGGAATCAAACAAAAGAATATAGATCATATTTGGCTGAGTGTTCATAATAAGCTGAAAGATCGTATGATTCCCTTGATTCATCTTACGATATTGACGAGATATTTTAAAATTTCTCACTTAAGTACATGGCAAGATTTATGCTTTTTTCAGAGTGAATTATTTAAAAAAATTTTTTGCTTATAGCAGGATTTTAATTATTGTTTTTTTAAAGTTAAAAATAGTGAATGAGATTTTCTCGCTGACGTGACGAGTGTAAGTGGATTTAGGAGTCATGCAGTATCTGTGAAGGGTATTGTATAATTGTGTGTGTTTAAGTGTATAATATTAGACAAATTTGTCTATTTGTATTTCATGTCAAAACATTAGTTAGTTGAATATTGATTTGATTTAATTGGAAACTTATGATTCGTTTTTTCTTTATGTGTTATTAAATTATTTTTATCTTCTACATACTATAAAATTATAATTGATATTATATAACTTCATGTAATACACGGACTATAAACCAGTTTCAATTAAAAACAATGAGGAGGCAAATACCCTTTTCACTAATTTTCTCTTAAAACTTGCCTTTTAGCATGATAATGTTGGTCGTGCATTATACATATGTACCGTACAAATAACCATAGGCTATCAAATTCCACTCACACTACTCACTCTCCCTCTCTATTCCTCCATCATCACTCACTACAGACTTTCTTCATCATCATCATCATCATCATCATCTTCCTGCAACTTCTCACCATTAAACCTCTACTCAAATGGCAACCATAGTCCCTTCACACCAGCTCAGCAATGGCCTATACGTCTCGGGTCGACCCGATCACCACAACCAACCCAACCCCACAATCGAACCCGACACCAACGACATCACCAAACCAATTGCAGACACACACCCTACTCCCACCACCGGACCCCTCAGATCCTCCCACAATCCGGGTCCCGACCCCATTCCCACCCGGACTTCCGGGTCGGGTCGGACGGTGGCGATCGACCCGACCGGTTTGATAACATCCGGTGAGGTGGATCCGAGAGATTCTGTGGTTTTGTCGGGGAAGAGTGTTTATGGGTCGTGTGTTACGACGTTGGGGTATGATGATGTGAGGTTAGGGTTTAGGGTTTCTAGGAAATTGATGTGGGTGTTGTTGGTGATGGCGGTGGTGGGGTTGGTGGTGGGGGCGTTTTTGACGGTGGTGGTGAAACAGGCGGTGATTGTGGTGGTTGCTGCGGCGGTGATGGTGCCGGCGATGGTGGTGATTTTGTGGAATTGTGTGTGGAAGAAGAGGGGGTTGTTGTCTTATTTGAGGGATTATCCTGATGATGAACTTAGAGGTGCTGTTGATGGGCAGTTTGTGAAGATCACAGGGGTAATTCGATTATTATTTCTTCGTAATGTGCACTGTTATTGATTGAAAGAATATATAATTGATTGTGCGTTGTGAATAAGTATGCAGTGAATCAATGTGTGTTCATAGTTCATGATGCTTGGTTGTTTTGTTTGAGTTTCGAAGTTTCATGCTGTATGTGTTTGATAGTTTGATTAATTGTTGAAGGTTTCAATCTGATTGCGTGTCAGTTGGGTGTTGATGTCAACCATGTCATGTTGTCTTGTGTTCAACCAAAATGAAAGTTAGGTGGTGTTTGATTGAGGATTTTAGAGATGATTATTGCAATGTTCAAGAATCAGATTTAGATATATTTAGGTGTAACAAAGTTATTGAGTTTTTTGTTGTCATGTTAGATATGGACTATAAGAATAAGTAAACCTTTAAAGGGGTGATGTAGTAAGTAAACGTTTGACGTAGAGTTCTCAGGTTTGAATCTAGCTTCCACTGGTTTCTGCTTTATAGTCGGTTGAAGGTCAAAGTCCCCTGCAAGCTATGTTTTAACCAGTCTCATTGGTTAGTAGGGTAGAGTCGTTGACCGGTTCTAATGGTTATATACTTATATATATAAAAGATATTTAAATCTCATTTTGCTATCTTATCAATTTTGTCTGAATTATTTCAAGAACACTTGTAAATTCAATTTCCATGTTGTTTTTCGTCTTTTCTTCTTAAAAATAATATGAAAAATAAAACTTTGGTGCAGATTGTCACTTGTGGTAGCATTCCTCTTGAATCATCTTTTCAAAAAGTAGAGAGGTGTGTCTATGTTTCGACAGAGCTGTTCGAACACAACAAAGGCAGGGGAAAATCAGGCGTGGCTAAGCTCTGTTGCTTCTCCTGGGGGTGCAGCAATTCAGAGGTTAGATTTCAAGTACCTACATTTCATTTTAAAGTTTGAAATTTCCTTGTAAAAAAGAAAATCTTTATTGGCAGAAATATGTGGCTGATTTTTACATATCAGACTTCCAGTCAGGACTAAGGGCTCTAGTGAAAGCCGGATATGGGGCTAAAGTAGCTCCATTTGTTAAAGAAGCAACGGTTGTTGATATAACGAAAGAAAATCGTGAGTTATCTCCTAGTTTTTTGCAATGGCTTGCAGACCGCAGCCTCGCGAGTGATGATCGACTTATGCGCCTCAAAGAAGGGTAACTACTTTTGACATCTTAAGATTTTTATTGATAGACACGCAATTTCCAACTAAATTTATATATTCGCCGTTTTTCCTCATCATTGAATGCTGACTATTGTGCTTTTGGTTCACAAGATTCCGTTCCTCCTTCATAATTGAAGGTATTCACTGTGCTTGTTGTTAGGTATAAAATATCTAGAGGAAAGGGGTGTGTGGATTTGTGTTGTAATAAAGGTTTTTAATGTTTGGAAAGCCATATTTTGCTTCGTGATTATTAATCAGCGGATAATTTAGGGGACAGGCTATACCTTTATGATAATGACTTTCATAAGTTTATGCTTGTTGCAGCTCATTGTCAAAAGGTAAAATTAATACATAGGCCACTCAAGTATCAAGTTGGCTTTCTTTATCTGAGTCTGGCTAAAAAACTTGACATGAATTTTTAAAATGACAAAAATGCCACTGTATTTACTCGGTTTTCTTTCTTTAATCCATCTGGAGTTGATTCTTTTGCGTAGATCTAAGGGCTTTTTCTATTTTACAACATATGTTGCAATAACTTTAAAGTAAAAGGACATTTTTGTAATTTACCATTTGCGCGTTTTTGGTCTAATTGATAAATGTGTTGTTTGATCTTTAGGTGGCTTTAGTGTAATCTTTTTTTTTTCCACTGTTACTTATACTTTGAACACCAAACGCAACCATACACAATCTCATATTACTCATTCTATTAGATTATCTAAGTTTGATCATTCAAGCACATCCTAAAATCCCTAAAGAAAATATCTTGTGTTTTTATTATGGTTTTGCAATTCTAAGTGAGACATGCATGGCACATACAGGTACATTAAAGAAGGGAGTACAGTTAGTGTGATGGGCATGGTGAGGCGGCATGATAACGTGCTTATGATTGTACCGCCAAGCGAGCCCATGTCAACAGGCTGCAAGTGGTCTTGCGGCCTTCTCCCAACCTATGTTGAAGGCCTTGTTTTGACTTGTGATGAAAGCCAAAATGCTGATGTCATACCCGTCTAGATTATATGTTGATCATCACAAGTACTAAAGTGTCCTCAGATCAGGTAACAACTCGTCTATGTCTTTGCTGATGTGCATAGAAGTTGCAGACAGGGCGGGTCGTTTTTAGTTGGTGAACAAGGCATAGGGGTATTTTGGGAACTTCATTCTAGCATTTGCTTTTCAAGAACTCAAATGATTAAAGAAGTTGGATGAAATATCATTAAAGTTTATTACGTTGAATCTTTAAATAGTTAAACACATATGACATTGATTACGATCAATGCCTCGGATCAATATTGAACATGATGTCTATAAATTGTTGTTTCTTAAACATTTTTAGTGAATACTTGAGTAATTGATTTTTTTAAATACAAGAAAAAGCTACAATCCAGTGTTAATTTGATGGAATATAAGAAGTTTGAGTATATTTTGGAACTTCAAAACATGATAGAGAAACCTAACAATAATATTATGCATACATTCTTGATGTTTTTGATCCGCAATCCCTTCCCAGAAACTTTAAAACAGGCAGCACCATTTCTGCAAAATTACAATATCATATGTAAG
Organism: Flaveria sonorensis; assembly: GCA_025506505.1. Lineage (NCBI taxonomy): Eukaryota > Viridiplantae > Streptophyta > Magnoliopsida > Asterales > Asteraceae > Flaveria > Flaveria sonorensis. The sequence continues at coordinate 14,078,158 of CM046429.1, forward strand.
GTTCAACCATATACACAGAGAGAAAGCCTGATGTTTGTTGGAAAGAGAAGAGAGACATTTATAACTTATAAGGTTATATAACCCTTCTATGTATTGCAACTAAAACAATAGATACAGATATAATGACTCTCTATGTACACATCTTTAAACAATAGACGTTTAAAGATAAGTGTTTATGATGTCTCCTAGATCTCTATTTTTGAAATTACTTCTAAGGATTCTCTATGTACACGTCTTTTTTGTTTTCTTTAACATACTATTGGTGATCTCAATCTTTGACTCTTTTGACCCCGTATTCTCATTTAATATTTTCTTATTTTACCATTTTAGCGCTTGATCAGTAAAATACAATCTGAAAGAGAAAGAGAACATTTATACTTTTATACGATCTCCTTCTATATTACAAGTAAATCAATAGATACATGTGTTTATCGGATTCTTGTAGTTTTTTGTTTAAAATTAGTTCGTAAAAAGTTGAAAGAAAATAGAAGAAAAATGGATACACACCTTGGTTCTTCTAGTATCCTTTTTAGGAGTATTGAGTTTATGTGCAGGGTGTTGAGGGATTGGTGGGAAGTTAGTGGCTGCAATCTGTTTCTCCTCTTTGACTTTCTGGAAGATGACTGTAAAACCTTCTGCAGATTTTGGGTCCTTATCATCCCATGCACCAAACATTGGCACTGATGCTGATCTATGTGACTTCAATAAAAAACAACAAGTCTTATTTAACTTGGTTTTCGAGTTTGTTAACGGGTAATTGAAAGGAGTCGGGTTGGGTTGACTCACAAACAGTTTCTTTTTTCAAGGTCTATAAAAGTATATAATATTAGCAATGATAGTAATTTGACACTTTAATGACTTTTGACTCATTTTACTTGGTTTTTTCTTAACAATGTTTTTCCTGTATATTAAAAGGGCGTGAGAATTTGCTGTTAAGTAAATTTCACTTACAACAATATCATCGGCTGGATTATAGGCATATCTTGGCCTATTCGGTCCGGGTGAAGGTGGAGGCTGAGAAAAATTGCTCATCCTGTCTCTCGAGTTTGAACTCTTTGTTCGATCTGACTTGTAACTTTGTTGCTTGCTTGAGTTTGAACTCTTATCATTGATGATTACATCATCATTTTCTCCATATTTCATAAAAGCTTCAGGATTCTGCTCTGGGTCGTTTGGGTTTATCATCACACCAGTGCCTTTATCTTTTCGGGCATTTTCAAAGTAGGCCGTGTAGGGGACGTTATCAGCGTCCCAACTCCCAAACTTCGGGATATGTGATTGTTGTTGCTGTAACAGGTAAAACACTTAGAAAAATTATTATAAATGAATCAAATCAAGATTATAATTCGTAGAATCAAGAGATAACTTACCGGCATGGTTAGTCTGTGATTGAATTCAAATGAGAATCCTCTTTGCAATTGAAATGAAAATGAGAAAGAAGAAGATGATGAGTGATTGAAGAACTCTTGGCTTTTGTTTTAGCGTGTGGGACCATTTATGGAAGTTTTATTTTAAATTTTGGCCTGCAGGGTAATAATCCAAAAGTTAAAGGGTGCTTGGGGACAATATTTTGATAACTACAATGTTGAAAAATTCTCAATAGCATAATGAAAATGCTCTAGATGTTAACAAAGAGTATCAAATTGAAAAACAATATCAAATCATCTTTATATATTGATTATGTCAACTAAATCAAATATTATTGAGAGGCAACTTTTAGTGACAAATATGTTTGTGTCAATAGAACAACTTTAGTGGCCAATTCTTATTTGCAGTTTAAGGAATGAACGGTATAGACCATCAGAAATGGGGCATAATTTTCTTAGGCGGCATCCATATTAACCCTTTAACATAGCCTCTCGGCTTGAGGCTTCTTGTGAGTTGTGACCATTTTCATGGGCATGTTGCGTTTGTCTTTTTTTTGTGTTTTTTTTATTTATTTTTTTATTTTTTTCAGCAACTACAACACTACATCTCATCATCTATGTACACAAACAACATTACACACTTTGAATGTAATAACAACCATTGCATACGTGGCGTCTATGCAACACTATTTTTTTATGTACAGTGTTGGTAACATTTTTCTTAGATATGTCACTATGAATAATATAATTGTGATCCTTGAACGTTTTTTTTTGACATTAAATGTTTTTTTTTAACTTCTATTGTCTCTAATATGCCATTTATTCCTACCACAAATTGGTGGTTAATCTTTTAGGCTTTCCCTCTGCTCCATTCTACCATTCTAATAAGTTAATCGAAAAATTCATATACTTGTATGTGGGCAATTCGATAAAAGCAAATGTCTAAAAAAACGACCCAACTTTTATATTCTTTGAAGATACGAGCCTCATAAAATATAAATGGAAGTGACATTACGAGCCTGACAATGTGACAAGCATCATTGGTGATTTGACTGACTTTCTAACCCAAATTCTTAATTTGAAGCCCTAATTTTGCTTAAAAGAATTTCTCCAAGATTCTTAATTGTAATTTATTTCACTTTGATTATAAAACCTATGTATCATGGATTTCATATTCTTTGACAGACCCGGTTATTTCATTTTATATCTAACCTCCAAACTTTTTGCTTCTTAAGGATTTGAGAATGCTATTAAAATTAGATTTTCCTGTACAAAGTTGTCTTTTCGTTTAGAAATGTACAAATTTACTTACTATTAAAAACCAAAAACTTTACGCTTTAAGCACGCATGATATGCAACCTTTTATGCATCTCTTTTGTTTTTTGTCATTTTTATAAACCTTTTAATATATGTACTATCTGAAGCAAAAAATATTCTAATATTGGATTCAGTGGAAAACTTCATACGTAGCAAAACTTTTGCCTTTTGGTTTGTTTATTAAATGATTATTTATATTTATTTATTTTAATATTATAATTATTAATTTATGTGATTATGATCTTATGTACTACTTAACTAGAAATTTAGGCTTAGTGATATCTATTTTGTTTAAATTAATAAATTTTCTTTTTCAGGTGTCATGTTTGAAAATTATTTGACTTAAGAGCATTCGCAGCCCATTCCTTAAAATCATGTGAGTGAGAGTTCTTATATTATATAGAATGATTTTGAGTGGTTATGAATAGAGCAGAGAGAAAATGTTACTGTTCATCTGTAAATTTAAGGATTCATTATTCAACCTTTATAAATTTTTTAATATTTTTTAAAGTGCTTGTGAGTGGAGGAGAGAGAAAAGGTAATGAAAAAGATATAAAAATATATTATTTAATTGAAAGGAGGGATAAGAATTATTGATTTTTAGTGTAATTATAAGGATAAAAATAAAGAATGGAATGTGAATGCTATAAGCTTAAGTTGCGCTCGAAATACAAAACTGCTTTCGAGGCACAAGAGTAATGTCACACATCGAATATTATGTGATAATGTACCATTAAGTTTTTTTATATCAACTTGTTTGATCTTAATAGTTTTTCACTTTATTTTATTAAGTGAATGTCATTAGTTATATCAGTAGTAAGATAAGTAGAGGGATTTGACATCTCTCATCCAACTCTATTAGATTAGAGGAAAAACCATTAAATTTTAAAATATTATGGATGTTTATAAGCTGTTAAAAACAAAAGGACTTTTGGTTTAAGGTCTATACGATTAGGTGTTTTACGGTTTACCGTCTGTAGAAACTTGAAAATGAGCATATAAACTCGCATAATAAGTAAGCATTGTGTATATATAATATTCATGAACCGTCTTAATTATTATATTAAAATTTATAATATATTATTATATTAAAATTTATAATACAAACAATTGAAGAGAAAATAAGTTCAAACTGTCATGCCGCTAAAAACCGACCAACCCATCTTATGTATAAAAAACTTAAATCAAAAGTTTAACCTAGAATTTAACTATCAATATAATTTAGTATCTTTAATATTTATTAATAATTATGATGACTCATTTGAGACAAATGCGTATAAAAAATACGATGCACTTAGCAGTATGACGTTTTTATCTTTATTTTTGTCCAAGATTATTATAAAAATTACCTTTCGTTGTCAATATTTGATTACATTCATATAATCCAATCTTAATTAATATTCTTGCATTTATAATCATCATTCTCTGGGTTTTTTTTACTGAATATACAAATACCATTAAGAACTAATTTTGTTTTTAGTACGTTTTTGCTTCATTCCTACAATATTGTTTGATATGTAAGAATGAGAGACTTGATGAAATGAATCATTGGTAGGAAAAAAAAATGAGGATGTTTGGGTGGTTAATAAAAAATAAAATTATAATTGAGAGTAGATACTGACGGACTTAGAAATTTTTTTCATGGCGGTCGGAATTTTAGGGTAGGTTGTCTGTAGGGACATGGTTCACAAAAAAAAAAATAATTGTTTTATCGATAAAGAACTTTGATTACAATACAAAAGAAACTAAACAAGCAGAATACATGATGTTAAGAAACAACAAATAAACAAAAGAAACAGAACAATGGCTGAGGATTTCTGTTGAACAGAGGTCCCTTAAAACAGATTTCGGGCCACCCAGGTGAATCCCGTCTGTCTCCCAGGGTACAACAGCCGGAGCAGGAGTACTGCCGGAGTTAGCCTAGCACCCGAAACCACTACCTGAAACGAGAGCACGAAGTTGCGAGAAAGCTGGAAATTGTTCTTTCTGTGTGTTGTGGAACATGTAAAAACTGGGGTTCATCTTCTGCACAAGACACCAGGTCTTGTATATATGCTGTGAACTCTGTGGCAGTTAGGAACTGGAGCATCCCTGAGTTATTAATAGGAAAGCGAACTGACTGTCTGTTACGAAAGCGAACAGACTATCTGTTACGAAAGTCCAACAGTCAGTCAACACTTCAAAAATATTTAGACGGCTCTCAAGCGGCGATGCGAGCGTGCGAAGTGCAAAGTGCGCCATCAAAACGCCACATTGCGCCCATCGCCCGAGCCCGTGCCCGTGCCCGTGCGCGTGCGCGTTGGGTGCTTCGCACCCTTGTGCTTGGCCTTGGGTGTCTCTCAACATATGTGGGAACACAATCCCTTGAAAAGTCCCACTTATAAACTAATTTATAGTTTATCCTTCCACCAATGTGGGACAACAACTTCCACTCAGATTTTTCACAGCTTTTGTGTTTCAACCACACAACTTTGAGCATCGATATCTCATTCATCTTAGCTCCATTTTGAACACGGTTTAGTTCGTTGTGTTCCTCTCACTTAGGAGAACACATACGAAATGGTTTGGTAATTAATTGCAACAAATACAATTAATTATTAATGTCCCAAAATGAGTGAGAAATCATATTTTTCTCACTAAACTTCCAACAATCCCCCACATGAATGGAGATCGATCTTTGCACTCAAGCATCAAGATATAGTTTCAGCAGTTGAATGTTGCAGGATAGGTAGATATTCTCTTTGAACCTTCCTTTGTGAAGCACACTTAGTCTCCTAGCGATTAGTAGACTCGATGTCTTTGAACTAACCCCTTCTTCTGTAGACGTTATTACACTTCACGCAACATTCTCCTTGATCTGGCTAGCCCCTCATTGTTGTGTCCGTTATGGTCATGGACCACTAGCCTGGTTCTGCAAGAGCTCTAGGAGTTGTGCCCCAACAAATCCATTCGAAGCGACCCCACTTCTCTCTCACATAGGTGGCTTCACACAAGTCATTAAAAGCCATAGGCTTAACCTTCTTTGCTGTCACTAATTAAATTTAGGAATGGACTAGGAAATGTTCAATTTCTATTTTATGATTTTGGGGTACTCCCCCACAGTGACCTTAGTTTGTACAATTAGGTTGTCCTATTGATCCTAGATCTTGGGATCTCCAATCTTCTAGGATAGGTTTTCCTTCATACACACTTACTCCAAGGGCTTTAGTCCCATTCCTCTCGACGACTTGTATACTAACTCTCTGCTTAAGCCTTTTGTCAACGGATCCGCAATGTTATCTTTTGACTTCACATAGTCAATAGTAATAACTCCAGTTGAGAGTAGTTGTCGTATCGTATTGTGTCTACGTCTTATATGTCTTGATTTGCCATTATACATTGTACTTTGAGCTCTACCAATTGCTGATTGGCAATCACAATGTATACAAACAGCCGTCACTGGCTTTGGCCATCCTGGAACATATTCCAAGAACTGACGTAGCCATTCCGCCTCTTCTCCAGCTTTATCTAAAGCGATAAATTCCGATTCCATTGTTGATCTGGCTATAACAGTTTGCTTGGATGACTTCCAAGCTATAGCCGCTCCCCCAAGGGTAAACACATAACCACTAGTGGATTTGGAATCTTTTATATCGGATATCCAATTTGCATCAGTATATCCTTCCACAACAGCTGGATCTTGACCATAATACAGTCCATAGTTTCTTGTGTATCTCAAGTACCTTAGAAGCCTTGTCATAGCCTTCCAATGTTCAGAGCTTGGATTGCTAGTGTACCTGCTTAGCCTACTCACAGCATATGCAAGGTCTGGTCGGGTACAAGTCATGAGATACATAAGACTGCCAATAATCCTTGAGTACTCCAGTTGAGCAACACCCTCTCCTCTATTCTTAGAGAGATGATGTGAGGTATCAACTGGAGTCCGAGCAACACTAGTATCCTCTGCGTTAAAATTTCCAAGGATCTTATCCACATAATGAGATTGACTTAACACGAGACCATTTTTGGTTCTAATGATCTTTACTCCAAGAATCACATCAGCTAAGCCCATGTCTTTCATGTCGAATCTCGCTTTCAACATATGTTTTGTAGACCTAATCATGTTATCATCACTTCCAATGATAAGCATGTCATCTACATAAAGGCATAGCATCACATAACCCCTTGGTGTATCTTTCACATATACACACTTGTCGCACTCATTGATCTTGAAACCAGAATCAAGCATGGCTTGATCAAACTTTTGGTGCCATTTTTTGGAGCTTGCTTCAAGCCATACAAAGACTTGACAAGTTTGCATACTTTTCCCTCCTGGCCAGGAGCAGAGAAACCCTCAGGTTGCTCCATATAGATTTCCTCTTCTAAATCCCCATTTAGAAATGCGGTTTTTACATCCATCTGATGTACTTCTAAATTCCGCAAAGCAGCAATTGCAAGCACTAACCTTATAGAGGTTATTCTAGTGACAGGCGAGTAAGTGTCAAAGTAATCTAGACCTTCCTTTTGTCTATACCCTTTGATCACTAGCCTTGCCTTGTACTTATCAATTGAGCCATCAGCTTTCATCTTCCTCTTGAATATCCACCGATATCCAAGTGGTTTACAACCAGTTGGAAGATCTACTAGCTCCCAAGTATGATTCTGCAAGATAGAATCTATTTCATTTTTGATGGCTTCTTTCCATTGAGGTCCTTCTGAAGAGGTTACAGCTTCTTGGTAGGTTTTAGGCTCACCTTCAACCATATAGGTAAGAAATTCAGGGCCAAACGACTTTTCAATCCTTTGCCTTTTGCTTCTTCTTAGCTCTACCTCTTCAACCTCTGATTGTTCTTTTCCATAAACAATCTCATCAATCGGTTTTGATGAACTTGCATGATCCTGAGATAAACAAGGAAACACATCTTCAAAGAAAGATGCATTAATCGACTCCATTATCGTGTCTTTGTGTATCTCATGATTCTTCGACTCATGTACAAGAAATCGGTATGCCTTACTATGTTCGGCATAGCCTATGAATACACAATCCACAGTTTTGGGTCCTATCTTTTGAACCTTAGGTGGTGGCACTACCACTTTGGCTAAACACCCCCACACTTTCAAGAATTTGTAAGATGGTTTTCTACCCATCCACAACTCGTAAGGTGTAACATCCTTATTCTTGAAAGGAATTTTGTTCAAAAGATAAGTAGCTGACAAAACAGCCTCCCCCCACATATCCTTGCTCAACCCAGAACTTAACAACATGGCATTCATCATTTCTTTAAGGGTACGATTCTTTCGTTCTGCAATGCCATTTTGTTGTGGAGAATAAGGAGCAGTATACTCATGGATTATTCCATTTTGAGCACAGAATTCAGCAAACGGTGAAACATATTCACCGCCTCGGTCACTCCTTAAGATTTTAATCTTCCTGTTAAGTTGATTTTCAACTTTAGTTTTGTACAAAACAAATTTGTCTATTGCTTCATCCTTACTTTTTAGCAGATATACACAGCAATATCTTGTACAATCATCAATAAAGGTGATGAAATATTTATTTCCACCACGTGTGGGAATTGACTTAAAATCACACACATCAGTGTGAATCAAGCCCAAGGGCTCGGTTATTCTTTCAACCGATTTAAACGATGATCTTGTTTGTTTGGCTTCAACACACGTTTTACATTTTGAGTTTGATTCGAAAGAAAAAGATGGAATATGATCTAATTTAACCAATCGACGTATTGAATTAAAATTAACATGACCAAGACGACCATGCCATAAATCACAAGACTCAATCATGTAAGCAGAAGAAGTAGTTTTATTCATATCTTTCTTAATAGCAGTTACATTAAGTTTGAACATACCATTTTGGGCATAGCCCTTTCCAATAAACATTCCACGTTTTGACAAAACAAAATTATCACTTTCAAAAACTAATTTAAAGCCAAACTTGTTTAGCAACCACCCGGATACAAGACTTTTGCGCAGATCCGGAACATAAAGAACATTGCTTAAAGTGAGCTCCTTCCCCGAAGTCCATTTCAAGATCACTTCACCTTCACCCTTGATGTCGGCTGTTGCTGCATTTCCCATGTACAGCTTATCATCACCCTTCAACTCTTTAAACGTATTAAAGAGAGTTTTATCGGGACAAACATGGCGAGTAGCCCCGGTATCCACCCACCAACCTTTAGGGTTGTTAGATACCATATTCACCTCTTCTTTCATTGATGTAAGATCCGAGATCATGGCAACAAGAGGCATCCCATCATCTATCATCATTGCATTGTCACGTTTTGGTGCCTTACATTGATCGGCCCGGTGACCGGCTTCACCACAATTGTAACATTTCCCTTTGAAGGGAGCCACCTTCTTCTTCACACCACCCTTTCGGGGCCCAAGATCCACAGCCTTACCCTTGCCTCGGTTCTTGTTATTAAACCTTTTTCCTCCCCGGGAGGATTGACCATGTTCAACCAAGTTTGCCTTAGCAAGTGGTTGAACTTGAGTCCCCTTGTGGGCCATACGGTTGTCCTCCTCAATTCGAAGGCGAACCACTAGGTCTTCAATTGTCATCTCCTTTCGTTTATGTTTAAGATAATTTTTAAAATCCGACCAACTAGGAGGCAATTTTTCAACCATGGCAGCCACTTGAAATGTTTCACTAAGAACCATTCCTTCGGAGGCAATGTCACTTAGTATAACCTGTAACTCCTGGACTTGACTGATCACAGTCTTGGAATCAACCATTTTATAGTCCAAGAAACGGGTGACAACAAATTTCTTCGTGCCGGCATCCTCCGTCTTATATTTGCGTTCTAACGACTCCCATAGGTCTTTGGCAGTCGTTATTTTGCAATACACGTTATACAAAGTATCCTCAAGCCCATTCAACACATAGTTACGGCATAGATACTCGGAATGTTTCCAAGCATCAAGTGCACTCACTGCTTGAGCATCAGCCCCTTCAGCAAGTGTAGGAGGAGACTCAGTCAAGAACCTCGCAAGGTTCAAGGTAGTTAAGTAAAATAACATCTTTTGCTGCCATCTCTTGAAATTCAAACCAGAGAATTTCTCTGGTTTTTCAGCATGGCTAGCCACAGCCCGGGCAGCATCAGAACCAACCAATGGTCCCATAGTGGAGTTAGATGTAGAGGATGTAGTAGAAGCAGAAGCCATTTCTGAAACGATATAACCAAACAAATCAGTTCTAAATCAAGAATATGTTGCCTTCCAACAAAGTTGTTTTCAAAACACAAATCAAAGTAAAATTTTTTTTTTCTTTAAAACATAAAAGAACGATGTTTTGGAATCTGTTTTAAGCTTGTAGGGACATGGTTCACAAAAAAAAAAATAATTGTTTTATCGATAAAGAACTTTGATTACAATACAAAAGAAACTAAACAAGCAGAATACATGATGTTAAGAAACAACAAATAAACAAAAGAAACAGAACAATGGCTGAGGATTTCTGTTGAACAGAGGTCCCTTAAAACAGATTTCGGGCCACCCAGGTGAATCCCGTCTGTCTCCCAGGGTACAACAGCCGGAGCAGGAGTACTGCCGGAGTTAGCCTAGCACCCGAAACCACTACCTGAAACGAGAGCACGAAGTTGCGAGAAAGCTGGAAATTGTTCTTTCTGTGTGTTGTGGAACATGTAAAAACTGGGGTTCATCTTCTGCACAAGACACCAGGTCTTGTATATATGCTGTGAACTCTGTGGCAGTTAGGAACTGGAGCATCCCTGAGTTATTAATAGGAAAGCGAACTGACTGTCTGTTACGAAAGCGAACAGACTATCTGTTACGAAAGTCCAACAGTCAGTCAACACTTCAAAAATATTTAGACGGCTCTCAAGCGGCGATGCGAGCGTGCGAAGTGCAAAGTGCGCCATCAAAACGCCACATTGCGCCCATCGCCCGAGCCCGTGCCCGTGCCCGTGCGCGTGCGCGTTGGGTGCTTCGCACCCTTGTGCTTGGCCTTGGGTGTCTCTCAACATATGTGGGAACACAATCCCTTGAAAAGTCCCAAAAGTCCCACTTATAAACTAATTTATAGTTTATCCTTCCACCAATGTGGGACAACAACTTCCACTCAGATTTTCACAGCTTTTGTGTTTCAACCACACAACTTTGAGCATCGATATCTCATTCATCTTAGCTCCATTTTGAACACGGTTTAGTTCGTTGTGTTCCTCTCACTTAGGAGAACACATACGAAATGGTTTGGTAATTAATTGCAACAAATACAATTAATTATTAATGTCCCAAAATGAGTGAGAAATCATATTTTTCTCACTAAACTTCCAACATTGTCTATAACTAAAAATAATTTTTTCGGTATAGTATGGTCTGGTTCAGTTCGGGTACGATCGGGTCACGCGATAGAAGATCAAACCAACTAAAACAAATAATTTGATAATTAATCTACAAATAGCTTTCAATTTTCAAACTAACATTAACATGCAACACTAGAGGTGTAAACAAGTCAACATGACTTGTGAGTTGCTCGCCAAAAGTTCGCATCAAGTTGAGTTTGAAGAAGCTCGAGCCGGGAGCTCGCAAACCTAAATGAATTTTTGTTTATATAATCTATCAATTATATATTTATATAAAATTTTTCATTGCATATAAAATTATATGTAATAACAAGGGCCCCCCGAGCCCCAACAAACCTTCGCCCCTACCTAAGCCTAAGTAATCTGATATAGGAATCTACTAATTAATATTTTAATAATTAATTAATAGATAATCAACTATAAGGTAATGGGAACGGATAATATCTATTTATTAGGTTTAAAATCTTGTATAATAGGTGTTAGGTCATAATAGGCTTATATTCGCAAGATATCAAAATCTCAGGTTGTTTTTTTTGTGTCAGCGTCAAAAGATGATGTCAAATTTTCTAGGGGTCTAAATCAAAATTTCATGGGGGTAGGTGTCAAATTTTCATGAGGGTCGGTCGAAATTAAATCGTGCATTTGCTAATACAAGAAAAATTCATGAGGTGTGGGCGCCCCCCACCCGGGCACTTGGGTCCGCCTCGCCTCTGAGAGTAGATAAGCCATATGAGAAACATAACATGGGTTTGGTATGAGTGAGATTTACGGCAGATATGGTTGAGGGCAAGAGAGTTTATTTTATAGGAAAAAGTACAAAAAGAAGAGTTCTAAATTAAAAAGTGTAAGAACAAATCTAAATCATCAGTCATTTTAATTAATAGTTGAGATTATATTGTAGTATAATTTTTTTTTTAAGATTTGTATTTTAGGTATGACTATTTTTGTTGATTTTTTTCAAGTCTAACTTTTTTTAAACGTTCATAACTTTTATATACGATATTATTTACCATAAAAACGAGTGATTTTATATTTAAAACAAGTATAATATCATTAGATAAATAAACTAAAATTTACTTTTTTCAGCTCATATGATTTCTGCAGTTCATTGTATCTTTTCATTCGTTATTGTATTTTTCTGAACATTATTGTGTTTTTTAAATGATGAATTCTAAAAAATATAATGATGAAATAATATTGTTGTGTACTTCTAGTATGTAAAACACAATGATAGTATAATAATTAATTAATTAATACATTGAAAAATAAAAATAATGATAAAATAACATAAAACAATATAAATATAAAACACAATGATAAAATGCTGCATTATGTTTTTTTCGCTTGTCATTGTGTTTTTGAATATTATAAGTTTTAAAAAACAGATAGGTGAAATAATATAATTATGTACTTCAAATTGTAAAAAAACAATGACGAAAATAAAAGGAAATGATTTAAAACGTAAAACATAATAAAAAAATAAATATAACAAATGATAAAATGTATAATGACTTGACGAATTAAATACAATGACTTGGTGTATTTGACATATTGACTAAAACGTCATCTTTTTAAAAATCATAAAAATACATATGTCAAATCCATAATCCTTTTTATTCTATAATTCTGTTTAGCATTTTTAAACTAAATTCTCCTCTAACTAAAACATACCTATTTTATATTTTAGCTTCCATTATGACATGGGTTTTGCATATCTTTATGGGTGTGGTTACAGTGACACTCCTAATTTATAAATTAACACATTAGATTTCTATACGGGTGGTATAGCCCTATACGTGTGTATATGGGGGTCGTGTAGTTCTATACGAGGCGTATAACACCTCTGACAGTCCCCTGAATTTTTCTCCTAGTCAGTGTCGAAATTTATTATACGCGTCGTATAACCCTATATGTGTCCGTATAGGGCTATATGTGTCGTATAGGGTTATATGTGGCCTCCGGTGACCTCCTGCCTACCTTCACTCGGCGGTTCAAGTGTCTTCTCCCACACTCTTAACTGCGTTCATCATCAATGGTAATCAAGTCTCTTTCACTCTCATCCTCGTATTATAATCAGGCATCAAAGACAAACATCAACAACAAATCCGGCTTCGAATTTTGCATGGAATTTCTTTACCCATAGAGATCCATCGTCTTCCCATTTACTTCTACAAGGTCGACCGAAGCCCTAGCTTTCGCAAAGGTTCAACCTCCCTCCCACAAGCGCACACCTGATTATTCTGCCTTTGTTTTTCACGGTTTAGTGGAATCTGCACGAAATTGGAGATCATTTTCTCACGATTTGGCTTATTCTTTCTCCACCTTCACCCCGCCTTCAGGTGATTTGGTATGTTTCTTACACAACATACCATTCATTTGTTCCTTCATAATCATACTCATATTTCACATTTATTTGTATGCATTTAATGAATCTGCTCTGATTATAATCATAGAGCTCTCATAATTGTTAATTAGACACATCACTACTGTATTGTATTTGGGTTTTGGACTATGGCCTTTGTGCGCCAAAACTATTGAATTTAGGCTTGATTCGTGTATGCTCATTTTACATTTTGATCTTGTTAGTTAAATTTATACATGAGCATATAAGGTTATGATTAGAATCCCATTGAGGGATGATGACCAAGAGCCATGAAATTGAAATTGGCTGATCAAGAACCGACGTAGACATTTCGAGTATTGGTATTTAGTTTTACATCCATACAATTTAAGGATCTCAATTCTTTGTGCAGGGTTTGTTGAGGTATCAATTGAAGATAAAAATGTATCTTGTAACTCAAATGATTGAAGATTTTTTATTTGGGACGATATGAAATTGTTTCTTTCTCACATAATCAGAAATCTCAATGTTCTTCTAACACTTTGGTGATTTTATTTTGGAAATGAAAACTTTTTTAGTTAGATCATCTTTTATTGTTTTCAGATTCCATAAAACGGGCAACATTTGATTTTGGGGAGGGTTGTTGTTATTCATGCTCATAATGATGATCTTGGGAGAGGTAACAACCCATGGTTTATACAAGATTTGCATTTTTTATTTTATTTTGTAAGGTTAAAGTCAGAACTAGCTATTCACAAGTATTTTTGGAATTTGACTAATTGTAATTCATTTCACCAACCATCCATTTAGTGATATGTTGTGATTTTCATGGTACAGGTAATCATAAACTTAGCAAGACATCAGGGGATACCATTTAAACAGTTGTGTGTTGTGCTGTTCACCACGAGGTATACTTTTGATGATGAAATAGTTTTCTTAAGAAAGAAATGATGCAGGTTGAGTACTTGTACATAACAAAGTAAACAATAGATTCCAGCTATACATAGAAAAGAGATGAGGTAAAAGAGAGACCTGAATAACAGGTTGGAATGAAAATGGGAATCAGATAACTTGACAGGTATAGATTTGATAACTGGATGGGTATGGGTTTATAAAGTTATACAATAGATTAAGGTCACTCTAACTTGCTAGCAAGAAATTGAAAAATCATATAATTTGAGGGTTTGGTTTTGCTTCTTTTTATTTGCCCTTTATATATTATAAGATGCAGGTCCTTTGTTTTCAAGAGTTTCAAAAAAAATTATTTGAATTATATTTTGTTATTATTACATGAGTACCATTAGATTTGTTTAAAGATTCCATGTAGTGTAAAAGCTCCTCCAAGTATTAAACTGTTATTGTTAAAAGAGAATTATTTGAAAGTTGGAGTTTACAAGTGTAGATTTTTTACTCTTTTACATTGCATATCCCAATATTATTATTGATTTTTTAATCTTTTACATTGCATAGATAAAATCATAAGAATAGGAATAATATAAGCTATCATTGATTTTTTTCCTAGATAGCTAAACCGAACACATTAGAACTTCACACTCTATGATGTAGATGTGTTTAGTTAATGTTTATCATATCAATATTTTTGTGTATTTAAATCTAACCTAACTTTTTAGTATTGGTTTCCCGTTTTAGTGAAAAGTCAATTTTTTAAAGATATATGAACATCAAAAGTCAAGTTTTTTTAGAAGTCAAACTATCATGAACCATTTTAACAGTTTCGTTTAATCTCACCGACTCAAAAACCACCTTATTTTGTGCATTGGTTAAATGTAGTTGTATTTAAATTCACATTTAACCCACTACAACTGCTTATTTGATCCAGCAATTGCATATTATTTTGTTTGGTTCACTGCAATCTGTATACACCTCTGGTACAATATAAAGAGAAATAAGCCAAATGTTCTTCATTTAAGCAAAATGTTTGGATCAATGTAATTTGATAATTATTTCATATTAAGCAAACAAAGTCTTTTAGTTAGATATCATGGAAATCACAAGGACTAAACGTGAAATTTACTCTTATTTTAATTATATTATTTTGTTATGCACGTATAGGAATTCCAAATACATTGTGATTGTAACCACTGATAGAGAGTAGAGGGACCTGATAAACTAACAGAATACGAGTATCGTGATTTAAATTGTCGCTTCCTCCACATGCGTCGGGTCTCTACTATATCATTATTACATAAAACATTTACATATTTGCTTCTCAAGCAAGCAGGAGGAAAAAGATCATAGCCTAAACCCCAAAACACCAGCAACTGGTACGTGCAAATCATACGTGCAAATCATCTCTTACCCTGCAGTTATATATATATAGATATATAGATACATATATACAGATACTTGTACATATATGTATCCACACATATATACACTCAACACAACACATTAGACGTGACATTAATACTTGCTAATTGAACATTCTTTCGTCTCAGCGTCACCTCCTCTGAAAGTAACCACACCAGTAACGGAGGACAAAAACAGGGGACCCTTCCACATCCAAAAATGTAACAAATGATGAGCACAAGGAACCTACTACAAATGCTTGGGATGACGAATGGTGGACAACCCAAGACTTATGACAAACCATGAGCTCCCTATTGCATTATTACCTGAAGTCTACCATATTACTATTTCAAAATTATTTATAGATTTCCATTAAAAAACTTGAATCACATCCTTAACTTTTCCCAAAAGACATTTTCTTTTCGCATATGGAATAAAAATTACCTTTTATGTTTACTAAAAACAATGTGATCGCCTCCCTACGTACGACCACATCATAATTCTCAACCATGCAACTACACCGTGCTCATTTAAAAGTCTTAAGGCACGTTCATTACTACAGCGTACCCTTGATTCATTTAACACGAGGCATGCGCCGCAACGCGCGCGGGAACCCACTAGTCTAATATAAAAGGGAGTTTTTAATAATGTTTTTCTACTACTAAAACTATCTTTACATGAACTTATTTATAATGAGTTTCAAAAACAAGTTCTGATTTCTTGTGGTTCTTTATTGCATCATGAATCTTGATTAGTGCAGGTTGATGTATTTTGTTCATCTTTTCAGGTACATTAATTATTTTTCAAGTACATTAATCAATTTCAAGGCATTAATGTGTAGTGGCAGATATATTTTTGTTGTGATGTTTTACTACTTTTGAATTTTGTGTAATTTTAGAGGCATATTTTGAATCTGCGTTAGAGGGTATAAACAGGAAATTGTTGTTAAGGTTTAGTATTAATACATACTCTTTAGGGTTGCTTCTTTTCCGGGAAGGTTTTGATGGCGGTCCAGATGCCTTTGCAACATTCCTGATTACTACAACTGCCCTGTTTCATATTATTCTTAACACTTTTTATGATAAAGTTGCGGAAGTGGTGAGTGATCTTCATCAAAATTAAATTCACATTCTATTATTTATTCTCTATTGATGTGTTGTTAGATTATCATCCTTGATCTTTTTACTATTGTGTCATTTTAATGAATGATATGTGAATTCAACACTGCCTCCTAAAACTAGTAACATAATCATACCGTAAATGCTTACCTTTGATTATTTTTTTCCAAAGATCAAATGAAGGCTGCATACAACATGACAGCATTGACAAAATGACAAATTAAACTGTATGCATTTTCTTCGTATGTTAATTAACCATTAAAGTTTAGTTTTCTCCTAATAAGGTTGTTAGTAGTACTAGCAACACTTTAGATTTGTAGATTTAAATCCAGGTAACATTGATAAATTGGGTGATGACATGATGATGGACCATTTGATGAAGCAGCTTCAAGAGCTTACAAAGTCTTAAGGGCTTCAAATATGTTGCTTCATTGATTTAGGTAAATTGGTCGATTTGGATTATGTTTGATCTCTAACTAGTCAAATGGATAAAGATTTACAGATAGCAATTAACCCTATGGGTCTAACATGTTAAAAGTTAGCGAAAGTGTATCTTTAACATGTAAAAACTCAATTAATATGAAATAAAATATTTCCTGCATAAATTATTCATAAAAACTTCAAAACAATTCAAGGCAACTCAATTTGACTGCACCTGTTATGAACCTTGCCAAAAACATATGCTCTAATAAGAACATGCTTCTAATTACTTTAACCTCTATAGTATTGTATTAGAGGTGGGAAAATGAGCGCGTTGGATTGGTTGTTGGGTCAGAATGAGACGATGAGTTTGGTAAAAACAGGTTGGGTCAGGATGGGTCGGTTGAGAAAATAGGTTAAGATAAGTATGGGTCAGGATGGTTCGAGTCTGAGTCATCTACTAGAATCCAAGGTAGATTTTGAACGTAACCCACTTGCGATTGATATATGAAGTGAGTTTACGCAAATCAGGCACGCCACTACAATAACATACAAAGGTATTTCCTTATGTGTAGATGAAAGTTTTATAATGTTTTAGTATAAGCAAAAGTCAGAGAAGACATAATTTTGCATCTTTTTTGCTACTGTTTTGCATATTTGATATGTTACCTAATTGCATATTTCTTGCTATGGTTTTGCGTAATTGATATATCACCTAATTTTTACTAAGTAGTCTTTTGTTTGACAAAATTGTGTGGCATAAATAAAAGATTTCAAAAGGGCAGTCTTATGTTTGACAAAATTATGTTACTATATGCTACTGACTTATGAAATAAAACTTTATATTTTTGTGTGTTTTCTACTATTTTCTTTTAGATTTAAGATGCTTTTATAAGGAAGGAAGTGCGGTTTGCATATTCATTAGGGCATGTTTCATGAAGGAATTCAGGTTCCATCTTTTGTTATTTGTTTTTCTAAACCTTAAACCAATAGTATTTATAAAAGTATGTTTTTTTCCCTTTGAAACTTTATTCACTCAAATTATTTCAAAATCTTGAAAGAATCAAGTATCGCTATTTGTTCCTAAACTCCTAAAGTAAGAAATATATAATTATTACAGAAAATGCATCATACTTTTTGGTGCTATTAGACTTCTACATTGTGCATAAGATTCTATTATCTGATTTTTTTTATATTATTCATGAGCGTTGATTATATTTATCATGGATATTTATTTTATGTGACAAAATGTTTTCACACTGTATGCAAGGAGGCGAAACAAATGAATTGATAGAAGCTAAGTGTCCGAATTAGTTGCGCCACAAATGAAAGACCCAAATCCTACTGTAACAACACTCCGGTATGAACTCTATTTTTGTGGCAAGACTAATGTCACACCCTCAATTTCCACAAACGGGGTATTACCGTTAGGCGTGTGACTTCCAGGATCTCAGCCACTAATTACACCAAACGACACGTTAATTACAAAACATAGATTATTTATTAACGATTAAAATATCCCAAAAGCAGAGTTATTAACGTAACCATAATAGATATTGCGGAAGCATAAATAAATCATAAATCTTTAACCTGCGCAACACGAGCAAAATAAATAAATGAAATTCATTTAACAGTTGTCATTAAATCACGTGAGATGATAAATGCATGAATGATGATCCTAAGCGTGCGAGTCTTGTGAACCTGAAAGAAACATGCTAAAGTGTCAACACAAGGTTGGTGAGTTCACAGAGTTTACAGAAAACAGTAATTATCAGTAATGGAAACCAGATTTAGTAATCAAAGCATATCAGTAGGTAGCTAGCCCACAACAAGTCACTATGTGTATGAATTTCGCGACCGAGCTGACAGTAATGTAATGTAATGAATGCCCCGGCTGTGGGTACCAAACCACAGCACTGTATAACAGGCTAACCATTCACCCGTTCGACCTCCAGTCAAGCTAGCGCGACTAGCCCGGGTGGGGTTTGTCAAACCCAGTAGATCTACTAACAATCACCTCGCTAATACCATATTAACGGTCCGAATGAGGCGTAGTGGTAACACCATAGTACACAAGTATATGCAGTATTACAAATCTAAGTAACGAATAGTATATGAAAACAACATGTTTCTCTCCCCCAAAAGAGAATATAGAATAAAAAGTGGGGCTGTAAACTCACCTTAGCGCACAGCAACAAGTAAACGCAACACAAACAATTAGGTCTCCGAATACCCTGAATGCACATTTATTATCTAATTAATATTAAATATTAAGTATTAACAATGAAGCGTACGGTTTCGCGTTCTCGGTTCGGTTACGATGTTGGTTATCAACATTTATTTAACGTACACAAACAAGCACCCCCAACATATGATAACCCCCATGTGCCTAAACCAATCCCTGCTTATGTGATACATTCACATGCAAGAATCCATAAACCAATGCACACCCACACATCAGTATACATAATCGCACATACATATACAAGGTATGGATACACACATAACCATGTATGCAGAAAGCACACACACACAACTCATACACCGAACACACATAAGTCCACGACCAAACTCCAAACCAAAGAAATAACCACCGAGAACGAACCCGCATTCGTAACCATAACCGAAACTCGAAACCGCAACAATACAAACATGATTTAGGATCGAGGGGTCATACCGAACATGATATGACGCTGCTTCGACCACCGTTTGCGGCTGCCGATACAATTAGTTCTACAAACGTTCGCGGTCGGAGGCGGGGAAAGTTATATGGCTGTGATACAGCTTGACCGCCAACGCAGTCGAGTAACCGCCGTGGGGCTGCGTATGGGTGTTGCCGAGAGGAAGTATTGTCGTCGGGATTTCTAGGGCGGCAGAAGTGAACGATGTGAGGGGATGAGTCGGTTACGGGAGAGGATTTTAAAAAGAATCCATATTTTGCAAGTAGTCAAGTTTAGTCCCTCAAGTTTACATAGATTGTATTTCGAGTAAA
The DNA here is from genome assembly GCA_025506505.1 of Flaveria sonorensis. Classification (NCBI taxonomy): domain Eukaryota; kingdom Viridiplantae; phylum Streptophyta; class Magnoliopsida; order Asterales; family Asteraceae; genus Flaveria; species Flaveria sonorensis. Next base: position 14,098,344 of record CM046429.1, read on the forward strand.
CTAAGTTTTAGTTAGTTTAGAGTTTATTATTTATAATCATAATAAAATCGGTTTATTTTTAAAATAAATATCGGAGAGAGGTTGGATAATGGTAACAGTGTTAACCTGAAAATACGAGTTGTCACATCATCCCCTTGTTGAAGAAATTTTCGTCCCGAAAATTAGAACAAAGGACAGGTTTAACAAAGGACGGCATAAAGGTGAGTAGAAGCTTGCATTGGATACGGTTCCTGGAATATCTAAAATGAACCCAAACAAAAGAATGTAAGAATGTCGGGTTTCACGAGAGTTGTGACATCATCCCCTTGTCGAAGGGAATTTCGTCCCGAAAATTAGAACAAACAACAGGTTTAACAATGACAACAAAAGAGTGTTCAGACACTTGCGTTGGGTCTGGTTTTCGGAATAATGAAACAAAATCAAAACAATGGAACGTAAGGAATGATCTTAAGAATAATACCTTAAGAAGTGGATGCCTGATCTTTGAACAGTTGCGGGTACTTCTTTCTCATCTGATCTTCGCGTTCCCAGGTAAACTCTGGTCCACGCTTTGAATTCCACCTAACGCACACAATCGGGATCTTGCTACGCTTTAGGGTTTTGACTTCACGATCCATAATCTCAATCGGTTCTTCAATGAAATGTAATTGATCATCAATCTTCAGTTCCTCCAATGGTACGACTAATGATTCATCAGCTAAACATTTTCTCAGATTGGATACGTGAAACACGTCATGTATTCCACTAAGCTCTTCAGGTAAGTTCAGCTGATAGGCTACTGGACCAACCCTTTTGATAATCTCAAATGGTCCCACGTAGCGTGGATTCAGCTTTCCTCGTTTCCCAAACCGGATTACACCTTTCCAAGATGAGACTTTCAGAAGTACCTTGTCCCTAATCTGAAATTCTAATGGCTTACGGCGTTTGTCTGCGTAGCTCTTCTGTCGGTCACGTGCCGCTGCCATTCGATTACGAATTTGCACGATCTTCTCCGTCGTCTCGTGCACAATCTCAGGACCAGTAAGTTGGCTTTCACCAACTTCTGCCCAACAGACAGGTGATCGGCACTTACGTCCATACAGTGCTTCAAATGGTGCAGCTTTGATTGAAGTATGATAACTGTTATTGTAGGAGAACTCAACTAATGGTAGATGAGTTTCCCAACTGCTGCCAAAATCGATCACACACGCACGTAACATGTCCTCCAGTGTTTGGATCGTAGCTCACTCTGACCATTGGTTTGCGGATGATACGCAGTGCTATGTCCAACCGTGTTCCAAATGATCGTTGTAAAGACTGCCAAAAATGTGAAGTGAATAGGGCGTCACGATCGGATATAATTGATACTGGCACACCATGCCGAGAGACTATTTCCCTCAGGTAAATCCGTGTTAACTTGTCTATTTGATCCGTTTCTCGGATTGCCAGGAAATATGCGGATTTCGTTAAGCGATCTACTGTAACCCAAATGGTATCGCATCCGCTGGGAGTCCTCGGTAACTTTGTGATAAAGTCCATTGAGATTTGTTCCCATTTCCATACTTGAATATCTGGTTGCTGAAGTAAACCGGATGGTCGCTGGTATTCCACCTTAACTTTAGAACAAGTTAGGCATCTGCTTACGTAGGTGGCAATCTCAGCTTTCATGTTTGGCCACCAATAAAACTCCTTCAGATCTTGATACATCTTGTCTGAGCCTGGATGAATTGAGTAACGTGATCTATGGGCTTCATCCATTACTAACTTTTGTAAATTCCCATACTGTGGTACCCAGATTCGTTCCATGAAATACCAAACTCCATCAGATTTAATCTCTAATTGCTTTTCCATGCCTCGCATCGATTCTGCTTTCAGGTTCTTTTCTTTCAATGCTTCAAATTGAGCATTACAAATCTGATTAGGCAATTTGGTGTGGATGGTAAGCTGTAATGCTCGAACTTTTTTTGGCTTAGGAGTCTCCTTTCGACTTAGGGCATCAGCTACGACGTTGGCCTTACCTGTATGATATTTGATTGCACAATCATAGTCGTTCAACAGCTCGACCCAACGACGTTGTCTCATGTTTAACTCCTTCTGTTCAAAGATATTATGGAGGCTCTTGTGATCGGTATATATGGTGCAGTTGGTACCGTACAGGTAATGCCTCCATATCTTGAGTGTAAATACAATAGCTCCCAACTCTAAATCATGCGTTGTGTAATTCTTCTCATGAACTTTTAGTTGGCGGGAAACATATGCGATTACCTTCTCGCATTGCATTAGCGCACAACCGAGGCCTTGAATGGAAGCATCACAATATACCACAAAATCGTCTGTTCCCTTAGGCAGTGATAGAATCGGTGCCGTACGGAGTCTCTGCTTTAGAGCCTGAAATGCAGATTCCTGTTTGCCACCCCATTTGTATGTAGTGCCTTTATGAGTTAACGCCGTGAGAGGCTGAGCAATTTTTGAAAACCCTTCGATGAATCGTCGATAATAGCCAGCCAACCCAAGGAATTGTCGTACCTCATTCGGAGTCTTGGGCGTAGCCCAGTTCTTGATGGCATCTATCTTTGCCGGGTCAACATGTATTCCATTCTCATTGACCACATGGCCCAAGAATTGGACTTCTCGCATCCAGAAGTCACACTTTGAAAATTTTGCATACAATTGTTCTCGTTTCAGCAGCTCCAAGATCAGTCTAAGGTGTTCCTCGTGCTCTTCCTTATTCCTTGAATAAATAAGAATGTCATCGATAAAGACAATGACAAACTTATCCAAATAGGGTTTGCACACTAGGTTCATGAGGTCCATGAAAGCCACTGGCGCGTTGGTCAACCCAAAGGGCATAACCAAAAACTCGTAGTGGCCATATCTGGTTCTAAACGCTGTCTTTGAAATGTCCTCATCTTAAACCCTCAGTTGGTGATATTCCGACCTCAGATCTATTTTAGAGTAAAAAACTCGACCCTTGAAGCTGATAGAACAAATCATCAATGCGCGGAAGAGGATAACGATTCTTTATGGTGACTTTGTCCATTTCCCGGTAGTCAATGAACATACGAAAGGTTCCGTCTTTCTTCCTCACGAATAACACAGGTGCTCCCCGAGGTGAAGAATTAGGGCGCATGAATCCTTTGTCTAACAACTCTTGCAACTGCTTTGACAATTCCTGTAGTTCGTTCGGTGTCAAGCGATAGGGGCAGCTCCTGGTGTCAGCTCGATCTGAAGTCTACTTGCCTGTGTGGAAGGAGGCCAGGTAAGTCTTCTAGAAATAATTCTGGGTAGTCTCTAACAACTAGAATGTCTTCAATGCTCTTCTCATCCACTGTGTTTCCTGTAACTAATGCCAGGAGGGTGAATTATCTCTTTCGAAGACATTTCTATGCTTTCAAGTATGAGATGATGTCGAGAACAGCATCCCTCTTGTCACCCTGCACAACGAATGTCTCGCCACTAGGAAGAGGTAACTTAATGAGTTTGTCTCTACAAACGATCTCTGTTTGGTTCTTGGATACCAACCACAACATCAAAACTACCGAGTGTAATAGGATTCAGACTCATATCGAATGAATGTCCAGCTAAGCCTAGTTTACATCTGCTATATACCTGGGTAGCCGCAATAGTTCTACCATCAGCTATCTCTATGGTAATTTTAGAACTTAAGTCAGTAGACACTACCCCCAGCAGCTTACTAAAATTATTGGATATGTAGCTTCTGTCGAAACCCGAATCAAAAATATATTGAGGTGAAAGAACCATTTTGGTCAGGTTTCCTTCTTCTTGAGCCTTGGATAGTTTCTATTGAAATACACAAATTGTCCATACTCGTAACATCTCTTTGTGCTTCTTGTGGCTGAGGTGACTTGGCCGGGATGTTCACAAGACGGTTCTTAATGGCATGACCGAATTTCCTACAGCGCTCACAGATGTTTCTATTGCATGGCCCATTATGATGCTAGATGCACTTGTTGCAAGCGGAAACACAGAGAGGTAACGGATGGGGTCGTCACAACACCTTACCAATCGATCATGCACCAAATGTAGTCGACCAGGAAAATCCAATTTGAATCCCACCATTGGGAGACGTATTATACGCTGAAGCATGATAAATGCCAAATGAAATGAATGCTAGAATGTTCAATCTGCCACGTCTCTATGTCTTAAGGTCAATCCAATGATTAGAAAATATTTGTGTAGAGAGTATCATCACTTTGTTATTACTTTTCGAGGACCTCACACGTGGTAGAGAAATAATATTGCAGGATCACTGAAATGCTAGAGAGAGAAACATTTCATAGAGACTAGGACTAATGCCATAATATGAATCTCATTAAGGCTCGAGGTAGATGAGAACTTTCATACGAGTAAAAATGAAGGATTGTTTCCATATCAATAGTGGAGTTTTATGAGACCTGAGACTCTTATGTCCCAAAGTATAGAATAAAATTTTGTGCTGACTATGACCGTTATCATCAGACAGAGTTCACCAGACTTCTCATGCACGATAAGTTACAATTACGTGTGCACCCGTAATGGTAATTTGCTTTGCATGGCACCCCTGGTTCCTCCTATCCGAGCTAACATACCTTGTCAAGTACAGAGTGTTATCAACGATAGAAGTATCAAGGGTATTGTCATTAAACCAAAGGTTAGTTAATCAAGGTTGTATGAAGAAATCAGTAAGGAAAATATTCACTTGGACAAGAAACCATCGATGTAATCAGGTTAGATGGGTATGATAGTATTATCGTAAGTAAACCCTAATAAGTTATCTCCCAATGTCTATGGTAACCGTTAGTGCAGCTATTTCCTGCTCCACAGGATAGGGAAGAGAAGTGTCAATGTAGGTAAAGAAAGTATGGCAGAAGTAGCTCTCGTTTGAGAAAGCATTCAGTAGGGGGCAGAACATGCTCCCACTGAACCATCCAAGTCAGGTACCGATGGTATTGTATCCGATTCCGAAAGGTATGATGTAAAAGGTATGGTAAATCATTAATCATAATTAACCTTCTCGTGACTCACAGTAACTCGGAGTCACCCGTGCTAAGGAACAGGCGGTAACAACGGGGAATCAGGATGAACTGGCCTTTCCCCATAGACTTAACATGAGAAGTTGAAGACACCATCCTGGTAGTCAAACGCTCACTAGAATGAGCAAAGGCAAGCAAGCAAAACTAAACGTGTCTATATGCGTGTAACTAAGGCATCAGGATATAGTCTAAATGCAATGCAAATGAAATGCAATGTCAATTTAGTTCGCTATAACCAATGGCTCTCATACCAATCTGTCACACCCTCAATTTCCACAAACGGGGTATTACCGTTAGGCGTGTGACTTCCAGGATCTCAGCCACTAATTACACCAAACGACACGTTAATTACAAAACATAGATTATTTATTAACGATTAAAATATCCCAAAAGCAGAGTTATTAACGTAACCATAATAGATATTGCGGAAGCATAAATAAATCATAAATCTTTAACCTGCGCAACACGAGCAAAATAAATAAATGAAATTCATTTAAAAGTTGTCATTAAATCACGTGAGATGATAAATGCATGAATGATGATCCTAAGCGTGCGAGTCTTGTGAACCTGAAAGAAACATGCTAAAGTGTCAACACAAGGTTGGTGAGTTCACAGAGTTTACAGAAAACAGTAATTATCAGTAATGGAAACCAGATTTAGTAATCAAAGCATATCAGTAGGTAGCTAGCCACACAACAAGTCACTATGTGTATGAATTTCGCGACCGAGCTGACAGTAATGTAATGTAATGAATGCCCCGGCTGTGGGTACCAAACCACAGCACTGTATAACAGGCTAACCATTCACCCGTTCGACCTCCAGTCAAGCTAGCTCGACTAGCCCGGGTGGGGTTTGTCAAACCCAGTAGATCTACTAACAATCACCTCACTAATACCATATTAACGGTCCAAATGAGGCGTAGTGGTAACACCATAGTACACAAGTATATGCAGTATTACAAATCTAAGTAACGAATAGTATATGAAAATAGCATGTTTCTCTCCCCCAAAAAAGAATATAGAATGAAAAGTGGGGCTGTAAACTCTCCTTAGCGCACAGCAACAAGTAAACGCAACACAAACAATTAGGTCTCCGAATACCCTGAATGCACATTTATTATCTAATTAATATTAAATATTAAGTATTAACAATGAAGCGTACGGTTTCGCGTTCTCGGTTCGGTTACGGTGTTGGTTATCAACATTTATTTAACGTACACAAACAAGCACCCCCAACATATGATAACCCCCATGTGCCTAAACCAATCCCTGCTTATGTGATACATTCACATGCAAGAATCCATAAACCAATGCACACCCACACATCAGTATACATAATCGCACATACATATACAAGGTATGGATACACACATAACCATGTATGCAGAAAGCACACACACACACAACTCATACACCGAATACACATAAGTCCACGACCAAACTCCAAACCAAAGAAATAACCACCGAGAACGAACCCGCATTCGTAACCATAATCGAAACTCGAAACCGCAACAATACAAACATGATTTAGGATCGAGGGGTCATACCGAACATGATATGACGCTGCTTCGACCACCGTTTGCGGCTGCCGATACAATTAGTCCTACAAACGTTCTCGGTCGGAGGCGGGGAAAGTTATATGGCTGTGATACAGCTTGACCGCCAACGCAGTCGAGTAACCGCCGTGGGGCTGCGTATGGGTGTTGCCGAGAGGAAGTATTGCCGTCGGGATTTCTAGGGCGGCAGAAGTGAACGATGTGAGGGGATGAGTAGGTTACGGGAGAGGATTTTAAAAAGAATCCATATTTTGCAAGTAGTCAAGTTTAGTCCCTCAAGTTTACATAGATTGTATTTCGAGTAAACTAAGTTTTAGTTAGTTTAGAGTTTATTATTTATAATCATAATAAAATCGGTTTATTTTTAAAATAAATATCGGAGAGAGGTTGGATAATGGTAACAGTGTTAACCTGAAAATACGAGTTGTCACAACTAAAAATCAAGCAACTTTGGAAGCCTTGCTTAGGACAAGATGGCATGTGTATTTAGTAAAACAACCATAAAAATCTTTTGTATGTTTCTCTACCCTGATACAATGTGTAACATTCATGATTTTTCATGTTTAACTCTTTGATGATTCTACTACTTTAATGTAACCATTGACTGAATTCAAGAACCTATTTATGAAAACTATCTCATGTTCTATGCATTATGATTCATGATGAAGCTATTAAATGTTAGTGTGATTCTGTGATAACACGTGTGTAAATACTAGGTTTTGCTATAAACAATAACTTGAAGTGCCCTCATATTAACCAAACTAAAAAACAAGGCTAAATTACAACATATGTGAAACAATATAACTATAAGGGCAAAAAGTTACATATGTGTAACTTAGGATTACATATGTAACTTTTGTTAAAAGGATAAAGATCTAATTAATTAAATTAAGTCTTATAATAACAAAATAGAAACATATATATGTATGGATAATTACAAATTATATATATATATATATATATATATATATATATATATATATATATATATTATTTTACTATATTAATCATTTAAGTGATATATATCTAATAAACTAATAAATAATTAACTAGTAATTATCCTAAATCTAACAAACAATAAATCAAACTTATTCTATCTTTAAAATATCACAAAAATTCGTTCGTACCCATCCCTACTAAAATATATGATTTTTATTAATAAAAATATTAAGAAAATCAATCATAATTGAAACCTAAAACCTTAATTTTTCCACTATAAATAGGGGGTCTTATTCTTATTATTTTTCACATCAAACTCTCAATCTAAAGCTCTCATAGCAACAAATCTCACTCATAGAAACTCTCTTGAAAATCCAAGAAGCTTTTCCCATAAAGTAAGTTTTAGTGTTCTTCGTGTTCATTTATCAAAATTCAATTATAACTAACTTGGATCTATGATTAAATAATATGCTTGTGTGATAATCATATATCTAAGATAAATTCAAAGTCTTATCTTTCTAACCATTTAAAGAACGTCTTCTAACTCATTGATTTGAAACCTCAAACAGCTCGTGCAAGTTTAGTGCGCGAATCTGTTCAAATCTGTCAAAATCCTAAATTTTACAACTTTTCAATATTTTCATATATATAATGTAAAGTAACGGTTTTTATTATAAAATAAGTAATATAAACATGTTTTAGACAATAAAAATCCAAACTTTAATGATTCTTATTATTATCTAGCAACTTGAATCATGTTTCTAGTAAAATTCTTCATATTTTCAATTGTAACCCTATACTATACAACTTGTTTATTCCTATCCTTACTAAACTTATATTTACATTTGTTCCCTATAATTTATAAATATACTAAAAACACCTTTGACTTGGTCTAGTATACCTAGAATCATTTCACCCGATATGTAGTTATATGGCAAGCAAAAGGTTCTGGCTAAGGAAAGACGGGATACTTCAGTTATGAAAATCCATCAACTCTTTTCTGGGAATCTTTTTGTTGGATGTGCTACTCTGGGATGACACATATCTAGTATACGACAACCACACTTAAACTTTTACAATAACAACCCCTCAAGGAACGACAAATTGCAAGATCAACCCACCTACTTTACAAGGTGAGTCATAGCCCTTTTTTATTTTGTATTTTGAGGTGGAAACATGCTCTTCATATCAAACTGGGAATTCAAATTCTAAAGTCAAAACTAGTCTTTTGCAAACTCAATGACAACTTTCTTATACTAGTGAAACTAAACTGATTATACATGTTGCTATATTCTATGACACTTTTTACTATAAAGTCCCTCTATTTTTCTAAAATTTACACAACCATTAACTTCGAGGAAGCCACGGGAGTACGTAGATAGATCTATTGGCCTGACAAGCTCATTCGGTACTCGGGTTGATGCATGCCAATCAATACCGAGCGTCCTTTGAGTCAATGTATTCTTTTTGACTTGGAAGGAGCCGGATGTTTAAAAACTGCATACTAGATAAACATACTATTAGTCTGACCTCTTGTGTCAGGGGGTTAGACGGAAGGACATTCGATCACTAAGGTTGGTTGTGGACTCATGTATAATAGTTTATTTAATTGTATTTGGAAAATTGTTTGTTGTTTTGTATATTGTTATCTACTATATGTATACTTATAAACCTATATTCTCACCAACTTTTTAGTTGAGATATTTTAGCATGTTTTCAGGTATGGAAACTAGGGTTTGTTGTTTTGCTCACGCTAGGTTTCAAGGATAAACTTTAGTTGGACCTAGTTAGATTTTGAATAAAATAAAGACTTATTTACTTGTTTGGTTTATTTGTTTTAAAAGTGGATGTAATCAACTATTTTGTTTTAATAAGTAATTTCTTTTAGTACTCTTTATCCTTATGTTATGATTCAATTTCATCACACCTCGGTGTTTTTGCTTTAGCAGGGGTGTGATACAATGCCTCTAAAATGCCATCGTATAAAATACTATAGATAATTTGTTTTCAAACATAAATAAACATCGCGCAACGCGCTCTAATTGTATAGTTTCTATCTACGTTAATTTTAGTTCTGAAGCTTTTTTCTTCATCATTTATACATTTTCTATTTAAAATCATAATCTTATAGGCTATGTGTTCATAAGATGGCAAACTAGTGTAGTAGGAACTCTTAAAATCCACATATGTTGGTTTGTTTTAGAAATGAAATTAGGAAATTTCATATTACCACTTATTGATATAAGAGGAGTATAATCTACTGCAATCTTGATTGATTTAGTTCCTTCATTTAGCTTTAATTTCAATTTATGTTTTTTCTCTGTTTACTAAAATATGACTACTAATTAAATTTGTTCATAATGTGTGACCAACTTATTAATAGGGACTGATTGTTTGAGGTTGAAGCTATAATTATAGGATAATATATTACACGTTCATTTATCTTTTAGATGCACTGTTTGTATATAAGTTTGCAACATTGCTATTAACCTATACCTCATGATCAGTTACCCGTACATGAATGTATAACCGTCGCAGCGCGTGGCGGTTGAAAGCTAGTTCTATTACGATTTGATGATCGATTTTTAAAGAGATTAACTGATAAAATGGCCCAATACTCATGGTCATGGCAGAAACATAATCTAACATGTAATAATAGATTCCTATCAATAACAACTGTTTGGATTGCGGTTTGGAGCCACAACCCTTTGATGTGTATATATACTTAATAATGATATACTTAATAATGATTTTTCATACAAAATTTGTTTTAAATTTATGAAAATCATTGTCATCTCAAACCAAACTATACATAATTATACAAGTGTACCTATTATATATGTAGTATAGCTTTGGTAATAACTAAATAAGAATAATAACTAAATAAGAATTATATGATAGTAAACCTTTATCATTTATTCAATCAAAAAATATTAAATGATTTGATATTTTAAATTCCAAACTAAAATAAACATAAACAACCAAAAAAGATAAAAATTGAAAAAGATAATTAAGCAAATTAAGGAAGTGCTCATTTAGACTTCAAAACCACAAAACCAAACAATGACAACATATATAAATTTATGATAAAATCATTTTCCACACAAAACATGAAACTATACTAGACTCCGATCAAAGCTATTTAATCATATAAGTTTTGGGAAGTTAAAATTATGTCGTCATAATAATCCTAAACTCATTTCATGAAAATTCAATTATGTTGAATATAAAGACAAACTAAACTCCTGTTAATGCTATTTGTACTCATAATTCTTAAGAAAGGTAATAATATAAACACATATTAAAGTTTAAACATCTCAAATCATGTAAGAAAAACAACATCATAAAGTTCTTTAACTTTTAAATACCATACCACGAATTTGAACTACACTAGTAAACCATAATATAACACATACATGTAATACGAGAAATAAACGAATGTAATGCGTTCCATACATGTAATACGAGAAATAAACGAATGTAATGCGTTCCAAACATAAGAATGCACATTTGAACAACAATCACACATGTTCGAGTTCACATCCACCATTCATAGTCAAAAGCCGTAAATACAACACACATACACATATCCGTGAATAAATATCCTAACATATATGATTTTCCAACATAATATGATCAACATACCCACAAACTCAAACATATAATAAAGTTAAACAAACACACATAATCATCAAGGAAGTTCCACGAACATGTTAAAGTTATCAACACAATCGTCATGAAAAAAATAAAAAAAATCATTTAACATAATGGAACCAACAATTTCAACTCATGCCAGCTATAAAAACACCCAAGATACTTACAAAAACAAAATGAAACATGACTAACAAAAATGAATCAAACTGAAATCAACTTCAAAACGGGTTAAACATAATAAATAAGATAATTTATTACACGTATAATTTCCTCTCAAACTACATGTGATTATCTTCCACGCATCACATAAAAACACTTACATGACTTTCATAACACTGAACTTAAAACTAATTCCGTATCCAACAGACCAACACTATACACGTCTCACGAAAGGAATCTCACAATTATTTAACAATTTTAAAGCGGTGATTATATTTATATATAATACTCAAATCCTAAATCCAAAACACTTGTAAAAAGATATTTAAGAAAAATGACACATACAATAATAATAATAATAATAATAATAATAATAATAATAATAATAATAATAATAATAATAATAATAATAATAATAATAATAATAATAATAATAATATTATTATTATTATTATTATTATTATTATTATTATTATTATTATTATTATTATTATTATTATTATTATTATTTGAATGGAATAGAAAAGAATCGGAGGGGAAGACTCCCACATAACGTGGTCAGTTTCCACCCATACACGCACGGAGACACCCTTTGCCAACAAGCGTCACCACCGTGATCCATTGAACACATTTTCACACACAAAACCCTCACACACACACACACACTCTCGCCGGAGATTTGCATGACGATGGGCGGTGGTTCGGTCGCCGGAGTGATTGTGCCGTCGGTGAAGGCGGAGCCGCCGGAGCCTTCGGCTGAGCGACTTGCATCTCCTCCTCCGCCACCGCCGCTGTCTCAGGGCCCTCCGGCGACGGATTCCGCCGCGGCGAGGGTGGAGGCGGAGGCTAGGGGAGTGATCGTCAGCTGGGGGATGTTGCAGCGGTGGATAAAGATGTATTGTGTCCGATTTGCATGCAGATTATTAAGGATGCGTTTTTGACATCGTGTGGTCATAACTTCTGTTATATGTGCATTGCTACGCACCTGAAGAATAAGAATGATTGCCCCTGTTGTGCTCAGTATCTCACGACAAATCAGCTGTTTCCGAATTTTCTGCTTAATAAGGTGAATTTTTGCCTTAATCAATCTCGATAGTGATCGCTACTTGAAATTGATGTGCCCTAACGCAATTTTTATTCTTATACATGATGTTATTCGTTGTTGTTGCGCCAATTGGAAATTTTCTGAGGAAATTTTGAAGTGGATAGTATTTCACCTCTTAAGTTTATGGCACCTGATTTGAATGTTACTGCAAATCGATTAGAATATAGAGTTTTGATTTGCATACATGATATTAATAGTTGCTGTTACATCAATTTGAAGATTTCAGAGAAATTTTGAAATGTATAGTATTTCACTTTATGAGTTTATAGCACCTGATTTGCATGTTACTGCAAAACAATTTTGATTTGTGTGTGTTTTGATCTTTGAGATGTGGAAATGTGGAATAGTTTCAGTTCTGTTGTTTGGCATGAATTTATCAATGTTGGAGTTCTGTTCATTTTTGTCATCTGATATTAACACAAGAAAATGTCTACAGATGTTAATGAAGGCTTCAGCTTGTCAAATAGCAAAAGGTGCTTCTCCTGTTGAACAAGTTCGCCTAGCATTTCAGCAGGTCAGTTATTGTATACATAATTAATTGCTCTTATGATCTTAATGGTATTACTGTTTGATTATGAAACTTGCTAATCTGCACAGATATATTCACTATTCGGCTGTGCAGATTGTTTGTATGTGAATATTTTCATTACAATCTTGATTAAGATTAAAACTAACGTCATCTTGGTAATTAATGCAATAGTTTACACTTTACTTAATAGATATTGTGCCATCTTAGGCAAATCCCACGTTGTTCTGTCCCCTTATGGGACATAAGGAATGCCCGAATGCCACCATTGCTTCATTGGCATATTGATTGTGGATGAGAGGATTTCACAGTTAAGAATAAGCTTGGGTGGGAGTAATTCATGATGGGTGATATCCTGGGTGCTATTGGGTGGGGGTCCTACTTATGGGGACAAATCATCCCTCAGTTAAGCAACCAATAACAAAGTTGTGAACTCCTTGTGTTCAAAGCGGAGAATATTTGTTGGTTTGAGGGGCGGATGCTAAAGATACTATGTAATGAATGTTTCTTGATGATATTGATTAAATATTGTTTATATAAAGGGAAACTTGTCTTTCTGGTCATGATTTTTTTTGTTTATCTTGTAATAAAAAAGGCAACTCTTTGTCTTAGACAGGGATGTGATGTGTCAGTGAAAGAACTGGACAGCCTGTTAAATCTTCTTAAAGAGAAGAAAAAACGAATGGAGCAAGAAGAAGCCGAGTCAAATCTTCAAATTATGCATGATTTTTTGCATTGCTTAAGAAGGCAAAAGCTTGAAGAACTAAATGAGGTGTTTCCTGTTTATCAACCATTTTAACTAACTCATATGATATTGTAATATGTGTTTTTATCATGTGATTAATGCCGATTCTTTATTGCAGATTCAAAATGACCTGCAGTACATTAAGGAAGATATAAATGCAGTAGAAAGACACAGAATAGAATTGCATAGAGCTAGGGAAAGATGTTCCGTAAAGCTAAGGATGATTGCTGATGATTTTAGTGTAAAAACATCATTAATGGATAAGCGCAGTATGCTTAACATTCCTGATGTACATGAAAGAAAGGATGCGTGTAGTGGGTCAGATTCACAAGCAGGAATCTCTGTAGCAAGAAAAAGGCGGGTCCATGCACAGGTCAGCACCCTCTTCATTTCGATATTTGGTTGCCATGTAGGATCGGGAAGGGTTTTCGATAAACTTTTTTATATTATATTTATATAGACAATGTGCAATAGTTTGATCTCTACTTTATACAAATATACTGATAAAATTCTTGAACATTCAATTGCATTTGTTCTTTGATTGCAAAAGTTCAACGATTTGCAAGAATGTTACCTGCAAAAGCGGAGACATTGGGCAAAACAGGTACAGAAACAGGAAGAGAGAGAGGGTATTCTTGTAAAAAGAGAAGGTTATCATGCAGGACTAAAGGATTTTCAGTCTCTACTTTCTTCATATACACGATACAGGTTTAGCATGATCTTAATGTGTACTTTGTTCTTTATTTTTGTCAAGCAGGAATCTTTAGTATATCAATCTTGTGTTTCTTTTATATAGTCGATTGCGAGTCATTGCTGGACTTAGACATGGGGATCTTTTTCACTCAGCTGATATTATATCTAGGTTAGTTAAATTAGTTAAGTATAAGTAGTAGAATTGTGTTGTATGATCATTTCAAACTCTTTGAAAAATGAATATTTGATGATGTAAACATTGCAGCATAGAATTTGACAGAGATGATGAGCTTTTTGCTACTGCTGGAGTTTCAAGGCGCATTAAAGTTTTTGAATTTGCGTCCGTAAGTGTGGCATCAATCCAGATATGGACTTCTATATGTTCTTATGAGTGTGTATTTATTGTTTAAAATCGTGTATTTAATTTATTGCATTATCTTACATTTCCAGGTGGTGAATGAACAAGCAGATGTTCAATATCCTGTGGTGGAAATGTCAACACGGTCAAAACTTAGTTGTTTGAGCTGGAACAAATATACCAAAAATCATATTGCCAGTAGTGATTATGAGGGTATTGTCACTGTTTGGGATGTAACCACTCGCCAGGTAGAATGTCGCCCTTAGTTCCTTTTTACTTATTATCATGCCAATCTAAATCTCAACTCTGACCTCAGAGCGTAATGGAGTACGAGGAACACGAGAAACGAGCATGGAGTCTTGATTTTTCTCGTACTGATCCTACAATGTTAGTTTCTGGAAGTGATGACTGTAAGGTATTCACTGATTTACTAATTCATGGGTCTGTTTAGGGTTGTTTTTTATCTGTAACAGGTTAATGGGTAGAATAAAAAAAAAAGTAATAAAGAAATTTGCTTAAAAGGAACATGTCGAACCGGTCATAAATTACCCGCATGTATCTTTAATGCATAAAACTTTGTCATTTTTTGCCAAAATGAAATTATATTATTGCTCAAGTAACATTGTCTTTTTGTAAATCATCCAACAGGTAAAGATATGGTGTACAAGACAAGAGGCAAGTGTCCTAAACATTGACATGAAAGCAAATATTTGCTCAGTGAAGTACAATCCTGGATCTAGCTTTCATGTGGCAGTAAGTTCTTGTGTTATTTTAAATCTTATTAATTGTTGATTAGACTTTTTCAACAAAATATACATTATTGCAGGTGGGTTCTGCAGATCATCACATTCATTATTACGATTTAAGAAATATAAGCCAACCGTTACATATTTTCAGTGGGCATCGAAAAGCTGTTTCCTATGTAAAATTCCTGTCCAATCATGAGCTCGCTTCCGCATCTACTGACAGCACTTTGCGCTTGTGGGATGTTAAGCAAAATATCCCGGTCAGTCATTCTCTTTTTAATCATATTTGAAGCACTGGGTTGTTATAGATGATCATGTTAAATAAATAAATAACTAAATACACTATTTTCCTAATCTTGCAGCTGCGCACCTTTAGAGGACATGTGAATGAGAAGAACTTTGTGGGTCTAACTGTAAATAGTGAATACATCGCCTGTGGCAGTGAGACTAATGAAGTCTTTGTGTACCATAAGGTTCCTTTGCAACTTTACACAATAACTTCACCGTATACTTTAATTTGTTGAGTTAACTGCACCAAAAAAGAATTCAGCTTGACACTTGTTCTCATTGCAAGTAGCATTAATCATAATCTTTAAATGTACAACGCCTGTAAATTTTACCATCTAATGTATTGATTGACTTGAGCAAAGAGTAAAGGGGCCATTTATTTGTTTTCTTTTTTCTTTTAATTATTTTGATAAAATATAGCTTATTATTATAAATACTAAAATCAATAAGTGCACTTTTGTAAGTCCTTTTGCTTTAGATTTTTGAAATCTGGGTACACAGTTTACAATTTGTGTCAAGTTTAGTATATTTTGAAAATCTCAGTTGCAGGTAGTTTCATGTCTTTCATCACATAAGACGGTAAAAATACCAAGTTGGGTGCAGCATTGAAAGATAATAATTTAGTATGCTAAGCAGTTTCAAAACGAATCAAGTTCAATCACGGTGCCGTTTTCCATAAATGTTTTGAGATATTCGTCGAAATAATCTCTATGTTTGTGTTTCACTTGTAGGCAATTTCAAGGCCTGCAGCATGGCATGGTTTTAATTCCGATGCAAACGAAGGTGAGGAGCCTGGGTCATATTTCACAAGTGCTGTTTGTTGGAAAAACGACAGCCCAACGATGATAACCGCAAACAGTCGAGGAACAATTAAAGTTCTGGTTCTCGCGGAATAGTAAGTGTATACTATGTTAAATGGTATAGTATAAAGTATAAACTTTATGGCGCCAAAGTGGGTTCCTTTTAACAGTTCTTTTTTTATGATATCTTGTCCTAATGTTTCAGGTAAGTAAATTAGAAGCATTGGTAAATTGTAAAGATAATTATGTTTCAGTAAATCCTAAATCAACTGTTGATGATCGATTATATTTGGGTCAAAAAGTTGAGCCCTTAAATGCAAACTAGTATACTCAATTTGTTAGATATATACCTGTGTGTGTGCCACCTCAGCATTTCTAAGTCAGCTTGATGGGTGTTACTACTTGCTTTTACAATAACTTACTAGATGACTGGCACACTTGTGTTAACTAGAGGTGCACAAATCGGGTTCCAGGCGCAATCCGGTTCTGGTTAGGACAAAGATGGTCTGACTCGGTTTCATGGTGAATCCGGTGCGGTTTGGTTTTGACCAGTTTTGTACCAATTTCAAACTTAAGGTTTCGGGTCGTTTCAAACTCGTTTCCAAAACGGCATCGCTTCGTAAAAACCGGTTCCAGTGTTATTATTTGCACCTCTGGTGTCAACATGATCTAGTTATTGGCCTCATTCGCTAGGCTAGTAGTTGGCTTTGAGCTATAACTTGGGCATGTACAGTTATGTTGATTATTGTTGTTTTGACGAGCTACGTGATCAAAGTGGGCTCTGTGTCGAGTTTGGGCCTAAACAGTTTAACCTTGGGCTGGACTAATGACTCAAAATTTTCGTCTTTTGAGTTATAGAACTTGAAAGTGTGGTTGTTTCATGGACACCAAATTCCTGTGTCATGGACTCATGGACTCCTGGCTCATATCGCCCCGACACGTCCGACCTTACTTTGGCCCAAGATGCAAAACTCTATAATTTTTTAAAAAGCAAAATAATAATAATAATAATAGTAATAATAATAATAATAATAAACTCTATAAATGCTCAGAGAGATTAGTCGAAAGTGGTATGCATCCACATTTATCATGTTGTCTATGTATCATATTTATGAAAGAGGTTTAAATACAAAATGTATTTTTGTTATAAAGTATGAGAAAAACACAATGAGTCACAAAAAAAATTATATCTCACAATTTAAATCGAATTTTAAAAAAATAATTCCGAGCTTTTGTTCCCCTAGCCGTCCTCACTAAGAAAAAAAATAAACGAAAAATATAAAAAATAAAAAAATTAAAGTTTTTTTATTGTGTCATTTATGAAAGACACAATGACGTCGTTGTGACGTCATTGTGTCATTATGAAAGACACAATGACGTTATTGTGTCATTATGAAAGACACAATGACGCCATTGTGTCATAAAAGACATAATGAATTTTTTTATTTATTTTTTTATTTTTTTCTGAAAGAGGACGACCAGAAGAACAGAGACTCCGAAGTACTTTTTTGAAATTCGATTTAGATTGTGAGATATAATTTTTTTGTGACTTTTTTAGCCTCATTGTGTCTTCTCACACTTTGTAGCAAAAATACACTTTGTAGCAAAAATACATTTTGTAGAATAACCTCACATTTTATTTTGCAAATTACTTGTCGTATGTGGTTTTTTTTCAAGACCACATATTCACCGATTTTAATAAACATTATTACATTTTTATATATATATATATATATATATATATATATATATATATAGGGGCTGGTTTAAAATAAAAAAATGCATTTGCCTAAAAAGCTTAAGAAAAGATCTTAACCCTTATTTCTTGAATCAATGGTTGAGATCAATTTTTAGTTACAAAAGTGGTCCCAAGGATAGTATGAGAAAAACCAATTTTGTTAACTTTTTTTTCAAGTTCCCCCATTTTATTTAAATGTTCGTAACTTTTTATACGATATTATTTTTTAAAATTAATCGCACCATAAAATCAAGCGTTTTATCCTCTTTGATTTGAGTATAGTATTGCAATATTTCTTTTAATAAAAAAATTGTTGTTACGAAAATGTGTTGTTTAATGATAAAAACAACATATTATGTACTGTTTTGTCGTAAGACAACACTTTTGTGTTGTTTAACATTAAAACAACACGTTATGTGTTGTTTAGGGTAAAAAACATGTTATGTTCCGGTTTAGGATAAAACATAATGTTTTGTGTTGTCTAATATTAAAACGTCACTTAAAATTATTTTAAAATTGTGTTTTTTACGATAAGAGGGTGCATTCTGTGTTGTTCTCTGATAAGA
The DNA here is from genome assembly GCA_025506505.1 of Flaveria sonorensis. NCBI lineage: Eukaryota > Viridiplantae > Streptophyta > Magnoliopsida > Asterales > Asteraceae > Flaveria > Flaveria sonorensis. The sequence continues at coordinate 14,117,228 of CM046429.1, forward strand.
AGACACCTTATATGTTGTTTTAGGTTATATATTGTTTTACGGTAAAAGATCACGTTTTGTTTTGTTTAGTGTAAAAGATTATATAAAACAACATAAATATATGTGTGTTTACAGTAAAATAACAAGGTAAAACATAACATCCTATGTTGTTTTATAATAAAACAACACTCTCTATATGGTTTCAATGTAAAACAACATATTCTTTGATGTTTTCATGTTTTGATAGTATGTATAATAACACGTTTTATGTTGTTTTCACGTTCTGTGTTGTTTTCATGTAAAACACCACATTTTGGGTTGTTTTCATGTAAAACAGGTTGTTATGAGTTGCTTTCATGCGAAAAAGCATGTTTCGTGCTACTTTCACATAAAACAACACATTATCTGATGTTTTCACATAAAACAGTATGTGATATGCTCATTTAACATAAAACAAGATGTTTTTAGCTGATTTAGGGTAAACTAGCATATTTTCGGTAAAACAGCATAAACATGTTGTGTTTATGTAGTATTTTGACATATAACACATACTAAAAATGATTGTATTACCGTTAATTTTGAAATCCGTGATCCTGTTTGAAGAAATAGTATAAATTACAAAGTAAAAATTTATGCTGATCAAAGTGATTTTTGAGAAAGAAAATGCTCTATTATATAGAGAATGATGTTTCAGACTTTAAATATGAATAAAATTAAACAAAATCTGTATGAAAAATATGATATATCTAGGTTTCGAATAAATTAAAAAAAAAATGAGTGCAATATTAAACTACCTTTGTTCTAAATTGATTTTATATTAAAATTAGATTGACTTTTGATCAGAATACACAGATCTGAAAGAAGAAATTGATTTTATATTAAAATTGGATTGAGTTTTGATTGAATGAAATCAAAATCCTAAAGAAGAGATGAATAATATCAATTGAGATTATGAACAAATAGAATAAAATTTAAAAAAACTATTTTTGGTGGTGTTTATATGTTGCTGATTGTTAAATAGAATAAAATATAAAAAAACTATTTTTGGTGTGTTTATATGTTGCTGATTGTTAAATACATTATTACTCTTCTATTTAATTTTAAATATTGTCATGTGTCAATCCCATATTGCTTCTTAGGTTTTTAGAAAAATAATTTTTTTTATTTGAACCAGCCCCTATATATATATATATATATAATATATATATATATATATATATATATATAAATAAGAGGAACTAGAAGCTACAGTGACTTTGTGATTTAAAAGAGAGACCAACAAATTTTTACTATTTATAAAAGAAACCTTCATTTTCTGTAATTTTTTAAAATATTCTTTGATGGTTTTTGAAATTTGGTTTCTTTTATTTTCATTTTTAATTCTATTGTTTTTTGTTACTTTATTTTTTATTTCTTATTTTTTTAATTAGGTTTTATTTTAGTTAACAAATATTTTTTTTGTCGTCACCGTTTTGGTATCATGACAAATCGAAGGAAACAAACCCCACCGCTTATGAGCGAACACCATCGTTACTTGTATTTTGGTAATATCGGAACCGTTATCAATGTTTGATTTTATGATTTTTGACGAGCCAAAACAATAACGGCTAAACTCTCGCTGCGTTACGTGGGGAAAACCTGACCACAATGTACTCGCCGTGAAGCGCGAGAAGTAAAACTGGTTAGATAATATCAACCAACATTACTAACACAAAGAGATCAAACACGAAGGATGTAAAAATAAGAAAGGCCTCACGAGTACAAGTGATGTAACTTTGTGACTATTTATAACATTTTTCCCGTTCCTAAATTGATCTTGTCTGATAATATCAGAAATTTTTTTAGAAAATATTGTCCTGAAGAGTAACCCAATATGTGCGACAGAATATTATCAAGTTCTATTTAGCCATGGGTACTATTAATTTATTTTTATAGTAAAATATTTTACTAGAGTTTAGCGACTGATTAAATTAAAGATATATTTAAATTAAATATTGAACTACAGATTTAGTGATAGTTATCAATAAACTACATCTATTTCTATTTTGAATTTAGCAACAGAAGTTTTTAGCATGTTACACATCCTAATATCAACGTGTTTGAATGATTGTGTGAACAATCTAAGCTCGTAGTTATGTTCCTTGATGTTGACTTAGCTTGGAACTGACGTTGGAGGCTCTTTTCATTGGTAAACCTCATTCTCTTCTTAACACGAGTTATTACTTATTGTGAACGAGAATGTGATGTGAAAAACTTCATTGTAGTAGGCACTATATTTGGGAGCTTTTTGACGTCTGTTAGTCATGAGCTGTGATGAAAATTGATAATCAGGGGTTGTGGAAAACCCCCTGAGGTCATTAACAAGACTAGGGTTGGTCAAATAGATTAACTCGAATGAAAAATCCCAAGAGGTTTGCACGTTTGAATTTATAGCAACTTGACTAGTGTATATGTGTGATACAGGATTTCAATACGCTCTCCAGCAAGTGTGTGAGCACGTAATCGAAAAGCTTATTGCTATGAGTCTGACCGTCATCTTTTCTTAATATTTAGGGATTGTATTATCGAGCTTGTATGAAAGTGTGTGGAGAAGTAAAACAATCTGAAGACCTGAGTAGTCATAGTTTTATGTAGGTCCAGACCGATGGTGAGCACTAGAAACAGAAAAATTATTAAGGTGAAGAGATGATTACTAGTATGTAATGCCTAGTTAAAATCTCGGGGCATATGTATCCATCTAGGTAAGGAAGACATACTCTACGGTGAACATTTAATCTGAGGCCACAACGGAGACTATAGATAGGATTGGACTGGTTCGAGACCACAAAGGATATTATGAATAGGACTAGTGGATAATGATAGTTCGAGGTCATTATGAAGATCTATGGATAGTATAGAGCTAACCTGAGACTACAACGGAGACTGTGGATGGGGTTGAGCGAGGGATTCAGTCGGATGGTGTGCCTATAACCTACCATTCTATTATTATTATATATAATAAGCCTAGAGTGACACATATGAGCATTTATTAATACTTTTTGGTGACTAATAAATTGTTTATTGATGAATCAATAAGAATTACAAGCGTGATGCGGGAAATGGACCACGACACTCCTAGTCTAAACAAGCTCTCATTAAATAACAAACAAAGGTTCTTTCAAGGTCACTTAAGTTATTTTTTTTAACGGCAAATTTATCCTACTCCACATCACATCAAGTTACATCATTGATTAGGTTTGAACTCAAGACCTCTTCTTTAAAAAACAAAGCCTCTAACAAGTGGGATAGCCCCACATTGACACTTAAGTTAGTTGAAAACACAAATTGTTGTCTCGCTAAAAGATTGCAATCATTCTAGTTATGGAGTAAACGTTCTTGATAAATTCCATTGTTCTTCATTAGTACATTTTCGTCACATTAGTGTAAGAATATTTATACCAAGTTGAGCATTTAGCGAGTGTAAGATATTGTCACCAACATATGACACACATCTTGTTAACAACCAAACTACTCAAATCATACTTAGTCAACAATTATCAGACTTTTCGTTTTACATAGGAACATATAATCTTTACTATACATTTAAAATCATCACACATGTACATTATTAGATTTGTGTACATCAGTTTACCTCTTCCCTTACGGATGGTTCATGTTTCGATTATATTTTGGAACGAATTGAAGGAATTTTATTAAATTTAGCAAATAAAAGTGATTTTTTATTATAACAATATTTTGATGAAATTAATAAATATCGAGGATCTCAAGAATAGATCGGTTACAAAGAGGACAACTACTCGGTTCAACCACAACTCCCTACAACACACCCTACAAAACGTGTGTCCGCAGGGGATCAACGCTGCACCCTTCTTCCTTCCCATGCACACGCAGCACATCTCAGCCGTTCCCACACCCCGCATCTCCTCATCCTGACCGTCCATCTCCCCCTCCTCCAACAACCTCATCAACGACACCTTCACCGTCTCCGTAGACCCTCCGGCCACCGTCTCCGGCGGATCAACGTCGCCGGAGGCTGATCGGAACTGCCGCTCTGCGGCCAACGCGGCGGCGAGGTTCATCCGCGGCGACGGGAAGGTGCAGTCGGGATCGGAGGTGATCTCCGGCGGAGTCAGATCGCCGGCGATCATCACGTCAATCTGTTGATGAGATGATGATCCTACAACGACGTCGTTTTGGATTTCGTCATCGTTGTGAGCTTGTGTGGTTATGGCGGAAGCTCCGAAGCTCCATGTGGATCCGCAACAGACGATGCTTTTCAACCCTAGCCGTTGCTGGAGGCTCCTCCGCCGTCGCAACCTACCACCACCACCGCCGCCGCCGCCGCCGTCTTCGTCGTTCATTGTTCCCTCCGTCAACAAGTCAACGATCGGATTGTTGCTTCTCTCTGTTTCTTCGGTTTCCTGCAAAAACAGAGCCATTAGTTCACCGAATCGACTCATGATGAACGATGAATGATGAATCTGTGGTCAAATTGAGGGTGCAATTGGAGTGATGAACAATGGGGATGATGAAATTGCAATCTGATATATATATATAAGAATAGTAAAGTAATAATATTAATATGAGGAAATGAGATGTTGGTGATGAATTCACGTGGGTGTGATGAAGAATTGGGGTTGAAATTGATGATGGCGCGTAACACCTTTGTGATTCAAAAATTGCAGACGAAAGTGATAAAATGCAGAGAGAGATTAAAGAGGAAAGAATGAAGTCAAAAGGAAGAAGGAGATGCGTAATGTGTTATGTCACTGGGTAATAGAGATGATCGGATGTCTTAACGGGTTGTCAGGTATTTAATTAGTCTTTCAAAAAAAATGTGAGGAGGTTTCAGGTTAAACTTGAGTGTTTTTTTACCTACAGTGTTTTTTTTAAGGGTAATCTCAACTTCAAGACTAGGGTTCATACATAAATAATAAAGATATCCGAGTGGATAAATACCACATCTTCAATTAGCCTCTTTAAAATCTATATATAAAAGAAGAAGAAGATGGGGGTACGAGCTTATTTGAAGCTTTATCCTTTATGTTTTGGAAACTGACAATAACGATCCCTTAAATTTATGTTACTTTGCTATATAATAATAAAGCTGAGGAAGTAGTGTAGACCCGGGTATATGACAGATATCTCCGAAAGAAAAGATGCCAACACACTAGCATGAAACCAAAGAATCTAAAGAAGCCGAAGTCAAAATATACCAACAAACTAGCGACAAATAGATCTTTAGAAAGCATGGTAAACTATAAATCCCTACTAAGTTCTATAAAAACGGGAAAATTATCGTCCATAGGTAAGACCAGTATTTTAATCCGCATCTAATGTTACCGGATCAGACAGCGAACCGATCCCTTTACTGGTGAACTGCTCGGATCGCATTTAAGAACGGGGTGATGTCATAATTATATATATATATATATATATATATATATATATATATATATATATGTATATTATAGATGTAATTTAATATAAGTATTTTATATGTATATTTTAGTTATATATAAAACTTAACAATATTATATATATATCAAACACTGTTATTCATCATAAGACATATCTGTTAAACCCTGATAATCCAAGGATCGTTGCATGAATTATCAATTTGATTTTAACAAGTATTGATCGCGAAATTATCAATACCTGCTGTTTACTAGATTGTTTATCAAAAATTGAAATCGATGAACAAAGAAGAACAACTAGAAAAAACTAAACGTAATAATGCAATACACAGATTGTTTTCAATTGCTATTCATTCACAATCTATCGATTACAATTGATTATAATACTGTATGTTCTTGATGCTTGATATTGTTATATTGTTAATGTTCTTGTTGATCAATGTTCATCGATCAATATATACACCTAATTGTATATAGATATCTTCCTATTCTGTTCCTATTTTCTAGCTAATATATCGTTATTCTGTTTTGATATTCTGTTTCTATATGTGCGAATCCTTGCCTTCTTTATCGGCAGAGAAGTTCACAATTTACATAGGAAATTGTAAATTACATAAAGAATGTTGTTGATGTGACGTAGAATATTCTGTTGACATAATATCCTTCGCCGTCATTGATTTGATGATATTGCTCTGACATGTTGACTTTTTATTGCGTACTTGATGATTTGAAATCATATGTGTTTTGTTCTTCCGTAGGAAGTTCTTCTTCCTCAGCAATTAGTCTTCCGCAGCAACACTGTGTCTTCAGCATTTGTTCTTCAGTGGTTGTGCTTCCGCAAGAGTTCTTGTATTTGTTCTTCAACAGCAAGCTCTCCTTCAGCAGCTCCACTTGATCTTTGGTCTTGTTCAGCAGTTGTTGTTCTTCCGTAGGAGATCTACGGAAGCACAAACTTCAGTTATGCTCCGGAGAACATCTACGGAAGAACACTTATTCATCCGTAGGTTGTTCTAACACTTAGTCAATTTTTTCCAAATTTACCAAGTCTGATGTTTCCTGTAATAACATAAACTAACACACACAATATATGGGTTACCATATAATTCATGCATTACATTATATTATCAAAAGAGAATTACAATGATTAATTACAAGAGTTGATAAGTCAACTAAACCTATACATTTGATCTAGTTCTAAGAAACCCATTAACATCCCAAAAAATAAAAAATTGAAAATCTGGTTCAACCCGGTTCCCGGTCCAACAGGAAAAAAATAGCGTTACAACGTTGAACCACACCCACATGTTACGGCATGTTAACGCTTAAAATTTAGACCGAAATGTAAAACGAATAATTTGTAAAAGATAAAAAGTATAAGAAACCAAAGTTGAAAATAAAAAATTGTAGGGTTTAAATTTTCAAAAAGAAAAAAGAAAAAAAGAATGGGTTTAAAATACAAAAGAGAAAAACAAATAAAAAAATAAAAGATATGTACAACCTTTAATGATCATAGTACAACAATCAAAGCAACGTAAAGTTGCTAATTAGTATGTATTAAATGATGACACTAATGTTATTGACTTGATGACAGAATCAGAGTTTCACCGTCGTTAGAAAGTTTTGGGCCAATTCTATCAATTCTTTTAGTTGAGAGACTGTTTTGTTAATTTTGATTTTGTTGTGGTTGGTTATATTAAAAGTAGATGCTAGAGGTTGTTAATGGTTAGTTATTTTCGTTCATTCTTGTAATACATTATACATTGCGACTCACAATTAAAGTCCTCCCAGTTTTTTTGTAAGACATGATCACAATCAAGATCATCGTCTTTCACATATATTGATAAAGAAAAATGAAGCTTTCTTCACATATAAACCTCAACCAAATCTTTGGAACATGAACACTAGCGATTTGCGTTGTAAACTAATACTAAGAGACAAAAGTCTTTTTGAAGTAAACATAGTTTCAAACCTGATAATAATACATAATATAGTATAAAAGTAGTGTAACTTTGTCATTAGAAAAATAAATTAATATAAAGATTAATGTGCATTTAAATACATTACAAGTGAAACAAGAAAATTAATATAAGCCAAATCTAGTGGAATAGATAGACCTCCATTATTCACGCTGCTAGTTCTTCTGCACCTGACAACCCAAAACATATTCAAAGTTGACTACCACGATTATCATAATCTAAATTAAGACTAATAGACTTTTAAGTTCAACTAAAGTTTTCTATGTAGCATTATTTGAAAGTTGAAAAAGAACCATCACAAATATTCAATTATGAAGTTTAAGTATTGTGTTTGATTTAACTATGTTCTTTCTAAATACTTTTGTAGTTGTGAGAATGCTCGTCAAAAACTTACGGATCTCACTGCTAACCAATAACATCAGACTAGACAGATGGTTTTCAAAGAAACTAAATGAAGAAACTAGTAAAAGTTAAATTCAATCCTAAAAGCTTTGCTAAAGTGACTCCAAAGCTTACTATGTTATTACCTCTTCAAGGTTTGTGATTTCCATATATTCTTACCATTTTCATAGCAACATTACACATTTTGACTATGAAAACATTGATCTTTCAAAAGAAGATTGTTCAAGTATAGTTTTAATAAGTGATGCATCTATTATCTTTTCATTGATAACCAAATTTCTAAAGACCAAAAAATCTATAGAAAGGGAAATAAATAAAACTAATAAGAGTTTATTACGCGGATTTTCGTTATGGAATGTAAAATTTCATAGCATGAGGCGTCTTTGCAAATGCAAGTTTGCATATACATGCATTGCTTTATAATATGGAATTAAGAAATAGAACAATGTTCGTGAATGAAACCAAAGCCATATGAAGCACAAAAAGAATAAGATTAATAGAAAATTTTTTTACTAAAAGACTTAATTTATAAGAATCCTGGTTGACGAAGGAGATATATTTGAAAAACAATTAAAAAAACAAAAAAAAAACGAAATAATCTTTTTATTCGTTATACTCAAATCAAATCACACGTTCTACAAGTTAAGAGGTATAAGATTCAGGTATAACACCAACGGATTCAAGTGTTCTTAACCAATCTTAGATTGGATAATATTGGTGAAATAAACACCCAGCACAATTCCCACTACAACAACCAAAACTTTAATCACATCTTTCCTCAAAGGTTTCAGCTTCATCATAAAGCTCGAACCACCGTCCATCTTCTTTGACGCATATTCAGAAACATCTTTCGAGTCCTTTTTGGGACCATCTTTCGGGTCCTTACTAACATCATATTTTCCATTTTGTTGTGTCAAACAAGTGGGTTCGGAGCCAGGTTTTTCCTTAGCTTTTTGCTGATGCACTTGTTGTTGATCGTCCATGTGGTTATTCGATGTCGGAGTAGGAGCAATCATAGGGGGTTTTTCTTCTTGCTTCGCCACTAGGGTGGTCGATTTCGGTAATTTAACGTAGAGTATGCTGCTTTCGAACTTGGCACTGATCTTGTTGACATCACAATGCTCGTGAACAAGAAATTCCTTCTGGAATACAGTCTTTGTATTGACTTGGAGTTTGCGTTGACCGGTGATGATCAAAATCCTTGATTTTAACTGAACCCTTAGTTGTTCCTTCGTGAAGCCTGTCGAAAGGGTGATAAAACTTCGTTTTCACTCATTCAATTATTCTAAAGGTGACAAACATGACGTTAAACTATAATATATACCAGTATTAGCTAGATGTCTTATTATTAGAAAATTTGACTGGTTAGAGGATCAACTTATAGAACTCACTCTAATTCTATCTATGAACTAAATAAACAAGAGAAAAAGTTACCGGGCAAATATAGAAGAAGAGTGTCACAATCGTCCTCGTTCACCCACTCGATTGAGGGTTCAAATGGTGTTGCTCCTTGTGAGTTCATGTTTGTGTTTGTTTATAATTTTGAACTATGTTTGTGTTTGATTTTCAAAAAAATAACTAAGGGGTTGTTTAAATAAGCATCATTTGTTGCATTTTGACGTTTGAATGGTACCTAAACTTGTGATGATTAGTTTTCTTTCTAGTTAAATATACCTTTGCTAATATTATAGTCTCCTTTAATTTTGTAAACCTTGTTCACATCCTAGGCATCCTAAATATGCTCTCTTTTGTTACTTTTCTTGTAGGTTTTCCTATCTACATTAGATAATAATATCGAATTATTCAAAAAGTGTTAATTATAGGCTGCATGTTATCAATGTTCATATCGCGATAAATCTATTATACAGAAATATAACTACTTTTTTAGATGTTTTAAAAGATATTTATACATAAGTGATTGGATTACGGGTTCGGCTTCGTCTTGATCAATCGGGTTCACGAGAACAACACCACCCACTTGGGTAGCGGCTTCAAGTATTGTTTGCAGGTTGCTGAAGCCGTTTAACCCAAACCTTCACAACGGTAATATTATCGTTATATACCGTTAGGCTATAATTTTTTTAAATTATTTTTACACTATGTAAATTAACAATTATTCAATCGATTATTAGACAATTTTCATTCTACTCTTTTGCAGCTATAAGATTCATCTACACAACAAAATAAGATGCACTGTCTTTCTTCCACCATCTTCATCAACTAGTCCAATTCATCCGAATCTAGTGAGGTTTAATTTCATGTTAAACCTTACATGAGAACTTGAAATACGACGGTTCAAAAAAAGTTATGTGCATTGTGATTATGTAAAGGCTAATAAGGTCCTCGTAAAAGATTATTTTGTCGATGGGCCTAAATACATAAAGCCGTTCACCCCTGATGAATAGGTGGCAGTGGCGGAGAGGGCAGGGAGGCGATGCCGGTGGTGGTGTTTTACATTGACTTAAGAGAACAACACTAATGTCGTTAAGGGACTAGATTCGTTATAAAAATGAAATTATTGGACTAAAAAAGTTATTTTTTAACTTTTGAACTAAAATGGTTATTTTGAGTAAACCTCATGTGCTATAACAGTAATTTACTTTTTTCAAAATTTAGGATCAAAACTGTTATTTGGCCAAACCACAAGGAACATCCTTTCTTCTCTTCAAAGATCAACCCCCTCCATCCTAGATCTACCACCATCGTCTCCACCTCAACCTACCACCGCCTCATCCTCAACCCACCACATCACCGCCTCTACCTCAACCCGCCACCGCCATCGCCTCATCTTGAACCTACCACCATCGTCGTCTTAACCCTCAACCCGCCACCACCACCATCCCCATCCTCAACCTACCACCATCTCTAAGGTAATTAGAGAAGTAAAGAAAAACAATCAAAGGCCAAATACTTTGAGTATTATTGAAGAAAACTATCACAAAACTCCAATACGAATCCAATCCCTAACTCGGATTATATAGCCTACTCAAACATTGTTAGACTACAATTAGGACTCTATTAATTTAAACCACATAGTTATCTAATAATCCCATAAATCAAGGAACCGATAACCATCATGTTTAAATTAATTTACTAGATAAACTTAGACTACACTCCAATTTATGAAGCTGATCTTGATCCACGTATACACCACAATCAGATCAGACAATTCACCAACAATCGCTGCCTCAACCCTCAAGCTTACCACCACCACCGCCGCCTCAACCCTCAACTCGCCACTACCAACGCCTCCACCCTCAACCCATCTTGTAGTCTCTCATTCTTTAACCTATCATTCTAGTCTTCACTTAATCTTTAAACACCCCCACCAATTAACCGTCGGCCAACCTCCACCACCATTATCGTCTTTTTGGTTAATGTTTTAACCACCACCACTGCTTGCATATGTATAAAACAAGAAATCGCTTCAATCTAGTGGATTTACATTTTTAATATCTGAATTAATCTTTTGATTCTTTCTGTTTGTTGGTGGTTAATGGTGGCGGAGGTGATCAATGGTGTTGGTGGTGACGATGATGTTAATAACAAATTTAAAAAAGAAGGAATGTAGGATGGTGGTTTGAAGACGGTGAATCACAAGGGAAATGAAAAGGGGGTTAATTAGGTTTTTTTTAAATCTATAATTTAAACGTATTTTGATCATTTCAGAAAATTTTAATAGAGAAGTTAATGTCCATCCATGTTGGGAAAATTTAGTTATAACTTGACACACTTAATAGACTAACTTGTAGTGATACTTGAGGATTAAACTTTAAAAATAACTTTACTATATGGATCATTTGTGTAATAACTCTAAATTAAAATAGTTTCATGCCTAAACCCTTACATAATACTTGAAATTTACTTTTTAATAATCAGTTTGAGTATCTTTCCGTGATTCAAATAACATTTTTGTTTTTTCATATCTTCTTTTTTGTGTTAACTAGATATTAACCCCACACATTAACGCGAGATTTTGTTGTAACTTCTACTCTCCTATTAAGATCAGTAAACTTCAATCGATCTAAGTATCTAACCATTTGAGTGCAAAATTCAAATATATTTCAAATACGATATAACCAATTTTTATGACATCTACAAGTCATGAATACCCATTATCAACATCATGCATGATAAAATGATAAAACACTATCAATTTATTTTGGTTTAAAATATAATACACTATCAATATACGTGGTCTAACAGTTAGACTGATATATAGTCTATATTATTAATAAAACAATAACTTTAGTGTCACGTGACATTCTCTTAAGACTTTATTTTTTTCAATTCCCACATGTATCTGTTCTCAGCATTAGTCTAGATTCATTTAAAGACATTTGAGAAAAAATTAAAAATTTAACCCTAAATTAGAGTGTATCTTTCTTTAGAAATGAAATCAAACCTGATTATTCTTCTTTCTTAAAATAAATTTATCTACAAAAACTGCATATCACCTTCAATTCCATAAAATGCTCGGTTTATATTCGAATCGTGACAAAAATTATGGGATTTCTTCATCGATTTCTCTTCAATTCGAAGGAATTTATGGGTATCTTTCTTTGGAAATGAAATCATACCCTATTTTGAAAGATTGCACAACCATCCCAGCTTTACAACACTCGCGATTTATCTTTATAAACTCTGATGATAGCGCCTTCAACAAGCTTCATCAACGTTATCATTTTGGCTTTGATTTCTTCAAGTTTTCTTCAAGAAAAGGTATTTATTTTTGTTATATTTGAGTTTTCATCCTCTGCGATTGTGTTTTTCGATTGATATTATTTTTCTTTTATTTTTTTATTTGAAGGTGATCTGCTTCGACAATTCATCTTTAAAGAGGTATTACATGCTTTTGATTTCTAAACTCCTTTATTTCTTTTTATGTATACTATCGTATTACAATATTTTTGGATTAAACCCGTGTGTTACACGGGTCTTTAGCCTAGTTATCAAATATATTAATAACAATAACAATAGTAAAAAAATAATTAAAGGTTAAAAGGAATTTAAGCTTTTTTTCAAATCCGTTAAATTCAAAATTCTTTCTCTTGTCTCCGTTGATCCTACACACACTCTCTCTCGCATCATCAAGCCACCACCGACACACCATCTTCAAGCATTAGTCCATTACCACGGTGTTACGAACCAACGAGTACCATCCACCGGCGACTGTTACGGTTGGTGTATTGAATGGATGATGGGTCTTGAAACGGTCGACCACCGCCGTCGCCGTTTCCACCCCTACCGCTGCTCGCCGTTGTTTCATCTTCATCTTCATCTAACGGCAGCCTCTCGTACGTCACTAGCCTAGAAGCCACTAGAGCTCCGACGATGTTGCTACCAACAACCTGACCTTGTCATCGCCCCCTCTCTCCGCCTCCCCTGCCTCTCTGTGTATCTCTTTCTCCCTTTCTATGTGTCAATGGGGTGAATGTCTTATGTGTAAATTACATAAATTTAGTGGCAAATTGTGAGAGTATACTTACATGTAGTAACCGATCATTAGGATTAATATATATTATAATATAATATAATATATTGTTTCTACAACTTAAGTTTACCCAATTATGTAGCATATTTAAACATAGTAAATATTTTTACTTTTTATTTTATATGCTTAATGTTATTTATATGTGAATTTTTATAATTTATTATATAAAACTTTTATTTTTAAAACATCCCTCTTAATGAGCTGGTGGCATACCTGTTAAGCTAACATATTTAGTCAACTTTAAATATTTTATATAACTTATTTAAATTGTAAAAATTAAAAACGTATAATTATACAGCTACTATTTTACTGGGGTAATTTTATAAATAATAATCAAGTGTTAAAGTGTTTTAATTAGACAACTTAAGTTAAAAACTGTTCCAATTATTGTTACTCGGTTTTCATTATTTTAATTATAAGTTTTAGCATGTTTTTTTTTTTGTTTCAATTAGAAAATAGTTTTTTATGCTAATGTGGAACGTTGGCTTGAATTTTAGGTAATTTTTTAATTTTTTAATATAATTAACATATTTTTTTATTTTAATATAATATCATATATTGAAGATTCCAAACCCCAGGTGTTCTCATCCATTACTTTCTTTACGTAAGAAAACTCTATAATGACTCGAATTGATAGTTTAGTGCTCCAATTTGAGGAATATATACATGAGTAACCAAGTTGAACTAACAATACGATCGAATCCAAAAGAGCTGAAACTAAGGTTAGCCAATTTTATAAAACTAAAACCAAACATAAACGAGCTAAACTTCAGCTTGGTTTAAAATTCGAGCCTTACATTTGATTGGTTGGAAAATATTTATTGGACCCGACAATCATAATGATTTTAAGAAACCTAATGTATTATTTCTCACAACAAATAAATTGAGATGCCATTGGTATTTTTATCAGAGGAGACAAATATCTTTGTGGTTGAAGGGGGGACATAGCCCAAATTTGGGGAGGGCCTTTGCCTAAGATTGAAGAGGGGTCTCCACGTTGTGGCACTGAGTCAGTGACTCACCGAGTTTTGGGGCCAAGGCTCACAAATGGGTCATTTTGATAATCAATAGTCTTTCCAAGGACCGGTTTTGGGTGCGGATATCGGAACCGGGTGTTCTTGTCAATGACACGAACAGAACGTGAAATTCATGCATGACATATGAACTTAGATACGATTCGTATGTTTGCAGATGGATGTAAGCGTAATCTATTTAGCCTAAATTTTTATTTTTATGTTTATGGTTACTATTACATGTTACTAGTCTAAAACTATAAATTCAAAAAAGGAAAAAACATAAATATGTGTATGAACGACAAAGTTTGGTAAATTTATAATATATAAATACAATACATATTATAATTTCCAAAAATTTGTTGTTAGGCATTTTTATGTTTTTTTTATAGTCTTGCAATAATAATAGATATAGTAATTATAAAAAATAAGCATTTCCGGACTATGTGAACGGTATTGTGATTCGTACATAATACATAAAAAAAAGAATTTTTCCTTTTTGGTACATATATTTTAATTAATGAAAAAAAAAAATTTACGGTGCATTCGTTTAAAGATGATTTTTTTTTTTGGCAATAAGAACTTTTTAGAATGAGGTATCGGGTCGGAAAGTTTTACGGGTCGATTCTCTATCGCTAATAATAAAAAAAAATTTATATTGTCTGATTCGTTAGGACGGATCACACATCAATAAGACAAAAAAATCAAATTAAAATTTAATATCATTCAACACTAAGGGGTGTAAACGAGACAAACGAGACAAACGAAGTCGTATGTTACTTAGGATCGGCTCGCTATAATCTCGGGTCGAACCAAGCTTAAACAAGCTCATGCTCGAGCTTATACTATTTAGCATTTAATAAACGAGCTTGACTCAGAGTTTTATGTATCGAGCCCTTTTGAATTGAACTTTTTTTTATATAGCTGCACTTAATATATTAAACATATATTTATATAGATAGTTGTTATTATATAAAAAAAACTATGATAAAAACAATTAAATTATAAACAAGGGATCTTACTCAGTAATCTACTAATCAATAATCTAATAACTAATCAATCAAATAATCAGCTAATAAGTAAAATGACTAAGTTATTCAAATTAATTGATGTTACTTATTTTACAGGGTCGTTTGATAATAACTGGATTTGTCTAAAATTTTTAAAGGTCGTATAAACTTCCTTTCAAGGTTGGTCTCATAATTTTATGGGCGTCAATATTAACATTCTATAGCGGTCATTTTGGATTTGATTGTGTATATCCATTAGAAAAAAAATCATGGGGGCTAAGCACTAGATCTGCCCATGTTCATCTTCCAAATTACAAATCTTATTTTATAACAAATAAAATGTAAACAAATACATGATAACGGTTAACAACTAAAATTACAAATTAAACCCTAACCTAAAGTCCGATTTCATCACTCTTATGATAAATAAATTAAATTTGCACAACTACACATATTTCATAAACCATAAAATTAATATCAAAGTGAAAAAACTAAAAAAAAGTTAAAAGAATACCTTATACAAATTAATTTTAATTTTATTTTGATTTTTAATCTTATATTAATTTGAGCTTTGTTAAATTTGAGTAGTATCTTAATTTTTGCTAAAAAGAATCCGATACATACAAATTAAAGTTTTTTTTTACACTTCGGAACAAAAGTTCAGGGTGTGGTTCAAGGGTAGCCGAGGCTACCCCTGCCCCTTAATAGGTCCGCCGGTGTTATGGTTTATGTAAAATTATATAGTTTTACAAATTAATAAAACTTAATCTTAGTTTAACACTAAACACAATATTTCTAAAATTAATAAATATGATGTTATTTTTATTGATGGAAATAATATATCAACCGTTAACCGCTAAGAGTTAGCTGAATTTAACAAAATTCTAGAAGAAAAGTACAAGTTTCTGTAATTTTCTAATATAAATATGCTTGATCCTTTTTCAAAAAGATATAATAAAATAAAACCTCGTGCTATATATATAAATCATTTGTTAGAAAACATTACAAACTCCCCACCCATTTAACAACGTACACAAGCTCTCACTGTATTTTGCATTTTTGCTCCCATACTACCATCGTTAAAAATGGCCGGAGTTTCCACCATCAGTCAATTTCCGACCAATTCAGTGTCGCTAATGTCTACGTCGCCAAAACCGCACTCCAAGATATCGATGCTAATGGCTAATTCGATCAGATTTCGCGCAAAAAGCTCTACAAAACCGAAGGTTTGTTTAGAAGGAGATAGGAAGAAGTTCGGGTTCGCTATAAGGGCTGCGGGTGATGAGGATTTTGAACCGGAGAGTTATGAATCCTATCTGGCGGTTGCGGAAGAACCGATAACGGAGGTCGGTTTGTTGAAGAAGAAGTTGGTTGATACGTTTTACGGGACGAACCTAGGGTTGAGCGCCACGAGCGAAACGAGGGCCGAGATTGAGGAGCTCATCACGCAGCTGGAGGTGATGAACCCGACTCCTGAGCCCACGAAGGCTTTGCCTCTGCTCAATGGCAAATGGATTTTAGCGTAAGTAACTATAGTAACACTGTTGTTCTTTTCAGAACAAATATTATGTTAATAATAGAAAGAAACACATAAAACATTTGTGTATAATTAGAATTCATCAAGAAAACATTATTTTGATAAATAATTCTAAAGCAACGCCTTTTACTAAATGAATTTTACAAGAACATCATTAAAAAAACTACGTTATTGCATAGTGATGGATTTAAAATTAATTGGGAAATATATATCATCATAAAACTGCTGATTTTCAGTTTTGGTATCGTTATTGTTTGATAGACAAAATCTTAACTTTGTAACACAAGATCTACGGTATAACTTTTTAAAATTCCACTTGAACCACTCAATTAATAACAAAACTAGGGTAAAATACAAGTAAGCGATTAAGATTAGCTACTTTTGTTAATAAAAAGTTGTAGTTTTTCAAAGGTTAACAACCTCATATCCCGTCTAATTTAATTTTCCTCCTATCATCGTACTACCTCCATTTCAGGCATGACGTTTGAGCCTATCAAAGTTAGGTACACCACTTTTAATGATTTCGGTATAGGTTTGGTACTTGAAATAGTACAAAAACCTAGGGTCATAACTTTTCAAACAAGGTTTGCGGTGTGACCTTTAAAAAAATCGCTCCAACTACTTTGCTATAACGATTTAGTAGTTTTAGAGATTAACCTATAAAAAAGTGTCTGACATATAACACCCCTGTTAATAAATAAATCTAGTCAGTCGGATGATTAACATACCTTAGGCCTCCGTCTACGTACCAATCAGTGTACTAGCCCTGTTTCAGGCATGACGTTTGGGCCAATTAACTTTAGGTAAACCGCCATTATCATTTTCGGTATAAGTTTGGTACTTAGAAGTAGTACAATGATAACATTTGGACCACAATTTTAATGTAGAAAAGGACCACCTCAAACGACATCTTAATCGGTGAAATGAGATGTGTCTTTTTGACTTAAATTGTTATGTTTATTTAACAACATCCGTGATTGCACGTGAGTATTGTTTTTGCAGTTATACATCCTTTGATGGTTTATATCCCTTTCTGTCAAGGGGAACACTGCCCCTGGTGAAGGTTGAAGAGATATCCCAAACCTTTGACTCCGAAAGCTTCACTGTCCAAAACTGTGTCGTTTTTGCGGGGCTCGGGTCCACAACCGCGATCACTACAAACGCGACGTTTGAAATCCGAAGTCCTAAGCGCGTACAGGTATCTCAAACAACACCAATGGGAGCAATAATTCATTCCATTCATTCATCACATACGATGTCAAACAGACAACCTATAAAATATCTGCACTTTTAGTGGTGGTTAATTTTTTTATAATTTTTTTGGGTATAGATAAAGTTTGATGAAGGGATCATTGGGACACCACAACTGACAGACTCAATTGAGATACCCGAAAGCATTGAAATTTTAGGACAAAAGGTTGACCTCTCGCCTTTTAAAGGGTTGATCACGTCGGTTGAAGACACGGCTTCACATGTCGCGAAGACCATCTCGAGTCAACCACCGTGGAAATTCTCCATCTCCAACAATAATGTGGAATCATGGTTGCTAACGACTTACTTGGATGAAGAACTTAGGATCTCTAGGGGAGATGGCGGGAAAGTGTTCGTTCTGTTTAAGGAAGGCTCACCCCTTCTTTCGTCTTGAATCGATTTAAGATTTGAGATATTGTGTAAGAACGCTTAAGGTGATTGCGTCTTGGATTGAATCATGTTATATGATATTAAAGAATGAGTAAATTTCTTATCTTATCTTGATACAAATTATAGCGACCATTGTGATGTATAAAATGAGTTGATTTTGGTTGTTTTTAATCTTTAAGATTGAGTGGGTGAACTATAAATAGTTTTAGAACATGTAAACGGTTTAAAAATAATAATTAGGATATAAGTACATACTAAAAAGCGTAGAGATTAGATGTTTTAAAATCAAGCTAACTTCTAGACTTATTGCGCGAACCATTAATCAAATGATGTTTTATAAAACTCAATATGTTTTTATTTTTTTAATTTCTTGTTCATGCTTTAAGTCTTTGACGTAGAATTTTAAAATGTGTAATATGATTGTTAAATTTATGTTTTTATCCCCAAATAAATTTTATAGAATACTTGCAAAGAATATTTAAAAGTATGAAAGAATTACATCTTTCTCCTTATATACTTATTCAGTTACATATTTTCATACAAAATTTTAATTACATATGTATTCTTTTTAAACTGAATCAATTAAATATATATCCATTTAAAATTTTCACTATATATATCATCTTCATCAAATATAGATATTACATATCTACCTATTTTAATTTAGTTTTTATATATAACTTATATAACCACTATTTTACTCTTATAACTATTAAAACTAAAAAAAATACATATTTACCTAATTCTTTACTAGTTTTATTATTATTTACTAACTTTTCTAGTTCTGTTGATTTGTTATGTTTCGATACTAAAAGAACCATTAGGATTGCACTTAATATCGTATACCCACTTACAACCAACAATATTGGTATTAGTGAGGGCCAACACCAATAATAGTTTGAATTTAGAGCAAAAATCTCAAAAAACCTATCATACTTGCAGTTTCAGAGCTTAATGAAACGTGATAGGCTTAGTAGTAGGAGTATAGACATATCTAAAGGACATGATCATGAACTTAATCAAGAGTGCCAAGTATGATCACGAGAAGGGGTGACCATAGGGTGAGACGAATAATAGTAGGAAGAGGAAGGAGTGGTGGTGATGGTGGGGATGGTGAGGATGATGATGGAGAAGGAATAATAGGAAACAACAAGATACTAGAAGTGGAAGAACGAGGATTAAGAATGATAAAGTCAGCGTCATGAATATCATGTGGCAAGTAGTGATAGTACGACATGTAAAAGTATTGTTAGGAGCATAACCAAGAATGTGACACGCACTGCATTTTGGTGCGGATCACCTAGAAATGGATAACACAAACAACTAAAAGTATAAAGGAACGTGGGTAACCGGTTGACGAGAAGAGTAGTGGTGACATAGGCATCATGCCAAAATTTATTTGGTAGACAAGTACGAAATAATTACACTCGATAAATCTCAAAAAGATAGTGTTTTTTTGCTAATCAACCCCATTTTGTTGCGTTGTATATGGACTCGAAATGAAATAAGCAATGCTAGAATCCTATAGATATTTGGCCATACGGCCATGAACAGGAGCACCATCACACTATAATTTTTTTTATGATACCAGAGAAAATGTTTCCAATAAGAGGTTTGAAATAGCGAAAGGAGTCCACCGCTTGAGAGCGGTACATCCAGGTGAAATAACTGAATTATTCGCTACAAATGATAAGCTAACGATACTATAAAAAGAAAGCATAGGTGAAGGTCCCCATATGTCACAATGTATAGTATGTAGTGGAACAATATAATGAGTAAAAGTAGAATGTAATGTGGTCTCATAGATTTAAGATGTTACAAGAGTTAAAAAACTTTATTGAAAGATTTGTTTGACAAATGTAAGAAAGACAGTCAAGATAACACGAAATGAGAAGGATAGCATAAGCAAGAGTGCCACATCTCGCGTGATACTAAAGATGTTGCAGAAAGCATATATAGCTTATGAGGACAAGGGCGCAAGTGATGGATGACCTACCAACTAGTTGATTGATAGATAACAAGGTCCTAAGTAAGCAAGGAACAACTAGAACATGTCGATTTAATAAAGTGCAATGAGATAAACAAAGGATAGAATGTCTAATATGGGAAATTTGAAGCGGAAAACCATTTCCAACTATGGCTCTGATAGGGTATGAAATTAAAAACGAATGAGGCATCCAAGGTCATCTGGTTTACAGTACCCAGATCTAGAGTCCAAGACTTAACAATATGAAAAATATCAAAGAGATCCATAACGAGGCCAAAATGAGAAGATACTTTTTGTGCATACCAATCTAAAAATAGGTTGGGCCAAATTCGTCAAATGCAAATGTATGAGTTGATCCACCAAAATATTCATGTGCGGACTAACAAGAGAAGCGGACTCAAAAGGGATGGATGACCCACTAATAAACCCATGAATAGTAGCCCTATCAAAAGGGGAATATATGAGTATGAATCTTGTCTATTAACAGCAGTAGATGGATGACCTGAATTTAGAGACACACGGATCCACCACCAAATTCAGGTAGACCAGTCATTTGTGTGAGAAACCCTGGTCCTAAAATCATCCTTCAATGAAACTGAAGAAAAAGTTTCCTATTGTTAATACTCTAGCCATGACCATGATAATGGTGACCACTAGAGGCATTCTCATTACCATTATAACCTCTCCGACAACCATCCAAATACATTTGATGAGTAGGCAATACATACCGAAAGTAGCTTTAGGAGGCTGTGTGCCCTGATTCTAAGCAAATCTAACATGGAATCGAGGAATCCTTAGCCATAGTGGTGTCATGAGGTTAGTTAAATGTTTAAAGCGGCCATAGAAGTGACCGGTGATGCTAGTCGTGACCTTTGATTCAATTGTGATTCGAAAGTCAAATGCATGGCATAAAGTTGATTAAAAGTAAGGGGCGATTCATTTTTTGCAATGTTCAAAATGAACATACTATACTCTGAATCCAAACCATCTAGTGTTTATAAAACGAGCATTAAGGTAGTGACTTGATCTCCTGCAACTTGGAGCACATCAGCAAGTTGTTGATTAAGGTCATTATATTTGGTAATTGTCCTTGAATTTTGTTTGAAAAATAAATATGAGTATGAATATGATATGATTTTGTAAATTCCTTTTGCTAATAGGATTCCTCACGTGTATGCTAGAGTTCTGATAATGTTGATGTTTCTTGTGTGAGATCAAACAAAGAGGGAGACTAATTGTTTGTGGGAATAGCTTACACATATCCATCAAATTGTTTCTAAGCTATACAGTCAGGTGAATTGAGTTGTGTAACAGATGAGTCCTTGCTAATGATATGTGATTGAAGAAAACAGAAGTGTAGACATAATGTCAAAACATAAAAGAAGAACAAAGTTGATTTAACTGGAAGAGTGTCCGAATTTAAATTGGAGCTCTAGTAATATAATACAAGTGGTATAACCAACTAGCCAACTACTAACAAACTTATGTGCACCAAAATGGTTTTATTTATGTCACTTAATATAAAAAATAAAGAGTTAAGTTCCATTTTACTCCTTGAGGTTTGTTAAAAATAACAATTTTCCTCTAAAAGATTAAGAACATCAATTATTACCTCCCAAAGTTTCATATTTTGTTTCAATTTCAGTCCAAAGTTTCATTAGTTATTTTAACTTTATCCAAAATAATAAAAATTTTAAAGTGAAATTGAAACAAAATATGAAAATTTTGAAGTTAAATTAATGTTTTTAATCTTTTAGAGGAAAATAGTTATTTTAGTCAATCTTAAGAAGCAAAATTGAAATTAACTCAAAAATAAAATAATACACGATTTCATAATAATGAAATAATAATGAAACTTTGAGTGGTTTTCGTAGTTAGAAAAACAGTATAACATTGATTGAACATTAAATAAATATTACTATTAAGTAAAACATTCGTAGATCTTTTAATGGTATTCATCACATGATTAAAAATGTGACACATTATGGATGGTAAAAAAAACCCTTCACATAATTTCTAGTAAAAGACATGCAAATGCTAAAACGTTAAACAAATAAAGGACGGGTTCAAAATTCAAAGAAGTATCACTTACCACCAAGGCACCAACCCTACTTTACCATCACTCCATCATAATACTTTAAAAATCAAGTAACTCTTGTTTTTTTATAATGCTTTTCTTTTTCTTTACATATGTACAATAAAGTTAATTATATTCACCTAATAAATTTTTTTAAAATTATTTATATCAATGGATTAGTAAAAATTAATTAAATAAGAATCAGAGTTTGCTTGAATGATAAATAGTAAAAAGGTGAATCAAAATTAGTTAACCACCAGCGCATAACATCAGAATAGAGCTAAGAATAGCATATATTGAAGTCCACATAGAATAGGAACCAAGAGAGTATCAAGAACAAAGTCGATACTATAAGAAAAATTAACAATTCACTTCAACAAAGAATCATATAACCCTCTTCATCTTCCATCTCCTCGAAGAATGCTCTAGTGCAATCATATGGAAGATCTTTTGACCTTTTGGACCTTTGATGGATGCTTACATGGCCAACAAGAAAGATAAAAAGGCAATAACTTTAAGTTTGTAAGATTTACTAAGTCTAACAGCATTAGCATCATAGAAGACACCATACATATGATAAAGATTGATGGTGTAAAAAAGTGCAAATGTTGCAAAGTTTGATAGGAAGAACATTTTTTATGGATAATATAAAAGTGAGAGGAGAACAATGGTAGTTCTTAGATAATATAGAACCGAAGGAATGCATTGATTTCTAGATGAAAGATTTTTATGACCAAGCTAGAAAATTAATTACTAGTGTTGGTGATTTGGTTGTGCCCCAATGAATATAATGTCACTTAATATTAGATGTATGGGTGGCCTTAGAAAGAATGAAAATGGAAAATAACTTAAACTTTTTGGCCATCCAAATATGCAAGAAACTCAGCTTTTTAACTCTTCAATAATGAAAATTTAAAACTTTTGTAAAGTGGGAATCTGCTAATCCAAATGAGCGATCAGTTGGCTTGTAAGGTTTATGGGATTAAGGCTTCTTTTAAAGGATAAAAGCAATAAAAACTTGTATCATTTGATGGTTTGAGGATTGATAACTGGGCACCAAGATGATTTTTTTTTGTGATCGATGTTTATGCGCCACATGATCAGACATCAATGTTCATCTCTGGAACAAACTTTTGTAACCAAAAAATTCCAAGGAGGGTATATGGATTTTTGTTGGTGATTTTAACAAAGTACGATCCATTAATGAGAGATTTCATCCAGAATTTAAAATTCACTGGTGCTAATTTCTTGTGATCATATTTTATTAACGTGTGGTCTCATGCTATATTCTTTGTCCTGCCTATGAAACTATCCAACCACCGTCCATTAATGTTAATCACTTCAATATTGAATTTTAGGCCACCACCTTTGAAATACTAAAATTCTTAGTTGTTTAATGCTAGTTTTCAAGTACTGGTTAACAATTCCTTTTATGCATGTTATTTCTCTAGGTCACCTTACAAAAGATACGTGCTACACTTGTGTGATATTGAATCAAAATTATATTCAAAGAATGCAAATGAATGATCTGGAAATACTTGTTGAGGCCGTTAATTTACAAAAGTCGAGAAGCAACTAAGATTAGACTACAGGAAGACAATCCTTAAATAGTCAAAATAATAAACTCTGGTTTAAAGTGATAAAGGTTAAGGTGCTGTTTGTTTTTTCTGTAGGAGAAGAGATGGACCAAACGTCTGCGGTCTGCAAGAAAAAGACTGTTTGTTTTTTAACATCTGCAGACTAAAAAATTAATATATAATTAAAAATAAAAAATACATCCACCATCACTAATATACATTCACACCGATTACTCCAATCCAATCACCTACGGCTGCAAAATTCACACCCACAAAAATTTGATCCGATAAACAGTAAACTTACATTTAGGTTTTAAAAATTGAGGGCGAATCGGAAACTGAACACAAAATTCCATAAAAACCTCTGAAATCCAATCCAGTGTGTTGTTTAACACCTGAACCAAAGCCTAAATCAATTTACAAACCCACATACATTTCCACCACATCAACACCACCAATGAAGCCCGACGCCAGGCGGAAGACCACCACCTCCGACCACAACCAACCACCACAAGTCCGCAGCGATCTCGTCTCCTCCGGCAACGACGACACAGAGCACCACCACAACGGCGAACAACAACAGCAGCAGCAGCTGTTGCTTCTCAACGACGAAGACGACGAGTACGATGAGGACTATGAGGATCAGTCAGGTGACCTAGAGAACGATGGAGATGTGAATGGCGGTGGCGGTGGCGGTGGCGGGTGGGCTGGCTGTGGCGGTGGTGGGTGGGCCGGCAGTGGCGGTGGCGGGTGGGTGTGTGGCTGATGGTGAAGAATGAGAAGAGGTTAGAAGATTGCAGAAGTGAATGGTCTATGTCTGTCTCATACAGACCTCAGGAAGACATTTTTTAATAAAAGGTCTTCCGAAAAACAAACAGTCTGCAGACTTTAACGTCTGTGCATGGTCTGCGCGGTGCAAACAAAAGAGGTCAGGAAGTATTTCTGACAAAAAACAAACAGCACCTAAGTGGGCTAGTGAAGGCGATGAGAATTGCCTTTTCTTCCATTGTTTGATTAATGGTAATATCTATAAATCTATAAAATATAAATAAAGGGTCTCATGGTCAATGTTACATGGATCACAGACCTAGAGGCAATTAAAATGCAAATTTTCAAGCTTGCCCAACAATTTGAAGAACGTTTGAGAACTATAACAAAATGAATCTAAAGTAGCATGATGATATATTACATTAGGTCTTGAAAATTTTGCACTAGGATTTAAAAAGACCGCATTAGCCTAAAGCAACCTTTATACCAAAGGCTGCATTAGGTGAAGTTGTGTTAGATGTCAAATAACCTTTTATTAGATAATGCAGTTTTTTATTAGCAAATGCACCATTTTTGTTAGAAAATTTAACTTTTTTAAAATGTAGCTCTTAAAAGGTTTACTTCTAAGTGTTGGCATATTTGGGTAAGTACTTCCATGCGGTAAACACTACTCATTCGGGTGAACCTATCAGATACGAGTGAACATAATGTCTATCATTTGGCTAAAGGTGCTTAGATACGGGTGAGAGGACGAGATTCAATGAACATTACCTATTTTGGTTGAATATAACATATGTGAGTGACTATTTTCATTAGTCAAGGTTCCAAATACATGCATATTTGGGTGAGTATTTAGGTATGAGTGACTAGGAGCACATATAGGTTTAAGTTCGGGTGAACTGGAACTCTTGATATTTAGTTAACGATAATCAGGGTGTATAATAGATCTAGGCACCATATAGCTAGAGTTTCAGGTGACCACCCCTTTTTTTTAAATTGCATACTTCATTTATCCTACATCATTCCCTATCCTTTTGACCTATTTGAAATATATCAGGCACCATATAGATAGGCTTTCATGTAACATCATTCGTGCATGATATACATATCATACAAACCCATAAAACCATATTTTTTAATAAAAAATTAAACATTATGCGTCAAAACATGGATTTGAGAAAAACTAGTATCATAGGTATACATATTAGTCCCAAAATAAGTAAAAATGTTAAAAATATGGGGATCTAAAACTCACATTTTGAACACATGAAAAATCTATAATCAAGCTCCTTTCTAGTCGAGATCTTTGCATGCTTACGTAAAAACACAAACTTTAACATTATAACTCGATAATAATACACACATAACATCATCTAGCTTAGCTATTTGCATAAACAAGAAGTAATTCATAACTGCATCTTAACAAAAACCCTTTAAAGATGCTAGTGGCGGGTATTAAACCTAGATCAACCGATTTTACCATTGCTTGTGGCATGTATTAAACCTGGCTAAATCAACTTTAGCACAGTGAGTACTATCAATTGCGTTGCTCCTTTCTTTCTTTGTTAATTTGTATGACTTATATTTAAGTATTAAGAAACTTAAAATACAAAAAATCACTGTTTACATATTCACATTTGAATGAATATGAGCAGAAAAAAATACATAATTAGGAAGAAACAAGCAGTGATCAAAGAACATGAGACAGACATTGTTAACTTAACAATATTCATATTGGGCTTGATGATGTCATACATTTTTATGCTTAAAGAATTGTATGGTGACTATTTGTTGACAAGTTGATTAAAAATTTAAATGTAGTGTTGATCAATGTAGTAAATACTTTTAGATATTTATCTTGTAAGATATATAGAGTAGAAAACTCGTAAAGCTTCAGTTTTCACATATGTTGGTTGTGCAATGATCCTAGGAATTCTTTATTTCGTTGGTACTCGTATCTTATACAATATTAATATTACACTCGAATACTTCTATTTAGACACGAATAATATGTTCTTCAAGTTAATCATTAAGTTTTGAGTCCATGTAAACCATGCTAAAAGTTCTTGTTACAAAAACATGAGAAAATTTTATTTCAAAATCATTTTTCAAAAAGGCTAACACATACCCATATAATCACACTCGAATATCTCATAATTAACACTACCATGTACACACCAGATATCACTAGTTTATGATTCACTTCATTTGTATTTCAAGCTCTAGGTTACGAACCATAGTTGGTGACCCCGTGTTTTCCTAAGGGTTAGGGACTCCAAAGACGTTTTTGCCTTTTTGCATCTCCACCAACTCTTCCTCTTCACTATATTTTACTCACCAACATCCAAAAATACACCATCGAATCATTTCCGATCTTCTTTCCTTTTCCATCTCGTCAAATCAACTCAAAATCAATGGCTCCACCGTCTCTAGTAGCGAACGACGATGACTTTATCGCTGGAACCGCCGACGTCCAGCCGTGTGACATCATTACTCCTTTTTGGTCCATAAAACATATAAATAAATTATAAACATGAGATAAAGTAGTTAAACAAATCATGTTCATGTTTGATTCTTGTCTTAATCGCGTCATCCCTATCTTGTTAAACATGATAAAACTTATTTTGTTAACCCCACATATATCATATATAAGCTATCATGTTGGAAAAGCATGTATGAAATCATACTATAGCAAAAGTCAACCCTAGGTCAAGGTTAACTATTAGTCTCACATTGAAATATTCTAAGTTTGGTTAGATTCGGGCAGATACGAGTAGACACTCATCTACGAGTGAGTTAATCACATACTAGTGAACAAGGTTCCTGAATTCTGTCTGAGTATAGTCAGGTTTAGTACTAGGTGTTGGCATGTTCTGGTAAGTACTCTAATGCGTTGAATAGTGCTCATTTAGGAGAACATGCAGATGAATATAATGCCTACCATTTGGCTAAGGGTACTTAGATACGAGAAAAAGGATGCAGATTCGATGAACATTACCTATTTTAGTTAAATATAACATATGTGGGTGACCATTGTCATATGTTAAGATTCCAAGGCATATTCTGGTGAGTATTTAGGTACTAGTGACTAGGGCACGTACGAGGAAAAAATTTCAAGTTTAGGTGAATTATAACTCCTGATATTTGGTTAAGGACAATCAGGTTTTAATGTATAAGATCAAGTTCAGGCTACAATACTAGATGCGGGGTGACCAACCTTTCTGTTCAATTTCATACTTAATCTAACCTACTCCATTTTATATGCGTTTGGCATATTTTCAATGGATCTAGGAACCCATATAGCTACGGTTTCATGTAACATCATTCATGCATAATATACAAATCATACCAAACCATAAAACCATATTTTTCAATAAACATGTAAACTTTACGTGTCAAAACATTGATATGATAAAAACTAGTAACATAGGTATGCATATTAGCCCTAAAGACAAGTAAAAATATTAAAAATATGGGTATCTAGAACTCACCTTATGAAAAATATGAGAAAATCTAGAATCAAGCCCCTTCTAGTCGAGATCTATGCATGCATATGTAACAAACCCAAACTTTGACACTATAGGATCAATTTGGAATGTTTTGGTTGTAAAAGACTCGTATAAGGCAGCTTCCTTTCTTGATATAGGAGGTTTTTAAGGTAGATTTTACACTTAAGTACCCTTCCTTTTAGCCATCATTGTCAACTTGTCATTTTCTTCTCAAAGCTTACACTTAACTTATTTCTTTATTTTCTTTTGAAATTTTCAGGTGTTACTAATCGTGCTGTTATGGTTGGATCAAAAACAAGTTAATTTTAAAGACTTAACTATCTATAACTAGTAAGAGTAAGTAAGAGTCATCTTCACAGGGAATTGGTAGAAAGTATAAAATTTTATAGCTAAGAACTTGAAACATGAAACGAAAATACTAAAAAGCAAATATTTTTGTGTTTTTATTTAAGTTGAAAAGTAAATTGAACAAAAACACAAAAATAGCAACAAACTTGATTATGGGTTCTAAAACTACTAATAGAAAAGCGATCTCTTCTGGGATCCGATTCAAAGATTCATAAAAACTTGTTAACCTAGCTTGGAGAACACATACGCATGAACTTGTAACGATCTAGTTAAAGTGATAATCGAGGACAAGTTCATAATACTACCTCGTGTACCCAATTACCCAATCATAAATGCCAACACCCCTCTAATTACCAAACTATTCATCATACAAGAAAATCGAAATCGAATGATAATAAACGGATATTTAAAACATAAATAATTCGTTTAAGTTAACTCACCACAATTGAATTTGTACGGTCACTACAAAAACAATCCAATAAATCTAAGTTAAACAAAATAACTATGAGTCTTGCAAGAACCCATCACCCGGAGATGATCACGAACAAGATTACCTGTAATCTTTCGTTTTTCGTTAAATAAAAGTTAACTTTGTTATGCATTTGTAAGGACCATTTCTGTCATTTATGAA
Source organism: Flaveria sonorensis (assembly GCA_025506505.1). Classification (NCBI taxonomy): domain Eukaryota; kingdom Viridiplantae; phylum Streptophyta; class Magnoliopsida; order Asterales; family Asteraceae; genus Flaveria; species Flaveria sonorensis. The sequence continues at coordinate 14,146,594 of CM046429.1, forward strand.
ATTATATGGGCCATTTATGTTTGATTTCTTGTTAATTTACAAGTTAATAAATTGTTATATTTAATAATAATAATAATAATAATGATAATAATAATAATACTTGTAATTATAACTTTTGTTTATTATTATAAGTTCTACCCTAAATGATAATAATAAAAAAATAATAAAAATAATAAAATAATTTATAAAAGTTAAGTAAGTTAATATAATATATATATATATATATATATATATATATATATATATATATATATATAACTTTAAATAAGTTTGGGGGGCCTTAATGTCAATTTGAAAACTTAAAATGAAAGTTTTAGCATAAAATAACAAGAATTCAAAGTTGAGGGACCAATGGTGTAAAGTACTAAAACCCAAACCCCCTTTCCCTCTTTCCCTGTAAATCCGGCGGCCAACTCCGGCCACCCCTCGACCGACTCTCCGGCGAGGCCAAAACCCCTGAAATCCTTCGTATTTCGACACCAAACTATCCCAATCGGTTCGTGTGCATGATTCGAAACCGTTTTAGAACCTTAATCGCGTTTAAACAACGGTTATGAACTCGAATGACCCGAGTAACCATCGCCATTATCAATCGAGCCGTTCGGCATTCAAGACTCAATAATAATCCAATTAATTAAACTTGAACAATCGTTTAACTATCCCTAATCTATCACCACTTGCAATTTCATCTGAGAAACACACAAACCCCGCATTCGATCCCCACTTCCATCGTGACCTGCAACCGTAGTGTTCTTCAACCTTCGGTCGTTCTTAATTGAAATTGATAAAGGGCTTTCAATCATCGAGAACAGTAGAAGCTTTCTGTGCAACGAATTTGATTATTAACATCATTTGCAACCTGAACCAATCTTGACATAGCCGCGACTTGTTCTTCGTCTTGCTTATCATCGATTCGACTTCGATCCAGGTAAGTATACATATTAGCATGTTCGTATGATCATTACAAACAAAAGCCCTAAGTTTAATTCGGCTGAAACATACGAATTATCGATCAATTTGATGAAATCCGAAGTTAGGGTTCATGGAATTTGGGGGTTTCGAGTAGTTAATGCTTTTAACAATTCAAAAACCACTTTCTTGGCAGGCATAGGCGCCTAGCCAATGGTAACCGTACCCCTGTCAACCTTGGGGTCCCGGGTTCAAACCCGGGCACCCTCAATTATTTTTTTAGGGCTTTTCAGCCTTTAAAAAAATTATAGAAGATTTCTAAAAAATTATAAAAATCAGTTTTGTAAACTTTATTTATTTTTAAAGTCACTTAAATATTTTCTGTAAATTTGTTACTTTAAATACTTTAATATTTTTATAAAATATTTTTAACAAATGTTATACTTAGTTTATTTTTATAAAAATAAACTTTAAATAATAGTTTAAATCACTTTGAGTGGGGGGTCTGAACAAGAGGAAGCCTTTGAAGCATTAAAGCACAAGTTGTGTAATGCTCCTATCTTGACCCTTCCCGATGGAAACGATAATTTCACCGTGTATTGTGATGCATCTAAACAAGGCCTTGGTTGTGTTCTCATGCAACGCGGAAAGGTCATAGCATATGCATCGAGGCAATTGAAGGTCCATGAGGTGAATTACACGACACATGATCTTGAACTTGGTGCTGTGGTTTTTGCCCTAAAGATTTGGAGACATTACCTTTATGGCACGCAATGTATAGTCTACACCGATCACAAAAGCCTACAACACGTTTTCAATCAAAAGGATCTCAATATGAGACAACGTCGTTGGGTCGAGTTGATTAGTGATTATGACTGTGACATTCGTTACCACCCTGGAAAGGCAAATGTCGTAGCCGATGCACTAAGTCGTAAGATTCATAACAAGATGATCTCGTTTCAAGAAATTCGCGATCGACGACAATGGTTTGATACCTTGGGAGAATTTGATACTGAGATTCGTCTGGATGTTAACGAGACTACGGTGCTGCTGCAAAATTTGAAGATTGAGAATGACATCGAGACTTGTATTATGGAGGCTCAACAAGCGGTTCAAGAAGAAGGTAAAATGGGAGAGGAATTAGAGTACAATCTTCGAGCTCAACTGGAAACGAAACCCAATGGGTTGATGTATTTCTTGAATCGAATTTGGGTTCCAAACCGTGATAATCTTCATACCTTTATCATGAATGAAGCTCATCAAATTCGTTACTCAATTCATCCTGGTTCCGATAAGATGTATATGGATCTACGTGGTCAATACTGGTGGCCTGAAATGAAGAAAGACATAGCAACTTACGTAGCTAAGTGTCTTACGTGTACGAAGGTTAAAGCTGAACATCAACGTCCTAGTGGATTGCGTGAACAACCCGAGATTCCTATGTGGAAATGGGAACACATATCTATGGACTTCATAACCAAACTACCTCGCACCTCTCGTGGTCATGATAGCATATGGGTGATCGTTGACCGATTGACCAAGTCGGCACATTTCATACCCATACGTGACACTTACAAAACATCAAGGTTAGCTCGTATATACATTGATGAGATTGTGAGCCGTCATGGCATACCTTTGCATATCATATCCGACCGAGACGCTCGTTTCACTTCGCACTTTTGGTCGTCTATGCAAGAACTCTTGGGTACTCAACTGAATTTAAGCACGGCTTACCATCCTCAAACGGACGGTCAAACCGAGCGAACCATTCAAACCCTAGAGGATTTGCTACGTCTTTGTGTCCTTGACTTTGGTGGTGACGGGGATACGCATTTACCTCTCGCGGAATTTTCGTATAATAATAGTTACCACTCGAGTATCAAGATGGCACCTTTCGAAGCGCTTTATGGTCGTAAATGTCGTTCCCCGATATGCTGGACTGACATTGGTGAAAATTTCATCACTAGTCCTGAACTCATACAAGAAACGACCGATAAAGTCTCCACGATTCGCAAGAACCTTGAAGTGGCTAGAAGTCGACAAAAGAGTTATGCCGACAAACGACGCAAGCCGTTGGAATTCCAAGTTGGGGATATGGTTCTTCTTAAAGTCTCACCATGGAAGGGAGTCGTCCGCTTTGGGAAGAAGGGTAAATTAGCTTCACGATTTGTAGGACCTTTCAAGATCCTGAAAAGGATTGGGAAAGTGGCTTATAAACTGGAACTACCTTCCGATCTTAGCGGGGTTCATCCTGTTTTCCATGTCTCAAATTTAAGAAAATGTTTGGCTGACGAAAGTCTACATGTCCCATTAGATGACATCCAGATCGATGAGTCATTACATTTTGTTGAGAAACCCGTTGAAGTCATGAATCATATCATGAAGAAGACTAGGACCACTACCACCCCAATTGTCAAGGTTCGTTGGAAGAATTAGCGTGGACCTGAGTTTACTTGGGAGCGTGAGGAGCATATGAAGAAGAAATACCCGTATTTGTTCGTTTAGTTCATTCTTAATTTCGGGACGAAATTCTTAAAAGTTGGGAAGACTGTAACCTTTCGTGTTTTCGTTAAATAAAAGTTAACTTTGTTATGCATTTGTAAGGACCATTTCTGTCATTTATGATATGTGGGCCATTTATATTTGATTTCTTGTTAATTTACAAGTTAATAAATTGTTATATTAATAATAATAATAATAATGATAATAATAATAATAATAATAATACTTGTAATTATAACTTTTGTTTATTATTATAAGTTCTACCCTAAATGATAATAATAAAAAAATAATAAAAATAATAAAAATAATTTATAAAAGTTAAGTAAGTTAATATAAATATATATATATATAACTTTAAATAAGTTTGGGGGGCCTTAATGTTAATTTGAAAACTTAAAATGAAAGTTTTAGCATAAAATAACAAGAATTCAAAGTTGAGGGACCAATGGTGTAAAGTACTAAAACCCAAACCCCCCTTCCCTCTTTCCCCGTAAATCCGGCGGCCAACTCCGGCCACCCCTCGACCGACTCTCCGGCGAGGCCAAAACCCCTGAAATCCTTCGTATTTCGACACCAAACTATCCCAATTGGTTCGTGTGCATGATTCGAAACCGTTTTAGAACCTTAATCGCGTTTAAACAACGGTTATGAACTCGAATGACCCGAGTAACCGTCGCCATTATCAATCGAGCCGTTCGGCATTCAAGACTCAATAATAATCCAATTAATTAAACTTGAACAATCGTTTAACTATCCTAATCTATCACCACTTGCAATTTCATCTGAGAAACACACAAACCCCGCATTCGATCCCCACTTCCATCGTGACCTGCAACCGTAGTGTTCTTCAACCTTCGGTCGTTCTTAATTGAAATTGATAAAGGGCTTTCAATCACCGAGACCAGTAGAAGCTTTATGTGCAACGAATTTGATTATTAACATCATTTGCAACCTGAACCAATCTCGACATAGCCGCGACTTGTTCTTCGTCTTGCTCATCATCGATATTACTTCGATCCGGGTAAGTATACATATTAGCATGTTCATATGATCATTACAAAAAAAATCCCTAAGTTTAATTCGGCTGAAACATACGAATTATCGATCAATTTGATGAAATCCGAAGTTATGGTTCATGGAATTTGGGGGTTTCGAGTAGTTAATGCTTTTAACAATTAAAAACCACTTTCTTGGTAGGCATAGGCGCCCAGCCTAATGGTAACCGCACCCCTGTCAACCTTGGGGTCCCGGGTTCGAACCCGGGCACCCTCAATTATTTTTTTAGGGATTTTCAGCCTTTAAAAAAATTATAGAAGATTTCTAAAAAATTATAAAAATCAGTTTTGTAAACTTTATTTATTTTTAAAGTCACCTAAATATTTTCTGTAAATTTATTACTTTAAATACTTTAATATTTTTATAAAATATTTTTAACAAATGTTATACTTAGTTTATTTTTATAAAAATAAACTTTAAATAGTAGTTTAAATCACTAAATTATTATTGGTCAACACGTTATCTTTAATAATAGTTTAATCATGATAATTATAAAATTTATTCACATTTTATAATTAAACTTTACAAATTATTACAAATGATTTTATTTCCTCTCCATATTAAATTACCTAAAATTGTATTTTTCTTTCATTGGGTTAAAATATATATATGATTTTCATAGTTAATCTTATTTGTAAAAACCCCAAACCCCACTTGAAACCCTAGTTCACATATGAATCGTTAAACTTATCTTTAAACTTAATCTTGGAATATATACGTTTAGGTATCTTGTAAAAGAAACGTTGGAGCACGGTTTACTTGATATTACCTTTAACACCAACTTATAGCATGTGAGTTTTCATGCCCCTCTTTTACTTTATTTCACACATTTTGGGGTGAAACATGTTAACTTTATAAACTTGCACTTGTAAACATCTTGGTACTTGTAAATGCACATGCAATTCATCTTTACTTTTTGTTATGGTTATTTGTAATATTGTGAGTCTTATATGATGGACATTATATGTTGACAATCATTAACTATTGCTAGCCTGGTGATGTCATAGATCTATGGGTCTGACAAGCCTATTTGGTGCTAAAGCCGAGGTTATTGCCGGCTCCTGATGACGTATGCTTGTTCATCATGGGAACCAAGTACACTTAGCTAATCGTTATAACTTGTAAATGATATTCTTGGTCAAGGTTTGATTGTAGCTATATGTTATCTATAAACTTGCTTTACTTGTAACCATTGACATGCATTGCTACTTGTAAACTTTTATATATATATGTATGCTTAACCCATGGAAACTCACCAACTTTCAAAGTTGACTTTTATTTTTAACATATTTCAGGAAATGCACAAGGTTGATGATTATCTTTTGAAGCATGCTTACACTTAGGATTTGGACTAGGAAAAATAAATAAAATATCTTGAAACTTGGAAGTTGAACTTTGTTTACTTTATTTCGTTGAGACATTTGGTTGTAATGTTTATTTCAACTTATGAATAATTATATTTACAATTTATGGTAGTGTTATGTGGCTGTGAACAATCTTAACCCTCGCATCTCGACGTTTCCGCCGTTAAGGTTGGGGTGTGACATTAGCCGCTCATCGGGATGATTGGATCTTCAATTATTGATTGGATGTTGTTAAAGCTTGATTTGGGTGAAACCGTGGTGAAAGAAACTCCCAAAAACACCTTGAAAACATCTAAAATTCATAGGGGTGAAGTCTCTTTCGAAACCCTAATGATTGGGTTCAAATAGGGAAGAAAATCCTCAAAATCCGGATGTTGTTAGGGTGACCGGCGTATCATACGCCCACTCCAGCGTATCATACGCCTAGCTGTAAAGTTGTATGAAGCTTGTTCACTAGATTCTGTCCAGGATACTGTGACTGATACAGCGGTCAACGTATGATACGGTGGTGCCTGATTGACTAGATTTGACTCCATCTTTCGTGTAATTGCATATCCGGTCCCACTTGCCCCAATGTTTCCATAAAGCTCCCAAAAGATGTACTTTTGTCTTATAGCACCTGCAAACATTAACGCACTCAAAGTACATATGTTTGACACTAATATTCATATAAAATAACACAATTAACCATTTTAAGTATTGAACAAACATCCCACGATCAGTTACATAATTGCAACTTAAACAAAGATCTTTAAAGCTGCTTGTGGTAGGTATTAAACGTGGATCAGACGACTTTAGCACTACTTGTGACATGCATCAAACCTAGATTAATCGACTTTAGCATAAAGAGTATTACCAATTGCGTTGCTCCCTTCTTTCTTTATTAATTTATAAGGACCTATATTTATGTACTAAAAAACTTAGGAAAATACAACAAATAATGTTTACAGCTTTATTTTGAATGCATGTGGCGGCAAAAATACAAACTTAGGAAGAAATATGTAATGACCGAAGAACATAATGGAGGTATTGTTAACTTAACTATATTTATATTGAACTTGACGATGCCAAACATTTTTATGCTTAAAGCATTTGTATGGTGACCATCTTTCGACAAGTTGATTGAAAATTTTAATTAAGTGTCGATCAACGTAGTAAATGGTTTTAGTTGCTTAGCTTGTAAATTCTTCAAAGTAGAAAACTTGTAAAGCTTAAAATTTCATATATGCTAGTCGTGCAATGATTTTAGGAATTCTTCACTACGTTGGTGCTTGTATCTTACACAATATCAATGTTACACTCCAATGCTACCATCCACACCCTAATAATATGTTATTCAAGTTAACCACTACAACCAGAGCAATTCACATGAAATTAAACACAAGAAAAATAAAGGATAGAGTATTCATGCTAATTTAGTTTAAGTACACGTTAGTTTTAAAGACCAATGCATAAAATTTGACAGCATCTCTACCTAGACTAATAACTCTCTTCATCAATCAAAGCATTCCATTTCAGTCCAAACTTAAAAAAAAAAAAAAATATCAGTTAACATATTATAAAACTACATATACTATTTGCTTTGAGCTATGTAGATCATACAGAAAGTTCTTGCTACAAGTTACATTTCAAAATTCTTTTTAAGAACGGAAAACACAAATACCCATATAAATATGTAATCCTATTTGAACCCTCCATCTTACTATTAACATTGTTTTGTACACACCAGATATTATTATCATTATTATTATTTTTTGAACGGCCAACTAATTAAAACACGGCTACCCGGGGTACTCCAATGGCGAAAAGGCACCCCATACGCCCGCGATCACAGACAGCGTTGAGTAGCCCAAGCCCACCAACCACCAATTCTAGGAAAAACCCGCCACCCGAAGGCCACTGCGGTAAAACCCGGCCCACCAACAACATTTTGTTGCTAGTAGGACTCCAACTCACAACATTTTGTTGCTAGTAACGTGCCCGCGCGTGCGACACTTTTCATTATGGTACTCGTCTCTGGTTAGTTTTATATTTAAAAAACTGAATTCCTTCTTTTAAGCATATTGTAACAAACATGAAAAAAATTGTATATAATTAAAGATACAATGGTCTAAGTATAAATAAGTTTAAATTTCCACTTTTTAGTAGCGTTAGAAAGACATAATTACCCTTGTTAAATTGATTTTTTGGGTTGTACCTTGTGCTTAAAATTTACAAATCTCTTAACTTTGACCGAAATCCTTTCTTCGTACGTTATAATACAGTATAGATTAGTGTTAATGGTGTAGAACCCATTTGGTTTGTATTTCAAAATCTAGGTTAAGGTTTAACCATAGTTGGTACTTTGGTAAGTTACCCCATGTTTTCCCAAGGGGGCGGAGACTCCAAAGACGTTTTTGCCCTTTTGCATCTCCACCAACTCCTCCCTCCCCCTCACTATATTTCACTCACCAACACCGAAAAACACACACCTCCGATCTTCTCTCTTCCGATCTCCGTCAATTCAACTCGAAATCAATGGCTCCACCGTCTCTCGTCGCCAACGGCGGTGACTTTGTCGCCGGAAAGTCGCCGGCGTCAAGCCGTGTGTCGTCGGTGTACAGCGAAGTTCAGAACAGCCGCCTCGACCATCCGCTTGCTCTTCCGTCGGTGTTCCAAAAGCCGTTTAAAGTTGTCGATGGTCCGTCTAGCTCCGCCGCCGGAAATCCAGGTATTATGTAATGTAGGTTTGTTGTTGGTGAATTAAGGTTTAGTTCGTTTGTTGTAAGATTGATGTAAAGTGATTTTGTTTTGTGATGTCAAAGTACTGGATCGGTGATGTGGATTTTTGGATTTTGTTAGTTTGTGCTATAGATTTATATATTGTATTGTTGTTTGGTGAATTCATTTGGTTTGCGATTAGATTTGGATCCTTTGGTTAGATGTAGAAGGTGAATGTTAGATCTATACGATTGTGGATGGAAGCTTGCTGTGGTATTTGATTTCTCGTGTTGTTTTGAACTTTTGATCAACGTAGATCGATAGCAAATGAACAAATACATGTGCGATTTTTGTTTTTTTGTTGTGGGATGGATCAAGTGGTCAACAACCAGTTAATGGTTTTAAATTTTCTGTTGTAAATGTTTAGGGGGAGAAAACGGGTGTTGAAACTTTGAAATTTCATGATTTACTAGTCTTGATAAAGAATAAAATGGTGTCAAAGAGATCAATTGGTCAAACAACAGTATCTAAGCCTGTGGTTTTCTCTTTTTGAGTTTGACTTTTGTCATGTTGAACTTTTCTATGGTAATAGCCCTAGGAATTTGAGAGGTGAGATTGCAAAACCTTTTGGCACTTTTTATTGTTAAGATTGTATTCACTTTATGTTTTTTTTTTTGCTAGAATAGAAGGATCTTGAAGGATTTGTAATTAACTTTTGTGGATTAACTTTGTGTAGATGAGATTGCGAAACTTTTTCCATCTCTATTTGGACAACCTTCAGCATTGTTGGTGCCAAGTGAATCAAGTGATCAAGGTTCAGCTTTGAAGATAGGAGTGGTGTTATCTGGAGGGCAAGCTCCAGGAGGACATAATGTTATATCTGGGATGTTTGGTTAGGATTCGATCTTTTAAATGTTTGTTATTTTGACATGCAAACGTAAAATCTATTTAATCACTGTTCAAAAATTTTCCTTTCCCTGTTGTAGATTACTTGCAGGAACGCTGCAAAGGAAGCACTTTATACGGGTTTAAAGGTGGCCCAGCTGGGATCATGAAGGGAAAATATGTTGTCTTAACCCCAGAGTATATTTATCCCTACAGAAATCAGGTACCTGTGTTTTTCAATTTTCAAATATTTGTTTTGTAGTTAATACTATGGTTTTCTCATACAAATTGCTAACTTTCTCTTAAATCATTACATCAGGGAGGATTTGATATGATCTGTAGTGGGAGGGATAAGATTGAGACTCCAGAACAGGTTTTCTATTTATTTTACAGCCCAAATATCTTGCTGCGGATTTTTGTTAATGGATATTTGTGAAGAAGATTTTAGGTTTATATAACTATGCATTTGGTTCCAGTTTAAGCAAGCTGAAGATACAGCAACCAAGCTTGACCTGGACGGGCTTGTTGTTATTGGTGGGGACGATTCAAACACGAATGCTTGCCTTCTTGCTGAATATTTTAGGTGAAATATTTAATGAATTTTGATACTTATGAGTGATTCTTCTTCCTCTTCTCTGTGTGTGTAAATTTTGATATATATCACACAGGAGTAAGAATTTGAAGACCCGAGTCATTGGGTGCCCAAAGACCATTGATGGGGACTTGAAATGTAAAGAAGTTCCTACAAGTTTTGGCTTTGATACCGCCTGTAAGGCATGTTCTTTTCTGTTCTTGATTGTCATATTATTTTTTATATTTCAAGCTCTTTTATCTTATTAATTGAGTTGCAAATATTTATGAATTTGTACTGTAGAAAACATAATTGCTTTTATCCCAAATTTGCAGATCTATGCTGAACAGATCGGAAATGTTATGATAGATGCACGATCAACTGGAAAGTATTATCACTGTAAGCTTATTGGCCTTTTACATTTACTTAAATTATGATTATAGTTTCGAGCTTTTTGAAACTTAATATATAATGAGATTCTGTTTACCTTTGTTCTACCTTCGACAAAAAATGCGAGGATGGATGTTTTTATTGTTTTGCATGTATTTCTTACTTCTAGTTTTGTCTAGTGCTTTTAGTTTTAAACCATACATGGTTGATAATTAAATGGTTTTATGCAGTTGTACGGCTTATGGGACGTGCTGCTTCCCACATTACATTAGAATGTGCTTTACAAACTCATCCAAACATCACTCTTATTGGAGAGGAGGTACTAATACTTGTGCAGTTGAACCATTTTGTTTTATAAATAATTAATGTAATAAATAATTAAAAACTTTATACGACTACTACTACTACTACTACTACAAATAATGTATTTACAATTAATGTATATTTCTGAATTAAACTATATACAAGAGGTTGTAACTTGTAAGCATTCAATACTTTTGACCTATTACATGCCCATTGTAATTAATGGAATACTTTTTATGCTACAGTTTATTATTTTTTGAAATAAATTACAAACGTAAAACTTACTACAGGTTGCCTCCAAGAAGCTGACACTGAAAATGGTTACAAACTACATAGCAGATGTAATTTGTAAGCGAGCAGATCTTGGTTATAATTATGGTGTGATATTGATACCCGAGGGACTTATCGATTTCATTCCTGAGGTAAATCCTATTTGTAACAGAATTTATTCCTTTATTTGTGCAGTCATGTTCCTTTTCGTGCTGTAATACTTGGCAATTGTTCTTTCTGGGGATTTGTAGGTGCAACAACTAATTGCTGAATTAAATGAAATTCTGGCTCATGAAACCGTTGATGAGAGTGGAATTTGGAAACAGAAACTTCTTCCTCAATCTTTGCAGCTATTTGAGTTGCTTCCTTCAGCAATTCAAGATCAATTGTTGCTTGAAAGAGATCCCCATGGAAATGTCCAGGTTAGTATAATTGTTTTTAAGTTATTATATTATTATTTCAGGTATTCTGATATAAACATGTATTTTACCTTTAGGTTGCCAAAATAGAAACAGAGAAAATGCTTATTCAAATGGTTGAAGCTGAATTAGAACAGAGGAAGCAAGTGGGTCAATATACACAACAATTTAAAGGGCAATCCCACTTTTTCGGGTACTTTTGGTGTTTTTAAATTTTGCTTTCGCGTAGGCTTTATTTCTTTACTTTTTGTTTAAAAAGTTACGACGATAATCTAATTTGAGATGTATTTTAATGCTTTAGATACGAAGGAAGGTGTGGTTTGCCCTCCAACTTTGATTCTTCGTACTGCTATGCATTGGGTTATGGTGCTGGAGCTCTACTTCAAAGTGGAAAAACTGGATTAATATCATCAGTCTGTATCTTTAAATTACATTATTTAAAAAATAAATTCTTTAGCAAAATGAATTTGCGGGAGATTTTCCACATTACATATTTAACTATTTTTTTCATTACAATACATGAAGGTTGGGAATTTGGCTGCACCAGTTTCAGAATGGACGGTTGGTGGAACTCCATTGACTTCATTAATGGACGTAGAGAGGAGACACGGTAAAAAAATAACCAAACTTAATTTTTCTTTATAAATCTGTAATTTTTCATAACTATTGATGGTTTGTAAATTCGATTACTAAAAGTCTAAAAGGAATAAACTTACATAACCAAAAGAGATCTGCATCCTAGACATTAGTTTATTTCGTATAATTTATTAATATATTTCGATATATTGTATGGTTTTTACAGGAAAATTCAAGCCTGTGATAAAGAAGGCAATGGTTGAGCTTGATGGTGAGTTTTTTCAAATTTATTATTATTTTTTCTTTAAACTTAAGCATTATTAACAAACATTTTTAATCCTAAAATGCTGATGATTTTAGGTGCACCATTTAAGAAATTTGCATCAAAGAGAGAAGAGTGGGCCCTTCAGAACAGATATATTAGTCCTGGTATGCACTTCTCTCCTAATAAAGCAATTTGTTGAGCCCAAATTTAATTATATTTCATGAATTCTTTACTTGCCAATTATCTTTTTAATTTGAATCATTTTTCCAGGTCCCATTCAGTTCACCGGGCCAGTGGCCGACATCTCCAACCATACCTTGTTGCTGGAGCTTGGAGTTCAAGTCTAGGTAACACCCCCCCCCCCCCCCCTCCCTTGTTATGTCGTTTAGTCATATTGTTGGATCGAGCCCGAGTGTTTTGATACGAGTTTGAACACGATTGGATATTTCGATTATGTTTTTGGAAGGTTTAAGAATGTTAGGTCCTATATGGTGGTCATGGTGATGCTTGATCCTGTTTTAAGACTATTTTGACTAATAAATGGATTTTGATTTCTGCTGTGTTTATGGACCGCTTCATTGGAGCCGTGTCCTGCTCTGATTTTTTTAGTGGTTCACAATCATGTTTGGGTGGATGGGTTGGTGTGACGGGTTGAATTGATGAACACGTTATATATTTTAGTTATTGCTATTGTGAATACAACTTTTTGTAGCCTTGATACCAATCCTTAGTGAAGTGGTCAATTGGATAACAAACATCCTCGTATGTGCATTTAAGGGTGTTTGTAATCTGTTGAAAATGGAGTGTAACAACCAAATGGAATCAAATTGACCGGTTTGAGATTTAATCATAGAACTAAGAGTAAATTACTATTTTGGCCCCTGGGATTAGAGCCATTTAACCCTAACCATGGTTTTAAAAAACGGTTGAGGCGTACGCCTCGAGGCGAGGCGCTCATAAAACGAGTCTGAGGTGGCGCCTCAGGGGTTTTTTTTGTACATGCGCCTCATATGGTTGAGGCGGTGCGCCTCATGTGCGCCTCAAGGCGCCTCAGGGCTTTTACACTTTGTTTTTGATGTTTTAGACTTTTTGTGTCAGTTTCAAACATTTCATGCTTTTTTAATGTGTGTGTTTTGATGTTTTTGATGAATTCTATGATGAAATTAGTATATATTTTATTTTTTATAAGATATATAATTTTTATATTTATTTTTTAATTCTGCCTCAAGCTTACGCCTCGGTTCGCCCCGAGGCTTACGCCTCATGAGACGAAGGGAAAACGCCTCGAGGCTCGATTCCGTACTTTTAAACCTTGACCCTAACAACCCAAAAAGAAATCTTTTGACATATCAACCCCTAATATTTCGTTTCTTAACTCTTTTGGTTTTTGACACTAACTCTGTTAATTTTTTTTCTGTTAAGTGTAAGGACATTTTAGTTATTTTCATCTTAAGGACTGTTTATGTAAATTTTAAAGCTTTAGGGTTATTTATGCATATTTTTAAAATTACAAATACGACCATCACACACCACCACCATAACATATTTCAAAACCCAACCCACTCATCCCTTACCCATCACCTTCTTCGCACAAACTGAAGCATTGTCGGCACGTTGCCGTCGGCGCACCCCTCTTATACACATGCACCATGACCTCTAGATTTGGGTAATCCATCATCACCGTCACCCTTCTCCATCTCCACAACCATCATACCAACACATCTCCGCCACCACCATTCTTTGCCGTCACCGGCACCGGCACCGACGACACACACCATCACCGCTGGCGCTACATCTCTCATGAGTTTCCATCGCTGCCACCATCGTTCTTCACCCCCACCGCCACCTCCACCGCCACTGTAATCTCCCCCCCCCCCCCCTGGTGCGATGGTGGTCACTAGTGGTTCAAGCGGTGGTTAGGGTGGTATGATGATGGTGGTGGTTATCGGATCTGGGTTTGATGGTGATGGTTATGCAGATCTAAGTGATGACTATGGTAGTTGGATGGTGAATGGTGGTGACAGGTCAGGCGGTCGGTGTTGGCTATGGTGATGGTGAAAGGTGATGATGGGTCAGGTTGTGGTTCTGGCAGCGTGTGACGGTGACCGGCGGTGTTATGATAACCGGTGTTTGATGATGATGGTGTTAGAGGATGATGACAATAATGAATTAATTATTAATTATTATTAACGGGGGTAAAATGGTCATTTTAAGTATGTGCATAAATAACCCTAAAGTTTTAAAATTTATATAAAAAGTCCTTAAGGTGAAAATAACCAAAATGCCTTTACACTTCACAGAAAAAAATTAATAAAGTTAGTGTCAGGGGTCAAAAGAGTTAAAAACCGAAACGTTGGGGGTTGATATATCAAAAGATTTCTTTTTGGGCTGATAGGGTTAAATGACCCTAATCCCAAAGGCCAAAAAAGTAATTTACTCTAGAACGAAGTTGGGTTTGATATATGCGTTCTTACTTTTATGGAGATGTAATACGAAGTACGGTTAGGCTGATGTGATTTGGAATTTGGTGATGGTGTTAATGGCCTGTGGTAACCTTGAGCTTACTTGGGTTTGAGGAAAGGATCGCTTATGAATTATAACCTTGTGCCATATCACTAAAAGAAAAAGTCTAACTTTATAGTGTATCTTCAAGTAGAGCAATCACGGATCTATTAACCAATTTGGTCTACTCGAACTAAATCATAAATCAAAATAGGTTCTTCAAGTGTACAAATGAGCAAGCAAAATCCATGATAATTGTTTGTCTCCACTAACCATTCGTCACCACCACTGACACCGCCACAAAGCCCACCATTCAACATCATCGCTCACTACCTTTGCAACCTCCAAGATTGGCACAAGCGCCACTGCCACCTCAACCACCGTTGGTGTTAGCGCCAATGCCACCTCTATCCCCATCAGAATCGCAACCGCCGTCGCCTCCACCACCCAACACCCTTAGACACCGTCATTGTCACTACCACTGGCACAGCAAGCCACCACTTCCAACACCCTTGACTACTAGTCATAAAAAAATACGATGTGGTCATTTAGACACATTTTTTAAATAAAATGACTCATTTCAACTTGAGCATTTTTACTGCGACCATGTTTTGACCGATACAAAATTAATGCCGATTAATAAAGGCTTGTCACCTGGGGTACCCAATGATGAAAAGTCACTCTATACGCTCGCGAGCTCAGACAACATTGGGTAGCCCAAGCTTACCAACCAGCAATTCCGAAGAAAACCCGCCACTCAAATGCCCAATGCGGTAAAACCCGGCCCGCCAACAACATTTTGTTGCGGTAGGACTCGAACTCAACCTCCCGTAGAGCAAGTGACGTGGCTATCATTCAACCACATGGTTGGTGGTTTTAAAAAAAAAGAATAAAAGAAATCATTTGAACCATTTGAACTCACACCCGATCCGACCAATCCGCTAATTATTTCTTCAATTATTCTCTATGTGATCAATTGGTTTAGAATATAACTTCATGTTGTTGGCTTCTAGTTGGTCTTTGAAGAATCGATAAAATGTTCGGTAAGAAAAGAGAGAAAAAAAAAGATTAAATGTTACAGTTTTCCATTGGTCGATTATTATCTGATAAATGAATTCAGCATATTTCAAAAGACTAAAACACCCAATAAATAATAACTCGGCACACATGACTTCACTACCTTAAATTTGTCTATTACCAAATCCACGTGTCAGTCTTCTATTGGTGTTTGAACACAAAACACCAAATGTCATTACCCATTACAAGTTACAATATGTACAATGTAGTATGATGGACGAACGAATGTTTCAATATGTAGTTTAGATTTATCGATATGTCTACAACGTCATCACCCACGTGTCAGTCTTGTATTGGTGTTTGTTCTAATATTCTTTTAAGCATCTAGAGTATGCTTTTACAGCATAAACAAAAACAATTATAACAAATAAATTAGAAATCAAGACTAGACAAAATTTATATGAGCTATTTATATAAATGATTAAATAATAAAAATTATATAAAACATTTAACCTTTAGCGGGCGATGTAGTGAAATCTGATAGCTAAGACTCAATAATTGTGAGATAAAGCTTATGATTCGCGAGGTAAAGTATTTCCACTGGGGTTCAAAAAAGTTTATGTTAATCTAATGATTGTTGAACTCATCGACGTACCACATGTCCCCAAAGGTACTTGAACCTCATTGATTGAGTAACTTAGCGGGTCAATTGTGTCTCGAAGATAAAGAACACTTTGAAGAAGTTGTTCAATCACACAGGAGGTCGTGTGCCACTCTAGCCTATATTACTCTTTTACCGGTGGATAGGATGTGTATCGTTGAAGTTTCCCAAAACTTTAGAACGTGGTTAAGTGCAAAGGCGATACATCAACCGTAATAACTTAAAATCCTACCTCTTTTAAGCCATTTTTTTTTTAAAACTCTTAACAGTGAAATATAGGTCCCAACTGAATTTTTTACCTTTTAAATATATAAGTGAAACGGTCCTGTTATACATATGGATATATGCTATACATCAAATTTATATATTCAAGACTTATACCCTAATATGAGGCAATCGACATCCATAACACAAACTAGCATAACCACACATTGATTAGTTTTATGTTTATATATTCCTACATTCATAACAATATTTGTATATACATATATGAAATTTAACACAATTGACATGAGCCATGCATGATAATACGCATCATCAATAAAACCACGTATACGTCATGATGATTCACTCCTTAGAAATTATCTTATGTCTCTCAATTGACTATAGTCGATAAGTGATACCAAAACATAACCATTACAAACATCCTTTATGGCATTGTTGTAGCACAACCTCCACATGGGAACTCATCTTAATTTGTTGAGCATTTATCTTCTTCACTGTTTGCTTTTCTACACACCTCTTATTACAATATACTCAATTTTGAGTACAAATATTATATCCCATCAGTATCAAATTGTATATATAATAGTTAAAAAGATACCTCAACATAAAAGTACCACGACAAATACAAGCTAATTTTGTGTGAGCTGTTTTCGGACGAGCTTTATATGAGTCATGAACCGCGATTCTTTTTAACAGCCTTGTTGTCAAATAGACTGTATTTAACATAAAGAATGTTTACTATGTACCTAGCTTCACTAGAGAGTTCATTTATGTTTCTTGTTTGTTGGAATTAGGTTTTCATTATGTTTTATTGGTGATGACAATTTCGTTTTTATTAACAAGGTACTTTATTTTGAGGCTATCCATCGTAGTGCAATTTATGAAATTGATATAAGTTATCATTCATATAAGCAATTGACCTTAAGAGATTAAAGTTAGAATTTAATAAAAAATATTTGTGAGATTTTTTACTAGGTCACGTAGGCAAGAAACGCATATCAAAACTCCAAACTAAAGAAATTTTGGAATCCACCGTTTCAGAGTGGTTTGATGTGTGCAAATCATGCTTAACTGGTAACATGGCAAAAGGACGGTGAGGACCTTTCGCCAGGCTAGGTGAGAGAGCCTCAGACCTATTGGGTGTCACATAATGATGTATTTTGTGATCTAGGACGATGTTAAGATCCACTGAGAGATACTTTATAAAATTCACGGACGACTATAGTTGATATGGTTATGTTAGTTGTTGAAACATAAACACAAAATTTTTGAAGTGTTCAAAGCTTTCTAGAATAAGAATACAAAATCAACCTGGCAAGGTAATAAACACCATTCGATTGGATCAATGTGGTGAGTATCTAAGTTATAACTTTGATGAACATCTGAAAAATTATGGAATAGCTTTACAATTGACTCCATCAGAAGCACCACAACACAAGGGGTGTTCGAGATCAAGGAGGAATCGAATATTGTCAGACATAATTCAATTCACAATGAGTCGTAGGAAACTATCTTACTCCTTTCTAGGTTATGCCTTGAAAAAAGTAGCCCGAATAATAGATATGATTCCAACCAAAAAATTAGATAAGACATCATATGAGATATATATGACATAAGAACTTCTTATGTCATATATATCTCATATGATGTCTTATTAAGAGTCCCAACTTATCATACTTAAAGGTTTGAGATTACCCTACGTAAAATATGAGACTTCCAACAACTTGTACAATGCTATTCACAAAATTTCGTACTAATAGCAAAGATGATAACGGCAGTGTAAGAGAACATTCACATTCACGTTTAAACATTGTAAAACAAAAAACCAAATATATAACGCCTTTTTTTAAGATATTATAAAAAGATTTCAAAATATCAAAATATTTGTTATAAAGTTAATGCTGATAAATATTTGTTAGAAAAGTTGTAGAAAGAGGCTATTATAAAAGTGATATAAATATGTTTTAAATAATGAATAACCTGTTTAAATTTCTAATTAATTGTTATTTCTTATATAATTAATAAAATTATAAAAAGTGACAAAGTTAAAACAAAGAAAAAAAGTTATAAAACTTATTAAACACGAAATATAAAATAATTAATAGAAACAATATATATATATATATATATATATATATATATATATATATTAACAAATAATTTCTACTCTGGATCGAATAATACATGAGTGTGACATACATGTATGTTTCCTTTCACCCGCTACCTATGTTACAGGTACTTACATACGCTACAACTGTTACTAACATGCCTTGACGATAAAATATTTTTACTAAACATTTGTTTTTTTTCAAAATTTTTTTGATAAACTTCTTATATTAGAAAGTTATAGTGTCATATTGTTTTATCCAATTCAGGTAATTATAAATTGCTAAAATTGATTATTATACTCTTGTATTATTTAAATTATAAAGAATCCAATAAGTAACTTGCATTCTGTGATGAACTCAAAAATTTATTTCACGGGGTCTGAAGTTTTAAGAATCGATTGTATATCGTAAATATTAAAACTTTTTTCTACAGTCCAGTTCGGGTCAGACCATATCACATAAAAAGAATATAAAAAAATAAATTAAAACAAACAATTTGATAATTGATCTATCCACATGTTTTACTTTTTAAACTAACATAAAAATTCAAACCTAATTATACATGTAAACGAGTCAGTCCTACTCGAGATCTGCTCGCCATAAACTTGGCTTAAGTCGAGCTCAAACAAGCTCGAAGTCGAGGTCAAGCTCATATTATGGTTCATATAATAAACAAGCTCGAGCCGGAGCTTCACATATAGAACTCGAGCCGGCTTGCGAACCTAAACAAGTTTTTATTTATATAATTTTTAATTTAATCCACTAAATAGATAATTATATAAATAATTGTGATTATACATAAAACTATGA
Organism: Flaveria sonorensis; assembly: GCA_025506505.1. Lineage (NCBI taxonomy): Eukaryota > Viridiplantae > Streptophyta > Magnoliopsida > Asterales > Asteraceae > Flaveria > Flaveria sonorensis. Next base: position 14,166,127 of record CM046429.1, read on the forward strand.
TAAAAATAATTAAACAATAAACAATGGAACCTAAGTCGGGCTCGAGTTTGAAAATTTTCTCTCAGAAATAAAGCTCTATACGAGCTGAGCTCGAGCTCGAATTCTTTTTGGCAAAACAATTCCAATAAGAGCGTAGATAATCTCAGGCTCGGCTCGACTTGTATACGCCCCTATTTAACGCTCATACTAACATTCAAATAACCAAGTATACAAATAAATATTTAATTAATAAATCAGATAATTTAATCTAGGATTTTACTAGTGAATGATCTAATAATTAGTTAATGAGTTAAGATAGCTAACTAAGACTTGAGTTATCCAATAAACTTTTTTAAATTGGTCTTCATCTTCCAAACTAATGGTTTTGTGTTTATTTGTTAATTTATGGGGTCGGTTTTAAATATTGGGTTAGTTTTAAAATATCTTGGAGGTTGGTGTTTATATTTCTTTTGAGTTCATGGGGTTCGGTGTCAAAATTTCATAAGAGTCCGTCGGTATTTGATCGTAGACATATCATTAGAAAAAAAATTTCATAAGGTGCGGGCGATCCCGCCTGAAGGTATGCCCCTAGTTGCAATTACATGTTAAAAACAGAATCCGTAAACCTCTTAAGATTTATATGACGCCTTCTATCCTCGTAGTAGCCCCATGGCTTATTAAACAGAAGGTTATGGGTTTGTGCCTCGCTCGGGACAAAATGCTCTAGGCTGAGCTAAGGGTTTTCTCAGTTTTGAGTTACCTCATAAGGGGTCAGGGTGCGGTCTTGACTAATGAACGAATAGATGAGTCCGATTAATATAACACCTATCATTTAAAGCAGTCTTGTACAATTACCGTTAAAAAAATAACTATCCAGCACAAATTGTGTTTTATACAATCACATTGGTTAATACTGTATTTATGGAGTGTTCAATAGTTTTTGGTAGAAAGATACTAAAATATTTGCAAAGAATAAAGTTACTAAATTGAAAATTGTTATATTTAAAATGAAGTGTGATTTTTCCATGCTGAGTGGTGGAGCCTGGTGAACTAGAAACCGTTCAATCTATGGTCATTGCAAGGTATATATGTCTAATTCTAATTCTAAATAAATGTCGGATGTCAACATACAAGTCACTTTAAAATTATTGATGTCTCTCCCTTTTCACTTGTCTTGTAATTCACAAACTTACAACAAAAAGAAACCCTAGATGCTTGGCTTCTAGTTTATACTCTTTATTCTTTTGCATCAACTGAAATGACACCTTCATTTTACCATTTCCAAAAAAAATTTCTTTTATCATTTTCAATATATACAAAAAAAAAATTCTTATTTCTTGTAAACAGATGTACATATTGTATACATACATATATATATATACATACATACATACATACATACATACATACATACATACATACATACATACATACATACATACATATATATATATATACATACATATATATATATATATATATATATATATATATATATATATATATACACACACACACATATCTAGAGAGAGAGGAAGGATCAAACAATGTATTTAGAAGCTGAAGTCTAAACAGACAGCATACTCGTCATTTTATTGGTTCACTAGTCGTATCGGTCAGATCGATCAAACCGGATGACATCATAAATAATAGAAAATAAAAATCATTTATGTATAAAAAATTTAAGTCGAAAGTACTATGTGTCTTGATATGGATTTACAATTTCAAAAGGTTTATATAACTAAAATACCAAACATGAAATACTAAACTAATAAAAAAATAAGATTTTAAAAAAAAAATTTTAAAAATAAAAAATTTGAAATCTGGTCTGACCACCGATCTGGTTCAACTGATTCACTATTACCCGAATCAATCGAAAATAGTCTAACTAGACAAAACTGAACCGGTTCTATGACCGGGTCCAACCCAACTAGTCGGTTCGATCCTTATCTGGAGACATTACAATCAAGAGTAAAGCAAAGGATAAAGAGGAAGTTCGAGAAGAAACCAATGAAACAATTGTGACTGACCCAAACAATGTTAGAGAGGTTTTATAAATAAAAAATAAAATAAATAGTCTCAACGGGACATCTAATATTATTAATCATCTCACTATCATTTAGTGATGACAATGAGACGAGTTTGGGACTGGTTTAGATAATCCCAACCTTATACTTGCTTAGAAAAACGTGTTTTAAACCTAGCCCAAAACCCATTGGATATGTATCGAGTTTCTACCTGGGTATACTCGCGGGTAATCGGGCATACCCGTTAGTTTCGTAAACAATACTAGTTGGGTAGAGTATACCCGTCGGGTATCTTTTCAACATTTTGAAAAAATATTTTTGTTGCTATTTTTTTATCAAATCTATTCATTGTTGACTTGCCGACTCTCTTCAATTGTGACTAGGGTTTGAAGAAGAACCAAAAGTTTAATTGCCGAGTTACTAGAATAGGAGATACGGAAAATAGTCGAGTGAGAAAAAAAATTGAAACTAAGGAACTTGGGGACTAGAGATGATATAATATAATTAAAATAACTAAAAAATATAATATAACTAAAAATAACAAAAAAAAATATTTCGGGTACAAAACCGGGTAAACAGGTATGCTTAATCAGGTAAACGGGTATATCATGTGATCCCATACCCGCAAAAATAATAAAGGATGGCAATGGGTGGGTTTGGAACAAGTATTCGTAATCCCAAACCCATACCCGATTAAAAAAGTGTGTCTCATGCCCGGCCCAAAACCCTTCGGGTATGTATCAAATATTTACCCGTTAAATATCGGGCATACCTATGTGTAATTGGATAAATCCGTTAAGGTTATAGAAATTACCAGTTGAGGTTATAAAAATTATCCGTTAGGTATACCCTTCGGGTATCTATGTAATATAAAGCATTATGTATGTAGTAAACAATATTTTCGATTAATCATTAATATATTTTTGTTTATGTTCCACTAATACTACTATCTATATATGAGAGTTTTGTCATAACTTTATGAGATATCATATAACGCAAATGATAGGAAGCTTAATATTTTATATTAACATATAATTATTAAGTAAAAAAGAATAAAAAGATATCATTATATATAATTTAACTATTAAGTAGAATAAATTAAAAACATAAAATAACTTCAGGCATATAATCGGGTAATTGGGAATACTTAATCAGGTAATTAGATCAGGTAAACGGGTATGCAATGCAATCCTAAACCCGTCCCATATCCGCGGGTTCGGGTTCAATTGTCATTTGTAATCCCATTCCTCGTCCTATACCCACTTACCCGACCCCATATCCGACTTAGATGTTTCGGTTTTCGGATAGTCCCATCGGGTTAGTATTTGACTGCCATCCTTACCATCATCACCACAAATGATAAGGAAAAATGTATTAAATACATTTATGGGAAGATTATGGAGTGATTAGGGATGCAAAAGCCCAATAATAAAGTCAGGAGCAACTCTACTATAGGTATGAGAAAAGCTCTAACTAGGGCCTTCAAATCTAGTTATCTAAAGGGCCCCAAATTTTCTTTCAGTACAAGGGTTTTTAGATTCAAGAATCTATATTAAAGGATGACAAAGAGTGAGAAGTTTCGTGACCGCGGAAGTCAATGATAAAGATCCTATTAGTAATTACATATTTGCGACCAAGGAAGTCTATGATAAAGTTCTCATTAGTGGGTTCAAGTAGTAATGCCCCTGGCTAGGGTCAAGCTGTGAAAGGTGATTTCAAAATGGTTTGAAGTTTTTCGGAGGAAAAACCATGCTTCAAAAGTAGAAGGATTTCAGAAGCAAGTTTGTTCTTCGAAAGTAAATTGTCTGCTTCTGATACTTCGAAAGAAGTCTTGATTTCAAAAGAAAGATATTTGCTTCGGAAGTAATAATGTAAAATTCATGTAACGGTTGAGACGAACTGTTAAACCAATTTCAAATCATTGCGACGATTGGTGGTGTCGTTTTGCCTAATACATATAGGCGATCTTTGTTGATACCAACAGATACATTTTCGATCTTGAATACTTGATTCTTATCCGCTTGAACGTTGAGCACCTTGAAATAATTCATCTTGCAAGCAAATTTCATAAGGTTATTAGAGAATCCAGAAAATTAACAAATGCTCAAAACTAACAATGTTTAAGTTTGTTGTGACCATCAAGATGAACGATGTCTTATGATTTTCCTTTTTCTATTCTCCCCTACCTGAACTAAACATTTTGTCATAGGAAAAATATATAAATTCAAATTTTAATCGTATTAGGTTCATTATAACTCTCCTTTCCATAATCAAAATTAAACAATCAAAAGAGATAGTAAAAGAAGAAATGTTGAGTACCCTTGTTGTAACATTTATTCAAACACATACGTTGTATTTTATGATTATTGATCTCTACTAAAACTATGAGGAATTTATAAATGTTCTCTCTACTTTATTTAAGAAGAAAGGTGACAATCTCTGTAGAATTAGAGAGGGGATATTTATGATCTCTACCATGTTAGAGGATCTTATAAAGAGTGATATAGAACTCTTGGTTGAAGACTAAGAATATATCAAGTAGTTATGTCAATTTATTAGCATTTACATGAACCACTATAAATAAAGTTTTATATATTTCTCTCAACTCTTCTCTACTTATAAATAACATAATTTTTCTTAAAGTTAACAATAAGTTTTATAAAACATAAGTAAGTATTATTCTTAAAATTTCACTTCACTTTTATAAATTCATCATGCATTTTTTTAATTTTATGGTGTTACATTTATACGACTTTGGGAGCCTAAGTCATGTCTTGGTAGGGACCTCCTTTCCCTTGTGTATCACTCTAGTTGTTCATGTTATTTGTTGGAATATGTCCACTAGACACAAAAAGTATTGATGAGATGTCAGTGCTAAATGAAACTAATTAAAGGGTCAAACACAAAATAACTCCTATCATGAATATATTTTATGATGTGTGTTTCAGAACTGTGATTTATGGTTATAAACCAATTAAGGGTTTGATACACTTGTGGGATAAATGTTAAAAAATGCAAAAGATTAAAAATATGATTTAGACGTGACCCGTTTTAACTTGGTTTTAAACTAGTAGACCATGATTTTTCTAGACTAAGGATTCAATAAAAATAAAAAAAAACTTAGTTGGAATAAAATCAAAGTTCTATCAGAACAAATTAACATTAACATTAAGACGATATGTAATCTAAAGTTCTATCAGATCAAATAAAATTAATGCAACTTGGTCATAAATTAAATTAGGGTTTGATATTTGTTTGTGGGATGAAATAACTTTAAACTTATAAAACAGAGTTCCACAAAATAGGTTTTATGAAAACAATTGAAAGGTTAAATTTGATTGTAAATTGCTAATAACTTTTTTTTTTTAATTTGGATGTTAAAAGACAAAAAGAACCAACGTTCAAACTCTTAAGGTGAAATATCATTCTTTCATGGATCTTTGTTATCATTCATCCGTGGTTTCAAGCAGTAACAGTGCATGTGGACCATCGTATGGTACCCAATTGGATATCGTGATTTCCTACAAAGGTTTAGGCCATTGGTTCACATGTTTCTTAATGGTTTTGATTGGTGATTTCAAAATATTATTGGCCATTTAAAACTTGACACGACACATGATATCATAAATATCTTAAAAGGATGTTTATAATATTACAACCCCTTTAATTTTACTTGTTGCACTCCTCTTTTAACTATTAGATCGATAATGTTCATCTGTTTTCATATTAAAATCGAAAAAAGATGTCGCCAAATGGACATCTGATAATAAGTGGTGTGCTCTCTAATAAAAAATTGTGGGTTTCAGTTTTACATGGTATAAGGCTTTATGGGTTAATCCTAAAAAATCTAGATGGTCTTCCCAAAAAAAAAAGAAAGATACCCTTGATTAAATTATTTAAAGGTACATTAAAAATTCATAAGTGATACCTTTAGCCAACCACATACCACAGTTCATAAATATCTAAAAGATGCATATAATGCTGCAAAAGATAGCTTTTTTAAGATGAAAACTTTATACAAAAGCGAAACCAACACACGCTCATTGTCGATGACTCATGCCCCATACTCAAACTGATTTGAACAAACCAAAGCAATTCGTATATTTATAGGTGTTGGAATTGAATATTAGCACATATCAATTAATTTCATATAAACAAAGTAATTCTGCAAGGACTTGAAATTGAAGCACATAGTAATTAAACATCATGATCGACTCATAAAAAATTATCATAGATTTTATTGATCATTAAGGTTCATTACAAATGCAAACTTGCTAAGAGCCAAATCTCTTAATCTTCTCTTACAACAATGAACAATTACACACTAGATCTTAGAGATTTGTTATGCAAAAGTTATAAGGAAATCGACTATAACAAACTTCGCAATTCGTTTAGCTTGTGTTGCTATCACTAATGATGACTCATATTGAAGAACAAACCAGTTACATTGTAACAAATTTGCACTTTAGTGGAATCTAGCCTTCATTAGAAGAATCTTTAACAAGCAGCTGCCCACTGATCAGAAGAATCTTCAATATAAGATTATCTAGTAATAAATATAAACTGATCAAAGTTATCTCTACCTTAGTAGAATTCTTTAGTGGTTGCTCATCAAATGAATCACTTGTTTAGATGAATCCTTAAGCGTAATTGCTTCAGAGTATCCTTTTACCTAATAAGTGAAGATGATCGTATAATAGTTGTCTTCTAAAAAAATCTAACACAATTAATGCTAGGGATTGAAAGGTTATAGAATTTTAAGGTGAGAGCATGATATATCACAATATTTCTTTTAAACTGAAAGAGTTAAAAATGTCAAACTCTATGGATCAAAAGCATAATTTACTTTAGTATTATTCTGAATATATTCAATGGCTAATATATAGTTCCATTGAAATTTATGATTCCTACACATCGTAGGTAACAACCAAACTACTTGTGAGATATAGACGACTATAGAAAACATAGATAAAGCAAAAGATAAACTATCATTTTATATATAGTTCCATCGAGTTCATGATCTTTACGCATCGTAAGTAACATGTATTCTAGTCCTACAACTAAAACGTTGGTAATTGCTTGCCTTATTTGTATAATTTAGCGCTCTCAATCAGAAGAGCAATCCTACATGTGTAGGTTGATTAATGACTAATTATAAGCTTGCATACTCATTATCCTTCATGTTGCTCTGCACTTGTGAATTATGGGTGTTTGTAGTGTGTTATGCTCGTAAAAAAATTCACAATAATGTAAGCAATCAAATTTAAAACTTAATCCACGTAAGCACCCTGTAAGCTCCCATGTTTAATTTGTTTCCCTATGGGTGATCTCTGGAGTTTGTTTGATGGGAATTAGAATCGGAAGACTTCAGAGTTTATTTGACGGGTATTAAAATCGAAAAATTAGGACATCAAATCTGATTAGAATGATAAATTCTTTTGCCATATTGAAGACACCATTAATATATGTTTCTCTGCTGAATCGATTTGGTGGCCTTGATGATTGAGTTGATTTTGTTCAACCACATTGGTTTATGAATTTTGATCAGCATTGTTCAATCATTTCGTGTTCATCTAGTTTTCTTTTTAGATTGGAGGGCAATTGGGTACTATTTACACATTTCATTGGATTGTTTTGAATTCCTTTAGGGAATGTAACGGATTTTAACTTCCCTATGAACGAAGGTTTCGTTGGAATGAATTCCAATTTCTTCACCAACCAAACACAGTTTTAATAGAAATTCATTTCAATTCCAATTCCTAAAAAAAAGAGTGTTAAAGAAGTATTCACAAGATTAGGACATAGAAGACAAGAAATTGATTCATGGTCTTCATCACTAAATTCTACTTCAATATTTTCTAAATCAAGAACCAACTTGTTAAACTCATTGGTATGGTCATCAAAGGACAAACCAATGACCAACAGAAAAGTGTACAACAGTTTCTTCAAACACCGCCTATTTGCAAGAGATTTGATCATCTATAAACCCTCTAATGTTGACTATAATGTTGCTATAGATGTCTCTTTTGATAGCTCTCTAAGACCTTATTTTCGAGATGTAGAACCATCACACTATAGGCTTTTTCCAGATTGTATTTCTTCTTATTGTGTGTTAATCTTGCGGGTAACTTCTCTTCCCCGTTCAATACCTCTACCAATCCTTGATGAACCAGAAGATCCTGCATCTTGAGTCTTCACAGAAAAAATTATTCCTCCCATCAAATTTCTTTATATCAAACTTAGTTGACACAATTTTGACCCCAATTTGATGACCACCTTTTTGTTGATGAGCTGAAACATAGCTCTAATACCACTTAGCTTGTTGGAATAAAAGTTAAGAAATTAATTAAAACAACAAAAACAAAATGAAAGTAATCAACATGAACTAGCCAACAATTGAAAGAGGATTTGTTATGAATTAGAGAGGATTACATAAATGAAAATGAACTTAACAGATCTACGAGCTAAAGTTTGTTGTCGATCAACAACCAATAGTAAGGGCTTTATGCAACTAATCAAAGAATATGGCTGACAATTTCTGACACGGATCTGTTAACACGACACGACATAACATGAAGTTAACAGGTTTCGTGTCTTTAACATATCAACACGTTTAAGACACGATATACATTTATGATATATATTATTGTTGTTCACATAAACTCTATTGACACCACTATTTGCTCATCTTGTTCAATCGAATACGACTACTACAGTACAACTAAATGAGTCTTTGGCCTACGTCTAATGCCTCTCCATGAGGACGTACCTGTTTAAACTATATTATTTGTTAATTAATATTTTAATTGACGTTTGTATTAACTATGTTAAGGATTATCATATTAAGGATTATCATGTTAAGAATCATGTATTTAAGACTTTATAACCTTTTGAAAACTTTTGTTAAACTACATATCGTGTAATCTATTTCTAAACTTGTTCGTGTCCGTCTTTGAAATAAATTGCACGATTAGTTATCGTGTCTTGTTGATGTCTTGTAATGTCATGTCTGACCATGTGAACATTGTATTCTTCATTTTTAAATTTGTTTAATAATAAATTGTTTATTCATTATCATCATAAATAAAATCTCATGTCGCCATATAGGATGACCACATATTATAGCGTAAACATCAACTACTTGAAATGTAAATGCCTAAAGAGGTATCATAACCAATATCACTAGAACTAGGGCCGGCTCAATAATTTTGGAGGCATTAAACGAAATGAATATCTAGAGGTCCTTTTCAAATAGATCGGCTCAATACAAGTTAGTTAAAGAAAACAATGTATTATAATAAATTATCAATGAACTGAATTGAATATTTAAATATATACATATTAATATGGTAGGGAGTAAGGATTAGAAAGACGCAAGACGGAGCCGCAGTAAAGTTGTAATTACTGCCTAGTTGTTAAGAAAAAAGTAAAGTTTTTATTATAAATTGATGTTGGCTCCATTCTGATTTATAATACTAAGTTGGGAAATTTGATTATTTAAAATAATTAAATTTTTATGATTATGAAGTTTGTTCATTTGAATCACTGTATTATGTTACGTACAATGTTAAGAAAATAAAAAAAATAAGTAACATGTAAATAATAACAACTAAATACAAAACATGAAATAATTAAAATACTATTACTTGTATGTATATAATAAAAGCTGAGGCAATTAAATAAAGAAAATATTTTGTAAAAACAATCAAATAACAACTTATATAACTATTACTTATATATCATTGTCTTTGAATGATAGTCTTCAAAGAGGGCTTATTCTTTAATACTATAGAGACGCCCATAGTTAGAACTAACACATGAAACTTTAAAACATCAATAAAAGTTACCTAAACAAGATGGAACAATTTTACATATATAAAAATCAAGTCGCCGCAACACACAAGAGTAATCCTTATATATAACTTGGATCATTACATGTAAATACATTTAGTTGAATTTTATAACAACTAATATACGTCTTGTAGTGTGATATAATTTTTATAAGAGAAAATGTTACATAATAGTAACCAAGTTTCAAAAAATTTTCAATTAGGTCACCCGTGCATATTTCGTCCAAATTGGATTACTAAACCATGAAATCGAGTAATAATCGAATTATTTTGAATCAAAAAATAAATAGAGAAGAAGATGTGGGGCTCGGAAATTCCAATATATGTAATTATATTTTAAAAAACTACAAAAAACATGTTAATTATATTTAAAAAAAATAAAAAAATACCTAAAATTTACATCACCACCTCACGTCTGCATCATAAAAAATAAAAATATACTTTCTAATTGAAACAAAAAGAAAAACATGCTAAAAACGTATATAAAACCTTTAATTTAAAAAAAAAACATGAAAGTTAAATGATTTAATTGTAACACTTTTTAAATTTAAATAACCTAATTAAAATACTTTTTAAACTTGATTACTGTTAAGTAAACTTATAATTTTTTATAACTCATCAGATACCTTTGTTTTTTCAGGTTCACATATCACATGATTGACAAACCCTTCACTGATATATTTGGTGACAATGTCATGATACCACAAATGTATAGGTGCTGGCATTGGCAGAGAAGGTGACCTTATTAGTGATGGTTAAGGAGACTGAGTTTCATACAGTAGCCTCAATCTAATCTATTGTTTACAAATGGTGAACTACTGTTTGTAAAATGACTATTTACAACAAGTAAATAACAGTTTAAGGTATGTCACAAGCTATATGATTCGTGGTTAAGATGGCTGATGATAATGCGTGATAATAGTCGATATTGACATAGATTAGTAATCTGGTCATTGAAACATCATGCAGTAATTAAGTCATTATTTTATTTTTAAAACTTGCAATGCAATTAAAGATTAAAGTGTTGGTATTGATCACATGCATATCATCGTTTATCCTGTGATGTAGAATAACTAATATGTCAAGATGAGTCTCAAGTCAAGCAGACGAAAAAAAAATACTTTTAATGATACAGTTTTTGTTAGTAGTTTTGTCGGTTTATATACTTCAATGGAGGGGGGCATTACAGTAAAAATATATTTTGGATAGACCAAAAGATCAACATAGATATTGAAATTTGAAGGTTTATCACATTCTTTCTAATGAATAACAGGAAAAGATTATTCTCGCTAAGAAAAACTTCTTTTATCTAGATTAAAGCAATCATGAATAACTAAACAAACAAATTAATGGGAAGTCGAAACTAAATTATACTTTAAAGAATCATGTTATTTCGTATAATTATACAAGTCTAAGAATATGCTCTAAGACTTCTTGATATTTCATATGGACGTTTGATCGCTTGTCTAATAATATTGATAATTCAATTTTTAAAATAAAGAATCAAATTATGATGATTATTTGTGTTAAATGGGATTTACAATTCTAATTAACAAATTGATATTAAGCCACAATTTTCACATGTCAAAAGTTTTAAACAAATTCTGCGACTTGGAAAAATCCTCATTATTTTCAAATATTGATTTAATTTTGTGAGTGTTAAGTTTTAAATAATAATAAAAAGTCAACGTAGAAAGAACAACGTTCTAGATTTCCTCATACTTTTTTTTAAAAAGAATAACTGTAGGCTTATGAAATTTAAATTATTTTTATTCATACTTTAGTAATTATGTGAATATGAAAACAATAATTTTAAACTCCTAGAATTTATCCTAATTTATTTTCCAGAAATAAAAGTGTTATACAATTTGAATTAGTTACATTTACATTTACATTTTAAATCCTTAATATATATACAATATGATTTTCAACTGATGCTATAGTAATTTTGTAATTTTGAACAAATTAGCATGTTTTAGATATTAGTTTTTCAAAACTTAATATATGACAATCACGCTAGAGGTGTAAAAACCGGTTTTTGGGCCAAACCGGTTCGGTTTCAAACCGGTCTGGTTTGAACCGGTTTATTTTTAACCGGTTTGAACCCCAAACCGGTTTGGTTCCTAAACCGGTTTTAGGGCTAGTAAATCAAAACCTATCAAATCGGTCCGGGCCGGTTTGAAAACCGGTTCGGGCCCAAACCGGTTCGGGTTTTCATTTTTTTTTAATTTAAATTTTCAAACACCCAAACAGTAAAGAAACGCCCAAACAGTCCGAACGCCCACAGTCTCCAAACGCCCAAACCAAACGCCCAAACCAAACGCCCAAACAGTCTCCAAACGCCCAAACAGTGAAGAAACGCCTAGAATTTCTGATTTCAAAACTCCCCCACAGCCTCCAAACGCCTAAATAGTTGTAAAACGCCTAGAATTTATGATTATTTATTTTTATCATAAAACACATTTATATAAATTATTTATAAATATTAAAACATAAAACATTACAAAAGGCTTAAAAATCAAAGATACATAAAATGTAAAATTTAAATAAAAATATAATTATGATTTATGATACATGAAAAATTATTTATGTTTATTTATTTTTATCATAAAACACATTTATATAAATTATTTATAAATATTAAAACATAAACATTACAAAAGGCTTAAAAATTAAAGATTACATAAAATGTAAAATTTAAATAAAAATATAAATGTGAGTATTTATTTTTATCAAAGATTACATAAAATGTAAAATAAAAATACTATTCAAAACATATAAACAATTCAAATAACGTAAACTTTTAAAAACTAAAGTCGTTCTCTGTTCATCCGTTGCATATTTGGATACTTTATTCTTCGCCACCAGAACCCTAGTTATTACGAATGTACTCATCATATGCCGCTTCATCATCGGTCATTCCGGGTGTCAATCCACTGTCTACTTCGTCTTTATATATTTCGGCTTCATCTTCTAATTCTTCTTCAAGTGAGCATTTTTCTTGTATTCTTTCAGCTGCATCCAAATAACCCTTCAAGCAAATACACATTTCAACTGCTTCGGGAGTGATTCGGGTTCTTCGTATTGATATAATCCTGCCACTAATAGAAAAAGCAGATTCTGAAGCTACCGTGGAAGCTTGGACGGTTAGTAAATCTCGGGCCATGGTGGATAGGATTGGAAATTGATCTTCCTTATCTTTCCACCAAGCCAACAAGTCAAAAAATTTAAAATCTTGCGGAGTCATGGTGGATAAAAAGTTTGTTCCACTATACCTCCCGATTTCACTACTCGGAGTGTTATCACGTTGATGTTTACTACATTCATCTCTTAAAGTATTATACAAAGCAAACATTGGATCACTTGAACCTTCGTCATGTGCCGCATGCCGCATAGACTCATGTATGTTTGATGTTTCACCATATTTTGCTAAATAAACATCAACTATTTGGCCTAAATGTGTGTTAAAATTATTTTTTGCACTTTGAGCATAATATGGGTTTTCTTCTTCTAAATCCAAATTAAAAGTAATTTTATCAAGTAAAGTTTCAACCCCCGACGTATTTAAACAAGGGTTTAAGACAACGGCACATGTAATAACCGGAGACATTTCTTTAAAATATTTTTTAAGTTTTTCTTTCATTGGTGGTATCATATCCGAATAAGGTCTACCTCTGAACGACAACTCATTTAATTTTGAAGTCATTAAGTAAATTTGGTGAAGTACTAATGGACTCGTTGGATAATAAACTCCAAAAAGAGAAGTAGTTGTGTTTTAAAAACATTAAGCATTTTGGCTATTTCTTCAATAATAGCCCAACCCGATGGATGGTAAGTCGAAGCCTTTCCACGACTCACCAAAGTATTATGAAAGGCTATTAAACTTTCTTTTTGGTCAATAGTCTTTTCAAACATGTTACAAGTCGAATTCTATCTTGTAGGTACGTCCCAATTCGGACCTAAACACTTGGAATTTACGTCTTTACAAAACTTGCGATACCTAGTATATCTTTGGTTACTGCTAAAAATGTCACGTAACATTCTTTTAAAACTATCTTTTACTGTTTTAATAGTTTTTAAACCGTCTTGAACGGCTAAGTTTATGATGTGCGCAACACATCGACTATGAAAAAACACACCGTCATAAATTGGTTTATATTTTAATTTTAGATGTTCTATCGCAAGCGTATTATTTGACGCGTTATCAAAAGATATTGACAAGATTTTGTTTTCCAGTTTATATGTTCTAATAATTTTATCAATAAGATAAAAAATATTTTGACCGGTGTGAGGATAATCAAACAATTCAAAGACAATCGTACGTTTCATCATTTGCCACGAATCGGGTTCAACCCAATGGGCGGTGACACAAATGTACTAGTCCGGTGAACCGTGCTGAGTCGACCAAACGTCACTAGTTAAGTTAACACCGGTTTGTAAATTTTTAAAATAAGATATTAATTCAATTTTAGCTTTTTTCCACATTTTTAAACAATCTCTTCTAAGTGTAGCACGACTTACATGTGTGTATCGCGGTTGGAGAGTTCGTTGAATTAGCCGAGTCAAACGTTCATTGTCGAAATGTTTGAATGGCAAGCTTTCTTGAATTACAAAATGCGTCATTTGCTCACGAACCGCATCAACGTCATTAGCCCAAACATTTTCTTCGCTTGTCATCGAAGCTTGACCTTGAGACGGTTCACCTTTCAAAGCCTTACAATATTTATTCGCAATGTGGTTTTTCAAAGTTGTATTTGCATTTTTTTTTGAAAAACTTATGACAATACTTGCAACGAGCTTTGTTTGGACCACTAGCCATTTGACATAAATCGTAATTGCACCATATTTTGGGGTTCCTATTCGTAGGAAGGATTGCTACCACCACTTGCTTGAAGACGCATCACAACCAACGGATGATTGAGCACTTGATGAAGCCATTTTGAAATGAACGAGAGTATTGCGAGTTTTTTTTTAATTGAACAAAAGTATTAAGCGTATTTGAGAATAGAGAGCGTTTTTTGATAGTAGAGAGTATTTTAAATTGTTGTGGTTCAAGCAAAACCTCCAATACATATTTATACTAGCTTAATGGGGGTATAATGGTAAAAAAACACAAAAAAGGGTCAAAAACGGTCAAAACGGCTATATAGCCGTTATATAACGGCTAGTTTTGAAACCGGTTTAGTGAACCAGTTTGGGACTAGTTGGGAACCGGTTTGGGACCAGTTTGGGAACCTGGTTTGGGATCGGACCGGTTTGAAACCGGTTTCAACATATGAAACCTCAAACCTATGGTGGAACCGGCGGTTCGGACCGGTTTGGGCCAGAAACCGGTTTCGGTTTTTCTGGCCAAACCGGTTCCCTAACCGGGTTTTTTGGCCAAACCGGTTCCCGAACCGCTTTTTTTTGCCACCACTAAATCATGCTACAAGTTAAGCTAGCATGTTACTTTATGTTAAAGAATTGGGAAATGTTTAAATAAAACGTCTCTTAACACTAAAAAATGTAATAAATAATCTCAACTACTAATATTTTTTATCAATGGTTGAGATCAAATTGTAAAAAAAAAATTAATTAGATATTATTTTAGAAATAGCCATTTTTGTTGAATTTTTGCAAGTTCCCCTATTTTTTTAAACGTTGATAACTTTTATGTACGACATTATTTTTTATAAACATTACACCATAAAAATGAGCGTTTTTTAACTTTAAAACGAGTAGAGTATTGTTATATAAAAAGAAAATAATTTTTTTTTTATGTTTGTAAGCTCGTATTTTGTCATTGTGTCTTTAGTGTAGTTTGTTATGTTTTTTTTATTAGTTATTGTGTTTTTCTTAATAGTATTGTGTTTTTTCTAAAATGATGAATTTAAAAAATATATAATACTGAAATAATATTGTTGTATATCTCTAATATGTAAAATAAAATAATAAATTAACAACTGACTAATCTAATACATAATAACAATGACAAAATACGTCGTATTGTGTTTTTTTTATTATCATTGTGTTAACATTATGAGTTTTGAAAATTACATAGGTGAAATAATATCATTGTATACTTTTAATTGTAAAACACAATGATAGATAACAAATTTATATAATCTATAAAATAAAAGACAAAAATAACACATTATGTTATTTTCAACAGTATGAGTTTTGAGAAGTATATTGGTGAAAATATATCATTGTGTACTTCTAATTGTAAAACATAATGATAAATAACAAGTCTATATAATCTATAGAAACAATAACAAAAATAACACAAAATGATCTAAAATGTAAAACACAAAAATAAATACATATAACAAATGATGTAAAATATATGACACAAAGATCTGGTATTTAATACAATGAACGTTTAAGACAAAATGATCTAACTTATTTGATACGATAACCGAAATGTTATTATCTTTAAAACAACAGAAAGACACGTGTCAAGCGTACAATCATTCTTATGCTTTTTAAATTAAATATTATTTTTACTATATAACCCTACCCTAAAGTATTTTCTTATGATATTTTATCAATCTTATGTTTTAGTAGTTTATTTACTTTGATCTTTACATGTTCATAACATAAATATACAAACGTTAAAAATTCATTCAATTAACGCGTACTAAGCATTTTAAAATAGCATATAAAAATTACCTTTACTTTTCGGGGTTTTTTTTCTTTCACAATTTTTTCATTCTTTTTGTTTAAACAAAATATATTTAATAATTTAGTTATTTTCATGTAAGTTCAATGTTATCTTTTTATATTCATTCTTTTTATGTAGCCAATATTCGAAACTTTCATCTAATTTATTACATCGAATTATGTTTACTTTCAACTTATATAACTCAACAATAATATTAATATAGTATTAATATAAATAAAAAGAAGATTTTTAAAGTTTTTAATATTTGTATTATTTTCATGTAACATGTTAAGTCATAAATCACTATAAAGATTTAAACCTTAATTTTAAAAAGAAAACAACATTTCCTTTTTAATTTTTTTTCCTAATAGCAATCATGAAATAGAATAGAATGTGTGTATAGATGTATATGTATTGTGTGTGTTTATATATATAAGGTTTTTGAGTTATATTTGATTCTTTTTTTTAACGGCCAACTAATTAAAGCCCGGCTACCCGGGGTACCCCAATGGTGAAAAAAACATCTCATACGCCCGCGAGCACAGACAGCGCTGGGTAGACCAAGCCCACCAACCATCAATTCCAGAGAAACCCGCCACCTAAAGGCCAACTGCGGTAAAACCCGACCCACAAACAACATTTTGCTGCTAGTAGGACTGAAAATCACAATCTCCAATAGAGTAAGTCATGAGGCTACCACTCAACCAAATGTTTAGTGGTTGAGTTATATTTGATAGTAATGATAATTTTTTTAGAGATTTGTAAATAATGATTATATTTTTTATGACTTTTATGTCATATGCAATTTACTTCTTAACCTACTTATTTAATGTTCATATTCTTATAAATTAAATACTACTAATTATTAATTAATATGTTTTATATCTAATTGTTCAATCTGCGTAACACACAAGTCATTAGGCTAGTAATATATAAGAACACCACCGACACCACCACCACATTTCACCCTCACTGTTGGTTCCACCCCCTTTCGTCTACATCGAGCCACCACCAACAGCACCCCCTTTTTCGTCATCGTCACAACCTTCAACCACACCATCAAAAGTCGTAGTCATATCTCACCACAAAACACCTATCTACCCCCACTGCCATCGTGAACTATAATTGCCATCAGCCCCTCCCACCCACCAAATCTATTGAAATCAAATTAGGATAACAGGATAACCCTCGCAGGTTTTTATTTCATGAACCTAAACACTCAGTGATAGTCAAAATCATGAAAGATTACACAAAAAACAAATTAATTAGTCTGTTTGGGGTTAAAAGTTTCGATTGAATTCTTATTCTTGTGGTGGTTCCGGTGGCGAAAATAATAGCTCTTGGTGAAGCAAATTTAAATGGTGAAGTAGATTTAAATGAGAGATAACATTAAGTTTGATAGTGGTTGTAAGTGGAGGACGGTTTTTGATTTTGCATAAGGGTGGCCTGAAACCCAACGGTGGGGGCCATGGGGCTACAAGCGATAGCAATGATTTGGATAAATTTTTGACTAATTAAAGTGATAGTGACGGTGGTGGGTGCGATGGTCTTGATAAACAGGTCGGGGTCAGAATATGTCAGACGTCTATGATGGTGGTGGTATGGTGATGGTTGGTGGCGGTAGTCAGACGAGGGTCATGTGGTATGAGATGGTGGTAGGCGATGTTGTTAGAGTAGAATGATGGAAAATAACAATAGCAATAACAATAATAATTACTCAAACATCTACGTGGTTTATATGTTCAATTTGGTTCATTATTATTATTGCTATAGCAACAATAAACCCAAATAAAAAGGTGGAAATGTCCCTTACTTGGGGAACACATAATAATATCTAACTGAGTTTTTGGATGAGTATTACTGTCAAAGACTTGTTTTGTGTAAAATTCTTAATTAAGGAACACACTGTGTAATATCATTTAAAGGACATAATCTATAAGTTGTTTTATCCTCAAATGACATTCTGCAATTTACTCGAGAAATTGTAAGAGGTTTATCACAACTTAAATGTTATAACTTTTAACATTATATGTATTAAATTAATTAAAAATGTATCAATAATGAAAATCAAATATTTTATCCGGATACCCAGGGGACAAAAACGGAGCAGTGACGTGGGTGCATAGAACCCGTTTCATTATCCGAGTACGGATTCTTGGTTCGTATAAAACCAATGAAATCATTTTCTTCTTGAATTTGAGTGGACAACTTATTAAATGCCAACTCTATCCCTAACCCTAACCCTAAATATCCTATGAAGAGACTTCACTCTAACCTAACTTCTTTTCTACTCCTAAGCAAATATTTCGTATTCTAAAAATGAAAAATAGCACTTTTGTTTAAGATTCTTTTCAAAAAGTATACTTTCACTTTTATTTTAATAACAATGATTATTGTAATTATTTATTCCCAAGTTTAATTGTAATTATTACTAGATATTCCTCGTGACGCGTTGCAATGAGAATTCTTTCAGTCTCTAATATCAGAGCAGGACACGTCGTAACAATGATCATCAAAAAACACGATTGCAAACCCAAATCATAATAATGCTTACACTTTTAAAAAACTCAAATCAACATAAAAATAAAAAAAACAAACCAAATAAACGCAAATCATTGGACTAGTGCAACTTCAAACCATAGTCGTTGCTAGCGACACAATCCTGAATATCAAAACACAAATTATGTTGCAACAGGCGTCACCACATCGTAAAACCTTAAAGCGTACATAGTTGTAAAAGTGAGGTCACTCGATCGTAAAACACGAAAATGTACTCCGTCATAAAGACTATACTCCATTGTAAAAGTGACTATCACTCTGTCGTAAAACTCGAATTTACACATTTGTTAATTTGACTTTACGCATAGATATATGTAACTTTACATATGTGTAAATAATAAGTTTTATACATGCGTAAACAGTTAAGTTTAGACATATGTAGATGGGTATAAATCTTTTTATGGTGCAAAGTTAAGCTATTTTTGTTGAAGTGTTAAGGTAGTATAGGAGGGTATATATGGTCAAAGTCAATTCGTTATAGGAGTATATGGCATCCTTTACCCTAAATCACCACTAAATTATAGAAGGTTTTTGTTCATTGTAAAGGTCTGATCAAAGGAACTAAATAATGGTAGTGTCAACTTTAACGCGAAGAGTCAGTGAAGAGTCATTGATAGCACATATGGGTGCACAGACCAAAGACCTCGGTGAGGGGTCACAGAAAACATGATGGTTGTGTCACTGTCCAAAGGAAAGGAAAGGGTGTTGCCGACGGCGTTCAGGGGCGGGGTTATAAAAACCGACGGTCTGAGGATGGCGATGGTGGTATGATGGTGGTGGAGGTGATGATCAAAGCAAGAAAATTAACTTTTAGTAAATTACAAAATATGGCTCAAATATTTTTAATTAGAAAGGTAGTATTAAAATTCATACTTTGAGTGTTTCATTAAAAAGGAAGAAAATTAACAGTTAGTATATTATAAAATTTATCTGGTTTTTAACAGAAGTTAGTATTAAGACTCAAGTTTACTTTTTTAATGATTCAAATATCTGAATGATTTAGTAATTAATGATTCAAATTGTTTGTTTTACAAATAAATATCTAAATAATTTAAATATTTGTTTCTAAATAATTAAGACTATTTATCTAAATGGTTCAAATATTTATCAATAAAACTATACTATAAAGAAGTATTGTTGTAAACATAGGGTGAATAAAAACCATTTTAACTTTTTCTTCTGAACACTCAATCATCTCATGACTCAAAACTACAAAAATACACCACCTTGATTTGATCGTTCCTTCCCTCTTTTCTCTCTCTCTAGAGTTTGCCAGTAATGGCAGTGCAAGCAAACGGGGAGAGAGTAAGCTTTCATTGGGAAGGTAAACAAACCCCTGCCCCTTTGCACCATTCTTTCTTTCACAAGCCTCTATAATATTAATGTCTACACTCATCTACAATTACTATACACCACCACTATTACATACATACATACCCTCTCTCTTTAACCACTACAAACAAGATAAACATCACATTACCATTAACTTATCAGCATCTCCTCTGCACCCTCTGCAAATCTCCCCCTCTCTCACACCTACAACACCATAACACACAAGAAAAAGATAAAGAAACACACCCATTTTCCAAAGCTTTCAACTTTCATTCATCATTCATTGTCTAGTTAAGTTAAACACTTGTTGGACTTATACTAGTACATAGGTTTTTCAGTAAAAAGGCTGAACAACACCCCTTTTGTAAGCTTAAATCTCGGGAGAAACTCAATAACACCTCTCTCTCTATATCTATCTGTCAAACAACAATAATACAGACAATTATGCACGTATCTTTCCACAGGAACTACTTGAGTTGAAGCTCTAATGGATGCTGATGGTAGATCTTGTTTGATGGGGTTTGGAGATAACATCGGTAGAAGCAACAATGGTGATCTTGACAACAACAGCAGCAATGGATCACTGTGTCTTCCTCCATCTTCTGTTGTGTACAACAATACCCTAATTTTCAACAGTCATGAACATCATCGTCACCATAGCAACTGTGGGACTTCAGCTTCTGCCATGATGCTTGATGACAGTAACAATGGCAACATTAATGTTAAAGCAAAGATCATGTCCCATCCTCATTATCCTCGTCTCTTATCTGCTTATCTTAATTGTCAAAAGGTATATATATGTATATTAATAATAATAATTTCTTGAAAACCCTATCTTATCTTTTTGTGAGATTAACTGATTGTTTAGTTGTATACTCTTAGAGGAAACCCAAAAGTCACTTTCTTGAAATTAAGGTTGAATTTTCTTGAATGTATATATTTTGTTTTATTCATGTGTATATGTTTGTTTCTTCTTTTGGTAGGTTATTAGAGATCTCCTGAAGAGAGAACATTTGTAAGATGAAACCCAGAAGAGGGTTTCTTAGATTTGTGTGTGTGAGTGTGTGTGACATAATTACTTGCTTTTAGTCATTTCTTCATATGGTATGAAAATAATATTTCTTGAATACACAAAACCCTAAACTTTACAACTTCTTATCAAAATTTGGGTATGTATGTGTCATCAAGATAATAATGGCATACAAGTTGATTCTTTATGATTAAAAACAGATAGGAGCACCCCCTGAAGTTGTTGAACGACTAGAACAAGCCTGCCGAGCCTCGGTTATGGCTTCGATGGCGGGTCGGTTCGTGTCCGACAACACTGGTGGTGGTGGAGCTGCTATGAGTTCCACCACCACCGTTGTCGGACAAGATCCGGCTCTTGATCAGTTTATGGAAGCTTATTGTGAGATGCTGATTAAATATGAACAAGAACTCTCAAAACCCTTCAAAGAAGCTATGCTTTTTCTCTCAAGGATTGAGTCACAGTTCAAGGCTATCTCAGTCTCTACTTCAGATTCTGGTATGCCATACAATATTTCTTCATATGCATATGTTTTTGTTAATATTTTATATAATGTTATATATATTTATATATATGGCGTTCTAATATCGAGGAGAATACTATTTATTGCTCTTACATATGCTGATGAACAACTTTTATACATATTTCACATTAATTTAAAAAATCTATAAAAAGAGTGTATTTTGTGATCCTTGTAATTTTTTTCTTTTACTTGAATTATAAAAATACCAGCTTTTCTCAACACTGTTGCAAATTATTGTGTTCCAAACATTCTCTATGTATCATATATGTGAATGATCATACTTTGAATGTTTGATTGATTATTTATTTTTCCAGGGTGAAATAGGTTACAATAATATTAGGGATTCATGCATGTTAACCTTTGCTTCAACAGTCATTATAATTTTTTTTGCTAATTGCATAAGATAGTTTAAACTAGATTGATGAACTTGTTGGTTGGATCATAAAGCTACAATCTTCTTTGTAGGGTTTGATGAAGATCCTAGATTATATCCTTAGGTAATTTATGTATAATCTTGGGTGCTCAATTGTAAATATGGGACAATGTATTTATACACAATCAATACAAAATACCCAACATGGTATCAAGTGTTCTCTCTTGGATATTATTTTCACTCTCCTAATTAGATCCTACTATTTGAGCGAGCTGGGTATGTTTGTAATTGTGCTCTAGGTACTACCTATTTGTACAATATAGAATGTGCCTTTTACAACTTGTATATGCTGTGCATAGATTGTTAACTAAGCATCTTGTTTGATGCATGATTTTTGTAACAATTTTATGTGAAATAAGGCTGCGGTGAGGGAGGCATGGATAGGAATGGATCATCTGAGGAAGAGCTTGATGTTGACGTGAATAACAGTACGGTTGATCCGCAAGCTGAAGACCGTGAGCTGAAAGGTCAGTTACTACGCAAGTACAGCGGGTATTTAGGAAGTCTGAAGCAGGAGTTCATGAAGAAGAGGAAGAAAGGGAAGTTACCCAAAGAAGCTCGACAACAGTTACTCGACTGGTGGAGTAGACATTACAAATGGCCATATCCTTCGGTATTGACCTAACATAACTTTCACTAATCGCATGCTTTTTTTATATATTTCAAAAGCACGTGATGCTTTGCTTTCTCTCAAATGCATGTCCTCTCAAACGATACTGGTTTGCTTTCAACGTTGATTGACCTATGCTTTAGTGACAAACAATACTAGTTTGCTTTCATGGTCCTGTTAAACTCCCTAAGTGTGTCTTTCTAGTGTGCTCAATTTGGATGATATAGTGAAAAGGATGGTTGTTGATACTTGATACAGCTAATAAACTTTCATGCTTGATCTGCAAATGAAAAAATGATTGTATCTGTGTTAATCTTATTAATAATATTAGAGATACTAT
Organism: Flaveria sonorensis; assembly: GCA_025506505.1. Classification (NCBI taxonomy): domain Eukaryota; kingdom Viridiplantae; phylum Streptophyta; class Magnoliopsida; order Asterales; family Asteraceae; genus Flaveria; species Flaveria sonorensis. The sequence continues at coordinate 14,189,450 of CM046429.1, forward strand.
ACGGCCTATGAAAGAGTTAGAGATAATAATATAAATGAACACCAGCAAACCATATTCCTTACAGGCTTAGATCTCATTTACGACTCTTTTCAAGTCCTACGAAGTTCGTCTACATCCAACTTTTAAGAGGATAACTACTTTACGGTTTTGTTATTTACAGGAAGCTCAGAAGTTGGCGCTAGCTGAATCAACAGGGCTAGATCAGAAGCAGATAAACAACTGGTTCATAAACCAAAGGAAGCGACACTGGAAGCCATCAGAGGATATGCAGCTCGTAGTAATGGATGCGGCTCATCCTCACTATTTCATGGACAATATCTTCGGGAACCCTTATCCCATGGACATATCGCTTCTCTAGATGTTATATATAATGCCAAATATCAGAATACCTAAACTACTGGAGATTGATGATATGTGAAGGTGATGTAAAATAGCAAGGATGTACTGTCTTGCAGGCTAGTGTGTGCATCTTAATTACCTATTTTGCTGTTTAGTTAATGGTTTTCAAGTAATGAAAGACAGAATCAGTAGGAGTATTTGTGTGATCATTTGCTTGTTTGGTTATGTTAAGCTGTTGAATGATTTGTATTTAAATTACCTGGATTATGTTCCTTGATTAAGATATTTATATATAACACCTTTATTAGCTAGTTTTTGTTTTTGTATTATTTGTTGGTAAAAGATGAAATTTTGAAAAACCCTAGAGATCTATCGTGTAATTTACTCTATTTAATTTCAAGGTTTATGATTTTAAGTTAATAACTAGGCTTATAAACAAACTAAACGGATATAAACACCGACATGTTTATGTTTGGTCATTTAACTTTATCCAAAATACGAACACATAATCGAACACAAATTTTTGTTTATGTTTATTCATTAAGAAAATATAAATGTACGTGTTATTCATGTTTGTTTACTAAAAAACTAAACAGACGGTTTATGAATGTAAACGAACACAAACGAGCAAAAATAAACGAACATGATTGAATAAGTATAAACCAATATACATAAACATTAACGAACATAAATGAAAAGTGCAATACATTTCAAATCATCCACAAGCACATGCAAATAAACAAACATATATAAACATAAATATACGAACATATATGAATGTGAATAAATGAAGATATATATGAACGAACATTCACGAACATAAATGAATAAACAAAACGTGTGTTCATATTTGTTCATATTTGGAACTCAAGGATCTTGCAACCTTTGATAACCGAAACAGAGACTCCAAGAAGTGGAGGAAGGCGGTGTTCTTAGTGATTCAAATGGCTATTTGGGTTGTTTGGAGGTGTCGAAATGAGTGGGTTTTCAGAAACAAGCAAACAGATTTCCTAAGGATAAAAGAAGAGATAACTTCTCTTGACTACTTATGGTTGAAAAATCGGACGAAAGTTGTTGGTCTTACATGAAAAATGTGGTGTAACTTTGATTTAGTTTGCTTGGGTGTTTAATAACTGTATTTTTTCTGTAATATTCCTGATTAACTTTCTGTTACTCAGGTTTTCTTTTTAATAAAATTTTTGTTGGTCTTTCAAAAGAAAAATATTTGTTCATTTAATTAAAGAAACAAAATTTTATGTTCATGATAAATGAATAAATATAAATAAACTTCTCTACTAAAAAGTTCATAAACATTGATTCATTTACGGGCCTTATTAATTACAAAAACAACCTCTTAAATATTAAACGCTCTTTATAATTTGCTTAAATAATCGCCCATACCTATAATGATTAAATGTTCATATGTTGAACCTATAAATCTAGAAAGTTAGTGTCGGTGGCTCAAATGATTACAATATTCAAATGTTAGGGCATAACTATATGTTTTGGGTTTTATTTATAAAGCTCAAGATTGGAGCATAACTATTTTTCAAACTTGAGCTTGGAGTATTTATTTATTAATTATATATATATATATATATATATATATATATATATATATATATATATATATATATATATATATATATATTATAATGAATATTGTAGTTATAACATAACTTATGTTATTTAGTTATTTTTATTATAGTTATATATGGTAATTTTAAAGTAAAAAAGTATTTAATTTAAAAAGGTTAATATGGATATTTTTGCTTAACTTGTGTTATTTTATAGATTTTAAATAGGATGATATTTTGATTATTGTGTTAAGTACGCCAGATCATTGTGTCTAGTATGTTAGCTCATTGTGTCAAATATAACAGGTGTTTATCATTGTGTGATGTTTTAGATCAAATTTGTGTTAGTTTTTTCTTTGTTTTTATATATTATACAAATTTGTTATTATTTTATCGTTGTTTTTATAATTAAAAGTACACAATGATTTTATTTCACTAATGTGTTTTTCAAAACTTATCATTTTAGAAAAACAAAATAATGTTTAAGAAAACAACAACGGGCAAAAAAAAAACACACTATAAAATATGTTATCATTCTCTTTATGCGTTATAGTAATTTATGTTATTTTGTCATTGTTTTTATTTTGTTAGTATATTAGGTGTTGTTTCATAATTGTGTTGTGTATATTACATTACACAATAATATTATTTCACTTTTATGCTTTTCAGAATTCATCAATTTAAAAAAACATAATAATATTCAGGAAAAAACAATGATTTTCACAAAACACAATAACATCCAAAAAGACAATGAAATTTAGGAAAGACACAATAACGAAATACACAATAACGAGTAGGAATCATATGAGGTAAAAAGTATTTTTTAATATTTATATATAATGATACGGTACTCGTTTAAAGATAAAAAAAACATATATTTTTATGATGTAATTTTCATTTATAGATACATATATATATATATACATATATATATGTATATATATATATATATATATATATATATATATATCTAAGTTATGAATGTTAAAAAAATTAGAATATCTGAAGAAAAAAAAATAACAAAATTGATCATATATATATATGTGTGTATATATATATATATATATATATATATATATATATATATATATATATATATATATATATAAGTTATGAATGTTAAAAAAATTAGAATATCTGAAGAAAAAAATAACAAAATTGATCATGCCTAAAATACTAATTTAACAAACTTTTTTCCTATAATTTGATCTAAATTATTGATTATATAAGATTGACGGTTAAGAATTTTTTTTTTTTATGATTCTTAGATTGAAAACCCTTCTTTTTAACCCTTACCTATTTACATAATAATATTTAGTATGCAATTACATATTTAGTAATTTTATAAATATTATTATAGTATATATTAAAACAATTAGTCGGTGGGTGCAGTGGTTTTTTAAAATTTGTTAATTTCACCACTAAAGTGTTTAAGTTCACAGACAAATCTCAAGCCTGATTTCACCCAAGATTAATTGTCTGCTTACACTTTCCTTGTTTGATCACCTCCCACAATATTCACCACCGGCCCACTTCCTCTTCTCTGTCAGTTCTTGCCGGCAAGCTTTCGATACACTGTAGACGAGAACGGTTTCAGCCGTAATGCTTCTCCATAGCGGATGACTTTGAGATTCGATATCGATTCATCTTTTCTTATCATCAGATTGCATATGTTGAAGAACTGTTTACATATGTTTTTAATAGAGTCCATTGGAAATTTTTATTTAAAAATTCTTAACATGTTTTTGGGTTGTTTTGATATTTAGGGGAAGCTTCAGCTTTATTTGTTGATGATGTGCAAATTGGTACCACCTGAAACACACAACTGCCATGAGTTCGATACCTCAATCTTAAAAGTAATATTTAGCTTTGATGAAATTTTGTGGGTTATTGTTGTTGATGTTGCCACGGGCCAACGATTTGAACCATAAGAGATAAATCTTCATCTACAGTAAGAGATAAATCACACTTCAAGCTCCCAAACAATGAAGATTTGGTTCTTTTCCATTCCATAAGTGGAGTTCCTGTTTCGGCAAGCAAATCCACTGGTTGGTTTAATATTTTAGCTATCCTTTGAATTCAAATTTATATTTTTATGCATGATTACACACTGTACTTTTTAAAAGTTATAACATTTCATTTAGAACACTAAAAATATTTAGAAATTATAGGTATAAAATACGACATTCATTAAACATTTTTTATGTGGTTTCAACTTTCAAATGGAAATGCATTACCCTTTGTATATAGGGGGTGTTTGGGATTGCTTTTGAAAAACATTTTTTGACTTATTGACTTGTTTAATAAGTTAATAAGTTAGTATAGAGTGACTTATTAACTTATTTCTCTCACAACCATCAGATTACTAAACATTATAAAATGACTTTTTAATTTTTTAAAAGTTAATAAGTTAAAAAGAAAGTAAAAAAAGCACTCCCAAACACCCACATAATGTAATCCTATAGGGTTAATTAACACATATGTAACTAATTTTCACCTTTTGTAGTATGTAAAATCATATTTCTAGGTACAATGATAAAAATGTAAAAATACCTTATAAGTTCCGGTTTTAAGTTCTTTGCTTATTGATTGAGAGAAACTACAGTTTATCATATTATATTAAATCATCCTTTCGAGTTTTAACATCTCTTTTTTACATGTCCATGCTAAATTTGGATATACCTTGATAAATTTAATTTTTCTTTTGAATAATCTTTCATCATATTATAACTTACAAAACATGAGTAGGCTTATCTTTAGTGCTTTAGATGCAACACACCTAAGGATTGCGGTAGCCATTCTACCTTCAAATCAAGTTGTGTTTTCTCCTTGATATCAATTCATCAATCAAGCCAATTTAAATAACACAACAATTAAAATGGTCATATTATGCACTTTTAGGTATTATGAATTTTCTACTACATAAAAGAGAGAGAGCGAGAAAGCGCTATTGATCAGAACAAATTAAAATAATCAAAAAAACATAGGATATTATAAAGCGCCCCGTGACGAATCGCGGGATACAATTACTAGTTATACTTATATAAGTAATGAACTAGTCTAACCTTACGAGTCACTACAATAATTTACATCTATGGCGACGACATAGCCTAGTCGCCATAGGTCACCCTAAGGCGACGACAGGTTGTAGCTATAGGAAAATCTTGATTTTTGACTATCCTAACCCTACTTATAGCGACAAAATTCCGTCCTCGTCATAGAGTTCTCTTTGTCGTCGCCATGGCCCCATTTAAATTAATTTTTGATTTATTTAAATAAATATTAATTAAAAATTAACTAACACTCAATGGCGACAACATGTCCTCGCCATAGGTTCAAACCTAATTTTTTTTTGTTTTTTCTCTAAAAAAAGTTGAAGGAAAATAATCCCGCCATTATGAAAAGCTTATCGCGACGATATGTCGTCGCCATTGAGTGAATTATTTTTTTTAATTTAATATTAATAAAATTAATTACTATTAGTATGATTATTATTATTATTAATTAATGTACAAGTTATTGTTGTTATTATTATTATAAGTACTATTATTAATTAGAAGTAAAATAAATAAAATAATAATAATAATATATTTAATATTATTATACTAAATGTTATTATTATATTAAATGCTATTATTATATATAATAATTATAAACAATTAATGTCAATTTGGGTCAAAGATGTTCGGTTATGATATCTAGAGTCGGTTACATGCGTCAAAAGTTAAGTATGATTGAATTACGATAATTGGTGTTGAATTTTACACTTTGATGGTAATTTATGAGAATTTATGCTTATTAACGATAAATTAAGTTTGTTTATGTTTAATTATCATCAATGAGTGTCAAACAATGTTAAAAATTTTGGTTATGATAGTCAGGGACGGTTTCATACGTCAAATGTTAGCTATGATCGAATTACAATAATTGATGTTGAATTTCACACTTTGATGGTAATGTGTGGGAAATTATACTTATTACCTGTAAATTAAGCTTGTTTATGCTTAATTATCATCGATAAGTGTCAAACATTATCAAATATGTTTAATTATGATAGTTAGGGTTGATTACATATGCCAAAGATTAGTTCTAATTGAATTATTATTATTGGTGTTGAATTTTACACTTTGATGATAATTTACAAAGATATATGCTTAATTATCATCAATGAGTGTCAAAAAATTGTTAAATATGTTTAGTTATGATGATTAAAGTCGATCACATACCTCTATGGTTAGCCATGTTCAGATTATTATCATTGATGTTGAATTATATACTTTAATGGTAATTTACGAGAAATTATGCTTATTAACAGTAAATTAAGTCCCTTTATGCTTAAATATCATCAATGAGTGTGAAATAATGTTCAATATGTGCGGTTATGATGATTAAGGACGATTACGTACATCAATGGTCCATTATGATTCAATCATGATCAATGTTGTGAATTATACACGTTTATGATAATATCGTAATAATAATAACAAAAATTATATTCACAATACGTTTTTATTAGTAATAATATTTTTGATAAGTAAAATAATAATAGAATAATAAACATCAAAATTAATACAACTATTATAATAATAAAATAATAATAATAATAATAATAATAATAATAATAATAATAATATTATTATTATTATTGTTATTATTATTTATTATTATTATTATTATTATAAATACTATTATTGTTATTAATCTTGATATGATTATTATTATTATTATAAAATAACAAAAAAAAAATGGAAAAGGCCTATGGCGACGACATAGACCTTTTCAGTTTGGCGCGTGTGTACCCCGCCTTTCATTAAAAAATAAATTTAAAAATTAAATAACCCTATGGCGACGACATGTCGTCGCCACAGGGTTCAGGTTGTCCTAAATCCACATCGATCCTTATCTCTTCTTCACTTTCCTAAAACCCACCACCACCACACCTGCAATCTCAACTCCTCCCTACGGCGAACCAACACCTAAAACTCACCACAACCAGTCTCGTCACCCTCCGTCTTACTCCCTTCAGCCCCATCTCCACCCCCATTACCCCCACCACCGTAATTCTATCACTGCCGTTCTCCTATCATCGTTCACCACCACCAAATACATTCCACCATCGGGATTTCGTGCCAACACCATGACTCTTGCCTTAAACCACCACCCAAAACCTACCACCACCACTGTTCTAACCACCATTCCCATCACCCACCCCCCAACCACCACCACCAACACCATTCCTAGCCAAAACCCACCACTACCACTGTTCTAAACACCATTCTCGTTACCACCGTAGTTGTCGACATTATCTCATCACCACCATTGTTGTTAAAATTTTGAGGTGTGTATGTCTAACATTTTTTGTTAATTTGTTAAAATTTTAAATTGAATTCTTTATTAGTTTGGTTTGTTAGAATGATGATATAAATTGTTTGATTTTGTTTATTAGTTTGTGTTGTTAGAAGGATAATATAAGTTGTTTGAATTGTTTATTAGTTTGTGTTGTTAGAAAAATAATATTATTTTTTTGATTTGATTATTAGTTTGTGTTATTAGAATGATAATATAAGTTGTTTGAGTTGATTATTAGTTTGTGTTGTTAAAATGTTAATATAGTTTGTTTGTGTGACAACCCTAAAATCCGACTTGTTTTGAGGCTTAAATGTTATAACGAAACCCTAGGATGTATATAATATAAAACACAAACCCATATCGGACTACAAACAATTAGGCTCAACGAAGAAGATAATAAAACAAACAAAGCCAATAAAAGCCCAATACAAAAAACAATCCCAGGCCCATTAAGGAATACAACCCCATTTGAAGCCTAACACGATTACCCTAAAACTCGAGACATTCAGAATACCTTTAAAATAGTTAAACTCGTTAGAACATGACCTAACACTTGTTAACTTACTCAACCATCCAACGCATAAGCGTGATGAAATAAACTGATAACAGACCACATTTTGTAAATCGAGCAACCAAAAGATATTGACAATGGATTTATAAACTGATAACAGATCACATTTTGTAAATTGAGCAACCAAAAGATATTGACAATGGATTTATAAACCGAAATATATACTACGTGTCATACGCCAATTATTATTAAAAGTATACTACGACGTGTGGATTAATACAATATATAAGATTATATGGCACGAATTAATACCATGTAAAGTGTAAATTATATCTTTTTCTCTTATGTTATTATTATTAATATCATTACTATGTCTTTAATATGATTATAAACAAATATTAGTATTGATGATTTTACTATTATCGGGTCCTATATGATTACAATAGTATTATTAATATTAACAAAAACACTTTAGTATTATTTTTTTACACCGTAACTATAGTTATCACATATGTAATTTTCTAAAGTGGATTTATGTTAATAATATATATACGATCATGAATACTTTAATACTACAAATGTACGTTACTCTGGTGGAACAAATACATACACATACCTAAGATACGTACCTATTTAGGATGGTACATAAGGAGTATACATATTTGTTCGAGTCAATGGATGCTTGTGTTAGAGACCTTGAATATACATTTTAATACAAACATACTATCATATATATGTCAGTTATACGTGTGTACGTTAACTTATTAAAATAAACCAATATTTTGTTACGTATACATGGTGTACAAAACTTCACGCGTACTTAAGAAGAATTAACATAAAAGATCATCATTTCATTATACATACATAGACATACAAGTATGCCTGTAAACTTACTTATAATTGTAAAAAAAATAAATATATACTTATAAGTATACTAAGACATATTAGTTTATTAATAATTACACAAGTAACTAGCATACTATACAACTCAATCATCAAGTTGGTCGATCACTACACTCTAACTAAACAATAGAGCTCAACCGCTCGTGTAAAGACGCTATCTTATATTAGAGACTAACAATAGATGTACAATTAGGGTTTTATTGATGAATGCCCATTCATAGTGGTGAACTCTCAACATTAACATACGAGTACTTGTAAAAGAAATCAAGGTGAGTCTTCACAGCCCCTTTTTATTTTAAAATTCATTTGGAGGAAAAGCATGCTTATGTTACTTTACAGGCTTGAAAACTAAACGGGCATTTGACAAGTCAATTACAGATGAAATCAAACGAAAACACATTTTAATTGAGTATGGACCATTACAAGTGAGGGTGGTGAGTCCTCAAAGTCCATACTCTGTGAAGAACTCCCAGGTTCTATGATTGTTCAGACTTTCTCCCCCTTTTTGGTAGCATCACTTTCTTGCATAAGTGAGCTAGGGGTTAAGTCTGTCACATTCATAGGTTCTTATGGACCTGGATGAGTTCTCCTGAGCGGTCTCTCAGCTAACTTGCCCTTGAGATCGATGATCTCAAGTTGCTGGTCATTGAACCTCCTTTGTAAGATAGTCACCTGAGATTCCAAGTGACTTATCTTATAGACTAAATAGGTGCATGTTTTAGTCAGTTTGTGCACCTTTAGTTTCAGACTCCCCTCATCTTCATCAGAAGAATCACGGGGGAATGAGAGAATAGGACCAAGGTCTTCTTCCTCATCACCAGCACTGTGTACTTGGCTGCTGGATTTCCCCTGCATCATGACAAGTTAAAGAGAAGTGTCAAGAGGCTGGGTTGCCAGGTTGAGGTCTTAATGATGTAATCACTTGCTAAAGTGAGAGCATCTTCCATATGGATCTCCTGAACAGGTTTAGGGAGATCCACCTCAGTAGTGGGTGGATGATGTGGGCTAGACATGGGTGAGACAGAAGTACTCATCTCTCCTTGAGTAGGGGTGGAGAAGAGAGGCTCGTGATACTCACTGAAACCCATGTCTTTATCATCATAGAATTCAAGGCTGGGGATTGGTTGGTTTAGATCAAGCAGCTGGGGATGATAACTGTCACTAGAGTGTTGAGACTCTGAGTGAAGGCTTAAGGCTGTGGGAGGTGAGCTCATCAGGCTGATCATGAGGAACCTCAGCACTGATCATTTAAGAGATGGGAGTGGTTTGCTCCACAGAAGAAGTGGGAGCTCGAGTGTCCACTTCCTCCTGCATGGGTGATGATATAGGGGACTGCACAAACTGAGTAGCATGTGCAGGGGTTTGTTTGGTTTTTCTCTTGTAGGTGATGGTTATTTGTGGCTGTTTAGGTGGTTGGGAAGTAGAATGTACGGGTTCAACACTGGCTGATGCTGCTAGGTTGTCACCTTGAGCAATGAGATCTAACATTTTTAGGACTAGGGTTGTTTCTACCCCTAAGAAGCTAACATTTGGCTTCCTTATGGTTTTGAAGATGCCAGGCTTCATCTGTCCCAGTTTTAGAATATTACCTGTTCCCCTCAACTGTGAGCCCAATTCACAGTTGAGAATGTGCTGGACATATCTAGGAAACATGTAATACTCTAAGGAGTGTAAGTTTGCAAGTAAATTGGTATAAACAAATTATGAATACCTGAACTTGACCCCCTGAACCATCCCATGGACTATAAAGGAAAGGTCTTCTGCAATCTGGTCCCAACCTCCATGCTTGTTGGATAAGCTGTGTATGATGACATGGAGGAGGTACTTCCATTGAGAGGAGACCTTCCCATTTTTGAAGGTTATGATTGAGAAGTCACCTTCATAGCCCATCTGTTCAAAGGAGTGGTTAACAGCAACTTTAGGAAAGGACAAATCACCTTCTACATCATCCAGCTAAAGATGAGTGTTTATGGAGGCCTGAGTGGTGAAGATTGTCCTCCCCTGCACTGTGACAGACAGTGCCTTCTCCCCATCCATGGTGACATCTTGGCAGGTCCTCCATAATTCCAACAATTGGTCCTCATAGAGAGGAGGATCGATGGTGAGGGAGGTGAAGTAGTTTATCAAAGAAACGTAACGGTAAACCTCTGAGAAACCAGGATCTTTCTTAGAGTCTAATAGAGCAACCTGATAATGTTGCCTGTAAAGATGCATGGAAAAATCAGGTTGGTTTCTGGGTCAGGGTTGGCCATTTGAGGTAGCTTTACGTTGAAGGAAGATAAGAACGAAAGTGGTTTGTGGGTGAAATTAGGTTAGAGAAAAATGCAGATGAAGAGGATAGTGAGAAGAGGGGGAACCATTGTGAGAATATATATGAAATAGATTTGAGACAAAGTTAAAGCAAAAGAATGAACTTTGAAATCCGAATGTCGGTCCCACCTCTGAAAAAGTGCCCAAAAAGGTAGTTTTCTTGGAAGTTGAAAACCTTCCGAAGGTAATTTTGCTTCAAAAGTTTTAAGAAAAAGCTTCCGAAGCCAATTTGGCTTCGGAAGATATTCTTAAGATTTGTGAAAATTTGGCTTTGGAAGAAAAATACTTAGAGAATTTGTCTTCCGACACATATTTGGTTTCAGAATATATTAAGACTTGGGAGTTTTATTCTAAAGAGAATAAATTTTTCGAGACTTAATTGCTTTCAGAAGGAATTTGTCCTTCAAATGCATGTAAGTACTTAGAAGCATATTTAAGCTTCGGAAGATATTCTCAGAATTTCTTCCGAAGGTAAATTTCTTGTAAGTAGTTATTTGATTTGAAGACATAATTTTCTTCCGAAGGCATCTTGAAATCTTTCGAAAGAAAATATGTTTGGAAAAATTTTCAAAAATCTAAGAAATATCATTTTAAAAATTTTCTTCCAAAGTAAACTGGGTTTATGAAGGTGATAAAATAGACAACTTAGGATACACATGTTTTAGAAATAAAGTTGATTTAAGTTTAAAAAAATCTATTCAAGGTTAATCATCCCAATAGCTTATACAAGATATTTGAATCTCTGTTCATCAAAAGCTTTAGTGAACAGATCAGCATATTGTTCATTTGTGTTAACCTTGACTAGTTTGATTAGTCCCTTTTCAAAGTTATCTCTAATCAAATGATACCTGATGTTGATGTGTTTGGTCCTTGAGTGCTGCACAGGATTCTTTGTAATAGAGATAGAATTGTTGTTGTCTATGTGGATGGGAGTCTCTTTGAAGTTGAATCCATAGTCCAGCATCTGATTCTGAATCCAAAGCACTTGAGCACAGCAGCTTACAGCAGCAATGTATTCAGCTTCAGCAGTTGATGCAGACACATAGGATTGTTTCTTGCATTGCCATGAGACAATCCTTCCACCAAGGAATTAACATCCCCCACATGTAGACTTTGCAGTCATGTTGCAACCACCATTGTCACTATCTGTATAGGCATACAGATTGAAGTCAGAACTCTTTGGATACCAAAGGCCAAGCTTGGGAGCACCTATGAGATATCTAAGAATCCTTTTGACAGCAACCAGGTGTGACATCTTGGGGTTGGCTTGATATCTTGCCAGATGCATATGGCAAACATGATATCAAGCCTTTTAGCTATGAGATACATAAGAGACCTAATCATAGCCCTGTAAAGATGTTCATCCATACACTCCCCCTCAAGATTAGGTCCAAGGGAGTGGTTTCTGGCTGTGGGTGTCTTGGAACCTTACACTCAGTCATGTTGAATCTTGTAAGTATGTCTTGTACATACTTTGACTGACTTATAAAGATGCCATTGTCAACTTGCTTTACTTGAATTCCCAGAAAGAAATTGAGTTCTCCCATGGCACTCATTTCAAATCTATTCTTCATCAGCCTCTTAAAGTCTTTACAGAGCTTTGGATTAGTTGACCCGAAGATAATGTCATCTACATATACTTGAACTAGCATTAAGTCATTCCCTGTTCCTTTGATGAAGAGAGTTCCATCTATAGTACCCCTCTTATAACCATGTTAATAGAGATACTGATATAGTGTCTCATACCACTTTCTTGGAGCTTGGTGCAGCCCATAAAGAGCTTTATCAAGCTTGCAGACATAATCAGGATGATCTGGGTCTGCAAAGTCAGGTGTTGTTTGACATACACCTCTTCATCAATCACCCCATATAGAAAAGCACACTTGACATCATGTTGGTAGACCTTGAAATCCTTGGATGCAGCAAAAACGAGGAATATTCTTACAGCTTCAAGTCTTGCCACAGGAGCAAAAACATCTATGTAGTCGGTTCCCTCTTCTTGTGTGTATCCTTGAACAACTAGTCTGGCATTGTTCTTGATGACAAGTCCTCTATCATCCTTCTTGTTTCTAAAAACTCACTTGGTTCCTATGGTAGTCTTCTCATGAGGAAGAGGACATAGGTTCCAAACCTTTTGTCTTTTGAATTGAAGCAGCTCCTCTTGCATTGCTTCAACCCAACTTCCATCCTTCAAAGCCTTATCAACTTTCTTTGGCTCTATCTGGGACAAAAAGCAAGAGTATAGATAAACATTTTTGTTATGGGTTTGTCCTCTTGTTCTCACCCCTGTATCAATATTTCCAGTGATGTTTATGGTGGGTGTACCTTGTGGATCCTGAGTTGAGGGATCACAACAAGTTGATTGGAAAGATCTAAATTAGAAAAATTCAGATCTGGAAATGGAGTATCACCCACCACATCAGCACACTTATCAAGAGATACTTGATCCAATGAGTGTGTGATATCATTTATGTTGTCTTCTATGGAGTTGTTGTCAGCATCAAGAAATTCTTGATCACTATCACCACCTCCTACATTTGAAGCTCCTTCACCTAAGTTTTGAACCTCTGAGCTGGAACTTGAAGGCATCTCAGATGTATCAACTGAATTTGTCATGTTTGTGCTGATAGGATCTTCACTTGCAGGGTTAGTTTCCACTGGAGCTGAAGTAGTTTTCTTGCTTGGTCTTCTCAGCTCAAATCTTAGGTCAGGATCTCCTGTTGATAAATTACCTGTAGGTCCTGAAACATTCTCACAAAACTTGTTAAAATAGTTGGTATCTAAATCAAGATCAAATAGCCAATCCAGACCAGAACCTTTCACACTGGGAGTGTGCTCATTAAAGTTCATATTGGCTGACTCCTCAACTACTCTAGTTCTGAGATTGTATACTCTATAAGCCTTAGCTTGGGAAGAGTATACAATAAAGTGTCCATCATCTGATTTCTCAGCAAACTTGGCTACCTGATCTTTGGTATTCAAGATGGTACAAGGACATCCAAATGATCTGAGGAAACCAATGAATGGTCTCCTTTTGTGCCACAGCTCATAAGGAGTCTTACCATGAGTCTTAACTACTAAAACTCTATTCTACATATAGCAGACTGTGTTAACAGCCTCTGCCCAGAAGGTGATGGGCAGTTTAGAGTCAGACAGCATGGTTCTTGCAGCCTCAATAAGTGTCCTGTTTCTCCTCTCAGCAACACCATTTTGTTGAGGAGTCCTGGGAGCACTATATTGTCTTATAATACCCTTTTCATCACAAAATGAATCAAGGATTTGGTTCTTAAATTTCGTTCCTTGATCACATCTTATGGTTTTGACCTTGTGATCAGATTGATTCTCAATTTTTAGAATGAAGTTCTTCAATATCTCAGGAGTCTCATCCTTAGTTCTAAGGAAAAAGACCCAAGTGGATCTTGTGAAACCATCTGTGATCACTAAACAATATGAGGTCCTTCCTAAACTAATTACACTAGTGGGGCCAAATAGATCCATATGTAATAAGTGTATGAGAGTAGTGATGGAGTTCCTTTCCTTTGGCTTGTGAGACACTTTATGTTGCTTTCCTTTTAGGCATGCAACACAGTGGTCATCACTTGTAAACTTTTTCTTTGGCATTTCAGTTACCAAATCATTCTTAATTAATTTATTCATGTTCTTGAAGTTTACATGCACATTCTTTTATGCCAGAGGAAAGACTCATCACTATTTGCTTTAGATAGAAAGCAAGAAACTTCTCCTGAGGGAGATGTTCCTGTAAGTCCATCTTGTACATGTTCCCTTTCCTGGGGCTCTGAGCATGATATGCTCTTGAGGAATGGCCACCCTAGGCTTGAGAACAATGCACTCATGCTCAGTAAAGAGCATGTTGTGTCTCTGATCACAAAATTAGGATACTCAGTAGATTGTACCCAAGCTCCTTGACAAAATTTATCTTTTCAATGGTGAGCTTACCATTTGTGACCATGCCCTTTCTTGTAATGTAGCCTCCAGCATCTCCTCCAAAAGCAACTGATCCTCCATCAATTTTCTCAAAATTTTGAAGCAAAGAACCATTACCAGTCATATGCCTGGAATAACCTCTATCAATGATCCATACATTTCATTTGGTCTTTAGCTGTTCCTGCACAAAAAGAAATGGTTAGTTACATTTGGAAACCCAAGCCTCATAGGTCTTGGGCTTCAAAGTGATTTGAAGATGATGTAACATTAACTGATCCTATGTTCAAGCTTTGAGGATCATTAGCTGTTGTTGATGAAGAACTTTTAGTCACCAGGTCTTTCTTCATCTTCCACACCATCTTTGAAAGATTGGACTTGACCTTTAACACCTCAAAAGTTTTAACAACTTCTGAAGTTTTGGAGACTGGACCTTCGGAAGATCTTGCTTTCACTGCAGCAGGCTTCAGTACTTCAGAAGCATTTCTTTCTTTTGAGACCAAATTTTCTTCCGAAGGCAAGTTTTCACTTGTCTTCTTTTTCACCTTAGAGCTTCCGAAGGAAAAAGATTTTCCTTCTGAAGCTAGCCTTTCCTTCTTCTTCTCATAAGTTTTCTCTTTGATCATGTGGATAGTACTCTTAGGATTGTAGATGCAATCCTTAGCCAGATAAGAAGTACTACCACACATGATGCAGTCCATGTGCTTCCTTCTGAGAGTCTTTTTTTGAGAGAAAGACTGAACTTGATCACTTTCCACCTCCATCTTTATCTTCACAGATGATGCAGCAAGCTTTTTAGGGAGAGGCCTACTCTTGAAACTAGATGGTTCAGGCTTTTAGTAGTGGTACACAGCTGATCAGTCTTCTTCTCTTTGCTGGAATGATTTGGACCTGAACTAGAACTCCTGATACTAGAGTTGATAGTTGAGTCTTCAGCCTTCACCACTTCAAATCCTGCAGAGTTAAACACTTGTTTCTGCTTAGAGTTGAAAGTGGCTTTGATTTCTTGAGCCTTCTTTGACTTTATCTTGGCTCTCCTGATCAAGTTCTTCCTTTAAGACTAGGTCATCCCAGCTTCATCTCTCTCCTCAGGAGAATAATGACCATTCTTAGGATGGTCTTCTTCATTCTTCTCAGACACATCCTTCACTATCTCCTCCTTATCCTCTTCAATAATGGGGTCTATGAAGGGAAGCTCATCTTTACAAGTTCCACACCTTGGAGATCTTACAGATAATAGAGTATATGGAGGAGCTATCTCAGTAGATCCCAGTCCCTGCTTATTCTGATAACAAACTTGTGCATGTAGGGATGAGGATATCATGTTCTTGAAGGTCTCTTCTTCAAAAACAATTTTTTCTGCCTTGGCTTTGTTGATCACAATTTCAGCCTGGCATTCAGTTAACTTAGTGATGAGATCTTTTATCTGAGGCTTGTAGTTGGTGTGTTCATGCTTTAGAGTTGAAATAGTTTTCTATAGATCTTCTATTTTAAGTTTGTAATCATTTTCAGCTCTTTTGAAATCAGCTTTTAAGATGTTTAAGGACTCAAGATCAGATCTCATCTCTAAGTTATAGGCAAATATTTATTGACTTTAGCAATACATTCAGGTGTACAGAGATGTTCCAATACCTTGGCTTTGTCATGATCTGCCATCATTGCTTAGTTTGGAGATGCATCCTCCACCTGAAAGCTCCAGTCAAAGCCTCCTTCTTCAACAGCAACTGCAGCTTGCTGCTTGGGCTTCTTATTCTGGTGAGCTCCTTCAGTGTAGTTTGGCCTAGTTTGTGCTTGGCGACTATTTGTCTTTGGTGCCTTGCACTCTCTGGCAAAGTGTCCCATTTGGTTACAGTTGTAACACTTCACCTTGCTTTTGTCCATCCCAAACTTTCCACTAGATATATTGCTAGGAAACTTCCTCCCTGTCAGCTTGTAGAACTTCTTGGCCCTGTGAGTGAGAAGTGCCATCTGCTGGACTATTTTCATATACTCCAGATTATCTGGATGGATACAATCCAGGTCTTCAAGGGTGAAGAGAAAGTTGCATGTGCTTTCATCAAAAGACACAAAGGCTTGTGAAGAGCTTGTCTCTTGGATTGGGCTTCCATGGATGTAGCTCTCTCTTGGTGTCTTCGGGAAGGTGATGAAAGGACCCTTCTGTGACTTGTCAGGGTAGCAGATGAGATGATGTTATGGTTCTCTGCAATCCCTTTCAACCATATATAGGGCTGAACTCTGTTGGATGCTGGAGTTACCAGATGGATTTTGTATGTTCATCTCCATCTGGTAGCCACTGAGGATACCATACAACTCAGTAAGAGTAAAGGTCTTGAGGTTTTCAGTCCTCTTAATGACCACACAGTAGTGTGTCCATTGTCTGAAGAGAGGACATGAACTTTCTCACAATATCCCTGTTCTCAAGAGTTACTCCAACATCCACTAGACTATACATAATCTCAACATACCTGAAGTACTATTAAGTCATGGTTTCACCTGTTTTGAAGGTGAAGTTCTCAAACTATTGCTTCAAGAGGTCCTTCTTGTTCTCTTTAGCTTCATTGGACCCCTCATACATCAGCTTTAGTGCATCCCACAGTTGCTTGGCAGTCTTGCACTTCTTGAAGCCTCTGTAGATAGAGTTTGGAAGAGCAGCTTGGAGGGCGGTCATCGCCTTCTGATCAATATCAATCTTCTTCCGGTCTTCATCAGAATAATCAGCCACTTCCTTTGGTATTATACCACCACCAGCAGCAGCTGAAGGGGTGGATGGTACATGAGGTCCATAAACCACAGATCCCCACATCCTAGAGTCTTGAGACTTGATAAAGCCTTCTATTCTTTGGCACCAAGTGTCAAAGTCTTCAGGAGTGATCAGTGGAGACTTAGTCATAGTACCAGTTTCCATGTCAGCCTTGGTGATAGCTGCCATTTGATATGTTAAGTATTTTGTGAAACTAAAAGGATTAAAGATGGTGAGATCTTACAATCAAGAGCCTAAAACGCTCTGATACCAATTGCAGAACCGTGTGAAGGGTGGTCAATACAATCAGTTTCACAATGAGTAGAGTTTTAGAACATTTAACAGATCACATGGGGAACCCGGTATGTTTAAGATGATACTAAGAACACAAGTAAGTAATGAGACAGAACTAAGAACACAAACAGAGAAGTATGGTTTTCAAGGATGTTGTATATTGCTCTCAAGTTCTATTACAAGTGTTACAAAGCATAAAAGAATTACAAGGACCTGAGATACTTTATACTACATCCTACAACCGTCAATACTTAGAAAGACAGTTGGAAACACTAATCTAGACAACAAGATCAATGTAGAGTCAAAAGACAGATTGTCTTTTGACTAGTGACTATGACATACCATAACTCACATCCTTTTCTAATATAAAAAGGTTAACAGGTACAATAGTAGAAAGTTACAGACAAATACCTTAATCTACAGATTATAAAAGCATGGACTTTTCACCAATTTGTATAAGTTGGTGAGCCTTTAGAGTTGCAACGGATGGTGTGTCAGCTTTATGAAAAGGTAGATCAGAGAAAGCATGTCGTCTCTGTCTTCGGAAGAAATCAGTCTTCACAAAAAATTGGCTTCGGAAGACTTTGTCTCTAAAGCTTTGGAAGACTTCATCTTTGGCTTCGGAAGATTTGGACTTTGGCTTCGGAAGATTTTACACTTAGAGTATTTTTCTGTGGAGAGTGTAAAACTTCCGAAGCAACTTCTACCTTGTACGTTCAGTGCATGCATGCAGGAAGACCCTTGGTTGTTTTGGTTTCTTTGGTTGCATCAGCCTTATAATCTTCTAATATTACCTTACACCTAATCATCTGAAACATTTAAGAGTATATTCATTATATTGGAGCTTTTAGTTTTCTCTTGTAACAATGTTATTCTTGATATTCAATTTTGTTACACTTCCGTATCTCCGCTTTAGCGGGGGTGTAACAATTCGATTCTATTATTAGTTTGTGTTGTTAAAATGATAATATAGGTTGTTTGATTTAATTATTTGTTTGTGTTATTAGAATGATAATATAAGTTGTTTGATTAGATTATTTGTTTATGTTGTTAGAATAATAATATAAGTTGTTTGATTTGATTATTTGTTTTTGTTGTTAGAATGATAATATAAAAGTTGTTTAATTTGATTATTTGTTTGTGTTGTTAGAATGATAATATAAGTTGTTTGATTTGATTATTTGTTTGTGTTCTTATAATGATAATATAAAAGTTGTTTGATTTGGTTATTGGTTTGTGGATTTTAATTGTGTTATAAATGATAATATAAGTTTAATTTGTTTATTTAGTTATTGATTTGGTTATTGGTTATTGGTTTTGGATTTCAAATGTGTATTAAAAAAATATTTTTGGATTTTAATTGTATTAAAGATAACCTTTTAGAATGTACCCATCCAAAACATGGTGTTATATTTGCAATTAATAATATTATATTATTGTAATTATTTTTTGTTTTGTTTGCAGATTATGTCATCAAGTGTAGAAGGAGCACACGGTGGTGACGGCGGAGGTCGGGACCAGCATGGACATAGATATACACTCCCTTTGAGTTGCTAATCATGTAAGTTACTGCTAATTTTTAATATGCGTCTTTTCATCAAATATATATTTTAAATGTTACTAACTTTTTAATTTCATGCATCAATTTAGCGTCAAGTAAGAAAAAGCATTTAAAAGGAAGAAACATAAACCTGTTTGAGATATGGGCAGCCAACAACAACCAGCCACTGCTCATTCAATTTGATCACATTGGGAAACAATATAAAGTCGTCGGAGAAAACAATCAACTATTTGTTAGGGCTTTATCAAATCATGTTTCCACGGCATGGGATAAAGTTCCAAATGCTTTTAAGATATCACTATTTAATTTCTTTTAGGCGAGTATTTTATGTAGTGTTTTATTTGTATTTTGATTATCGTATCCTTTATATATTTATCTAATTGTTTTCTTTTACAGGAATATTTTGACCTAGAAGCTCATCGCGCTTTAGATCACTGGCAGGGAATACAGCTTGAAATCCACATGGGCTGCCAGCGAGCTTTTATATACAGAAGATATGACATGAAGAAATATTTTTTGGATCAAGGAGGTTATGATGATATAGAGCGGGTTATGAGTCATCCCCCGAATGGCCAGAGCCAAGAGGCATGGGAGAATGTAGTTGAGTTGTTCGCAAGTGAAGAACATAAACGCCTTTCATAAAAAGGCTCAGACAATAAAGCTAAACAGCTCTATCAAATTTTGCATGGGAGTCGTTCCTATGCCCAGAGGCGTTATCTTCTAGTAATAAAACATGTATTATCCAAATACGTATTATTAGTTTTTTCAAATATTATAAATATTATTTTTAATGTTTAAAGGAGCAACAAACCGGGACCCTGAGCCACATTAACACATGGAGGAGTGCACGTTTGGATGGGTCAACCCTAATGCAAAAAAAGATTGGGTAAGTTTAAAACTTTTATTTCTATGATTTGTTAAATATGTTATTATCATGTTTTTGTATGTTGTTAGTAGTTTAATTGAATTTCATATGTTGTTAGTATATTGTTTATTTAGTATGTTGTTTACGTTAAATGGGTCAAAATCACCCAAACACACGTCACTAGATTTTTGATTTAGATATATTGTTAGTATATTAGTTTGTGCTTCTAGTTAAATGGGTCAAAATCACCCGAACACGTGTCAATTAATTTAAAATAAATATTATTAGTTGCATTGTTGGTTTAGATGTTGATTTGGGAATTATCATCCTATATATACTTATAATTAAATAGGTTGGTTTTTTCCATTTTACAGTTGCTATGTTGCCGAAATTTCGTAAAAATAATAATAATTTTTTTATTTTGTTCTTTAAAAATACAGATAAAAATTAAAAATCAATATGCTCAAATGCAAATGGTGGCGTGCGAGTCCCCCGTAAACGAGATAGAATGTTTGGAGCTCGCCTTAGGACAAAGGCGTGGTCATACAAGAGGTGTTGGGCGAAAAGTAAAAATTGTCTCTCGTTGTGAACCATCAAGCGGGTCGTCATCAAATCGAGATGAAGAAATGGAAGCTCTAAGGCAACAAATGCGTGAAATGCAAGAAAAAATAGATGAATTTGAAAGAATAAAATCAAATCCCGATAACGATGAAGATGATGAACATGACGACAATTAGATAGTTAATTTGTTTGGTTTGTCAAAATTTAAAATATATTTACATTAGTAGTTTTGTTTTTTTTGGTATGTAACTTGAATCATAGTGATATTCGTTTAGATATCCGTAATATATAATAGCATTCGTTTGATTTTACAAATCTGTATTAAAACCTGTAATATTGGGAGGATAACAGGAAAATATAAAAAAATTAAAATTTAAAATTTAAAACAGAAGGGTCTATAACGACGATATGTCGTCGCCATAGGGTTGCAAATCTTTTAAAAAAAAAATATATTATTTTTATATCTACTAATAATATTTTCTGCTAGACCTATGACGACACCATATACCTTTTCAAAAAAAAATTATTTAAAAAAATAAATATCTACTCTATGGCAACGACTTGTCATTGGCATAGATCTCTGTGGCGACAAAGGTTGTGGCGACGACAAAAAACAGACCTATGGGTACGAGCTTATGGCTACTAAGGCTATGGCGATGAGACAAATGGTGTTTATGGCGACGACTTTTGTCGTCGCCGTAGGGTCAATTTCTTGTAGTGAGTCTAATTAACCTTGGTATATGAAGCAGAGTCTCGAGCTTGTTTATTAAATAAGCTTCAATTTATTTTCACACTTGTTTAAGCTCAACTATATTCAAACCTTTTAAGAGCCGACTTAACTATTTCATGAGAGAGGCACGGCTCGTTTACACCACTCTAACATAGTCGTATCTTTTTGTTGAGACATTTAACAGCAGCAATTACAATCAAGAGCTATTAATATAACGATTGAAAGAAAATGGTAGCAAATAAACAGGATGGTTAAAAAGATATTTAAAAAAAACTACTAAAATCAAACTTTAAAGTAAAAACAAC
Source organism: Flaveria sonorensis (assembly GCA_025506505.1). Classification (NCBI taxonomy): domain Eukaryota; kingdom Viridiplantae; phylum Streptophyta; class Magnoliopsida; order Asterales; family Asteraceae; genus Flaveria; species Flaveria sonorensis. Next base: position 14,211,437 of record CM046429.1, read on the forward strand.
TAGAAAAAGGTAAAAATGAAAAAACAAATAAACATTAAAAGCTTATATTTAAATTATGTAAAGTGTATGTTATGATGTATTTATCATAAAGAGTATACGAATAAACTGTTAAAAAAATTTTGAATAATAAATATGATTAACCCTAAGTTATAAGGTGAAACTGACACTATACCAATGTTGAATATTATAAGGGTATACGGGACTCCCTGTGTGAGTGGTAACCGGTGAGTGGTTGCCACCCGATGAACACCGTCGCCATCAACTCATCGCGTGGTGAGTGAGATTTAAATGGTGAGCATGCAACGTTCGGTTGAACGAGAAATGGAATGTTAACTTGATTGTTGAAGTGGGGTAGGGTAGGGTGGGTTGGGTATTTAGTTAAAAAAAAAAAAAAAAAAACTTTTCCTTTGTAAACTTCTTACAATTTCAACTCTCACCGTTTTATTTTTTTACACAAACTCTCTTCTACACCTTATTTAGCGTTTTTTTTCCAAAGATCTCATCGAAGAAGCTAAAGAAGAAGAAGACACGGGTATATCTAAAAAATGTGCCACGTGATCGGGAAAAAAATCACCAAGTTTTTATGCAAGATTATTTTGTCAATGAACCTAAGCGTGGTGAAGCTATGTTTCAGCATAGGTTTCGTATGTCGAAACGGTTGTTTTTAAAAATTGTTGGTGATGTGGAAGCAACCACTTCAGGAAGAAAAAGAGTTTTATACCATTGCAAAAGATTACATCGATTATTAAACAACTCGCAACCGGTAACACTCCAGATGAAAACGACGAGTATTTATGTATGTCCGAAAGGACTTCACGTGAATGCCTACAATATTTCTACGAAGCCATTATCCGTATATACGGTCCCGAGTTCTTACGTAGACCGACAAGCCATGGCGTTGTGTTTTTGTACCAAGCTCATGAAGATAAACATCACCTTCCTGGGATGTTGGGTAGCCTAGACTGTACATATCTCATTTGGAGAATATGTCCCACCGAGTTACGCGACCAATATATGGGAGGTGATCACCAATATCCGATTGTCATGTGCGAAGTGATTGCCTCACAGGATTTGTGACATGCGTTTTATGGTCCACCTGAATCACAAGACATCAGTGTTCTTCAACAATCTTCAAAATTTCTTACCCAACAAAATGGAACTGTACCTGATGTCCATTTTATGTGCCTAAGCACTTATACAAACATGGATTCTATCTTACCGAAGGAATCTGCCTTACTTGGTGTACCTTTGTGCAATCGTTACCACATCCTACAAATTTAAATAAAAAGTTTAAGAAGCAACAAGAGACGACAAGAAAAGACATGAAACGTGCTTTTGGTGTTTAAAAGGCAAAATGGGGCATTCTTAGGCGACCCATGTGAGCTAAAAATGTTAACAAGATTATGAGTGTGATATATGCTTTCATTTTGTTGCATAACATGATAATAAAGGACGGCGGAAATGCGATATCATCGTTATACATTAGGGATCCTCCGGTTCAGATTGCTTATGACGATATCGTTCTTGAGGAGTTGATGGATGAAGATACACATTTCCGACTGAAAGCGGATCTTGTTGAGCATCTTGGACGGCAACATCTACCTCACCTCGATGCGACTGATGATGACGAGTAGTTTTTTTGTTGTTACTATTTTTTAGTTTAAGTTAATGTAACGTTTTATGTAGTTTGTATAAATGTCAGTTTTTTAGTTTAAATGAATGTAATGCTATATTCATTAACTTTAAATTAACATCATTTTTATTTTATTTTAATTAATTTTTATTTTCTTATCGATTATTTACTAAATAAAAATAGAAAAAGGAAAAGAGGGTCTGACGGGTGAAGTGCTGCCAATAATAAAATGATATAAAAGAAAGTTGAATATGCAGGTGACATGACCGTAAAAGACTGAAGGCTCCCACTCATCATGGGTGTAACTAGGAGTGAGTATAATACAGTCCGACCCGAAAAACCGGACCAAAAAATCAAAGACCGGACCGGCCCAAACCATTATACATACACATGGTCCGGTCCGCGGTCCTAAATTTTTAGTTATTTCGGTCCTTGGTCCGGGCCGGTTCGGGCCCGATAAAAGCTCGTATTACCCAAAAAGACCGATTTAATAAATATAATAAAACGCGATTGAGACTATATAATCTTAATTATTATATCATGCATGCATAATTATAACCTAGAAAAACTAGAAACCCTTTGACATTCCATAACGAAAGATGCAAATTCAAGTTTATAATCCAACTATAAAATCCTAACTATTATATTATGCATGCATAATTAATAAATCAAATCAAGAAGCAAGTGGTGTCATTCAAGAGTTAAGATAATTTTACTCTTGGTGATCTATTAGTGTGATTCAATCAAAGGTTAGCCTACATAATTTTTTTCATGTTAACATTTATACATTCATGTCGTTCGATCTATTATTTGTTAACTTGATGCAACACACCTCTCTATTGTTAGTATTGTTAGTTAGTATTAATTGTTTATGTAAACTGTTAACTTTTTATTATTACTTGTTCTTTGTATGTTATTCTATTACTTATGTTAATTGTTCGTTTATGTTTGTATGTGTTCGTCTATGTTTGTTTAATAATGGTCGAGAATATTTCGTGCATGATACTATTTTCTTACATATGTTTATTGTAGATGGATTCACAAAAATGATGATGAGATTCTATCAAGTGACGAAGAACAAACCATTAATGAAAAAGAAGCCTGTAATCAACAAGTGAATAAAAAGAAAAGAAAGTCGACTACTCGTTCTCATGTTTGGGACCATTTTGAGAAGATCTATGTGGAGGGTAAAAGAAAAGGACGATGCAAATATTGTAATTTAAATATTTGTGCAAGTGATGGAGCATCTACAATGAGTCGACATATAAAGAGATGTAAGTCAAATCCTGCTAATCTTGTAGATCAAAATATATTATTTATGAAAAAAAAAGATGATGGTGAGGGTGGTAGTAGTGGTACTTTGAAAACATGGAAGTTCGATCCGTTTAAAGTCGAAAAGCTTTAGTTAAGATGATAATTGATGACGAACTTCCATTTGCTTTTGTTGAACACGAGGGATTTAGGGAATTTATGGAGGCGGTTTGTCCGAATTTTAATATTCCCTCACGTTGGACGATTGCTCGAGACATTAGTGAGTATTACTTGGCGGAAAAGAAGAAACTAAAAGACTTTTTCACTAAAACTAAAGTAAGAGTTTGTCTTACCACTAATACATGGACTTCAAACCAAACCATCAATTACATGGTATTAACTTCACATTTTATCGATGATAATTGAAAATTTCACAAAAGAATCATCAATTTTAAGCCAATTTCAAATCATACGGGTGATGCTATTGCAAGGGCTATAGAGGAATGCTTGGATGAGTGGGGTATAGAACATGTAATGACTATCACCATGGATAATGCAACAGCAAACGATGTTGCAATTAGGCTATTAAATGGTAGGTTACCTAATCTGTTACGTAACGGTATTTATCTTCATGTTAGGTGCTTAGCCCATATTATCAATTTAATTGTTAAGGATGGTTTGAAATCACACAATAAAACTATTAAGCGTATTCGAAATGCAGTTAAATACATAAGACAATCAGCCGGTAGGCTCTACAAGTTCAAAACATGTGTTAGTGATAAAAAGATAGATTCACAAGCCTTGTTATCTTTTGATGTCTCCACTAGATGTAATAGCACACATGACATGCTAGAAAGTGCCGTTAAGTTTGAAAAAGCTTTTGAACTATATGACCGGAAACATACCAATTTTCGGAATGATTTAGGTGAGATCCCTGACCGAGCCTACTGGTTATATGCAACGAAAATGGTTGAGTTTTTGGGAATCTTTAAACAAAAAACTGTAAATATTTCAGGCTCAACCTATGTTATAGCACATCAGTTTTTTTATGAAATTATGGATATTGGTGATAACTTGGATAGATTGTTAAACCAAACGGGTCAACTTTATGATTTTATGGAGATGATAGCACTTATGAAAAATAAGTTTGATAAATACTTTGGAGATGAAGATCGAAAATATATTGTTTGAATTTGCTGTTATATTAGATCCTCGCATGAAGCTTCAGATTATTCAATTTTCTTGTGAGAGATGTTGTATGCTAATTAGGGAAGAAATGGACAAATATAAAGATGAAAAAGGGAAAATGATAGACGAAGATTTTAAGAAGATGGTAGATATGTTGGTTGATGATGTAAAAAGAGAAATGGAATTATTGGCTAAAGAGTATCAGGTTTTGTATGAAACGTGTTCAACTAATCCCCCTAAAACGAAAAATAAACGTGAACAATTTCAAATTGGTGATAACTCTTTTCTTGATGCATTTCAACGATATCGAGGTGGAGGAGTTCGTTCCTATAGTAATAAAACAGAACTAGAAAAGTATCTAAAGGATGGCCTTGAAGATAATACTGACGATTTTGATATATTAACATGGTGGAAGGTAAATTCGTCTCGATATCCAACTCTTTCGAAGATGGCAAAAGGTATTATTTTTTTATTATTATAGCATATTTAACAAATTTTAATATAAGTTATTTTTTTTAATTAATTCTATTTTAGATATTTTAGCTATTCCAGATTCAACCGTAGCTTCGGAGTCGGCTTTTAGTACCGGCGGACGGGTGGTGGAATCGTCTAAAACTTCACTATCCCCTTCTATTGTTGAGGCTTTGATTTGTACGCAAGATTGGGTTCGAATGGCAAGAAAAGAAATCAACGAGAGTGAGGAATTAGAAAAACTTGACAATCTTGCAAAAGGTCGGTTTAAATTCAAAATTCTATGATATGCTATAAAATTGATTAAATCTTTTGAGTTTCTAATAATTAACTTTTTTTCAAAAATTTATGATAACATCGGTTTTGTGCCTGAAGAGTAAATGAAGATCGAATGAAAAAGCTTGGTGTTTTTATTTTATTATTTGGTTTCAGACTTTATTTGTAATTAAAAATTTTTAAAATTACATATTTTCTTATTTGCAAGTTTGCTTTACATATTATTGTTTTAGTGTGTTCAAGTATCATATTATTTTATTTTAGTGTGTTTAGTTCTAGCCCACTAAAGCAGCATAATTCTTTTTTTCGGACCGGCCCGACCCAATTAGTAAAACCGACCCGTTAGGCCCGGAACCGGACCGGACCGACCCATCTTTATAAGGTCCGGTCTTTGGTCCTTAAATCTCATACATTTTGGTCCTCGGTTCGGGCCGGTTCTAGCTGGTCCGGTCCGGGTTTGACCCATTGCACACCCCTAGGTGTAACGCCCCTTATACCGTCGTGAGTTTACACTTCACTAATTACTAAATAACAAGTCCTAAACTTGTAGGTAGCCCTGTGCCCCTGTAGGCCTGTGTAATAATCCTAAAGCCCAGCTGCAGGCAGCAGGTAAAGCCCAATCTATATCATTATCAGCCTGATAAATGACTCCGGCCGAAACACTACGAGTCGTCCACCAGCACAGATATTTAGCCCAATTACATCACATAAATGATAAACCCATTTTACGCTTCAGTTCAAAACTTCAAATTCATCAGGCGAGAAGATAATATCATTTTCATCACATTACATTCTTTATATTTCATTCTAAGAAAATGATTTTTATAATGTATTTATTACTAATTTCATGAGTTTATGTTTGAGTATTTGTCAAACTAACGAACTCGCTCTCCAAGAAAACATGTAAATCACCTAATACCATTGATAACACTATCACTAACACTGTCGCTATCTTTTTACGTAGAAGTGAATTCCCTTGTTTGAACTTCACAGGCTAGCAAATACTGTAAATAAATATAAACACACAAAAACAAAACCTAAATAAAACATAAATTGTTAAAGACCAAGATTTAGTGCTTGGGTGTTGAGGTTATCCTGTAATATTGCGATATGTGAAATTAACCGCATGCTGACTGGACACTGGATAGAGCCCCTAATCAAGTAGCCTGATCTTGTTATGAATTAGAATATTAGATGATCAAAGGCTCACTCACGCCCTCGTGACCTCCCACACGCCCTCACGATCGCGCTCGTTGGTTGCGGTGTGCGTGACCAGGGTGGCCGGCCATGTGGCTCGCGTACTGGTTCGCGGCTCCAACAGGCAACAACACATACAAACAAAAGATCGTTCATTCACACAAATAACCAATTCATGTAAGAACATGTTGAAGTGAATTATGTTTATTTAATGTTTGATTAGAGCATTCATAAACCATTTCCCATCCATATCCATATAATTACACTAAAAATCACTACTTTGTCTCTCTACTTTTCAATTAAATAATATTTTTTATACTTTTATCATTACTTTTTCTCTCTCCTCCACTCACAACCACTTAAAATATAGAGTTAATTATATGAACGGTCCCTGTGGTTTATTGAAAATAATAGGTTTGGGTACTAATGGTTTTTTGTAACAGGTTGAGTTTTGTATTTTTAGTTTTGTAACGAAAATGATATTAAGACTAATGGACGTTAGTTTTTCTGTTAAATTAAAATAAAATGAGTAAAATACCCCTAGATGGACTACTTTAGTAATTCTATATGTCTCTTTTATTCAGGGACCATTTGTGTAATTACCTATACGTTAGAAAAATCCAACCCCCACCCACCATCTACACAACATCACCACCATCTACCCACCATCACCCCCATCTATCTCTGTCGGCCATCGGCCACCAGGTTCACCACCCAACCCTCCTGCCCACCAGCCACCAGCCCACCATCGAACACCCACAAGCACCACGATGAGCACCCACCATCACCAACATTACCGCATCATCACCCCCATCACAGCATCACCATCATCACCATCACCGCATCATCACCACCTCCGCATTTTCACCATCATCGCAACATCAGCGTCATCACCACCACCACCTTTACCATTGCACCATCATCATCATCATCTCATCAAATCCCCTTCCTATTCCGTTGTTAAACCCAAAAAAATTTAAAAACCCCAAATTGGAGGTGGTGCGGTTTGGATTCAGACCTCAATCAGAGAGTTTGGTGGTATATGGTGGCTAGATTGTGATATATGATGGCTAGATGGCGGTGATGGTGACCCAGGTACATGGTGGTGGTGGATGGATTTTTGGTTTTACATGCAAAAAGAAAGGGGGATTTAGTGATGATGCGATGGTGATGATGGACGGAGATGGATACGGTTGAGGTGGAGGCGGTTTAGATAGGCGACGGTGGTGACCGCGGTGATGGCCGGCGGTGGTGGTGGTGGTGAAGAAATTAATAGTGTATTGATGTGAATAATATATATATATATATATATATATATATATATATATATATATATATTATATATATATATATGTGTGTGTGTGTGTGTGTGTGTGTGTGGTATGTGTGTGTGTGTGTGTTATATAATATTATTTTAATTAAATTACACTAGTAGTCCCTCTAATTTACATAATAAGTCATTTAAGATGAAAAGACAGAAATACCCTTATATTTAATAGAAAATCTAATGTCTGTTAGTGTTAATACTCAAACTTGTAACAAAATTAAAAGTGAGTAATCAAACTTGTTACTTTTTTGCTTAGTATCCAAACCTGCTATTTTTTATAAACCACAAGGACTATTTATGTAATCAACTCTAAATGTATTAAAAACATTATAGGGTTTTAAACAGTTTTTTTTTTTTAATACAGATTGAACAATAATTTTTTCGTATCCTTCACTCATAACCACTTATAACCATACCATCTAATATAGGAAATACACTCACATCAATTTAGGGAACGGACCGTGAATGCTCTTACATAAAAAAAATAGTTATAAAATAAATATATTCAAATGGCTTACAAGTATTAACTTCTTATATTGTTTCATCTAAATTATTACTTTAATATAGTTATTTATAATTATATTTAATACAAATATTTACAGTACGGAAAAAGGAAAAATAAAGGTTTTGTGAATATCTAAAGGCGTGGACACGAGAAGATTGGTGAAGGTCCATATGTCTACAGTCTATCCATGACATCCTCTTAAAGGGCATATATTTGTTCTTAGAATATTGACACAAAAGGGGTGAATTATTGAAAAAATATGACCCCATTTGTCACCACTATTATTCCATTGAGTGTATTTTATGATTTAGTAGGGTTTTGGTTTTGTAATATAAATATTTATTACAATTTTAATCTGTCTTAATATATATTTTATAAGATATAAACAAGTTATACAACGCAAAATCAAATTCAATGTATTTGGTGCTTGACTAAGCTTTCACTTTACGTAGAGATTGGGTCCCTTCGCTATCTAATATACGCAATCTTATTTTACATTTCGTGCAGAAGGTATTTCTTACAGCTTGAACTTATGACGTTGATGTAAGGGGTTTGGAATGATGTTTACCATGGTTAAGTGGTTAACTTTAATGTATTTTATGTGTTTAAGTAGAAGAAATTGTATGGAATAAGTTAACTACGAAGATTTAGTGTTTTATAGGTAAAACACAATCATTTGATGTGTTTTGAAGAATGCACATGGATGTAAATGAAGATTATGATAGATGAGGTGATAGAGAATTCAATTACGAGAACGTGGCCGCAAACAGGGAGGAAAACGGAGTCCGAATGAAGAAGTTACGAAGAAAACAAGAATCAGAAAAAGCTCCCTAGCTTAACCTACGGTGGAAACAGGTCCTACGGTATAAGCCTCTAGAATAACCTACGGTGGAAACATGACCTACGGTTCATCAGTTCAAAAATTGAGCAGAAAGCCTCTAGCATAACCTACAGTGTTCAAGTGACGTACGGTACATGATGCGCTGAAATCACTTATAAGACGGAAAAATTAGGTGTTCAGGTCCATCTTTCATTCCAAGCTATCCCCAAGCCCTAGGAACAAACCCAAGTGATCCAAAAGGCTCCCGGAGGCGATTTCAAGGCTCAAGATCTTGTTTTTATCATTCGGTTTGAATCTTTAAAGTTAGATACAATGTTTACCTTCGATTTTGATTTGTTTTTTGTTTCCATGTCTGGCTAATCCACCCGTGATCTTCTCCGGGTGTTAGGGTTTATACTATGACTTGTTTTTGATGGTTTTGGTTGAGTTAATGTTTGAACACGGTAGTTTAAGCCGAGTAACATTATTTATTGTTTAGAGATTCTAAAATACGTGTGTTAATTTCAATTCAATTGTTCATGTTTGATTGTTCTAGATTTCTTTTCATCTGGAAACATCAATTTTGGATGGGCTTGGGTAATACAAACGTAGGATATGATTCGAGTAATTCATTAACAACAGTCTCATTCAATCTATTGTTTTTAACCAAATCAATCCGGTTATGTCTATGTGACCACTTTTAACTATCAAAACAAGTCTAAGTTGTAAACCTTAACCCGGAGGGGATTACTCTTTCCCATCATTGTTTACAATCAATTTTACTTTTCAACTTCAACTACTTTTTACAATTTAGTTAAATTACAAGTATTTTCAATAAAGCTTTCAACTTTATGAATTAAACTACACTTTCCACATATTCCCTGTGGATCGACCCGACTTACCCTAGCTATCTTAGGTGAAGTTTGGACCATTGTAAATTGTTTTTGATTAGGCCTGACAACCCGCAATCAAAATGGCGCCGTTGTCGGGGATCAAACACAAGCACGGAGCTATCACCTACACACACAAGCACACCTAGCGTAACAAAGAAAAGAGAGTAAATAAACAAAACAAACTAAAATCAAACGAAACACTTTGCGCACTAATTCCCCGGCAACGGCGCCATTTTGATTGCGGGTTGTCAGGCCTAATAAAAAACAATTTATAATGGTCCAAACTTCACCTAAGATAGCTAGGGTAAGTAGGGTCGATCCACAGGGAATATGTGGAAAGTGTGGTTCAATTCATAAAGTTGAAAGCTTTATTAAAAATACTTGCAAAAAGTAGTTGAAGTTGAAAAGTAAAATTGATTGTAAACAATGATGGAAAAGAGTAATCCCCTCCGGGTTAAGGTTTACAACTTAGACTTGCTTTGATAGTTAAAAGTGGTCACATAGACATAACCGGATTGATTTGGTTAAAAACAATATATTGAATGAGACTGTTGTTAATGAATTACTCGAATCATATCCTACGTTTGTATTACCCAAGCCCATCCAAAATTGATGTTTCCAGATGAAAAGAAATCTAGAACAATCAAACATGAACAATTGAATTGAAAGCAACACACGTATTTTAGAATCTCTAAACAATAAATAATGTTACTCGGCTTAAACTACCGTGTTCAAACATTAACTCAACCAAAACCATCAAAAACAAGTCATAGTATAAACCCTAACACCCGGAGAAGATCACGGGTGGATTAGCCAGACATGGAAACAAAAAACAAATCAAAATCGAAGGTAAACATTGTATCTAACTTTAAAGATTCAAACCGAATGATAAAAACAAGATCTTGAGCCTTGAAATCGCCTCCGGGAGCCTTTTGGATCACTTGGGTTTGTTCCTAGGGCTTGGGGATAGCTTGGAATGAAAGATGGACCTGAACACCTAATTTTTCCGTCTTATAAGTGATTTCAGCGCATCATGTACCGTAGGTCACTTGAACACTGTAGGTTACGCTAGAGGCTTTCTGCTCAATTTTTGAACTGATGAACCGTAGGTCATGTTTCCACCGTAGGTTATTCTAGAGGCTTATACCGTAGGACCTGTTTCCACCGTAGGTTAAGCTAGGGAGCTTTTTCTAATTCTTGTTTTTTTCGTAACTTCTTTGTTCTGACTCCGTTTTCCTCCCTATTTATGGCCACGTTCTCGTAATTGAATTCTCTATCACCTCATCTATCATGATCTTCATTTATCATCCATGTTCATTCTTCAAAACACATCAAATGATTGTGTTTTACCTATAAAACACCAAATCATCGTAGTTAACTTATTCCATACAATTTCTTCTACTTAAACACATAAAATACATTAAAGTTAACCACTTAACCATGATAAACATCATTTCAAACCCCTTACATCAGACGTTAAGGTTACAAAATAACAACCTTACTAGTTGCTTTAAGTCTGACACTCCTACAAAATCATAATTATAAAAATTATTTGTAGTAAATTTCTTTTTAATCAACCACTTAGATCATACATGGTTTTTTGGATGACAACTAACTCTCATCTGATTTACTCGTAATCTTACACCATCATTAATTTATATCATTCTGTCATTTGTGGGCTTGGCCTTTGACTTCAAAGAGAGTTTCAGCACTCTAACATTAAATGACTTAACATTGAAACTAACCTCGCATGTATTAATATGTTGTATTAAATCTTATTATATGTTTAATGTAAACACTTATTTTAAATTTCAAGATGAGACTTGGATCATGAAAATTTATCATCAATTGTGCTCGACCAATAAAGAGGGCTTGGGTGTCGGCTCTGCCGTTCATTGAAAATTTCTACTCTTATTAAAAAAAAGCTAGTTTTCTTATTTGATTAAAATAAGTTATATTTCAATTATTATATCTTGAACATAAATGTAGCACCAATTTGAGATTGTTTGATGTATGACCCACCATAAGTTTGTCGCAATGGATATGAATGAAGACATGATATTTTTGTGAATGAGTGGACGTCGTATATCTTGGTAGTTGGATCTTTAACCTCACCACTTTTATCTTTTTATTTAAAATACACTATGAGACACACATATGCATACATACACACCAATATCCAAACCTTATTTTGAAAACATCTTTTTCATAAATATCAACCAAAATATCATAAAAATGTACTATAATTAAATTATACGAATTATACCATGTAACAAGTGTCTTTCTTTAAAGTAGAGACCGTAGGAAATACGTTATTGATTTTTTTTAAAGAAAAAGTAGGATCATTAAAGTTTTAGTTAACACGTGAACTAGCTATGGATTCACATTTGTACCAACACTGTAATTCTGTAACGGGTTATTTGACAGCATCTGAATCAGCCTTTTAATGGTTTAGATGTCTGAATGATTCAGTATTTAATGGTTCTGACTGTTTGTTTCGCGAGCAAATTCTGAATAGTTCAGACATTTGACTCTGAATGGTTAAGCATTATACTAATGCTGAATGGTTAAGAGGTCTAATGCTAAATGGTTAAGACCTCTTATCTGGATTGATCAAACATTTGTCTTTGAATAGTTAAGCGATATACTAGCTCTTAATGATTCGGACCTCTTAATGGTTCAGCACTTAATGGTTCAGAGCTCTTATTGGCTCAACACTTAATCATTCAAAAATTGCCAAACAACCCCTAAACCTGTAATCAACCTATTAGTTTTGCATTTGAGTTTGGTTGAAACGTAATATAAATTATGTGTAATCAACTATTTATTTCTTATTTTAATCATTGTTAATTCACAAATAATTTTCTTTAATTGATTAACATCAATTTACATGTTTGTTCACATGTGAAGCAGTGTTATGCGAATCCACCTTTTTTTATTTTAACTCAATTTTTACTTTATATGTGAACTAAAGAATGTTTTCCAATTTAATTGATGTTGGTACGAATATGAATTTATACATTTGATTAATGCTTGTTCGTATTTATGTGAATTTGTTTCTCTGAATTCTTGTATTTATCTTTCAATAACACCATTTGTCCATTTCTGAGCAGGTGCAATATGATTAAGGAAACAAATTAGTTTAGGCACTGTAAAACTATTAACTGTGAAAAGCTGAAAATCAGTGACTAATGTAGAGAGAAAAAATAATTAGTTGTATAATGTTAAATTACTGTTCGCTTAAACTAGAACAATTCTCTAGCTATGTATATTACAATAATTTGTTTTACAAGCGAACACACACTCCATTTTACACCGAAAATTTTTACGTGTTACAAGATTTAAAATATGTTGGCTTCGATAATTCAGACAAATTTCTCGTATAAAACACAGAAGATACATCGCAACAAAATATTCAAATTAGCTATAGAGTATGCATAAAACAAGATGTATGCTATCGATACATAAATGATGATTAAAGAGCATGCGACAATGGCTTAACTCTATTGGGAGGAAATTTGAAACTCAGAGCCTCTATCAATTTCAATCTAAAAGTTTTATTGTTTGTTTTAATTGTAATTTAAATGTTTCATTATTAGAAGGTAAATTGGAGCGTAACTAATTAATTAAACTTTTAAACTGAAATTGAAACAAATAATGAAACTATTAAAGGTAAATTAATATTTTTAATTTTTGAAAAAAAAATTATTATTTTTATCAAAACTTATATAACAAAGTTAAATTTAACTCTAAAGTTTATTCATATTGGTAAAAGTAATTAAATTTAGGGAAAAAAATCTGAGTTTATTTATCTTTAAATTTTTAAAAAGATTGAGCCATATCAGTAACTTTTTTTAACAACATCTAAATTAACTAGGATAGAATGAGTAACACCTAGATAATCTAAGAGTTACCCCCACCAAAACTCGAACCCACAACCTTTGGTTGGGGTGAACACACCACTTTAATTCCTACCTAATTACCACTACACCCAACCCCCACCCAAACACTTCTCATTCACTCTTACGATTGGCGTTTTTTGGTTCGATGACGACAAAATGGATGTCGTACAATTTGGTATTACTTTAAAGGTAAATTTTTGTTTTGGTTTAAGCTTCTGATATCTAAGATAAAAGGGATTAAGCTTTCGATACGGTGGTGGTGATTAAGGGAGAGTTGGTATGAACGTGTTGGGTTGACATTTTGGAGAAAGAAATATAAAAAAAGTTATAGTAATATTTCTTATTATCATCGATACGTAAAAACAATATATATTGAAATAAATAAAAACGTGTTATGTATGATTGGATGATTAGTATTATAAAATATTACTTTGACCTGGATATTTTAAGTAATACGATGTTAAGTTATTGAAAAAAAAAGAAATTTAATGGCTGGTTTCTTTATTTTGTAATCTAAAATAGTTGTTTTCTAATAGAATTAGAGCCTGGCATATATTTTTTAATATTCAAGTTATAAGATGCAAATTTTTGAATTTTGCTGTGACACGAGGATAAAAAAGACATTGTTATATACCCATGAGTAATTATAAAATCAATTTTATCATATAGAATAAACTTTGAAACGATCTTTATATAATAATAATAATTAATATTATGTTGTACAGTGACACGTTTATTTAATAGTTATTCTTGATATATATTTCTAAAGCAACACATGGTCAAGATTTTGCCGACATCCTCCTCCAATTTGACTATTCTTTCATCAAAGACTTTATCATTATCATAATTATAATAGTATGTATAATACAACACTATTTATATTTTTAACTTTATGCTTTTATTTATAATAATATATTCACAAAAAGATGAAATAAAATCATGAACTTACTAAAAGTAAAATACAATACACGCTAGATTACTTGAAAATATGCATAATTCTGTTCAGTAATATTATTATGTTGATCGACTAAAATTATATTTTTGATCTTGTAATATATTTGAGTCAATTTTGGTACAAAATTGACCATTTAAGAATAAAAGAACTTTATAATTTTTTTTACGTATATGAGCTTTAATAAATATAAATTTTAAAACTACATCTAGTAAGAAGCTAGAAAATGACAAAACCAAGATGAAAACAACTAGATTCTGGAAAGTGGTTCGATTCTCTAATGGTTAAGTTTAGATTTTTAGTGGTTTGGTTATCTACTTTGTGACTTAGGTTAATTCAGTTCACTAAATGTATGTAGTTGAAAAAAATATAATAAGTTATAAAAAATAGTACAATTGGATCATTGATTTTATTTTTATTTTTTCCCTCTATTATTTGTGTTATTTTAATGTTGTGGTTCAATTAATCATTTTTCATGTAGATTAAGATAAACATTAATATAGTATTAGGTGTTTTTCACAAATAATAATGCATACCCTGGTCATATAAAAAATAGCCATCTTGTAAACTTCGTCATGTAATGATTATATATGAAATTATTCTAACGTAAAATTATTATTAATTAAAGAAACGTAAGAACTATGATGATGACGAACTTTTGGTAAGAACAGTTCTTACCAAGGAACTTTGGGGTTGAATTCAGGAGAAAGGGAGCCATTGTTGAGCATCATGGATCTTCTTAAAACGAGACAACTATTTGTGATGAAGATCATTGGGGCTAGATGGTGAGGAATTTTTGGTAAAAACAGTTAGGGCTCATATTCAATCTAAAATATTCCAACCAAGTGATTTTATCTTCCAATTCGATGCCTTTAAAAGTATATGTGTTTGTTTGGTGGGCTGAAATGAAACGCGAGGCACTAGAGATAAGAGGGGTTGTAATAAAGAATGCATACTTATCATCTGGTGAGACTAAAACCATTGATCATGTCATCATTAGATGTACAAATGATTATGTATTCTCAATTAAACGGAATCAAGAATCACAAAGAAGTTCTGGAAGATGTTAACCTAATGTCTTTCTTTTGGTTTAAAAACAGGAGAAGATGTGATACTCTATTATGAGAGTCTTGGTGTAATTTTACCATTTGTTGTGCACCTCTTGATTAGCTTCTTGGTAGAATTAATGAAATGATGGTTATTCAAAAAAAAAATTATAATTATTTTTTTTAAAAACGATATACAAGATGTTTATTTAATTGTCTTATTTCTCCCTCTCACTAAACCTTATTAGCACAACTAGGTTAAAACCTCGTATATTGCATGACTAAAAAAATTAACATATTAAATCATTAAACTTTATTTAAACATAACATGTTATATGTTATTATCCATTAATAAAATAATAAATAATGAAAAATTAAAAAAATATAAATAAGAAATAAGAAAAATAAGAATTATAAAATTATATTTTAAGATAAGATAAAAATTAAAAATCTTGTAATTTAATATTTTTAATAATTTATTAGAATAAGAAGATTTATATTTTGAATATTTAATCAAAATAATTTACTATTTAAAATATTTTAATTTACTAGGATAAAGAAACCGGAAACATAAATTTAAACTTCACTAAAAGTTGTCATATGTCCCTAGAAAATAATCTTTTATTATTTAGTATAGAAGTATAGATTTATATGGTTCTTAGAGTGGTTTAGTAAAATTTATTGTTAACAAACATAATAAGGGAATTTAAAGTAGTCACAATAACATTGGTTCATAGAATCTTCTAACGTTAATTTAGTATTACATATTCTTTGTACTATGCATCATGAATCTATTTTTAAAAAAAGCAAAGCAATGTTTGATAATAATATTAATAATAATAAAAAAAAGGTTAACCTTTTTGAACGTGAGTTTGCGGTGGAAATGATGGTCTACAAGAGGCACCGCTACACGAGACGCGGATTTAACACGAACTACCTCGCCAATGATCGCCGGCTACACGGACTTATTCTCTTCCACGTGCGCATGATGTACATATGCTTAGTTTTTAATTCACTTTAACAACATTACTTCTTATTCTTAGAATACCAGTTTTTTTTTTTATTTCATATATGTGTAAAGTGACAGAGAGATTATCTATGAAATAAGAATTTACATTTGTAACAATTATTAGATGAAATTATCACATAGAAGAGGTAAAATTATCAAAATGTAGGAGTGAAATTATCACGCAAGAAGGATTGAATAATACGCAAGTACATTGTATGTTTCGTACGGAAATATCACATTGTATCATAAGTTCATAACCTTTCTAAACTTTTCAAAAAGTATTTTAATTTTATGAAATTATGTGAAATATTCTCTAACAATTACATATACATAACATGTAATAATAGTACTTTATAACATCTGGCTTCTCAACCATCAATATTGTTCGTTTTATCTACAAGGAGCTTATAAATTTGTTTTTATTTGCTCAGATGAAAACTTCTCATGGGATCACCCATTTCTAGATTGCTACCATCTGAGCACGCTTAAGAGTGAGTTCTCCTCTCATCCATGACCAATACGCTCAAAACGCGTTGGTGATATTAGAGGCGAGACATTACTTATAAATCCAACAACTCTCATGTCTACAGCCGATTTGGGATTTTACATAGGGTGTCATAATCACCCCCAACCTTTGGACTCATCGTCCTCAATGAGCCTAAAGAGTCACTATCCTCCTCGAAGTTTGCCCCACCATCTCGAACAACACAGGCTTTGGCTCTAATACCGTTTGTAACATCAGGTCTCTCATACTACCAATATTGTCCATTTTGTCCATAAAGGAGTTCATGGATTTGCTTTTGGTTGCCCAGGTGAAAAATTCCTAAGGGTTCACCCATCCCTGAATTGCTACCACTTGAGCACACTTAACTGTGGAGTTGTCCTCTCATCCACAACCGATACGCCCAAAACGTGTTGGTGATATTAGAGGCCAGACATTACTTATGAACCCAACATCTCTGCTATCCATGGGCGATGTGAGATTTACGTAGGGTGTCATAATCACCCCGCCCCCTTGGACTCATCGTCCTCAATGAGCCCAAGAACTCACCCTCCTCGGTGAGGTTTGCTCCACCATCCTGAACGACATAGGAGTGACTCTGATACCATTTGTAACATTCGGCTGCTCGTACCACCAATATTATCCATTTTTCCTACAAGGAGCTTACGGATTTGCTTTTGGTTACCTATGTGAAAACTTCTTAGGGGGTCACCCATCCCTGTATTGCTACCACCTGAGCACGTTTAACTGTGGAGTTCTCATCTCATCCACAATCAATAAGCCCGAAACATGTTGGTGATATTAGAGGTCAGACTTAATTATGAGCCTAGCATCTCTATTGTCCACGACCGATGTGTGATTTACATAGGGTGTCACATCATGTAATAGAAAAATATATCTTTACGAGAGAATGCCACCATAGTTAATTGTCTTTTCGCAAGCGGTTCAATATGTGTAGCGTTTAAACAAGTTTTTATTTGGAAAACCAAAAACATATTTGAACACCTACAGGATAAATGGATAATCGAATAATCCGAGCGATTAGTACAAGAGGTTAAGAGTCATACCAAAGCTTCCATCAAACATTCATCTAAGCATGAAAAGAAACGTAAAGATTGTAGCAACCAATAGGCTACCATCTAACTATAGATAGAAAAGTACTTCACAAGATGATTAACTGAAGTATAAATCAGCTATTAACATCTACTTTTTATCTAAGAGACAAAAAAAAAAAAAACCTATATAAAGCTTTTTATGGGATTGCGGCTTCGACTATGTCAGAAAGCATGCTATAAAATACAAATGTTGATAAGATGGGAATAACGGGATGCAAGAGAATACACATTTGGAATATGTATTGTTATAGATAACATGAAATAGGTTGAACAAAAAATTAAAACCTGACTTGATTTTCAATGACGTATTTACAAGCTCTTGTTTAATTAATCGACGTATTCATATGTTTTTTTAAGTGTTAGACAATAAATTCATGTATTACACTAATTTAATATTAAAAGTATCAAATTAAATACTAAATAATTAGTAATAAAGATATACGAGTTAATGAAGTGATGGACTAGTTTTTTAAATAACTATTGTGTATTTGACTTTATAAAAATTCTTAAAACATGTGTTGAATAGTATATAATAAGTTTATATTTGTAAAGTTTGAAATGTTAAAATGATTTTTTTTGGGATAGGTATCAAACTTTTCTCAAGGTCTGTCGGGCCGGATCAACCTATATACACTAAAAGAACAAAAATTTTCATGTGATCTAAGTGACCCCATATGATCTATATACATATGCTCCTACTAGTAAGAAAAATAAATTACCAATCCATACGTTATCAGAAAATATACTTAAAAATCAGAATGAGATATTTAATATCTGTTAAATTACTAATACTAATAAGTAAAGTTGAATTTTGAATTATGTTTGGACCTATAATTATAATTATATAATTCCTTCTTTTACTAAAATAACAAATAAAATGTAAAAGTTAACATTCTCCTGTATGTACTTCACTTCAAAGTGTATATATTCACGTAATCTACAAAATAACTGTGAACCAATGACATTCTGCCACTTGTCTTTCTCGATTATATGCCACATCTGCAGATCGGAAACGAGTACACGCGCTCTTTGAGGGTGGTGAGATTGATGTTTAGTTGACTGTTTCGAGTAGCCGTTGAGACACGTGGGCTGTGAGACAAAAGCGTTAAATGTAATAAACCTTAGTATTTAAGTGTTTACGGTGTATTTACACTTTGAGGCTCATAGTTGCAAAATTTACATATTGACCCTTATGGTTTATTACCATTTTCTATTTACTCGGAAACGACTCAAGCTTGGAAGAGCCATTAATTTTCTTTTCGCCCCTCAACTATCACCATTTTAACATCTATATCATTATGGTGGGTCGTGTACTTTAATCCACTATAACAGGTGTAATTTTGTACAAAATAACATACAACCTAATCATATAGTCATGTTTACAAAGATGTGGGTAAATGTTTTTTTTAAATAAACGGCTCCGGCTTGTTTCATATAGGCTTGTAAATGAACCAAACGTTTATGAACTGTTTGGCGGAAAGTTCGTTTATGTTCGTTTATTTAGAAAATGAACGAACACGAACAAATAATTTGTGTTCGTTTAATTAAACGAACAAACATGAACACATGTTTTGTTCGTTCGTTTACGTTGATAAACGTTCGTTTATGTTCGTTCATATATGTTCGTTTATGTTCCTTCATTTATATTCGTTTATGTTCGTTCATTTACTTTATTAATAAAAGGGTATTATCTGTTTGCTTATGTGTTATCTTAATGAACGAACATGAACAAAAAATCTTGTTCGCTTATGTGTTCGTGTTCATGTTCGGTAAAAATTAAATGAACGAACATAATGTTTACAACACATAGTTGGTATATACATTTTTTTTAGGTCATTTCACATGCCAATTTTTTTTACAACACATATATTTATTTATGTTATTAACCATGTCATACTTCAAAAACATAGTCAACTTGAGGAGAACGATTGCAATTCTTGTAATATGAAACACTTGTCCACCCTAGCTTTCTTGCCTCTTAAAATGCATGCTAGATTCTACCAATAATTTCATCATCTCTCTACTCTTTTGTGGTCTTAAATCCTAAAAATAATACATAGTTATTAAATAAATCAATCGTAGTATAATCATCACATAAATTAATATTTATTAAACATAAGGTAGTATTTTTTTTTCTATAAGAACATCCTTACTGGATGAAAGGAGTCTATATCATACTATAACTTCAAATTCAGTCTGACCCTAGACAAGATATAAGTCACGTATCGTATATGAATGTTATATAGACATGGTAAAAAGATTTATTCATGTTCAAAACCTTACAACTTGAACTTTGTCTCATAATCCTCATGGTTAACAATACCGGGAACAGATTATCACATTTAAGCTCACATGAGATTAACAACCCAAACATACTAAAACAAAAACACAAATAATAAACTAAAATAGAAACATATAAAACTCATAAAAATTAAACAATTCCTTTGTTTCTAAAACATAATTGTAGATAATTTCCCAAGAAAACTAACAAAAACTTTCCTCCAAATGGAATCTTGAAAACACAAATATTGTAAATTTATCATTTTACAAGGATGGTATATAAATTTATCCCAAACAACAAGGGCATATACAGTGTAGACACGCTGATAACGTTTTATTTGTCTTTTTAATACGAATAATATCAAGAGACAACTCACATCACTCATCTGTAATTCTGTAGATAGATGAACAAAACGTAAGCTTCATACACCTTCATCTACTCTCCATTCTTCTTTCCCCTTCCTTTTCGTCTCTTTCAGTTCCTCCAAAAATCTTTACTGATGAAAATGGACTGTCACAAACAATCAATTTTAGTTATTTTGTCTGCACATTAATCATGTTCTTATGCAGTTTCTATGCTCACATACATCGGGAGTGTTCTTCAAAGCTTTGATTCTATTCTGAAGCAATCTGGGCTACTTTAAGTACGATTTTTGGTTTAATTTTCATCCGGGTACTGTTCTTGAAGATTATTTTGGAATCTTGCTTAAAAGGGTAAAGTTTTCTAGTTCAACCCTTATTTGTTTTATACTTAAATACTGATTTTTGTTGAAATTCGTTTGAATTAGTCTATAAGAGGCAATTTCAGGAGATCCCTTGAGTTTATTATTTGGATTCTTCTCGGTTTCCTTACTATATTCCAAGAATTGAAATTATTATTTAAAATCTTGAAGTAAAAAGTTAGGATTTTCTTAAATATTTATCATCATCATCATCATCATCATCATCATCATCATTTCTTTGATTTGCAGCAAAGTTTCAAGATTAGGTTTTCTTTTATCATTTATAAACAAGTTTCATGAAAAACATCTTCAATTTAAGTAGTAATTTTGTTAATTGATTAAGAATTATGAATTTCCTTATATACCCAGAACTGATTTGATTCTTGTAGTAAATAATTTTGATTATTTTAGTGTTCTTGAACAGGAAGATCTGAAGGCAGATGGCTACACTAGGGGATATTGGGCTTGCAGCAGCCATTAATATCATCACAGCCTTCATTTTCTTGTTAGCTTTTGCTATTTTGAGGCTGCAACCTTTTAATGACAGAGTTTATTTTCCTAAATGGTATCTAAAGGGCTTAAGATCAAGCCCTGCAACATCTGGTGCAGTTGTAAGCAAGTTTGTCAATTTGGATTATCGATCGTATACACGGTTCCTAAATTGGATGCCAGACGCGCTAAAGATGCCTGAACCCGAGCTCATTGATCATGCTGGATTGGATTCTGCAGTCTATTTGAGAATTTACTTGCTAGGGTATGCTACTTTACTCCTGTTTGTTTACCCAACTTTTTTAGAACTTCTTTCGTATTGTGATGTGTTTTATATGCTACATTAGATGTTTGATGAAGCATTATGTTAGCATCAAAAATGAAGAAAAGTTGTTTGTTTTTGTTGATTAGTAATAATAATTTTGCAGAATTTTTTGTGGTGATGCTCTCATGATTAAACTTTGAGCGGCCGTTTGGTTCACAATATTTTTATAGAGTTGGAACGTGTCCAAGGAATGGAATCCGAATAAAATGGAAGTAAACTTCTTCAAATGAGTTAGAAATCGATGGAATCAGAACGTGTCAAAGGAATTGTTATTGTGATGTGTTTAGTTGATGAAGTTATCATGTTTGGTTTGTACATTTGTTAAAGAAATTGGAATGTGGTGGTGGCTGGAGGCGAAGGTGATAGTGGTGGTGGCAACAATGTTGATAGTGCTGGTAGCATCAAGGTTGATTGTGCTGGCGGCAGCGATGATGATTATGGTGTTGGTGATTGGTGATAACGTTGGCGACAACGGTGATAGTGGTGGTGGTAGTGGCGGTGGAGGGAGATTGATTGAATTTCTTTATCGCATGATGTTAAGTTATTTGCTTTCAAGAATTTGTGTGATGGGTTATTGTCAAACCAAACATGTTTTCACTTAAATTTTGAATATTAGTTTTAACAAAGTCTATAAACCAAACACCCCCTTCAAATTTGGGGGCCTTCGGTTGATTGATTATAAATTCATTATGAAAAAACACTATATAATGTAATTGCATTGTGCTTGATGGCTACTACCATCTTTTTGTCATTTTCTTTTGAGTTTTAAGTAGTGTTTGACCCATCTGGATAATGATAACCCGAATCCATCAAGTTGAAATAAACTGTTGGATGTTTCATCTTGTGTTGTGAAGCGGGTGCCATTCTTCATTAGCTATTTGAATGTGTTTATGGCAATTTTTTGCTAAATAAAAGCTTAGTTTGTTATTATATCATATTATTCAACATTCGGTTCTCAATATATGCAGGTTAAAAATATTTATACCCATACTCTTCCTTACATGGGCCATTTTGGTCCCCATTAACTGGACAAACGACTGGCTCGAGGTCTCAAAAGCAACTTATAGTGATATCGATAAGCTTTCTATATCAAACATACCACAAGGCTCTCACAGGCATGTAAACCATAACACACACATATATTATAGTCTTTTACTCTTTTTAATTCTTAATGACTACTGCTTAAATGCAATTTTCAGTTCATCATTTTGGACATATTTTGTAGGTTTTATGCACACGTGGTAATGGCATATGCTGTTACATTTTGGACATGTTTTGCTTTGAAGAAGGAATATGAGACGGTTGCAAAGATGCGGTTACATTTTCTACAATCAGAAAAACGCCGCCCTGATCAATTTACAGTAAGTTAAATCATCTCATCAAAACCACACTCGCATTCAACAGGCAACAATATTATTATCATGTTATTTCACAGCAGGGGTTATCTGTTGCAATGTTTGAACTTGTTTTTCAAATCTAATACCATGATATTTGACATTGAATTTTCACAGGTTCTTGTGAAGAATGTGCCACCAGATGCCGATGAATCTGTCAGTGAGGCTGTGGAGCATTTCTTTCTAGTCAACCATCCTGATCACTATCTAACTCATCAGGTAAAATAAATATAAAAGTAATTGTAATGTTTTGACTATCAGTCATAAATCTTCTCAATAATAAGCATATATAAGAATCTTTTGGATCATAACCAATGCTGTCAAGATTTTTTTTGACAACCATTGATCGCTAATGCGCAAGGTAATAGTTTGGATCAGTTGATTATGAAAAGAGAATGTTGCATTTTTTTTAGACTGATCAGTATAAATTAATTCGGTTATCTTGGGATCATTCAGATATGGAACGGCTCTTAGCTTTGTTCTCATTAATCATGTAAATTATTTGCAGGTTGTTCTAAATGCAAACAAGCTTGCAAAATTGGTCCAAGAGAAGAAAAGTAAGCAAAACTGGCTCGTTTATTACCAGAATAAGTTTGAAAGAAATCCATCAAAACGACCAATGATGAAGGTACATTTGTCTAGACATTAGACGTTATATATTTTATTGTTTATTTATTTATATGTTTATATATTAATTTAACAGACTGGCTTTCTTGGACTTTGGGGAGAGAAAGTTTATGCTATTGAACATCACATAACTGAACTTGAGAGACTCTCAAAAGAAGTAATGATCATATCTTTGCGAACTTTGATTAAATTAAGTCGTGACTTCTTACCGGAAGCTAAACATTTTTCTGGTTAATTTGTAATACAGATAGCTGAAGAAAAAGAGAATGTTAGAAGCAACCCGAAAGCTATAATGCCTGCAGCATTTGTATCATTTAAGACTCGTTGGGGAGCTGCGGTTTGTGCACAAACACAACAGGCTAGAAACCCGACCCTTTGGTTGACTGAATGGGCCCCAGAACCACGAGATGTTTACTGGCAAAATTTGGCAATTCCTTATGTTTCGTTGACTGTTAGAAGGCTTTTAATGTCTGTTGCCTTTTTCTTTCTCACCTTCTTTTTCATAATTCCTGTTGCGTTTGTGCAATCACTTGCAAACATTGAAGGTATCGAGAAGTCTGCATCTTTCCTTAAGCCTATAATTGAAATGTAAGTTCCCCTTGTTATTTGATTTATGATTTTCTACTAATTTTTTTCAACAGTATTAACTAAATATTACAGGCTCTGTTATTTATGTTTAGATGATACTATGTGTTATAAGAGGTGGCGATTCGACCCATTTACTTATGAATGGGTAGATTTGGGTTATGGTTCATATCTAAAATGCCAAATAAAAAAAGATTAGCTAAAAAAGAAATGGGTTGAAAGTCGTCCAAAATATCTTTATAATGCATACAACCTCCTAAACGGTTTATTTAAATAAATAGTCTTTGTAGACCTAGTTAATGCATTAATTAATTAGTTTTAAAAAATTAGAAAGTGGACAAAAAGTGTTTCTAGTTCGACCCAACCTACCCGTTTTTTTGACCCATGACATAGTAACCTGTTTTAACCAAAACTATATGATGTGTTACCCGACCCACCTCAAGTGATCCTAAATGTTTTGTTTTATTATGTTTATTGCTGGGACTTATTGCTGATAAAATTGTTATGCAGCAAACCAATCAAAGCATTTATCCAAGGTTTTCTGCCCGGGATTGCTTTGAAGATCTTTTTAATCCTTCTACCGACGATCTTAATGATCATGTCAAAATTTGAGGGATTTCTGTGTATTTCACGGCTAGAACGCAGATCTGCATCAAGATATTATCTTTTCAACTTTTTCAATGTGTTTTTAGCAAGTGTAGTTACTGGGACCGTGTTGGAACAGCTAGACACATTTCTAAAGCAATCCGTGAACAAGTACGTATGAACTTTGAAAAAACCATGTTCTCTAACTAACAACAGATTCTTAATTTTATTATCTTTTTACTTTTTCTTTTATGTCAGGCTTCCTGAGACAATTGGAGTGGCTATCCCAATGAAAGCAACCTTTTTTATAACATATATCATGGTTGACGGTTGGAGTGGTACCGCAGGAGAGATTTTGAGATTAAAACCGTTGATTATTTATCATTTGAAGAACTTTTTCTTGGTTAAAACCGAAAAAGACAGAGAGGAAGCCATGGATCCTGGAAGCATTGGTTTCAATACAGGCGAACCACAAATACAGTTATATTTTTTAATCGGGCTTATATATGCTGTTGTGACTCCACTTTTAACCCCTTTTATCCTGGTGTTCTTTGCCCTTGCATATGTTGTTTATCGTCATCAGGTAAAAGTCAAACCTTTTCAAATTAAATTCGACGTTGATTACTTCACATTTTTTTAACTTCAAACTGTTTTTGTTCATTACTTATCAAGCTATTTAATGATAATAAACAGTTCTCTCGTATGTAAATGGAACAGTTCTTGTTAATCTTGAAGTTCTTATAATAACTTGTTTGACCTTTTATAGTAAAAAGGTTGACTTTTTGTTGACTGCAGACTAAAAACTTGAATCTTGACTTATTGTTGAATGCAGATTATAAATGTTTATAATCAAGAATACGAAAGCAGTGCAGCATTTTGGCCCCATGTTCATGGACGTATAGTTGCAGCGCTTATAATATCACAACTACTTTTAATGGGATTATTAGGCACAAAAGAAGCTGCTTCTTCAACTCCATTTCTTCTTGCACTTCCAATTTTGACTCTTGGTTTCCATAACTACTGCAAAGGGCGCTATGAGCCCGCATTTGTCCGATACCCGTTACAGGTAAAATGACTCTTTCACCCTTCAAAACGATCATTAGTTAGTTAATATCAATATTAATAATCGTTATATGATGTGAAACTTTACAGGAAGCCATGATGAAAGACACACTTGAAAGAGCAAGAGAACCAAATCTAAACCTTAAAGGGTACCTTGAAAATGCATATGTTCCACCTATATTCAAGGAAGCGGAGTCGGATTCAGATTTAGACGACGATGATGATGAAATTGCTGATAAAAAGTGGGCGAAGGATAACGTGTTGGTTGCAACCAAGAGACAGTCTCGTAGGAACACGCCTGTTCCTAGCAAAAGGAGCAACGGCTCATCGCCAAACATGGAGATCCAACTCCAAGAGAAGGATAAGCCATAAGTGAAATGAGTTTGGATGGAGGGTAATACCGTAAATTAAGCAGATGTTAAATAACCTGTTGC
Organism: Flaveria sonorensis; assembly: GCA_025506505.1. Classification (NCBI taxonomy): domain Eukaryota; kingdom Viridiplantae; phylum Streptophyta; class Magnoliopsida; order Asterales; family Asteraceae; genus Flaveria; species Flaveria sonorensis. The sequence goes on from CM046429.1 coordinate 14,238,027, forward strand.
TATTTTAGATTGTCAAAAGCATGGATTTGTAGAGGTTTTGAGTTGCATATAAGGAAGTACAAGGTGTTATCAACTTTTGAAATGCTTGTAAATCGACTAATATACCCTTGAGTTGTCCCTTGCATGCATGCATGCAATCAAAAAGTTCTATTTTGATGATCTCCCTTTTTTTGCTTTTTTAATTCAGTTTTTCATTATGTAATGTTATTATATTTACTAAAGTTAGATAATTCTTCATGTTGGGTTAGGTTAAAAAATATGCTACCTTTATATAATCAATGTATTTAATGGAATGCTTTGTATAGCCAATGTCATTGGTTAAATAAACTATTGATTGTTAAAGATGTAATCAACTTAAGAGATTCACAGCCCGTACCTCATTTTTATGTTAGTGGGTGTCTTATATTATAGGGGATGGTTATGAGTGGAGGAGAAATAAAATTTATGGGGGTTGTACTGTAATTTCTCATATTTGAAGAATCACGATACAATCTTTATAAATTTTTTAATACTTTTAAAAATTGTTGTGAGTGGATGAAAGAAAAAGTAATGATAAAAGTGTGAAAAAATATAATTTAATCGAAAAGAAGAGAGAAAAAATATATGTTTTTAATGTAATTATAACGATGAGGATGGGGAATGGATTATGAATGCGTAATACTCCTTGAAGTGATCAATGATATACAAGTTTCTTGTACTATTCATTATGTTTAAATATTAGTTTGGAAAAATAGTGAAATAATGATTTTTGTATTGAACACATAATCTTGTTCATTGTTGAACTTATAATAGTTAATGAGTTTAATTATGAACTTTTTGATAAGAGATTTGCAAGGAACTAGGATGTGTTGAAAATAAAGTTAAGATGAAAAGATATTAACGTTAAAGTTTTAAATTCGGAATGAAAAAAACATGAGGCAATAGGTAGGAACTTGCCTTACATAGGAGGATGGGAGAGTTTTAAAATGATGTACAAGTGAGAGTTTTCCTTAGGAATTGTTTTCTTAACCGTAAGAAACTAATAGGGACTTAATTTGAACGGGCAAACAAGTTGGTTGTTGCTTTTACATGCGTTGCCACTGATGTCGCCTAGCAGCTCCGATTGTTGGTCTGTTCATCACTGCTCGGTTTCTCGTAGCTCTGTGTTGAAACAAAAATATTTAAACATTTGAACCAATTAAAATTGCTATTAAAGATATTTAATGTAGTTAACTCTTGTGTTTAACTCAATTAATTACTTGAGATACCATTGGTCATGTTGCGTAGTAGTACCCTGGCCCTTAGGGAAGGTCAGAGACTCGAGTATCACACGGGGCCAAATGTTCTAGGTTGAGTCAGGGGATTTTTTTAATTGTGGGTTTCTTTCTGAGGGAGTTGAAGATGCGATCCTGGTAAAAAAATAAATGAGCTCGATTAAAATAACACATATTTTTTAAAGCAGGGTGAAAAACAATTGCCATTAAAAGAGTTACTTGAGATGTGATGTTTGATTTAAGTATAACCTAAGTGCTACCTTAGTTAAATAAACTCTTAGGACATATCTTGATATACTTTGTATACTCTTAAAAGACTCCAACAAAAAACACTTTTCTAGCAAAGTTCTAGTGAGTTATAGCCTCGATGGTCAATTAGTATAATCTACTTTAGCTGTTGTACCCTAAAAGTGAGACGTGCTCTCCAAAAAAAAGATGATTTTTTTTTCAAAGGAACCATATCTAACACGGGCTTCAACTTCTCTTCTTTTACCCATTTTTGGTATGCCAATTTTAAGTACATTGCAAATCCTTGTACGAAACTTGTTTTCCATTCTTATTGTATTATATCATAAGATTGTGAACTATTAATAATTCTTCTTTCGATATCAATTTTGCAATTAGAAAAATTAGTTTTGGTATCTTGAAGAGAAACTGTATATACCATTGAAATCATACACCATGAACTTTGCAACAATATATTGTTTGTCCATATCTTCTCGTTCATGGCGTTCTTTTGGATCTTCTCAACAATTGTTTAACAAATCGTGTGAGACGCGAGTGTTGACTGTTAAAACGTGCTGACATGCTTGCAAAATATTTGTTTTGTTACGGACGTTATGAATATGGAGGGGTTTTTATATTTATTTTTTATTCTTTTTTTAGAAATGGTGTTTTTAGGAAAATTATTACCAAATAGTACTTTTCGAAATTTTTACAAACTAGTAATATATATAAGAAAATAATAAATCAGTAAAAAACAAAAAATAATAATAAATAAATACTATAAAAATTTAACACTTGAGCCAATCAAATAGCAATACTGTAGATGATCACTTGATAAATTTTATTATTAGAATATGTGTATTTTTAAAAGATATATACCAAATTAGAGGTCTGTTAAAATAGTTATCAGATGATTGTGTTTTCAATATCATACTTCTTCTTCTTTTCTTATTTTTATTTATTTATTTATTTTTAAAAGATATATACCAAATTGACCATGTGATTATGGATTCGACTGAATTCACATAGGTTTTCATCAAGACAACTATTGACCTTTTTTTCAGCATCTTGAACCATGCCTACGGTCGCTACTCTCCTGGACCAGCCTTCGATCGGTGATCATTCTCCAAATTAGGCTCTAGGTTCATCAAACCAAGGTTTGAGCTCTATTCGTTCCGTTCGATTCATTTGGAACAAACATATTCCACTCAAATTAGTTTTTTTGGGTGGCGTGCGTTCTTAAATAGAATCCCAACAAGGAACACACAGGTATAACGAGGCATTAGTATGGCAATAATGGTGTGTCCGGTATGTGGTGATCATGACGAGGGTACGAACCATTTGTTTATCAATTTTAGCTACAAATATGGTTTGCACTCAAGTACATTGTTGGTGCAAAATGCCACTAGTAGATGTTTTGTCTATTAGTAGAATTTTACATTGGGTGTTCTATACTTCTTTATCAACGGTGATGACAAAAATCATTCGTCAGATTCATATAATAATTTTACGAAGTCTTTAGCCTTTAAGGAATGCCAAAGACTTTAATAGCAAAAGTATATGTCATTTACAAGATAGTAACCAATGATCTTTAACCCAACTGGTTAAAGTAATATACACATGATATGTAAATATTGGGATGTCATGTGTTCAAGTCTCACTTTGAGCAAAATGCTCAGAGTTAAGCTAGGGGGTTTTCTCAGCAATAGGTTTTCTTCTGAGGGGGTTGGGGGTGCGGTCTAGGCTGGGAAACGAATATGTGACCTCGATTAAGATAACACCTATTCTCCGAAGCAGGGTCGCACATTTTCCGTTCAAAAAAAATTTAAAAGATAGTAAAAGAGAGGTGTTGGGTTTTCCAATGGATTGTTAATTGAGGGAAACTATCTACATGATGTATCCTTAGTTTCATTTTCTTGATATTGTTTTTGTGATTAGCAACTTTAGCTTTTACCTTATTATATATTAATCTTTTACCAACATAAGAAACATCACTTATATATTAAAAAGCCACAAAAGTGCTTAACCAGATGTTCTGGTGATAGGATGCTTGGGTTCGATCCTCCTTTTGTAACCACCTTGGATAGCCAACCCATGACGATGATCAGACAATGTCAGGTCAGGCTCCGAATGTTGTGTGATAGTGAGGCAATTACACTAGTTCAAATCCCATCTTTCGGGTTGGTTTAGAACCGTGAGTTGCTTGACTCTTGGATCCAGGGACGAGTACACCCGGCTAGACTTGGGCATAAAAACCGGGTTCGGACCCGACCCGGTGGACCCGACCTGGAACCGGGTACGGGTACGACCCGGTATATGCATACCCGGGTTGGACCCGAAAAAAACCCGTAGGGTTGGAACCGGGTATGATTTTCTAGAATTTCTTAGAACCCGACCCGACCCGGAACCGGTTGAACCCGGGTTGGACCCGGTTTCGACAGTTTTTTTTTTTTTTTTTTAAAAGTGGCCGTGTTTTAACGGCTATATAGCCGTTACCTTCGATTTGTGACCGTTTTTTTGGTCACTTTTGCCCTATAAGTTAGTATAAATAGGTGTGGGTTGATATGGTTTAGTACCCAAGTCTCAAACGCAAAAATATACGCAAAAAACGCAAAAAATACTCTCGTTTACTCTCGTTTTACACGTTCACTCTCTCATTTTACACTTTCACTCTCTTCAATCTTGATATGGCTCACTCACAATCTTCCGTTGGTCAAGGTTCGTCCAACGCTCCAACCGTCGTTCGTGTTCTTGCACACAATCGTAACATGGATGTTTGGTGCAATTGGGATATGGTTGAGTTGAGTGACGGGTCTGTAAAGGCTCGTTGCAAGTTTTGTGGAGCTTTCCTTACTAAAGATTCTAACACGACTTTAAACAAACACATTAGCAAGAAGTTTTGTAAGTCGTTGAAAAGTAATCCGGATTCGCAACAAACACAATTGGGTGGAGACGGTGGAATCTTTAATTACGATGTTAATACGGTTCGAGATCGAATGGCGAAGTTCGTGATTCAAGAAGCTTTGCCTTTTAGTCACTTCGACAATCCTCGGTTGACCAACTTAATTCGAGAGACGCTTCAACCTCGTTACACTCACGTAAGTCGTACTACACTTAGACGTTATTGTTTAAAATTATGGAAACAAGCAAAAAATGATTTAATTGTATTATTTGAAAATTTAAATACCGGTGTAAACTTAACTAGTGACGTTTGGTCGGCTCCACACGGTTTCTTGAGTTTTCATAATAGTCTTTCGGATAATGATGAAGCCGACCCATTTCCGGATGCGGGTTGGGAGAATCTTCAACGTCTATCCGAGTTTCTTGAGGTTTTTAAAAACTCAACAACAAAATTATCGGGAGTTTATTATTCCACTAGTTATTCGGTGATTCAAGAACAATATTTTATGTCTTTGAATTTTAAAAATTTTCAAAATAAAAATAATATGTTTAATCAAATGATAGAACCAATGAAAGAAAAGTTTAAAAAATATTTTAAGGACTTACCACCCGTTTTTACGTGTGCCGCCGCTTTAAATCCGTTTCTAAATGTTGCGGGGGTTGAATGTTTGATAGATGAGATAAATGACAATTTGGATATGCATGACGAAAACCCTGATTTTTCAAACGAGGCAAAAGAAAATTTTAATCATAGTTTGAAAACAATTTATAATTTTTATTTAAATAGATATGGGCCTAACGTAAACATAACCATGCCAAGCGGATCAACCTCAAGTGCTAGTACCTCGCTTAAAGACCCTGTTTTGACTATGTTGAATGTTGTTCGGGATGTGACGGCTAAACGTCAAAGGGGTAACACCCCAACAAGTGAGCTCGGTAGATATAGTGGAACGGATTTTATTTCCACTATGACTACCGAAGATTATCGTGCATTCGATATTTTGGCTTGGTGGAAAGGAAAAGAATCTCAATTTCCGATTCTTTCTGCTATGGCCCGTGATTTACTAAGCGTCCAAGCTTCTACGGTAGCTTCGGAATCTGCTTTTTCTCTTAGTGGCAGGGTAATATCATTACGAAGAACAAGACTAACTCCAGAAGCAGTGGAGATGTGCGTTTGTTTAAAGGATCACTTAGACGCAACGGATCGTATACAAGACCAAACAAGCCTCGAAGACGAGATTACACTCGAAGCTAAAGTACATGATGAAGAGGTAGAAGACGGAGTATCTTCTGGCATATCCGATGAAGAATTAACATTTGATCAAGCATCTCGTAGTAGATAAAATTAGACGATATTGTTATTTTTAAGTTGTTTTAATATTATATGTCTTTCATATTCTTTTTAAATTTCTTTGTCATAATATTTGTATATTATAAGTGTAACATTTTCTGCTTAAGATTTGTATATATTTATATATTAAGTTGTTTAAATTTTTGTCATTCAAGTGAACCCGGTTAGGAAAAGAAAAATAAAAAGAAAAAAAAGGAAAGAAAATATAAGAAAAAAAACATACGACCCGGTGTTCGACACACACACAAGAAAAGAAAAAAAAGAAAAAAAAAAGGCAAAAACCCGGTTGAACCCGGGTTTCATACCCGAACCGAACCCAACCCGACCCGATCCTACCCGGGTATACCGGGTAGGGTTTGTATCTCGCTGAACCCGACCCGGGTTCGTACCCGGGTTCACCAATACCCGGGTACAAAAAACCCGGTTGGGCCCAAACCCGGTTTGTACCCGGGCCCGGGTCCGGCCCAAACCCGTTTTGTGCAACTCTACACCCGGCCACCCGGGTGTCGTTTATCCAATAAACAGCCCATTGGCAACGCCTTTTCACTTGGGCCTGATATAACAAGCCCAAATTCATTTAGCGCCAATACAAACTATACAAGTAACAATAATATTATTATCTCTTCCTACTCTATCCCAAACACACACTCCTATCACTTCTTTGGTAACACAATGATTCAAACTCAATGGCTTCTTCCCCCACAACCACTCACTCCTCCTCTCCGCCACCGCCAGCACCACCGTCGCCGGAGTCTTCCATTCTCCGGCCACCGGCGGCCTCCGCCTAACAACCACTCCTCTGCTATCACTACCTTTAGTGTCTCCAGAAAGTACTTTAGGGTTCAACCGTGTAATTGTGCTAGCAGTGATAGCGTCAGTGAAGAATCTAAGGAAACTGTTAAGGTTAGGGCATATCCGTTTCATGAAATTGAGCAGCGGTGGCAGAAGTTTTGGGACGAGAATCGGACTTTCCGTACACCTGATGATGAAATTGACACATCGAAACCTAAGTTTTATGTTCTTGATATGTTCCCTTATCCTAGGTAACCGTGAGGAAATACCTAAATTTTCCATTGTCATGTCAATTGTGTATTCTATGTGTATGATGTTTTTGCATTTTTGTTTCTGTAAATTAATGCTCAGATGTTTGGTTAGAGATAGTTTGTTAGTTATGATTGGTTATTTACCTGTGGAGTTATGTAATTGAAGGAAATTAAGCAATCTGTTTGATATTCAAACATTTCATATTTCAGTTTCTTACTTATTGCAGTGGAGCTGGTTTACATGTGGGGCATCCTCTTGGATACACAGCGACGGACATTCTTGCTCGGTTTAAACGGATGCAAGGTTTTAATGTTCTGCATCCAATGGGATGGGATGCATTTGGGTTGCCTGCTGAGCAATATGCCATTGAGGTGTGTTGTTATTTTTCAACTAATATACTCTTAATTTGCTCCACTTTTTTGTTATGGTTATTTTTAGAGAAGTTGTTGAAGGTAATTGTTTGATGTTTTGCAGACAGGAACTCACCCAAAGATCACAACTTTTAGGAATATTGACCGATTCCGGACACAGGTAATTCACTCTTAACTTTCATGGGTTCTACTTTGTTTGTAACATATTATTAATTATGTTAATTTTCAGCTTAAATCTTTAGGCTTCTCATATGACTGGGATCGTGAAATTTCTACAACAGAACCAGATTATTACAAATGGACACAATGGATCTTTTTGCAGCTTCTAAAGAAAGGACTAGCATATCAGGTCAGGACAATTTCAATATCATTATCCAATATGTCACAAGAAAATTAAAAATATAATAATCATGCTTTTTATGTAATATTTAGGCTGAGGTACCAGTCAACTGGTGCCCTGCTCTTGGCACTGTGTTGGCAAATGAAGAAGTGGTGGATGGTGTGAGTGAGCGTGGCGGTCATCCAGTCATAAGAAAGGTATGCTGGTGGTTTTATTTTATGGTATTTACTCATCATTTGACTTTTTCTGAACTTTTTTCTTATGCCTTTTTATTGGATCTTTTATAATTTTACAGTTGATTGTTTATGACCAAGCAGCCGATGAAGCAATGGATGCTCAAGATTACTGCATATGCAGACCGTCTTCTAGAAGATTTGGAGGATCTTGATTGGCCTGAGAGTATCAAAGAAATGCAAAGAAATTGGATAGGAAAATCACAAGGGGCAGAAGTGGATTTTCGCGTTTTGAGTGGCGATAATCAAGACACAGATCCAAAAATTACTGTTTATACAACGAGGCCAGATACCGTATTTGGAGTAACGTATTATCTTTATGCTCCTTGTTCTTATTCTTCCTTCATTTTTACCTAATATACATGATTAAATGAAAATATTTTTATTACTTGTTTTTACAATGTAGTTATTTAGTGCTAGCACCAGAGCATCCCTTGCTGTCATCTGTGGTCTCTGAAGCCCAAAAAAATATCGTAAACACATACCCACATCTTCTTATATGCCATACAATTTTTTATCTATAGATATAACGGACAATTTATCTTATCAACAGGTGGAAGAATACAAAGAAATTGCTTCTAGAAAGAGTGATCTTGAGCGAACCGAGCTCCAAAAGGAAAAATCTGGAGTGTTTAGTGGTTGTTATGCTAGAAATCCAGTTAATGGGGATGCTATCCCTATATGGGTTGCCGACTATGTTCTAGGAAGGTGTGTTTTTCTTTATATTTGTTTTTTTCTTTGTAGTACTTTTCTTAATAGTTTATCAATGTCTATTGTAGCTATGGCACTGGAGCAATAATGGCTGTCCCTGCTCATGATTCACGTGATCATGAGTTTGCGAAAAAATATGATATTCCAATACATTGGGTGGTAACCTCAGATGAATGCTGTGATGATTTTGAAAAACCCTTCTCTGGAGAAGGTGAAGTCATAAATTCATCAAGTTCAGAAACAGGTCTCAATATTAATGGGTTACACAGTAAAGAAGCTGCAAATGAAGTTATTGAATGGCTTGAAAAGACTGGAAATGGGAATAGAAAGGTATCTATTTCCCATTTTTCTGTTTTATGTCATAATCTTCTGTTAACTGTTATGTGTAAAATTTTACTTTTTAGGTAAATTACAAATTGAGAGACTGGCTTTTTGCTAGACAACGGTATTGGGGTGAACCGATTCCTGTTGTATTCTTGGATGAAAGTGGTGAAACAATTCCAATTCCTGAAACCGAACTTCCTCTTACACTTCCTGAGCTTGATGATTTCACTCCAACTGGCACAGGGGACCCACCACTTTCAAAAGCAGTGTCTTGGGTAAGAAGAAAACCAGACAAAAATTGAAAGTTGTAAATCATTTTTGTGTCTCTTTTTTCTAAATGGGTTTTGGGCAGTAACTTGTTTTGTGCTGTTATATTTATGAGATTGGTTATTTGACTTTCTTCAGGTTAAAACTGTAGATTCTTCTACTGGAAAGCCAGCTAGGCGTGAAACAAACACTATGCCCCAATGGGCTGGTTCTTGCTGGTAAATGCAGTTGTGTTTTGTTGGTAGAATCAACCATTCAAAATAAGTTTCATAAATCAACCCAAATTTTAGGATTAGTCAACTACCTAAGCCTTGCAAATAGATCATTAGAAAACTACTGCACTTCCTTTTATGGATGATTTCTAGGCAATGTTATTCATTTTGTTGTTAAAATTACAAACTTTTTACCATTGATTTCTCTATCTAATTCCCTTACTTTTTTTTTTTGGTAATTCAAGAGTAATTTGTTCTTTTGACTATTGGTCAAAAAACTTTCATTAGAACCATGTGGTTTTCATGTGATACAACCGTTAAAAGACATCTTTATTTAGCTTCAAGTTACATTATAAACCTCAAAGATTGTAACTGAATGTGCAGGTACTATTTAAGATTTATGGATCCTAAAAACTCAACACAGTTGGTAGACAAGAAAAAAGAAATGTAAGATCGATCTTTTTGGAGAAAATGATGTTTCCTTTACAATAAAATAAGCCTTTTTTTATTGTTGGAAACCTGCAGGTACTGGGGTCCAGTTGATGTGTACGTTGGTGGTGCTGAACATGCTGTTCTTCACTTGCTCTATGCAAGATTTTGGCACAAGGTTGAAGTTAATTTTCGCTATTTACCCTCGTGACTGTCATGAATTAGATTAATGATATTGATTGGTTCATATTATTCTTATATCACACATAGTCACACTCTTTACTTTATTGACTTCTTGCATTCATCATTCAGGTTCTTTATGATATTGGTGTTGTGTCAACTGAAGAACCATTTAAATGTGTTATAAACCAAGGGATCATTCTTGGAGAAGTAAGTAAAACCTACTTGGTAAACATGTTGACTTTAGTATTTGTCATTTTTTAAATTAGGTGATTTGCAGGTACAATATATGGCTTGCAAAGACCAAGACGGGAATTTTGTGTCTGCAGAATATCTTGATGCATTGGGAGAGCATAAGCAAGAAAGGATACCCGAGGAAAAAGTATGATTTTTCTTTCCCTCTCCTTGAAAATTGAAATATATCCCATTGTGGGAAGTTTTTATATCAAACTTATGTATATTATGCGTTAACATCTGAGGTTGTGAAATGGGTGCTGTAGGAGGATTGGGCAATAGGTCGACAAGAAAGAGCAAATTTTCATACGATTGTGCTACGGTTGGTTGAGGGACAAATAATTTTTGCCCCTTCATTTGGGATTATATAAAAAACATTTTCCTAAAATATACCAAACCTTTTCAGATTAATAAAGGTTATTTTAATTCTTTCACAAATAATCAAACTTTTTCTTGAACTATACCAATATAAGTGATACAATTGTAATTCTAGTCACTTTCATCTTGAAGTCATATAATCGTATAGCTAATTTATGTATAAAACTTTCTCTGTAGGTTGTTAAATCTGGTAATTCGTTTGTATTGAAAGACGATCCTGGTATTCGGTTGATTGCTCGGGCCCATAAAATGAGTAAAAGTAGGGGAAACGTTGTTAATCCTGATGATGTAGTAGCGGAATACGGTGCTGATTCACTTAGACTATATGAGATGTTCATGGGCCCATTAAGGTAGTCAGCGATCTTTTTATATTTTGTTTTTCCAAAACATGTTTGTTGACTATTTTGACTTTTAACAAAAGTGAATTTTCAGGGACTCGAAAACATGGAATACTAGTGGCATTGAAGGTGTACATCGATTTTTGGGGCGATCATGGAGGTTGATTGTTGGTTCGCCATTATCTAATGGAACATATGAAAATCAAACAGTGACAGTTGATGAAAAACCATCTCTAGAACAACTTAAAGCTTTACATAGATGTATAGACAAGGTAACAAATTAAGCTAAGGTTCATTGTAAAGGATGAATGGGCAGGTTGATTATGTGTTAAGTATGATTACAGAAAAGGCAGTTCCATTTACAGCACTCAACTTTTTTTTAAAAAATTAAATGTGTCGTACCTTTTTTTTTTGTCACTTAGGCTTTTTTAACCAAAAAGCTTACACAAAATGATATTTTTTTACCAAAATGGCAAAAAAAAAGTCTTAAATAGACAAAAAATTCAATAACTTAAACTGACGAAAGAAAATATGAGTGCCTATTCCTTTTATGTAAATTTTTATATTTGGCCCATTTGACAGTGATAGATAAAAATGAACCCAAATCAGACTGGTTTATAAGTAAATGGGTCAAAACTGTTAACATGGTGTTTCTGAATGATGTAGGTGAGCGATGAAATTGAAGCAACACGGTTCAATACTGGGATATCCGCAATGATGGAATTTGTTAATTCTGCATATAAGGTCTCTTCATTCTACTTTACATACAATAGTGTTTAACCTCACAAATACTTACTGTTTTCTAGTCTTGTTTAGTGGGACAAATTACCAAAGTTAATCATCGAATCATTTGTATTATTACTCTCTCCATACGCGCCACACATGGCCGAGGAGCTCTGGTTTAGATTAGGACACTCGGCGTCATTGGCATACGAGCCTTTCCCCAAGGTACATTCTCCCTTAACTTCCCTTCAGAAATATAAATGCTAAATTAAAAAGAATCAAAATACAAGAACATATTCTCTGCAGGCAAATCCTGCTTACTTAAAAGACACCACCGTAACGCTACCGGTTCAAATCAATGGTAAAACAAGAGGTACTGTACAAGTTGAAGTGACATGCACAGAAGATGATGCTTTCAAACTGGCTACACTTGATCAAAAACTATCCAAGTATCTTGATGGTAAAACCGTAAAGAAAAGAGTTTATGTTCCTGGAAAGATTTTGAATATCATTTTGGAACGCGAAAGCACTAAAGTTGGTTCGCGATAATCTTCAAGTACTTCTTTTCCCATTATTCAAAAATGGATTGCGTAATTCGTATGAAACCAATCCGCTGTAAGTGCTATATGAAATATGTTACGGGTACAAAGCAAGTTATCAGATTCATTTTGTTAGTGTATGTAGCACACAGATATCATGATGTTCTTGGTAACACTTTGGTTGAGGAACATCTTAAATACACATCTTTTATCTTTTTTGCTTTATTCTTTGATTACACCTCAGACTCATGATTTATTCTGTTAGAAGTATGATGAGTGGGGTAATTTTTGTTTGCTAATAGGTCGATTTGGTTTATTAAAACTATACACGGATTAACATAGATTGCTAACTTAAGAAAGGTTTTACAACACTAAATCTCAGCACTAATAATTGTTATCATTCCCCTGGCTATCGCCGCCAACATGCCCAACTACATTTCCACCTACCGGTGGCGGGTGGCCACTGCAACCGCCATCGTGAAATAGAAACAATATAACATGTAAACGTTTTGATCCAAACCAAATTGACATTTATTTAAAACGACCTGGTGTGATCGTTTTGCCAAGCTTAGCCATATAATATCATCAAGTCTATTGCATACAAAAACCAAAATCATGTTCCGCAAATTGCACATTCGGATTTATGACGCATACATACTAATACAATATGTTCATATAATGGGTATGGGCATTTGGGATAATACATTAACACGTATATAGCTAGGACACATGTTGGATGATAAGGTTGTTGGGTTTGTGAAGGCTTTGGGTTTGGATCCATGTTTAGTTATATTGTTCACTAAGTTGTTAGCACTAATTAGTCTTTATATATATCCTGTTATGTATTTGTAATCTTTGTACTGAGCAAATTAAGAAAACCGTAGTTGTAGCCCGTGGACGTAGGTCATACCGACCGAATCACGTTAAATCCTTGTGTCGTTTATTTTCTGTTTTTTACGTGATAATCTTTTGTGCGTATTCGTGTGTTGATTCCGTTGCGCCGCTTGAGTCCTAACAAGTGGTAGTTGTTAGGTGTCTTATGCAACGGAAACACATACAATTACACGCACGCGCATGAAAACAATAAGAACATGAGAATTATAGTGGCTCGGTCAAGATGATCTACGTCCACTCTTTGCAACTAGGTATTTTTATTAAGCTCAAAGGGACAATGTTACAATACAATGACATGCTCTATATATAGAGATAATTAGGGTTTCAAGAAATTTCAATGGGCCAGGCCCATAACTCTATTCAAAAGCTCAAGGCCTTCACACCTCAACAATCTCCCACTTGAAGGCCTTGCGAATACTCTAGCTAGCCATCTAAGTACAAAGCAACCCTGTCATTTAGTATCATCAGTAATCTTCAAATAACAAAATTCCTCCGAGCCTCCAATTCCGAAGAATAAGCTAAGATTTTAATCCAAATCATCTAGTTGCAGTGGCCCCTTTTCATCAATTACTTGAAAGGGCATGTTGAAGCTCCCTTGAGCTCCAACTCCGTCTTGACAAATTCCACCACCGACCCATCCTCTATATCAACCAGTTTACACAATCCACTAGCTTCAGAGATACACCGAGTACCACTAACACTCTCCAAATCAACAAATAATCACTAGGAGAGAATTTTCTAGTCTTAGTCTTCAAAACCCAACGATTCTTTTTGACTGTACCCGGAACATGCCCCATGCTCCCATTGTCATAAAATTCTCTGACTGGTATAGACTTATGACCCAATTCAGCTACAATTTCTGCTCCAGACTTCATGTTTACAAAATGAACTATCTTAGCAGCAGATTTAGCGAACCTGACTTTGACGTGCTTAACCGGGTTGATCAGTCCCTCAACAGGTACCTCCACCATGTATAATGACCCATCCTTATCACCACGGGCAATCACCCGATTCCCATTGATTATCCTCCATTTACCACCACTAAACCTTACTTCCAGTCCTTATTTATCTAGTTTACTAACGGAAATTAATTTCTTCTTCAAACCCGGAATCACCCTGACATTCTTCAGGTTTTATGTAGTTCCCAATGGAGTCACCAAATCAATATCACCCATGCCCATTACATCAAGCATTCTGCTATCAGCAAGGCGTACTTTCCTAAAGTCGTCTGTTTTCAGATTCACCATCATTTCACCACTGTGTACGATGTGAAACGAATAACCAAAATCTATGTTCTAAGAGTTCACACTGTTTTCACCACTGTCACCATCATTGGCGTCCTCAGCAACAGTGTTTAGACTTTTCTTTGGACATTGACTCTTAACATGTCCATCCTCGTTGCAGATCCTGCACCTCACATTGTTCCGAGTCAGAGTTGAACTTTTTCCCCGACTCCCACTGCCTCGGCTATTTTCCCTTTCCCTGCCAACATATAATATCTCAGATGATGATCTAACATTTTCACTTTTCAGACGTATGTATTCAACTATCATAATGTCTCGGATCTTGTCAAATGTCATTTTATTAGTCCTCACAAAACTTGTAATAGCATTCATTATCCCCGACCAACTATGGCAGTGAAGATAGCAACACCACGGCTCGAGTCTCATTATCGAATTTTATTCCCACAGATTCTAATCTGGACAGAATAGAATTCAGCTCATTAATGTGAGAGGTGACTGAGCTTCCCTCTTTCATTCTCGTCTTGAACAGTTCCCTCATTAAGAACACCTTGTTAGCTGCAAACGGTTTTTCATACATATTTGACAGAGCCAACATCATATCACTTGCGGTGGTTTCCTTCATGATGTTAAAAGCAACGCTCCTCGTCAAAGATAATATGATAGCCGCTCTAGCTTTCTTGTCCTTGGAATCCCAAACTGCTTCTTCAGCTTTCTCCATCTTCTCCGGTTTATTTTTCAGTACCATATCCAAATCCTTTTGACACAGCAATGCTTCTATTTGCATTTTCCACCAACCAAAATCAGTGCCATTAAACTTTTCGATCAAAGAGTCTTCAGCCATAATAGCAAAACAGAGACAAAACAAAAGAAACAAGCATGCTGAACAGTTGATAACCAGTCAACAAAAGGATAAACAAACCAGTTCCGGTACTTCCAACCAAAACCCTAGGCGGCAGCAGAACCCTAGGTGGCGGCAGAAACCCTAGGCGGCTGCAGAAATCTTCCAAACAGGGGGCAAGATCTAAACATTAATCAAGAGCCTGATGCTCTGATACCAGTTTTTGGGTATCTTATGCAGCAGAAACACACACAATTACACGCACGCGCATGAAAGCAATAAGAACACGAGAATTATAGTGGTTCGGTCAAGATAACCTACGTCCATTCTCTGCAAATAGGCATTTTTTAAGCTCAAAGGGACAAAATTATAATATAATGACACGCTTTATATATAAAGATAATTAGAGTTTCAAAAAATTATAATGGGCCAGACCCATAACTCCATTCAAAAGCCCAAAGGCTTTTACATCTCAACAAAAGTGTCTAACATTAGGTTGGAAGTACAACTTGGTTTTTGTTAACTTTTATAAATCATTTTAATAAATATTATTAGTTGCTTTAAATACTCGAGCGCATCGGCTTTATGTTAACCAAATTACTTTTAAGTATGTTTTCTAGGAAAATAACTTGTGTGGATACAAATGAGATGACGAAAGAGATGCCGATGATTTCCTGATGACTAGACACTTCTAAAAATATATGTTTTAGACAACTTATTTAGTACTACACTTAGTGACGTTTGTAGTTCGATGTTGTTGTGGACACGTTATGCTTTTAGAATCTCATGCTCTTCTATGTTAGTTAAGTTTGGTACCAATCTTATGTTATGCTCTCATGTCCGGGTTTTACGTATTACAGTGACGAACCTAAAAAACTTTTCCATGAGAGCAAGAGTGATGCCATTCTATAATCTCAGCTATAATATTTTTGAACTTTTTTTATTTTTAACTGGTTTTTTGATTATTTAACTAAGTAATCTTTTAATTGATTTAATATACTAACTAATTATAGTATCTAACGAAATAGTTTTTTTAATAATATAAAGTTAAATGAGACTCGAATATCAAGTATTACAAACCTTATATCACACGAAACAAATGAAACTAACTTAAAAAGGAAAAGATTATATATTACAATAGATATTATGGGAATAATAATATAATAACTACATTTATTAAATAAAAAATCAAAAAAGCCTATTCTCATTGCTTTGAACTCCATGTGTGACGGGTGCTCGAGCATTTACTTTTCTAAAGTACCATACCCCTGCCCCTATCCCAACGACTCCAGCTACCGAAACTGCTGTCGCTGTCCCTGTAAAATAATCAGATTTTTATTGTAACTATGTCATTTTAGGTTGACATGTTTGATCTGTTTAATCATATAGATACGTTTCTGGTTAATTTACACAATCAGTTTAGTTGATCAAATGAAACCCGTTAACTTGTTTAAGATTAGAATACAATATATATATATATATTATATATATATATATATATATATATATATATATATATATATATATATATATATTCTAGTCTCAATCTACCAACCTACTTACAATGCGGATTTCCAATTTATTACAATCTGTCAACCTGTTAACTATTATTCATTTACAACCTGTTAAGGTTGATGACTTTGACAATAATAAATACATAATAAATAAATAGGTCGTGTTGGTTCATCTATTCGACCCATCGCGCGATACGATCACCACCCCGTTAAAATGTCTTAAAACATTATGTACTTATATCAAAGGTTAGGAATGTTTTTCTCACCAGCAATTACTTTCGAATTCCTCTCGTGTTGAGAATGATCTACAAGATAAAAACTCGTTAGCTAATTACTTTTAGTGACGGAAACTAAATATTGTCACTAAACTGTACATATTGCAAGGCATTCTAAAAAAGGTTATAGTTTACTAGTTTACTGTCCATTATAAACAAAAAAAAGTTTAAAAACATACCTTTGCAATAAGTTGTGACATTTCGTTTGTCACATAAGCACGAAAAACTACGTGTTTCGACGTCGAATCCACACGTACCACCGCCCTTACTCCCATCCTGACAATGCAGACACCGAGTTGTCACCGGGATATCAAAGTCGATCCTGATCCCGTACTCCGGGGCGGTGTTATATGTTTGTGACACCCCCAAGTTCCTCCAATACACACTAGTATAAGTGTCACAATACTTCAACATTAGCCTTAGCGACTCGGTTGCTTTCGGGTAATAAGAGCAACACGAGGTCACAACATCTAACGCGTGCTCGCACTCGGGCAAGTGCCTACACAAATAGCTAGCACTATCACACGTCGAGTCACATCGGTCCGGGAACCGTTCACAGAACACCGGTTTGGGCTCCACAATCACATCCGTTTCGCTACAGTTGAAAAAAAGATAGTCATTTTGTGGCGATAACGAGAAATGTATACTTGTGTCGAGGCTAAATGGGCGTGTTGGCCGAAACCGATCCCCATCCCGGCAACTCCACATGTACGGGTCGGTCACGAGGATGTGGGGATCCGTGTAGTCGATCCGACGAACCGGGTACCGGCCCGACGGGGTGCGGAGTTCGAGGCGGTCGGGTTCGGAACATACTAGGATGTTTCTATAGTAGGGGCTGCCACAACCATCATCAATGCCAAAAGGATAGTTGATTTGTATGTCACCACAAGAGGTTCTACAAGGACTAGACTTAGATTTTACAAGGGTGCAAAGTGTAAATAATAGAAAATGTAGAAAAATGACATTTGAGTCCATGAGAGAGATTTGTTGAAGGAGAAGATGATGCAGAAAACAAGAGTGAAGTGAGGATTTAGAAACAGCAATGAAGAGTCTTTTAAAATTATTAATATTATTAATATTAATATTATTTTATATTAGTTATCTTTTTTGCTTTTTCTTTTACTTTTTCTTTTTCAGTAGGTGCTTATTTTCACTTTATTTCCTTAATAATAACTAAATTCTTATCTTGCAAAGCAATATATCATTTATACTTTCTTCTTAGAGAAGTTACCTTGAATTCAAAATTTCTATTTCAAATGAAAAACAATTGAGTTGCAAAAAAGGTTTAAAATTCTGAAAATTTTTTTTGTTTGCAGAAACTACTAAACTAGATAGAAGCCCATTGTTTATAGGGCCCAAAAGATTTTGCAGATCAAAGGTGAGCCCAAGTAGATATTATGGTTTGGGCTTTTGAGTTATGAGTTATGACTAATTTTGCTATTTTCTAATGGGCTCATCAACAGAGAGAACTTATTAACATGTTAATTTTGCTAATAATACTTGCAATTAAAGAAATCAAATCCGATCACTGGGGCATTCAAATTTTATTTTTTTTACTTAATAAGTTCACTGCATGGAAATGTTTGATGAATTGTTATCATAACCATTTAAACGTAACAAATACATAAGAAACGAGTTTCTAATGATCTTATTATTATGGAGAATCCTTCATGATTATCTTTACAAGCTTTAATTCCCTCCATATAATATATATTGTCAAAAATAATTGGTCAATTGTGTAATACCCTCTGTAGATGCATCCATTAATTTCTGTTGTACACGCCTAAAAAATTGGGTGAATTTTGATCATTGTGTAAAATACGTCAACCTAATTGATGATAAAGTCTTAGATGATCCATATTTTATATCAATTGGGTGATGAATTCAAAACTGTGTAGCCGCGATCAAAGCGGTTTCCTACGCCGAATTATATGACAAACTAATAGATTTTGAAAGGCGTTTGAAAAACATTAACCCACTCAGCGATTTAACAACGGGTCTCCCGTTGCCTCTCGTCCACCACGCTCCCAATGGTCAAAACAGCCTTCACCTTCAACTGGTTACTGCACCAACGGCTCCAACTCCTTCTGCCAATTTTGTTCCATTAATGGCCATGAAACCAAAGATTGTCGCCAATTATCACGCTTTCTTCGTCAGAACAATATAACAATTAACAATAGCCATGTTGTCAACACTACAACAACTAGATCAGCGTCGGTTCAACCTGCTTGGCTTTTTGACAGTGGAGCCCTCTTAAAAAGTCATCAGCGCAACATTGCCTTGATGAGCGGCAACATTGCCTTGATCATCCGTCTATCAAGATTCTTAAATCTCGTAAAAAGTCACTAGGATTTCAATTAAACAAAATGTTGCGCTCTAAATTTTATTGTTATTCATGCTTCATGAATAAAAGCCATAAACTTTTATTTCATGACATGTGATCTCTCGGCCCAATGGATGGGTTATTGCGCGCATAAATGGGTTAAATACGTTAATGGAATTATTGAAAATGGAAACTTTCTAAAGTAATGAAATTAGAGACCATAGCAGACCCTTATGGGTTCTTAGGGTGACCATAACTCCGCCATGGAAGGGGGTCGAGGATCAGATCACTAGACCTCATAGCAGACCGCCAAGGTTAGGGGTAACAGTTTGCCATGATGGTCACGAACTATCGTGGTCAGGCTTAACGGTCCACGAGTAATACTCCATTTCAAGATGTGAATATTCCATTTAGAAGATGTGAATATTTCATTTGAAAGATGTGAATATTCTATTTCAAGTTGATAGCGGATCACCAAGGGTTGCTTAACAGTCCGCCAAGGAGCCAGTTGGGCAAAAATGGTATAAAAACCCGAAAACATGATTTTTCACCCATTTCTCTCACTCATTTCTCTGCAATTTCTCTCACTAAACAACCTGCTCTCTCTCTCTCTTTCTAAGATTTGTGGCGTTTGAAGGCTCGTGTGAACAATCTAAGCTCGTGGTTGCGTTTTTGGACGTTGGTTTGGCTTGGAATTGACGTTTGGAGGCTCAGTTTCATTGGTAAGACTCATTTCGTTCTAAATACGCATTATGGCCATGAATGAACATAAGTATGACATGTGAAATCCCGCTCTAGTGTTGGATCGCTTAGTGGTGAGTCTAGGGATGCCAAGAAACGATCGTGAGCTCAAATATGTGTGGTAAGATTATAAAACCTTCAGATCATACATCATCATAGATTATTTGAGTAAATCAAGGTTTTTGTAAGGAACCAAATCTGTAGACGATGATGAGGATGCATATGATTATTATGGTCTAGAAACGACCATATTTTGATAAACAAATTTGTCATAGGATAAAGTCTAGATATAGTGAAAAATGGGTAACACACGATGATGTCTTAACCTCATGGTTGAAACCGAAAATAAGCACATAAAGAATTTTGGTAATGACAAGTCAAGTCTATCTAGGCACTATGTCGGGCGTATGCATGAATCCTAGTTTTTTGAATGTGTTTGTCATGAGCTATGATTGGAAATGATAACTTAGGGTTGTGGAAAACCCTAGCCTGAGGTCATAGACATGACTAGGGCCAATCGAATAAACTAACTCGGGTGGGGAATCCTGAGGGTTTGCACGTGGAAGTTACATAAACTTGACGTGTGTGTTTGTATGATACATGATTGTAAAGTGCTCGCCAGCCAGTGTGTGAGGACGCGCTCGAGAAACTCATCATTGTGAGTCCAACTGCTCTTTTTTTTCCTTAAATGTTTTGGGGTTGCATATGAGTTTGTAAATGATTCGATATAAATGTTTTGAAAGTATGCAAAGAAGTAAAACAATCTGAAGACCTGAGTAGCATGGTCTTAGGTACGTCCAGACTAATAGTGAGCATCAGGCACAAATAAATCATCAAGGTAAAGAGAGGGTTACCGGTATGTAACGTCTAGCTTAAATCTCAGGCATATGTGCGCTTAGTTGGATCCACGTAGGTAAGAAAGCCACACTTTACGGTGAATACTCAATCTAAGGCCACAACAAGAATTGTGGATAGGATTGGACTGGTTCGAATCCATAGCGGGGACTGTGGATAAGCTAGGGGATAATGATAGTGTGAGGCCATAATGAAGATTAATGGATAGGACTAGGGATAGCATGAGGCCACAAATAAGACTATGGATAGGGTTGAGAAGATTTGATGGCGAGGGATTCGGTTAGCCAGTGTGCCTATAACCTACCCTCCTATTGTTGTATATATTAAGCCTAGAGTGGCACATATGTGGTCAAAGTGATGCTCACTGCGATGACTTCAGTATAGGTTTGACTTTTGATATTTACTTGCATACTTTGTCATATTGCTTAACTACTTTAGAGACATTAGTTATGAGTCACCAACAATGTTGTTGTTGACGTGTTTTAGCTCACGATGCAGGAGGAGGGAATACCGGAAGGTAATAAGCTAGGTTGATGACACTTACCAAGATAAAGATGAATCAGATCTTCACATAAAAGATAGAGATTAGGTTAAAACCTGACTGGGGAGGTGTAATTGGTTTAGGTTCTGTAACTTTAAATGTTTTAGACACGTAAATATTTGTAACACTGTTAAGGTTTCAATTAAGTCTGGTTTTGTGTTTTAAATGTTAAGACTTCCGCTGTGTATAGTTGTGATGCGATACAATTGGTCGAGCCGATTTACTGGGGTGTGACATGACACCTTTTTTGTGACTAAAAAACAATTACAACTTATATACATGGATATTTGGGGACTAACTCAGAAGTCCAATAATAGTTATCAATGTTATGTGATGTTTCTGGACTTTCATGCCAAGTATGTTTACCTCTACCCTATGCGTCATAAATCAAATGTTTATATCATGTTTCCCCAGTTTAAAACCTTGGTTGAAAATTATTTTCAAACCTTTTAAAAATCAATCATTTTTCAAACTCTTGGTATATCTCACTTCATCACATCGCCTCACGCACCTGAATAAAATGGTACCACCAAAAGATGTCATTGACGTGTAGTGGAAACCGACTTATCTCTTCTTAACTATGTCGGTTTTCCTCTATGTTTTGGTCACATGCCTTTCAAACCACCGTATACTTAATAAACCGACTTCCCACTCCTGTACTCGACCATATTACCCCCTTTGAGAAGTTGCATGCTACTCCTCCTAACTATACAAAACTCAAACCGTTTGGTCACCTATGCTATCTGTGGCTAAAACCCTACTCACCATTTAAACTTCACCCAAAATCCTTTCATTGTATCTTCCTTGGTTACTCCACATCTAAATCAGCTTACAAATTCCTTGACATCCTTACCAATCACATTTATCATTCCAATTTGTTGACCACATGTTTTTATTCCATGATGCACACACTTCTACCAACTGCTCTCTACCTATTAGTGATTTTTTTGTCATGTAAACACCTTATTCACCTACTATTTCAACACCATCTAGCCTCAATCATCTCCCACCATCTTCTACTATCCCTACAATAGTACATGATGCCACTCTTATTAATACCACTTTAGTACTTCACCTCCATCACATATCGACCAATCATCTAATAATTCTCACTCAACCATCCTCTCCCTCCTACCTTCCACCCTCACCTACGGCCTCCCCTACTACTTCTGATCATTCCACCATTTAAACGTAACCAATACATCAGAAAACGAGTTTCTAATGATTTTATAGCATATTATATATCGATGTATATGCATGGTATTTCATTATATACATGATTTTACATCCACAAGAACACAAATATCTGTAGGAGTTACATACTTACATAGTAACATAGTGATAGACGTTAAGAGTTGCGAGAACTACATAATGCACTTGTATATAATACGTAAAAGATAATCAAAGTAGTGAAAGAGAAAAATGGATGCTTATAGAACCTTCTTTCGTATCACATTCATAGCACCACGTACGCATTTATCAATTTATTCATGGCAAGGGGTCTGTCTAGGTGGTGCTAATACGGGTCGGCACACCCCATTATTTTCTTTTAGTATGCATATGTGATATAATCTTAGCTGACTTCAAAAAATTTCAACATCCATCCCTATTCAATTTTTATATATACCCCAAGAAAATCATTATAAAATTTTTAGGTTTACAAATATAAACCTATTATAAACTAATTAACACATATTTTAAAAAAAATTTATACACTCATCAACTATTAAAATTTATTACACCATTTATTCTACAGCCAATTACCCAAATATCAAAAATCATTCTAAAAAACAGCCCATTACTCCATTAATCAACGACTACACAATTACTGTAATAATGAAACAACAATTCACTTATAATTTACAAAACCATGATATTAGCGACAACCACTCCCTAGAGCCTAGTTTAGACTTAAAATTTAGGCATATGGGATTTTACTAATCAAAACTATGATCTATTGACCTGTAATAATTCATACTATCAGTTTAGCCGATAATAATCCAATTTTTTATTTTTGTTATCAGTGACACGTAATAGCATAATCATTCATTGACGCGTGAATCTCACTCCATTTAGTTTTTTTTCCTATTTCATTCACAATCATTATCGTAAGCAAATCGAGTGGAAATCAAATGTTATCAATGAGATTATGCTATTAGGATCGTAGTTGGCAACCAAAAACAAGATTATTATCGGTCAAATTGATAGTATGGATAATTACCGGCTAAGAGGTTCTTTTTTGGATTATTAAAATTCTATTTGCCTAAAATTTATGATGATGATTGGCCACTTTTAATATGTAATTGAAGTTAGTTTTGATTTATTTTTTATATGTGCTCGACTCGATCCGAACCAAATGAAAACAAGATTTAGTTTTATAAATAAGCACTGACAACTAAAAAAATAAAGAAATCACTAAATTTGCCATTTATTTCTTGGTTCTAAAATGAACGCTCACACATATTGTATAAATTACAACCATCTTGATTAATAGCAACTACTCTTATCAGAGGCGAACCTAATCTTTGGCCTAGGGTGTCACCCGACCATCATAAAATTTGTTCGGTATATATGTCCTATGTAACCAAAACTCGAGTGACCCGCAAGAATTTTTGTTAGTGCGCCTATAAACATAATTTATGTGAATGAATGAGCAATTAAAATCTTGTTTTAGTGGTATTACCGCTAACCTCTTCCTTTTTAAAAAGAACGAGAGTTTGAATCTTCATTTTTTTCCCATGATTGCTTTCCTCTCACCATTGTATTGATATATATTTAATTGAGCAGGAACGTGAGTCATTTCTAATTTCCATGTTATCCATACTATTTACTGGTTTGTTATTAATAATTTCATATTAATTCCATGTTATCCATACTTCACTATCATATATATTATTTCAATTTCAATTTCATCCTCTTTGCCAATCTTAAATTTTAAATGGTTTTAAAAAGTGAATTGCCTCGTAAATTTTACTTGGGTTGCATAAGTGGTTCCGTCAAGTGGGTTAGTTTAGTTAAGTTTGTTTTCAAATCACATATAACCAAGCCAACCTACAATAGTCGGTTTTTAGAAAAAAACTTAAATAACTCATATGTTTGTTGTTGTTTGATTTGATTGTGTTGGTATAGTCAGGTTAATCAATGTTTTTAATTGCCGCTAGATATTTCAACTTTTAAAAATACACTTAAAAGAAGTTTACTTACCCTTTTCAACCTCGTAAAAATACTAATTATCTGACCTAGAATAAACCACTCTTGATAAGGCATATAAAATCCATAATTTTTAACCACCATGAAAATAATTCTTAAAAAACTCCCACGTGTAAGAGACTTTTTATTCTATTTGTTATTTTTTGTGACTTTGTTTTGTACTATTGTTATTGTTAATTCAATTATTTATACTCTATTTTAATTATTATTACTAACTTAATAATTAATTACCAATACCATCACTAGCATTTTTTTTTTTTTTTCGTTTATATTACTGCTACTATTTTGTTGCTGGCACCGTCGCTGTTGTCGTCGTTATATTTTTCTTCTTCATTGTCATCATATTTGTTGTTTGACTAATTTTTAGTTTTTTTAAGTAATATGAATTTTTAACATTAACTATAGGTTTTGTTCATGCATTTTGACGGCTCGGTTTTCACTAAATTTTCGTAATTTAGGAAACTCTATGTAGTGGTGGAAAAAA